>OX638312.1:104141143-104826356 GCA_951812415.1 Beris morrisii | reverse complement strand
AATCAAATTTGTGATGCAATTATTTGAGTGAACAGCGCAAGAACTACATAGCACCACGATAATTTTGAGTGGTTAAGGGTCCTATACTATACTATACAATATAAATTCAAGCGAAACAAATGTAAGAAAATTTGTATCTTTGGTACACACACAGCGCGATGAAATTCCAAAAACTTGCCAAAATTGTTACAAAGTATAATATTGGTAATTACCAACCAAAATTTATTTATTTCGTTACATTGATTTCGGTATCGAGTTTATGATTCTGACTTTAAAATTTTAATTTTTGCAGTTATGACATGTATACAACAGCATTCAGTAATTTTGCCTTATTATTTTAATAACAAAGTATTTCTTAAAAGAAATGAATTCGTAAATTTAAATATAGTACAGCTCGTGTGTTATCGATATTTTAAATTGCTATTATGAATAATCTATTTACAACTATCATTGCATAACACAATAACAAAAAAATCACAAAAGTAATTAAACAAAAGTGCTAATTTTAATTAGAAAACAAATTATGCAGAAGCGCAAGAAATTGATATGCCGTTTTTAATATCTGAAATTCGAAGAGAAATAACCTGAAATTAAAATAAGTTAAAATTATTCATATACAGTACCCCTTTAAATTGTTCCAAATTCATAACCACAAATTTATTTGCTGTGAGAACAATTGGCCGTTGTGCTCTGATCATAATAATGATTATCGATTTTTTATATAAAATATCTGCATCATACCAGTTTTGGCTATAAAACGCATTGCAAATGTTGCCACTCTAAATGGAAATATTTTAAGGAATAAGGCATAAATTGAAGTTAAAAATTTCAATTACTTACACATTCAATAAGTCGTTCTCCCAAGTAGCATATGAAAAAGGTTTGTGCAAGCATTCCAGTAAAGAAGAAAGCGTACTTAATTAAATCCGTACTAAAGCCTACTAAAGTTACTTGAAATCCACCCAAGCAAATCATCAAGCCTGAGGATAAAAAGTTAAAAAATATTTCAACACTGAAAACATTTTCAACTAATTCGCAGATTCTAAGGTAAGAAAAATATTATAAAATTTTTTTTTCTATTTTATTTTATAATATATTTATACTCAATAATTAGGTAGTGCTTTTTGACGATCTCCTTAAAAAAATCGTGATCCTTTCGGCTGCCGTTTAATTTAAATGAAGAAATGCCTTTCGAGAGGTTATCGAAGTGCATAAATATTTGATAAAAGACACTCAAACGAAGCGTGTCCACAACTATGAAATATGTGGCCACACAATAGCCACCGATAAATAAGAAAAGATTTAGAACTAAATAAATCCAAATATTTTCCACATTAAATGGATGCCAAATTTCGAAGGGTAATCGATATACAAATGATCTTTTTAAAACAAAGTACTCATAAAAACTTTGACCGAGTGGCGAAAGGTTAAACGACCCAATTAGGACCATAAAAAAATTCGAAAAATTTCTATTGATAACTATCACAGTTTTCAGATAATTGTTTTCCTGGGAACCGATCTCATTTCGCTTTTCCGTATGAAACAATACATTTAATTTGTTTAGTACGACACTTATAATTTTTATTTTTCTCTCAATGGTGAAAACTTTAATCACTGCAAGAGTACCGCTTATGAAACAAACCGAAGCACCCGAAGCCTCTGTTAAATTCGTAGCGTTTTGCACACATTTATAAATAAACAGAAAGATGGCAAATAGACAAACATTCGTATTCCATAAACAGAAATGAAAAAACCAGGTCGTATGACGAAATTTTTCTCTGCCTTCCGGTCCAGAGTGATAGAGATTCAGGCCAACCGTTTTTAAAAACAATCGTGGAATCGAAAAAAGATTTTCGAAGGATAACGTAACTCCCGTCATTTTACTTACTTAAGCTTATCCTAATAGAAATGCAACCGCTTTTATAGGTTCCCAGATCATATAAAATTATCAGTTTAAATAAATGAAAAGCATCAGATGCCACAATTCACAGCAGTTTACTACAAAAATAATGCATAATTTAGTTTTACCATTTTCTTTGTTGTCAATAACCTACCCTTAGTCATTGATTTTTACCTTATTATTCTAATATGACACTTAATGCAAAAAGTTTACATACATTCGAATATTAGTGTTGTTCGTTAGATTTATTATCTTTATTTTAGAACAAAGGTTGTACCGCATCTCATCAGCAAAAAGTCATAAATGTTCGCTGCAGGTGAAGGAAAATTGAATTTTAGGCGAAGGTTTGGTTTTAGGCAAATGCAATGGACTGAGATGTTTCATTTATGAGGCACCTGAAAGAATCAATTATTACAGTTAATCTACATGATTTTTGTTTGAGTAAAAAAACAGAACGTTCAACGATTCACATATGAATCGTATATCACTTGGTGATATATAGTACACCTGAGTGAATCGTTAGTGATTCACTTGCGAAGTTTTTTGGTTTTGCTGGGAGCAATCATTTCACCACCATTAATAATTTGAAAAATTACAAATCCATAGGATCTATGAGCCAATATTATAACCAAATGAAGAACGCCATAATATAAATCTGTACCCACTTTTGAAAATTAGGGAATTAGCTGGCAAATGGAGCCAATTGCAGAAAAAAATTTCGGCTTGGGTGGACAATTTTGAGAGGGGGAGGAGGAATCAATTCGATTGAAACGCACGAATGCTGGAGTGAAACGTTTTAAACTCCTTATCTCCTTAACTGTTCATAATACAAGTTTAGTACTTGGTGATTGTTTACTAGGAGAGTATATTAGAAACACAATTTTTAGGGGATCGGTGACGTGCGGGTTGGGGGTGTAAAGTTTTTCACAATTAAGATGTCTCGCGAACCAATTTCCAGGAAGCTAAAATTTGGTTTGTGTACAAAAGAAGAGTTCGCCGAATATATGTTTTGGTGCTGGAGCACGGAAATAACGGTAATAAGATTTTTTTAAAAAAACCCACGGGTCATATCTTAAGAGCTGTTTAAAATAGGGTCTGGGAATTTATACGTGAGGGAGACTTCTTACAAAGGAAACAAATTTGGGGAGAGTATAAAGGGTGAGTGTGAAAAAGAAAGAAATCCGATTTTAATATCTCAAGAACTGGTAATGATGGATAGCGGAAACGTAGAGTTTAGGTAGAGCCATATCAATGGCACGTCCTAAAAATGTAACTTTTAATAGAATTAGTAAGTCTCTGGAGCGGCTTATGATAGAAACGTGAAACTTGGTGTGTATATGTAGATGAAATATATTCATTCCTTGGCGTACGGAGGTGGGGCAGCAAAAATGTGGTGTAGATATTTTTACGAATTTCGTCATATCTCTTAGGTCTTCTGAAACATGGAATTAATTTTACTTCTTCAGTGTCATAGATAAATACCCAGAAACAGTTTTCAGTTTTTTTTAATTCAATCCCTAGGTAAGTACAAGAGGTTTTGTACACTTTCACGAATTTCGCTACATTCCCTAGGTCTGATTAGATATTAATAAATTTTTACTTCCAAAAAATATTTTGTCTTTAAACCCCTAAGGGAGTGTATAGAGGTTGCATACGTTTCCACGAAGATTTAATGAAATATGAGATGATTTCATAGCCTTTTGATATGTATGATTGGATAAAAATCGATTTCAGGATTTTTCTATATTTTTACTTTACTTCTGTGTGCAATTTATTTATTTAAATGTTGTATAAAGAATCACTGATGAATGCTGACATTGTATCAAGGAGCTAATGACAAAATTTACTTCACATAAATAGCAATTGTCAAAAAATATAAGTCATGCAGTGTTTCTATTTGTTGTGTTATGTTATTAATAATAGATTTGCAAATCAATACCCTGTATAACTATTGGTTATAATATTGGTTACGTAAATATCGCGTGAGTAACCATCAGATGTTATATTTCACAGCCATTTCTGACAATATTATGTTTATGGTTGAAGCCATCGGATTGCAACTCTAAATATATGTTATCCACTAAACATTCGTATGCTATCATTATAGCAAATTCGAAGTGCAGTTAGCATTAACATGAACATGAAGCCATCGGATTGCAACTCTAAATATATGTTATCCACTAAACATTCGTATGCTATCATTATAGCAAATTCGAAGTGCAGTTAGCATTAACATGAACATGATAAATTACATATTAATAAACATAGAATGGATATTCCAAGGGTGCGACATAATATGGTGCAGTGGCACAGCTAGAATTTTACTCAGGGGTGGTTTTCATCTGGCGGAATAGGACCAATTTATTTTCAATATCCAGTAGGAGTATAAAAAAACGTTGAAATGTCAAGGGCATGTGTTAATAATCGTTAGTGCGACCTACGATCTAGAGCAAAGTTGCCTTTAACAAATCAACTACTGTCTGGTAGAGTAACTATACGCACTAACAAAAATAACAACTATCATGAGTACGGTCGATTTAAGAGTCACATTTTAATCCGCTTCAATATGTTTTAATCATAAGCGGATTTGGTGTTGTTCTTGCATTGGAAGAATCCTTACGGAAGTATAGTTTTTTGGAGTATCAACAGTGAAGTTATGCATTCTCCATACAACAATCGAGATTTACAATTCATTAAATACGGTTAAAACGTGTAATTTGGTCATATTAAGAACCTGCGAATTTCACTTAAGAACTAGAAACCCTAATAGCTTTTTTGCCTTTATATACATGGTAATAATATTCAAATTGATAATCAAAATTAACCTGTGTTTTTATCATTTCGAAAAACTGTCGATCTTTCCATGCAATTGATTTTTATTCTCTGGCGGGGTGTTAACTTGTAACCACACACTACCCATCATTACGCCACTGATTTGGTGGAAAGGTTCTGCACGTTAATATTTTAATTCGAAAATTCGTTTTTAAATATTTGACCGAGATCAAATTAGTTTTCGCATCATTTTAAACGAAAGACTTCGACGAGTAACCTGATCTTACAAGAGAAATTCTTACACGGGTTTTATTGATCTATTAAATAGATAGCACATTTGATTAACAATTTAATTGTAATAGATATAATACAAAATCTAGACAAGTACGAGTATCTTATTCCAGACTTTGAATATTCAAGTAATGAGGAAGGAAAAAAAGGAAAATAAAAGCTGAAATCTAATATTTTTATAATCTTCTGTATTAAAAATCTCGCACATAAAAGTGCCACATGTCAATTTAATAAAAATAATCATTTTACCGGTACACAGTTTTTACAGTTTTTCTGGATTCGTTCGTTCCAAATATATCGAAAATGTGAGACCTCAACGTCGATTCATTTGAAACTTTGTACGATCGAATGATCAATAAAAACATACTGCAGTCACGATCGACTACAAGCCAATCGTATGATACTATAGATGAAATACTAAACTCTAATTTATATTGTGGTTGGGGATAAAGTAGGATAAGGTGTGTGAATGTAGTATGTCCTTTATTAAGGACTGTCATTTGGTTGCTACTCGAAACTAAAAGACAATACAATGTTTAATTTCATATCTTGAACTGGGTGAGTCAAAGACAAATTTTTTTCCTTTTTGACGGACTTTTACATGGGAGGTGCAGGAAGGACTCACTCGATTTCTTACATATTTATCCCTTTCCTTGGAACCATTTAAAAATTTATATGTACAAAATTTTAAAATCCTAGCTTGAAGCGTTCAAAAGTTATCGGAAAATATTGTTGAACACGTGTCTTAAGGATTTTTAGTATGGAAGCTACCAGAAGGAGTAAAAGGATTTAGCTGACTAGTAAACTCGAACTTCGTTTTTACTCAAAACTAATTTGTACAAAATTTTGAATTCGTAGCTAAACGATTACTTGAATTATAGTGAGTTCCCTAACTTAAGTGAAGACATTTTGATAGGATATTTGTATGGAAGCTACACGAAGGACTAATAGAATTTGCTTTATAATCATACATTTAGCTCCAACTATTGAAAAATCAACTTATACAAAATTTCAAAGTCGTACCTTAAACCCTTCCCAAGTTACCGGCCAATATTCTTGAACACGTGCTTAAAGGATATTTTGTATGCTAGCTACCCGAAGGAGTAGGACGATTTTTTCCGTTAACGAACTTAACCTTACAAATTCGACCAAATATCCAGATTCGAAATTTCAATGTCCTAGGTCAAGACGTTTTTGAGTTATCGTGCTAATGAACAGACTGACGGACAGACAGACGGACATCAATCGGATTTGGAGTTTTTGACCCCAAATAAACAAAAAAAATATACAAAAATTTTTTTAGTCCGAGGCTCGGTTCTATGCGTTTCAAACTTTTGGGCTAGATTAAACTTATAATACTCTCAGATTTCATCTAGAGTATAGAAATTAATTGAATATAAATTAATGAATAAATTAAAAAAATTTGGTGTTTGAGATTTTTAAGGATAAAGAACAAAGTCAAAATCTTGAAAGAATGTTGCAAGAAAAAATTTTATTCGTATTTTCGTTAAATTCCAATCTTTTTTAAGGTAATTCGAATTCAATTATTATACCATAAAACTTAACTTACACATGCAATTTCAAAAGGACTAGGATACCGTTTTCACTAGATCTTTACTATACCTAACCCAACCTTCAATAAACCTATGAAAATGGGTTTAAATTATATACTTTTGTGAAGGACTCACATGCGTACGATTCTTCATAGAAACTTACTAAAAAAGAAATTTAAGCATAAAATGTCTGATTTGCATTGGCGTGCAGAGTTCAAGCAAAAAAAAATCGGTGAAAACTGAGTACATATGATTTCACGAATTCCGTCATATTTCTTAGGTTTGAAAAGATATCGACTTAATTTTACTATTACAAACTGTACAGATGCCTAAATATTTTTTTTGGGGGTTTTATGGATGGAAAGGAGTTGTATAAGTTTTTAAGAATTTCATCATATCTCTTAGTTTTAATTAGATACCGAATTGATTTTTATTTTAGTGTGCTTTTCGGGATTTTTTGATATTCCAGTCTTAAGGCGGGGAGTGTAAAGAGCTTTCATACGTTTTCCTCTATTACATCATATCTATATGTTTAGATATTATATAGATTTTTACTTTCACGGGGTTTTTATATGATTATCTAAAGAACTGATTTCAAGATTTTTTTAGTATTCAACGCCTAAGAGAGATTAAAGAACCTGCTTACATTTTCACGAATTTTTCTATATCCCTTAAGTCTGATGAGATATCGAATTGGTTTTTACTTCCACGGGTTTTCTATGTAATCGCTTAAAAACAGATTTTAGTAAAATATCTCTTAGGTCTTAATTAATAAAGTTTTGCCCAGATTGTTGGGAAATTTTACTTTATTATTTCACTAATACACGATTGTGATCGCTTTAAAAAAATTGCTACCCGGATATTTTGCATTTGTACGTTTCAGGACTAGTATACCTCAAAACTGAAAAAAAAAATTCAGTCCGGTTGTCTATCGTACGCAAACGCTTTTGAGGGCTCGTAACTTACAACCCTTGATTACAATTTTTTTTTTTTTAGGTGGCAACTTTTTAATGTTTTTCATAAAAAAATGTAAGGCTCTTATATCTCGGGAACTGCTTAGGGTAGACAGATGAAACGTGAAACTTATATATCTATGATAGTGTGGCCATTTGCAAAAAAAATTGACTTAGATACGGAAGTAGTGGGCCAAGCTATGCACCAAAAACGCTTAAGAACTGAAATGCATATTTTCGGAACGGTTCATGTCACAAAGCTGAAGATTTGTGATCATATTAGCATATTAGAATTCAAATTAAAATAAAACTTTTAGGAGAGGTAAAGTGTGGGGGTGAGGAGTGATGAGTTTTGGATTACAGGGTCCCGCAAACCAATTATGGCAAGAAGATGAAATTTGACTTGTGTATGTAAGTGTACAGGGACATAATGTTAAACATAAAATTTTTAGTGGGTGGTGGAGCATGGAAGTGGGGGAGATAAAAATTGTTCTAAAAAATTATATCTCATATCACAAGAACTGTTTAAGATAGGACCTTGGAATTTATACGGAAGGTAGGCCTTAGAGTTCTTTAGTATAGAAAAAAGAAAAAATTTGGGATGAGGGTATAATAAAAATTCTGATTTTAATATCTCTAGAACCGGGTTCATAAACACAGGAATTCAATCCTAAGGTAAAGTTGTATACATTTTCAATAATTCCCCAATATTTCTTAGGTCTGATTAGATATCGAATACGTTTTAACGGGCTTTCTGAATAATTGTTGTTTTCAGTTATTTTTGCTATTCAACCATGAGAGGTTTGTATTCGACTTTACGAATTTCGTGATATTTGTAAAGTCTAATAAGATATCGAATTGATTTTTACTTTCACGAACTTTTTCGTCTGGAAATGAATTTCAGGATGTCTTGATATTAAACCCTAAGGGGAGTATAGAGGGGTTTTATGTGTTTGGACATATTCCAACATTCCGATTCTGAAAAATCATAAAGTTTTTAGCGGTGCTGTATGCCACTACAGTACGATGAGATTTAAATTTAGATTAGATTAGATTTGATTTTTATTATTTTTATATTTTAAGATATATTAAATAATGCGATGTATAGACCCTGCGGCCTTTTCAATACGTGATTATTGATTAGTTGTGACAAGAAGTTAATGAGATTTAAATTTACTTCTTTACTTCTACGGTATTTTTGTGTAACCGCATAATAACTAATTTAACGATTTTTTTAAATTCAACCTCCAAGTGGGTGTAATGGGGTTGAATACATTTTCACGAATTTCGTCATATCTCTTAGATCTGATGAAGTCGAAAATTGGTGCGAAACGACAGAAAAAGGTGAGCTGCGAATTGCATGCTGCCACAGTACGTATGAATGGAATCCTGCGTTAAAGAAAAAGTCGAGAACTATTGGACTTTTGCGACTCCACGAGGCTTCTGATTGGTTAATTTAATGGTGTAGATAGAGGCTCCGTGAAGAAGTTCGGTGTAAATCCACCGTGAACATCCTCAACTCGTTGTAATAATAATGTATAAAGTCGTCGAAATTAGTATGCCACGAAATACAATTAAATGACAATATAATAAGTCATTGATTTATGGAAGCGTTTAACCATAAGTTGTTTTATACTCCATAGAACTCTTGCTTTTCCAATATTATATTAATTTAATATTTTCGTATGTTATAAAATCGCAATAATTATGGAGTAAATATCAAAATTTTCGTGAATTTATTTTTATTTATTGAATGCAGAAGCAAAAGTTGAAAATCAGTGCCTTATTGGAGTTTAGCTGCTGAACTAGGGACTTCGGATATTTGAAACTATTATTATTGGAGAGATTATGGGTACTAATCCGCCTGAATCAACAGTGACACGCCCTGTTTCGACTATCCCTAATAATGGAATATTTCTGGAAGAAGACGACCCATTTGCCTCTTCGGAGAAGCGAACAACTGGACAAGTTATTTGCTCGGTTGCTACGGATATTCTAATTGTAACCTTCCTTTTGATTTTGAACGGCATTTTATACCATCACCTCCTTAAGACAACACAGAGGGGCTTCTTTTGCAACGACACCTCGATCCGTTATCCGTTTCATGGATCAACGATTTCATGGTGGCCCTTGGTGTTTATTGGGGTGGCGGTAAACGTGACGGTAATAGTTGTCACAGAAATAATAAACCATAGCGTTTACGGAGTGCCACGCAGCCGATATTTCATACTCAATTGGCAGATTCCACAATGGGTCGTGGAAGTGTACAAGTATTGTGGTGTTTTTGTTTACGGTATTGCTGCACAATTTCTGATTGGATGTATAATAAAGAAAACCGCTGGACGATTGAGACCACATTTTATGATTGTATGCGAACCGCAAGCAGAAGAAGGGATCAACTGTACTGCTTCGGAATCATTCTTTACGTATATCGAGCGATTCCAGTGTAAATCGGAAAAGTTTAACAAGGCAACTATCGCAGAGGCACGAATGTCCTTTCCAAGTGGGCACACTACGTATGGCGCATACGTGTTCTTTTTTTGTGCTCTATATCTGCACTGTCGACTACACGTGCGAGAGTCGTACATGATAAGGCCGGGATTGCAAATAATCCTGATCTGTGTCTCTTTGTACATTGGCGTATCGCGGATAATGGACAATAAACATCATTGGGCGGACGTGAACGTTGGATTTGCAATTGGCATTGGTACTGCCTTAGCAGCCATCCTAATTGCCGATCGATTGCTTAGACCAAGTGTGCGCTTTACACGATATGCAACTCAACTTAGGCGAGAGTTCAAACAATAAAATACAAATTTGCTAAAATTTGATGCATCAAGTCTTATTTTTCTGAATTATTGTCTTTAATTTGTGTGAATTAAATTATGTGCTATTTGCGAAATATTAATTTATTATTCTAAGGTTTGAATTCTGCTTTTTGTTGATATTGTGAATAGGACATTATTATCAAATCTCTAAAATTAGCAATGCGAAACTTTGGAATATGTAACATAAATTTTGATATTGCATCGCTAAAATTTGCGAAAGTACTTAATTATTAAAATATAATCTTAAATAGTATGTGAGAGAATATTATAATTACATCTGACCTTTATTACTACTTTTACCTTATTATTCTAATAATAAAGTACTTAAGAACAATTACAGCTCTCATAATTTGTATTTTCACGTTTTAGGACTAGTACACCCAAGAAACTAAAAAAAAGTTTAGTCTGTTTGTCCATTTGAGCTTTCAAGTTCGAATTTGTTTGGTGAGTTGAATGAGTGCAACTCTTTACATGGCGAGGGTGAGAGGAGGTGGTATAGGTGAAGATAGTTTTAGAAGAACCATTTTGGCTTCCATTTTAATTAAATAAAGTAAAGTCGCAATTTTAAACTTGCATAGAAGAGCTACTATAATAAGGTGTGTTCTTTCGCATTTTTCTAGAACAAAGTAGGGTAGAACATTTATTTATTTATTTTATTACTAGCCGCGTCCCGAGACTGCAAAGCCAGCGGTTTCTAATCTTGCTTCCAGTTCGTTTCTCCCGTTGCTCCCGTTTCGCCCGTTTTCTCTCTTAATTCGAATTTCGAGCATTTTTTCTGGTTTCGTTTTGTTTTTTGAGTTATCCTCCCATAATTTAAGGAGTTTCGAGCTTTTACCATTATTCTGCTTTCGTTTTTCTCCCTTTATTTAAGGAATTTCGAGTTTTTAGCATTTTTCCTGCTTTCGCTTTTTTTGGGTTTTTCTCTCTTAATTTGATCGAAAAATAATAAAGTTGCGCCCAGACTGTTGGCAGATTTTTTTTTATTATTTGTTTACGTACTTTTTTTCAATTTCAATAAGAACATGGGGATAAAATATTTACATAGCCTTTTAGGGGTTGAATATAACAAATTCTGAAAACGTTTTTAAGACGATTATATACACTGAGATAAAAGAATTATCTAAATTCAATGAAAATACGTCTTTGTTAAAGGTTTTCATAAATTTAATGAAAGGATTACTTGGTTTAAATTTTCTTTTTTAATATTAAATAATATTTTTTACATTTAATGGAAGTTCGTCTCATTGAAATTACAGCGTTATCTTTATAAGAAAAATATAGTTTTCATAATAAATCAAAACTACATATTATCATATTCAATATGAGTTTCATCAAATCAAGACATAAGACTTCTTTGAATTGACTTCAATACAAATTTGATTTACCCCATTCTTGAATTTAATTACGGGTTCATTGTTTTAAATAATCAAACGCATAAAATCACATGATATATTTCATAGTTTTTAAGATTCTTTACTTGGTTTTGGGTTTGATTGTCAACGTTTTCATTTTCGTTCTTGTTTATGGACGCAAATCGCTTGTTTTTATATTGCGCATTACGTTGTCCATTCCAGTCGCGTGTAAGAACCAACGAGGTAAAGTCAGACAACGTATAGTTTTTGATTTCTCGGTCATTTTGTATGTCCTTGGAAAAAGAAAATGAGCTCAGAAATTGTTGCAGAAAGTGAAGTTTATAGCAGTACAGTAGTGAATACGACAACTAGTGTTTCGCAAGCAGAAGAACTTTTGAATGTTCTAAATCAGCTCCAGGGATCCGTGTTTTTATCCGAGTTTCTAGGTTAATTTATACATGAAGTGTACAAACTTGTTAAACATTCAATAATAAACTTTATAGAACATGCAATAACCGTCGACAGCTTAAAGTTTATGAATGCTCATCATTTGGATCATATCATTCCTGATATAAAATACGGACAAGGAATAATTTTCGAGAATTTCGAGAAAAAAGTTGATCGAAATTTTTCACACCTAACCTCGACGCCAAAGACGTCTATCGACATCGATATTGTTTCAGGTTATTTAACTTTACAAATATGTATATAAAAAAGTTTAATTTTTTTAACAAATGCAGATGAAAACCTCCTACAAGATAAAAAGTGGCTACAGTATAATTCTGGCCCACAAGAGCAAGTTTTTAAGATATGGAAGAGTACAGCTCCACTTCGGAATAAGACTTGCAAAAATGCTGAGAATATTGACGCTGTTTTAAATGAATGGCCATTATCCTTTGTCCTTTGGTTATTCTTTGGTAATTTAAATCGAAACAATCAAATAACTTATTAAATTGTAAATGATTCTAGATTGACATTGATTTTGAGTTGCGATTTTCAAACAAGTCATCGAGGTTCTATTCTTGTTTTGAGGATTTCATGGGCAAAATAGTCCCTATAATGAGAAAGGATATTAAGGATCCGAATAGTAAACAACTTCTTAAGGAGTATTGTCAATACGACAAGTTAAAGGAAAATAATGGTAAGTTAGCCTTTTTATAAAAACCTTTTAACCTTATATCGATTTTTGTAGAGAACCAATTGTGTGTCATCTTTATTATACTTCATTCTTTGCTAATTCTTACGGCAAGGACACATAAATTTGACGAGAAAAGCAACAAACGACGCGTTGTGAAAGCATCTATAAGCGATTCAAGGAGATCGTTTTTGTATCACGTTCAGAATCAAGTAGATCTGGAAAACAAAATAAAAGAAATAACCGTCGAATGTGTGAAAACCAAAAAGCGATTGCAGCTTCTAATACTTGGCGTCGGTATAGATTATTTTTCTTTACAACAATTTTATGTTTATTTTTATGATTGTTTGTACAAAGTTCCAAATTTCCTCAAAGCTCTTGACACTTGCTTTAAGCTGTTCCAAGTTTTTGACTTGGAATATCCGAAGGAATGTGAAGTTGTTTGGAACTTCGTACAAATATATTTTTACCAGATTAAAACGCCATATGATCTGAAAAATTCGCAACTTGCTAATCTTTTGTCGAATTTAGCATAAGCTGATTTATATTAACATAATTCTTAGTTTTTATGCTGTGAAAGCTAATTCATTATTTTTGAATACTTATTATATATGTTTATTTATTTTTAACTAGTACTATAAGTATGACGACTTTGAATTGTTTTGTTTGCCTGGAAAGATATTTAGAATTAGAAAAATTATTTACCTATTTACGATATGTTCATATGCTTGAAATTTTTTCGGAAATCAATGAAGTATATTTTGTTTGTCAGCAAATAGAAATAGGTTCCTACGATACTCATTTTGCTAGCTACTCTGTAGAGGAATACTCGAATTGCTTTGAAGTAATAGACATTAAGTTCATTAAACATGTACCTATTAATTTCCACATGTATTCAACAGGAAAAAATTTTTTTAAGAATAAGAGAAAATATGTAATTTCTTTTTTTAAAGTTATTGAAATAAATTTCTTTACAAATCCAGTCTTTGTTCTTTTATTTATTTATAATTTCAAATTTTTTATAATTGAGGTAATAACTCTTTTAATAAATAGAGGTAATAGGTTCAATGAAATCCTATTTATTAGAAGAAAGAACAAATCATACTAGGTTTAAAGGAATTTTTTTTTGATGAATGTATATTTTGTTTAATTTGAAGATAGGCATAACATAATTTCAAACAGCTTTTAACATAACATCAATTAGTTGATCTCTGGTTTTAAGAATTAGAGTAATTAATTTTAAGTAATTTTCCAAAATTTTCTTATATTGATGAAAACAATTTCATTAAAACTTATGAAAATTTTCATGAATTGTATGTAATTTGTCTTTCGATGTATACCATAATTTTGGTATTGATTTAAAGAATTCAGTTTTATTAATGGTAGGAAACTTTCCATAGGCTCGAAATCATTGCGAATTTTCATTGTTTTTAATGTAGTCTTCTTTGGTTTTTCGCTGGGTGTAGAAAGCCGTTAAAGTAAAAAAACAATTCGATATCTCATCAGAGTCTAATCGATATGTCGGAATTCGTAAGAACGTACACAATAATTTTACACCCTTTTAGGGGTTGAATACCGCAAAATCCTGAAAGTAATTTTAAAATCATTATCTATCAAGCATATAGAAGTAAGAGCGAATTCGATCTTGGGGGTAATCTAGCAAAGGACGGCAATGAAACGGACGAAATCAATTGACGGATCACGCTAGGAAAAAAAACGGTACTTCCAATAATGAAATCCAAGAAAGTGCCTAGGTACAATCAAAGAGTATGAGATAGAGGGGAAGCGCCCATAAGAGCTCAATAGATAAAACCGCATCGAGTTTCAGCACCTCTACAGTAACCACTGCGCCACCAAAGGCCTTTGACAACATTGACAGCTTAACTTAGTGTGGATTCACTCCATACAGTTTAATGTAAAAACATTAAATTGTATGGAATGAATCCACACTTAGTAATAGCGTAATAGTCGACTGAGAAAACCGATGGCGCTGCTTTTCGAATATGGTCCGCTTCCACTCTATCTCATTCTCTTTGGGGACAATAAGCTGCGAATATATAAAACTAATATACGACCTGTGCTATGTTGTAGTAGCGAGTCGTGGACATAAACGCGAACTTCCAAGAAGCTGTTAACGCATTTGAAAGAATGGTCCTCCGGAGAAGGAAGGGACGGAATGGCGAATAAGCTAATGGGTTATTCAATAGGGACATAACATAGATCAATCATAGAACAATAGATCAATTGTTTGACCAGCTGTGTGGCATGTGGCATCATCTTGTTGGAACCACATATCACTGATGTCAAGTCCTCCCAATTCTGGCCAAAAATAATCTTCCAGCATGGCACGATAGCGAACTCCATTGACCGTAACGTGGCGATCATTTTCATTGACGAAAAAAACCGGTCCAATCACACCTCCGGCATGAAACCACACTACACGGTCACTTTTTGTGGATGCAATGGAGTCTCTTGAAGCACATGTGGGTTTGTTGCTGTCCAATAACGCATATAATGCTTATTGACAAGGCCACTAAGCCAAAAATGAGCTTCATTGCTGAAGATGATTTTTCGATGAAATTGAAGATTTTCTTCATTATTTTGCAGAGCCCAAACGGAGACTAATTTCCAAACATTGCTTGTTAGTGAACTTTACCATGATAAAAATGTAAACCTTGACTGACGTTTTGACATTAACAGATCAGCAAAAAAGCTTAAGGATGGGTTTGTATTAAAATACAAAATTGTTATGTACCTATTTTATAACCCTTTACAACCATGAGTTGTATCAACTCTACGATGAGCCAGAAGCTTTATCGTTCATCAAACCACGTAAACTGCAGTGGGCTGGCCATGTGGAGCGAATGGAAGATAGAATAATTGTGCTATTAAAGTTAAAGCCAGCGGTAACAGGCCAGTAGGCAAACCACTCAAGCGATGGAAAGAGTCGGTTGATGAAGATAGCAACGCTATCGATTTGGGCTGTCGCGCCATTAATGAATGAGCTTTCTATAATAAGCGGTTCTGGAGATACTTCGGTGGGTATAAGCCCACCGAATCCACCCATCAAAAAATTTAATTTAATATCTCAAAGGCTTCGAAAGATATGAGCCTTTAAACGTGTTTGCGTATGTCGACAGACATTTTTTTTCAAAGTTTTAAGGTCTACTAGTCCTAAATACTGTATTTAAAACTCAAACCAAAAATACCACTCACTATTTGAAAGAATTCCATTTCATCAAACAGAGTTCATAGAAAATATGTAAAAATTTCAGAAATAATTAACGATTCTTTTTATGATTTAGATATCATTAATTATCTTCCGATATCAACCATATATGAAGGTGACGTTCATTATATTCCAAACCGTAATAGGACAGGTGATAAACCCCGTCCACCCAAACTGAAATATCATTTTCTAAGAACGGTGGCGGTCTTACGTGTTTCGACAAATTATAAATTTAAGCTCTGGACATGTAGTACTCAAACTTTCTAAATTTTCTTCGCTAAATACTTTCTTAGTTCCAAATATTATTTATGTACATTTTACATTCAACGTATTTATTATTTCTTTTCATTACTCGCACATTTATTTTGTAAATAGGTCATTATTGGAAATAATAACGAATTATTTATTTCAGTAGCCCCGAACAGAGAAATACCAAACTAATAAAATTGTTTGGCACGCCACTGGACTGAAGCTACAGATGTATCTGGAACTGTTATGTTTTCGCCTTATTCCTCCCGGATTGTCCTTCAAAATTGTAACTCTATGCATTTATAGATGGAGTGTCTCGCTTCAATACACCATTCCACCTTAAAGCCCACACATATTTTGCCCTATGTAGCATCTACCTTACCTACATTCAACAATTTCGTTCTGTCTCATTCTTTCAGCAGTTTTCCGAAGAAAATGAAATCGGAGAGCTTTTCAATGACGTCGTATCACAACCTGTTAACAAACAGGAGAGCGAGAGTCCTTGACGAGCTTTTCGTGTACAGTGGGTCTGGGAGTGGTTACTGCGTTTGTCCTTTCTCGCTTACGCTTACACCTGAGCTTAACTACGGAAGCCTATAGCAATGTTCACGGAACAACAACTTTGCAGAATATGTGGGTGGATGGGTGGCGTCGAAGGACCTTTTTTTCGTTCGACGTCATATATATGAAGGATCGAAAAGCTTGGCATTAGACAGTCGAGTTTTATACTTGCTCTGGTCCAGTTTGGAGTCTCGGACTCTAATCGATTACAGGAATAATCAAGTAACTCTTTTACTAGACCACAGCAAATTAAAAATTCTGTTAAAATTAAAATTTATATTTTTTTTAAAATATATAAAAGCGTTTTGCGACACACGTGATTTTATTGATACTATTTCTTTCAGTGACATAATTTATGACCGCGAAGAATTTATGTTTTAATTTAAAAAAAAATCAACGCATATCTGAATAAAAGGCGATTTAAGGATTGAATAGTGCTTTTAGTTGGAAATTATTTCAAAAAAGGTGAGCAATTCGCTTAAAATAATATTAATTTTTTTTTATTTTTAAGACTTGTGTATAACTTTATCAAATCGAAAATAAAAGCAAGATAGAAGTGCGCTCAAGTCTACGATTTTGTAGAGTCCTTCTAAAGGACACTATATAAAAGTGAACAATTCGAACAATAAAAACAGCCGAACTCTAAAATGTCGAAGGTGATGTGGTGGTTTATCGTGTTGAGCGTTGTATTTGCAACGCTGCCTTTTTCAGCGGTAGGGATCGATTTAAGTCGACTTTACGGTCACTTGGGACCCCCAGTACAAAAACGCAGTGGTAAGTAACACTAAATTTTTCCTTTATTGTTAGCAATTTATCTATTTTCATGTTTCTGGAAAATATTTTAATTGTTCCATTGTTCGTTTGATATATGCGCGATGGCGTCATATAGATATGTTGTCTGTTAAATTATTTAAAATCCATATGGAGGTATCGTTACAGTTGCACGAACCTCAATTTTTCCTTTTTCGCTGTCTGAACTCAATTTAATCAATTTATCAAAATAATTTTCCCAGTTTTAAATTGAAACATTTCTTTTTAAATTTTAAACTGATTGCTTTTAAAACCATGTTAGGTGAAGCTTCCAAATAATAAAACGTAGATTTACGTGTAAAATGTAAAAATGTGTAACGCATAAAACGGAACCTCGGATGAAAAAAAGTTATAAATTGTTTTTCGTACAGTTGTGGCTAAAAAAACTACGCTTGCTGTCTGTCCGTTCGTCCGTCTGTTCGAATGCACGTTAACTCAAGAGCGCCTTGACGTAGGATGTTAGAATTTGGAAATATTATTATTATTAAGAAATGATTAGGCAGGCAGCAGGCTGATATGCCTAATATCAAATGTGTCATACAAATTTACATTTAAGACTTATATATACACATACATATGTATATGTAGATAATATGATGGAAAGTGAATATGAAATTTAAAAAAAAAAAAAAATGAGAAAAAAAATAGTTAAAAAAAAATTAATGTAAAACGTTTTAACGTTATTTGAAAACGAATGAAAAATTAAATTCAAATTTTTAATGCAAATCAAAAAGAAAAATCTGCTAACAGTCTGGGCGCAGCTTTATTATTTTTTGGGTAGAAGTTCGGAACGCGTTTAATTCTGAGATGCGGTGTAGGTTACTATGTGACA
Source organism: Beris morrisii (assembly GCA_951812415.1). NCBI lineage: Eukaryota > Metazoa > Arthropoda > Insecta > Diptera > Stratiomyidae > Beris > Beris morrisii. The sequence continues at coordinate 104,807,891 of OX638312.1, read as the reverse complement.
GAAAACCTAAAAAAAAGTTCGGGAAGCGGTTAGAATGGGGTTGCGCTAGAATACTTACGCCGCTGCCACATATAACATATTAATTACATAACTGGGTCATACTCTGGGACGCAGTCCAAGTCGTAGTATAATATCAGTTGTTATTACGTCTTCTTGGAGTTGAATATATAATATATAATACTGAAATAGGAAGTAAAAATGAATACAATATCTCATCAGAACTAAGAAATATGTAGGCATTTGTGAAAACATATGCAACCCCCTTGTACCCACTTTGGGGTTGAATATCCAAAAATCCTGAAATGAGTTTTTAAATACTGTAGATGCCGCTTATAGTAATCGCGGATAATGTTATAAGCCGCATTTTGTTATCAAAACAAGTTAGTTCCATTTTCCACAAACGAAATTCATCGCTTATTGGAATAAAAATTCGCTTTATGTGTTATATTCGGGCCAGATTTCCATACAACATTACAAGTTTTGTGACTGTATTCTTAATCGCTCCTCTTTTTTCTTCATGTGAATGTGATCAAAAAGGCAAAATAAGAACAATTTCAAAATTAAAGATGATTGCTCTTGGTTTTACATTTATGTAAACACAAGGCGATACATATCATAGATTACTATGAGCAATTTCAGTCTTTTTGTAGCTTCTGAAAACTATTTATGTTGATCTCGTTCAACAGAATGAGATCAACTTCGAGTAAGTTTTCGAGACAGTTTAATAGAAGTGACGCGCTGAGCTGACAGACATGACCGAAGCTGGATTTAAAACGCTGTAGAAGGCTGAATTTGCTAAAACGGGAGAGAATCAGTACCACAGTAAGTGTCCTGACCAGACACTGTCTTATAATCCGGCATGCTAAAAGACGGCGATTCTTTTCAAACGACTTTCTGTAGAAACTGCCTGAATGAGGAGGAAGAGGTAACAGTATTTCATATTCTCTGTAACTTTATGAAAGATTGAAGCTAGAGTTGTAAATAACACTTAATGAATAAAAAAAATAATATTAGATGCTTCGAGCAATCTATATTCAAGCGTAGGAAAATAAATGAGAAAAATTTTCCCCTTCGGCTATTGTTATCATCCGGTTAATGTTATTGCTTAAGCGGCATCCACTGTATATGTAAAGAAAGCCCGAGGAAGTGAAACTCCTAAGAGATATGACGGAATTCGTAAAAACGTGTTCAACCCGTTTATACCCTTTTAGGGGTTGAAAAAGGAAAAAAGTTGAAAAATAGGTTTTAGGTTATTATTAAACAAGTCTGTGGAAGTGAAAAGTTATTCGATATCTAATCAGACCTGAGGGATACGGCTGAATTCGTAAAAATAAATACACCCCATTACATAGCTTGGGAGTCGAATTTTAAAAAATTCTGAAAACACTTTCTAGGTATTTATATGAAGAATCCGTAGAATAAAAATGAATTCAATATTTGGAAAGACCTAATAGATATGACGAAAATCGTGAAAATATATGCATTCCATTTTCACTGATAATTTGTTTTGCCCCCCTTCTGTACGTGAATTTTTTTAAAATCAGAATTACTTCTCTAGTTGATTTACATATACGTACCGAGTTTAAACTCTATAGCTTAAGCCGTTCTATAGTTAGGAAAAACAACCCCACTCCCATACCATACTACGACTATAAAATTATATTTTTCCAAAACGCTACTACAATAGCTCTATCTCAATACCAAGTTCCAGCTTTATATCATTATAGGTTCTCGAGATACTAACATCGAAACTTTTTCGTTTTCACCTTCACCCTCTATTAGGCCTACTTCTGGTAAAAATTTTAAGCATCTATCTTACATTGTTCTTGAGATATGTGACGTAGAAAAAATTCTTATCCCTTCCAATTCCATGCTCCACCGCCCCCTTAAAAAATTTTACTTTCAGCAAATATTATTTGTCAACCTTTATACTCAAACCGAATTTTATTTTCCTAGTGCAATAGGTTCGTGAGATATCTCCTCCTCTCAAAAATTTGTTTTCAATCTGTTCTCCTAGTATACCTACAGATGTTTATTAAGTTTAAATTTCGTGACATTAACCGTTTAGGAGATATGGATTAGGAGAATGTCTCGATCTCGGCTTTCGAGCGTTTCGGACGCATTATTATTATTATTTTTTTCCTTTTTTGGGGTTCACTAGTCCTAAAACGTGAAAATACAAAATTTCAGGGTAGCAAATTTGTTTTAAATTTCAGGTCTATCAGAATACCTTATGATTAAAAAGTAATAAAGTAATTGATTGGTGTGCATTGTTTGATGAGGAATCGAGTGATTGCTTCTACTATTTGTGTTGAAAATTTCGATAAACTCTGTTAAGGTAAGATACACATCACTTCTTATGATGAAGGATGCAAGTAGTGTTAGCCTTCGGAATCCCAGTCGAATGTGCTGCGCAAATTCCCTTTCTTCTTCATAGAATTTGCATAAATGATTTCGGAACTGACACGTTACATCCAAGAACAATTAGTTCAAGTCCTCCACTTTCGTCTGTGATGATATTGAATACCAATAATTTTCGTTATATTAAGCGTGTCAGTTCCTTTTATAGGAACTTCATGCTATGACTTAGTAAGTACTTTCTCTCTTTGCTACATCAGTTTATTCGAGTATGTGCATTTTCAATATAAATTCGCTTGTGTTCACCGCCACGAAGTGAATTCCAATGGACAGCCACTTTAAATTAACCCTGCGATACTTTTATATTGAAGACTTCAAAGTTACGCGGCGGATATGCCGAAGGTAAGTCATGTTCGTGACCTACATTTTCAACCAAAGTGCCATTGAGTCGTCCTGGGATATTCCGGGCATGCTTTTATAGTGCGGTTTCAATCAGGAATATCTGAGCAAAAACTATGATTGCATTCACTGTCAGAACAGCAAGCTAGGAAGGATCGGTTGTCATGTCCTGTTCTATATAAAATTTGCTTAGAATGGAAAAACCAATCAACACGATTCCTGTTTTTGCTGGGTTCCGAAGCGAAACAGCAATTTTCGCGGGGCAGTTTGTTGTTTGTGTTATTGATTTATTTTCGGTATTTCCACAAGTGATGAACGCACTGCAAAAAAAAAGGAATTAAGTGTCCTTAAGAGTGGCGAAAATACATCAGACACAGAGTGCACACCATACCCATTTGTACAATTGAATTAAAAAAAAAATTGAAAACAGTTTGCTGGATGGTGGAGCTTCTCCTACATCTGGGTCACATTTCAAACAACTTTGCATTTCTGCATGGGCTCCCCACTAGCCTTGTTCCAAAGTGTAATTCAGAAGGTACATTTGCTCAATTTGCTTGGAGTAAACTCTCGTTTGGAGTTTGTTTGAAAATTCAGTTTTCCTTGAGTAAATACGACCTTTTCCAGCTGCTCTGAATAATTCCTTTGATAGTTCTGTAAAAGTGGCAGAAATGAAAATGATTCCTAAGAATAATTTACCTTATTTCTGCGCTTACTTAAATTACTGATGTTAAATATTTCTTTTGATTCTTGTTCAGATATATTCGTACCAGTAAATGTCATGATATTCAGCAACCTTTCATTCGAAGTATACTTTAAGTAAAGCATACAGCAGTTACGATCGGCAGTAATCCAATCGTATAATATTCTAGATAAAATTCTGAACTCCGATTTGTATTGTAGTTGGGGATAAGGCAGAATAAGGAGTGCTCATATACTTTTTTTAATGTACTCTCGTTTAATTGAAAGTAAAATTTTCTATTGGGCTGCTGGAAGGACTCACTCGATTTTTAGATTATTTATCACTTTAACTGGAACCATTTAAAAATTAGTGTGTACAAAATTTCAATTTCGTAGCTCGAAGTGTTCAAAAATGATCGGCCCACAATCGTGGACACGTGAAGGACTTCCTTGATACCAATTCCTCTATGAAATGTTTTCACTTTTGATATTTAAAATTGGGAACAATTTCAAATTTCTTTCTTAAAGCGTTCTGAAGTTAACGGCCAATATTCTTGAACACTTGCCTTAAGAACTTTTTGTATGTTAGCCACTCGGAGGAGTAAAGGGATTTCGCTGACTAATAAACTCGAACATATATTAACTTAAAACTAATTCGTGCCAAATTTCGAATTCTTGAGTTATAGTGAGTTCCGTCATTTAAGTTAGTACATTTTTACAGGATTTTTGCACGGCAGCTACACGAAGGCCTCTTGAGATTTTCTTCATATTCATACCTTTAATAGCAACTATTATAAAATCAACGTATACAAAATTTCAAAGTCGTAGCTGAAAGCCTTCTGAAGTTATCGTTTAATATTGGTTAACACGTGTTTAAAGGACTTTTGTATTACAGCTACCCGAACGAATTGACGTCTTGCTTATGACTAAAAACTATAATAATTCATGCAAAATGGTTACTTCCTGCTTTCTTGAGTTATAGTGGATTCTGAAACTGAAATAATACTATCTAGGCAATTATGTGAAGAATCCGCAGAATAAAAAAAATAATAAAGTAAAATTAATTCAATATTTCGGAAGATCTAAGAGATATGACAAAATTTGTGAAACAATATGCAAGTCAATGGATATATGAAATTTTTTTTATCTAAATTACTTTTCTAGTAGATTTACATATACTCACCAAGTTTGAACTTTCTAGCATAAGCCGTTCTATACGTTAGAAAAACATCCCGCACCCCCGTACCATACTACCCTATAAAAAACTATATTTTTACAATATGCCACTACTATAGCTCTATCTAAATTCTAAAATAAGTTTCAGCTATGAGCATTATGAGTTCTCGAGATATAAAAATCGGAAGGCCCCACACCCACACCGCCAACATTTTTTTCAGTGCAAGGGGTCTATTTCTTCAAATATTTCGAAGCTTGATCTTCAACTACAACCATATTCTACGAGATTTAAATCTGATGAATGCGGCGGTCAATCCAGTACGTCATCGTCCCTGCAAGAAAGCGCTACTTTAATTTCATATCTTACACCCATCCAGCTTCGGAAAAATTTTAGGTAGTGTTCTTCATCATACGATCTTCCCATATGTATGCAGCGTGGTTAATTTAGTAGTATTACAGGTAATTTGGTAGTCAACTATCGGATATCAGTAACGAGAAGTGATAAAGACGGCAATATTGAAGGAAAGAAGTGGAGAATTACACGCATGTACATCGATAAGAAGTATAAAAGTGGATTTTGTCTCGAGGTGAATATATTTTAACTGAAAGATTAACCGTGAATGATACTACAGAGCTATCAAAAATTTTTGATTGGTTCCATGCAGTACAAAGACGACTTCGATGTTTTGGATCGTTTTCCTTTTGTAGTATCCAATTTGAATTTTTCTTTATAAACCATCTGGTGTATTTTGACCATTTTGGAAGCGTTAAAATCGTCTTTGAATAATGTACATTTAAGTGTGAAATCTCCGTTCTGAAAAAGAGGCCTAAACGTGCGACATTACCAAATATTTAGTAGACCACTGAATGAGTTTTGTTGTGTTGGTACGCCAGGTATAAAGGTTGCAAAAGTAAATTACGTTCTTCCAATTCGTTCGTCCAAGTGAGTCTTTTTACGACGTGTCTATGAACAGTAGTGGTTTCTGCACTGTGCTCTGAAAGTTCACATCATGAATTTCACGTATAGGAATAGTATTACAAGACACAATTAGACCTTTTTTGCAAAATATCGTTTGCCCACCACTTTTGTCCTCCGCTTTCGTAGTATTTCGCACAAGACCACGATGGATAAAGGTCGAACGAAAACTGACATTCAATATACAAAGCGTCATTGGAAAAGAGTCACGTTACCTACATGCGTTTGAATCTAACATCTACCGGTTTTCAGGAAGTAAGAGAGTTAGACCAAAGTTGAGCATGATTGTCCTCTTCGAGAATATGCAATATATGTTTTTTTTAAATATACCAATGGGGAGGGGGTTTGAACCTCCAACCACCCCCCCCTCCCCCGTGCGCACGCCCTGCGAATAACTCGAGAAAACTTGATACATCTCTGTAATCAAGGGAATATTTTAATGATACAATTTCTGAGCGAGAGGTAAGTAGTATACAAAATAGCAAATGAATACATTTCACACAAAATCTTATTGGAAAAGGATATTTTATTCATAAAAGCAGTGATAAATGCCCAACCGCAACAATTCTTATTTAGAGACATACACTCTGATAAAGTCATGTTCTCTTTTTATCTCGTATTGAAATCTGGTAAAATCAAAATAATTGCAACGAATGATAATAACCCGGATGTTAACTAGCTGGTAGTTGATAGCTCCTGTATTAATAAAATCATGTCGTACAATCTTTACCAGGTACCAGTAGCAATACCAGCAGTTTCTTTAGTAACAAACATTAAAAACAAGAATGAAAACATTCGTCTTCGTCTATGGCGTAACTTAAAATTTCGGGCTGGGAGGCAGAAATTTTAGAAGGCTACTATCACTGAAGTGGCATTAATATCTATTGTTTTAGGGTCCCAGAGGGTTTCGGTAGAACAAATTATGTGTATCGTAAATTCTACTTGTATTTCTTCAAATAAAAACACATCTCTAATTAAAGAAATTATAAACGAAACATAACAAATGGAATACAAACATTCACAATCATTTTCCATAAAAGCTGCATGACCCCCAAGGGTAACTACCAACTCTGCCACACCCAAATTAAGCCAGGGATCTTCGTACAATACCACGTTTTAAAGATATTATATAATTTGCATTGTGTTACGTTCATGGAACTTCCGACTAAACCTAACGAGAGATTAGATTATGATAATCTCATATAATCTAACCTAACTAGAGATTGAAAATAAATAAAAGATTCCTTGGACATGTCAACAGTTGTGAATATCCTTCAATACATTCACATACTTAATTTAATTAATGTACTCGTAAGTACATACGTTTTCCAGTACAACCTGCTTCGAGTACCGACCTAAGAATCTTCCATGCAATAATAATTTAATGGCGAAAATATAAAATCGTTTTCTTCTGTTCAACCTGTGTGAACCCGAAGGCTATAAACCTTAAAAGCGCGCCACTGTATAATATCCTTGAAAGATATGCGAAATTTTTTGAAATACGCAAGGAGCAAAAGGATTCGGGACATTACATCTTCAGAAATCTGCCCATAAAAGGCCCGAAAACTCAGAAACTCAATGCCGGTCGTATATTTGAATAAATTTTAATTTGAAACACAATTTTGTACGTCTCGATAAACACCAAGAGCTTTGTTTGTCTGACCTTCACCAAGGCGTTTTCTCCGTTTAATTTACCCTACCACAGCTTCATAGTGTATTAAGTCTTTACAAGATTGGGTTCTTGTTTTCCGTTGTTGGACATTGTATGTCATTTACATGGTATAATTGGTCAGATAAACGTCCTTGTGACTTGGATTGAAGAATGGATAGACCTTAAGTGTATACGACCGTTCGGGGCTGCGATAAATTAAAGGATTCTGGAATTCATTAGTGCGTGCGTGATATTGTTAATATTAGGCCAGATGTACGTAGATTGAAGATGTTTGTGGGGATATCTCTGAATCTCTGTTTCTGTTTTGTATCAATGTGAAATGCGAACGTGTACAACATTTACAGGTTGCTTTATACACGTCAAGAACTCAATTGGGATAGACTATCATGTCGTTCCCCAGCTGAACATAGACTTTAATTTATTTCTAAGGAAGAGTGACATGAGTAATAGGATTGCTAAGACACGAGCAGAGTATGAGAGTTAATTAACGGGAAAGAAATGTTATGGATGATGTTCGGAAGGATTTCATTAAGTTTATTACTTCAGTTTTGTAATAGGCTTAAGAATAGTGTGTACGTTGTATGATATTGAAACTACCTGAAGACAATCCTAACAAGTCAGGTTTGAACCCTCCGTTTACTGGAATATAGGAAATTGAAAATGGTAATTGAAACTCCTGAACACCTTCAAATGTGTCCGTTGGTAATTGGACACTAATTTCGGTGCCCAAGAAGAAACTTCTGGTAAAGTTTCTGTAACAACTCTTACGAGCGGTAAATCGAAAATTTGATATATTCATATCTCGAGAACAATTCAAACAGGAAAGTTGAAACTTTCTAGATTTAGTATACTGCCTGCATGCTGTGAAAAGTTCGTACCTTGAAGACTTCTCCAAATATATTTATCTAGAGTACATTAATTCTACTTTATTATTTTTTAATAATAAATTACTATGGAGTAATTCTATCATTTCTAGCTTAAAGCGTTCTTATCGGGCTACACGTCCTTTAACGACTTTTTGTGTGGGAAAGAGTAAAGAATTTCGCCGACTCATAAACTCGAACTTCGTCGTCACTCAAAACTAATTTTGTAAAAATTTTTACTTCGTGGCTAGATGATTTCTCGAGTTACAGTGAGTCAGATGGTGGGTATAAATAACAACCTGAAGATTAGTTGAATTCCTGGTCACAGTGACCTCCCTGGAAATGAAAAGGCAGACGAGCTTGCCAGAAGGGGGTTGGAGATGAGCATAGAGCGGTTCTATGTCCCATTGAATGGGTAAAGATAATGATTGATATTGAAGCGCTCAGACAGATGGAGGGGGCCTGGGTGAATCTCTCAGGTTGCCGGCAAGCAAGAATCTGCTGGCCGAAACTTGATAGGAGGAACTCTAGCTTCATTTTATCTCTGGGCAGGGACATTTGTAGAGGGGTCCTAACGGAACACTGTCCCTTTGGGAGACATGGAGAAAGACTGGGAATACCCATGGCTGATCTGTGTCGCTTTGGTGATGAGAATGTTGAACCGACGCTGGAGCATTTAGTATGTGAATGTGAAAGTCTGGCAGAACTTGCGATGATTCCTCTATGAGGATCACTGGAGGAAGAGCAATATTTGGAATTAGTAGGCTAGAGCCCGGTTTTATACGAGGGGACCACAATGGATACGCAGTGATCTCTCGTGATGGGCTGTGGCACAATGCTTCAGTCCACCCTTCTCAACCTAACCTAACCTACTTTGAGTTCCGTAAAATAACTGAATAATTTTTTGCAGGATATATCTATGGCAAATACACGAAGGGTTCATGGGACTTTCTTCTTATTAATACCTTTAATTGAAACTTTTGCAAAATTAACACATACATTTCGAAGTTCTAGCTTAAAACGTTCTGAATATTCTCCAACACGCGTTTGTTTGGCAGCTACATGAATAAGTAGGACTATTTTGCCCGTTAACAAACTTAGCCATTCGACCAAATATTCAGATTCAAAATAACTGCTAAATAGTAGCTGAAACCAATAATTTTTTAGAAAATCAGTTCTTAATTTCGATCACAAGATGCAGTTAGTATCGAAAATAAATTTTTTTTATCGATAATCTCTTTTATATTAGTGGTTTTGGCACACAGAATAGCCTTTCAGCACTTATTTTAAGCTCACAACTAGTCAGTGTCGTACGGGCATAACAAATTTTGAGGATTAGTTAGTCAATAATACGAACTTGCGGTGGAGAGAAACCGTTAAGTCTTTTCTTATTTCAGTTCACGATAAATATTTTTATAAAATCTCTGTAACCTGTATTCTGGTAAACTATATGAGTATATCCATGGCTAAGTTTAATTCCACTTTAATGCGAAAATCAAACTCAAACTTGATTATACTGTTTTGTTGAAAATTCAATCAACCGGTGAACTGCAAAAAACTCAATCAAGCAACCGGATTGAATAGGTATTTAACCCCTTAGACAAGTAATCAGCGAAGTGAACTGAAGCAAATTTCATTTCAAAATATAGCTCAGGGCTTGCCCTGAAAAATCACCATATCTTCCCGTTTCAAAAGAGCATCCACCGTAGCTACCAGAATTCATCCAGAAATCGACGGTTACTTGCCTTAACTTCGTTTTGTGTCCTAGCCTAGGCGACCGATGTGCATGTGTATGAGGGTTTGATGAAAAGCCAAGTGAAAGTCATCTCGGTAAATATTGAAGTAATGTATCACCTTGTATACTTGCTGTAGTAGTACGTATACCATATCCTAACACGTTGTGGCAATGATGTGTATTAATGGATCATATCCATCATTTCGCAAGGTCTTCCCACCTTTTCAGCTTTTACATTGTATGGTCTGGTTGATATTCGAGAACAGGGCCTCGCAGTTTCTTCAGCTTCAAGTTTCTCCCTAAAATTAAGTCCTGCTTACTTTATAGCAAGACCTATACACCTGCCAGTCGAGGTATGTACCTATGTGAGTATGATACAGTTTTTTGTATCCCAGGTTGAACCATAAAAACCAAACACATAAAAACATTGAGGTACTCCCCTCCTCACATTTTCACGATACCAACGAGGAACTGCCAGTGTGTGTCCTTATTAAGAAAACCGGCGGAAAAATGTTTTTTATGTTGACGTAAGTTTGCTTTTAAGCTCCCATGGTATAGGGTGCCATCGTAAAAAGGATATATGTATGATAATATATGGTGGATCATTGACATGAAAAATAATTTCATATTTCTATTGTTTTTTACCGGAACGCTGAAACAATTTCCCGTATGCTTGATTGTCTAAAAATTCTTGGGAACAGATCTGACAGTACGTAAGATGGTCAGTAAAATATAGGTTTTTGCGACTCTAACTGGGGGGGAATGATCATTCGCATTCAATTTCGAAATTGCATTCAATCTGTCAAAATATTATTGTTGTGAGAATGCTCAATAAAAGTTGTCAGTTTTGTATTGGCACACGCCTACGTTTTATCTGTAGAAGTAGAGTGATAGAAAAGTGATAATATGTCAGCAATTGTGAACGAAACATTAAAAGGATTAATCGCAATTAATGCACACATGAATTAAATAGAAAAATTTGGACGGTGGAACACCTGATATTCTACTTGTTCCACTAGTTTCATGGTAGTTTGATAGACTTGACGCTAGACGGCATTCCAAGCGCTTGAATGAATTATAAATTTATCTCCGAATTACCATTTCGCAATTGTAATTGGAATGATGGAATGAATGACCAATTAGACAATTACATTGGGACAGACGTGATGCGGAATTATCATTCAACTAGGAATGATTATTCGAATGCGTCGTCTGCCTAGGGTATTAACCTGCGTCTACACTGGAAATTTATCTGGCAATGGGAATGGCAATATTTCCATTGCGTTAAATGTCAAAACGTAATGAGTGGGCATTTGATTGCCAGGTAATTTTCATTTGAGCGAGTGAATTCGAAGTGTCAAGTTCTGAAGCAAAACAAAATGCCGGACATTGCATCAGAAAGAAAATCTATTGATAAGTTCAATAGTTTTCTCTTTATTCAATTTATTTTCAGCAATTTCGCGATCAAAGCAAAAAAACCTTATTCCTACCTGTTGACAAGCGACAATGCGTTTTCTGGCAATATTGGTCTCAAAATTGACAAGACAATGATTGCCATGGCAATGTTGAGATCAATATTGCCATATGCGTTTGATGCCTCTACACTGTCAATTTGTGTACGGCAATATTGCCGTTGTCATTGCCATTGCCAGATAAATTGCTAGCGTAGACGCAGGGTTACCGAGCCCAACATACATATTTTTTATTTTTTCCATTTTCACGTTCTTTTTATTCGAGGCAAAACAGAAATGTAGGTATAAAAAATATTTAATTGTTGAAAAGCTTCTAAAATATTTTAAGGAAGATATGAACAAAATTTCCTTTCCTGACAGAGTACCTACTTTTATATTTCTGGAAAGACATTGACACTTTTAATAAAAAGTAATGGAGGTCATTACTTAATACCCACGTTTTATTACGTGGCCATGCTATTTTTCGTTTTCGTTATTATCAAGGATCTTGAAATTTATTCGGGCTAGAAACGGGAAATTCCCATCGAGCTACTACAAATTTCCAGTAATGTCTTATTGTATTTTTTTTTACTTTTGCTTTGTACATGGAAAATTTGCCTATTCCACCTCGTTGGAATATTGTCCAAACATTTACTGTGTCATTTGTCATGATGAGAACACACCTTAGTAATAAATCAACGTCATGTCTCCAACGTTTGTTTGAGTGGCTTTGGCAATGTGTTCCGAATATATTTTTTCGTGCCTCTTCATATGATTCTTGCTCGTCTGTATGCTCTCGGTAGGATGTCCATTAGCATGCTATTTATATAATAATCCTGAGAATTGAGTAATATAGCATTTTATTTAAATCTGGGCACAGAGAACCTTTAAAGGGTTAAATCGCTGTTGGGGTTGTTTATTTCGCTGCTCGAAAATCATAAAGATTAGTTCACTTTAGATACCAAGAATACTGATGTTTAGACCAGACCGCCTTTTTTTCTCCATTTATTCCAGACTTTGCCTTTTTACTCCCTAATTTCCATAAGTTGTCGCATTTTACCTCTCCCTACAAGGTGGTACCACATGCTGAGGGTCACAGGATTGCCATACAACGAACATCATCCAGAATGAGAAAAAGAATTCCTCCATTAAATAGTAATAGAAATTGTACAATATGGTTTCAGATGGGTTCAAAAAGTTGGTCTTCCAAAAAGGAACAAGGGCAAAAAAAATCTATTCCACATGAGAAATCAAGTCACGGTGAATAGAAAATACATGAACTTACGACAGAGAGACTAGCACACGAACAGGATGCTGTTATACAGGACACGGATAATGAGAATTAAGTTGGGGGTGGCTTCATTGATTTTTTGTCCCTCGGAAATGTGACTGCTTTTGTTAATCTGTACACCTCTATATTCGGTATGATTCGACTGAAATAAATAAATGATATGGATACAAAAAACAAAAATAAGTTGAAAAGGTCCTGATATAAAAGGTAGCATAGTCTGAAATTTTCAATTACAGCCCTTACTCTGCTTTTCACTAAAATGTTTTAAAGGGCTGATTTTGTGGTGTGCGTACAATAACTTCTTGTTTGCCCTAGACAGATCTGGCTGCCTAAAGAACGCCACATACCAGCTAGTGCTACAATAACGCAAGGACCGTACAAACGACTCTGCTTGAAAATCAATAAAAAAAGACATTGAGGGCTTATGTTATTTTTTATATTCCCAAGCGTGTTAGATTCAAGTAGCACCCACATTATGTGTCAGCTTGTACTAGGGATAGTAGAGTAGTGTGTTCACTCCTTACCGGGATATTGATTTTCAAGCCTAGATACCAGCATGTAGCGTGATAGCTACCAAATTAGTACAAGTTTGTAGTGTGCAGCGTTTACAACAATACAGGAAAATAGGCTACTGTTTCTTTGTAGTCGTCATTGTTATCCTTAAAATTTTCCCTCTTGGTTGAGGGTACTGTGTGGTATAAGCTACCATCATACTTAGGTAAAACTGCAACCCTGTGTTACACAATAGTTTTACTGTTGCTGCGATTATTTTTGAGGTCAAACTTGTTGCTAGCTAGACACTGACTGATTGTTGCTTCTAGTCTGCCAGGGCGTTTAAAAGCCAATTTAATGTCTTACGTTTGAGTCTACGAGCCATGGTTTGCAACTGTCGAGTTAAGTCCTGTTCATAATTTCAGGTTTAAGTATCTTTTCTTGATGTTTTATGGCCTCGTAAGCACCTAACTGTTCCGGTTTATTATGAAATGAATTATTATTGATGTGCAGAATTTTCTTAATTTGGAACAGCTTGAACTTAATTATAATACTGTGGGGGACGACTGGAAAGTCTAACATAAGTCATTGCGATTGAAATACGACAGCGGCAGAGGCAGCGGATCGGTCCTAACTTTAGGAAACCGGTGCAAAACTTCTCCACACAGGCTCTGTATTAGAATTCGTCAGGAAGACGTGTAATGGTTCAAGGTCCTGGCAAATGGTAACGGCATAACCACAAAATTGTTATCACATACCTAGAAGAAAATTATGGATTTTCCAAAAATGGAATAAAAAAAGTTCATTCACCATATCCCGTGAGGTGAAGGGACTTGAATCTGATTATGGAAAATTTTTTGAATTAAAAATTAATATGGAGACAATAAAGAGAGTCCATGTGTAGCCGCCATACAGAAGTCCTAAAAAAATCTACAGTTATCGAAAAGGATGCAAGTACCGCAAGCATTGAATAATATATATAACATGTCCACGTCATTAAAAACAAATCTGCCAACAGTCTGGACGCGACTTTATTATTTTTTGGGTAGTAGTCCGGAACGCGTTTAATGCTGAGATGTGGTGTAGTACACCCCATGTGGGTTGAATATTCAAAAATTCCGAAATTTATTTTTAGGCAATTATATAGATGCCTCAAGGAAGTAAAAACCAATTATTTATCTCATTAGATGTAAGTTTGAATATCAAAAAATCCTGAAATAATTTGTAGGCGACTACATAAAAAGTGCGTGGAAATGAATAATCGACCCAGGGTCTTATCAGACCTATGAAATATGACGGAATTCGTGGAAACGTGTAAAACTCTTGAACTAATACATAGGAAGCTCGAGGAAGCAGAAACAAATTCTATATCTCACCGAACCTAAGAAATATGACGAAATTCGTGAAGATGTTTTTCACTCTTTTACACACTCTTAGGGGTTGAAAAGCTTAAAAAACCTGATAGCAGTTTTAGGCTATCGCACTTTTGGTGTAATATCGATTTCAAAGTTTGTAATATCACACAAAACTTGGGACTTATAAAGTAGCTTTTACTAAATATTTGCAATTTGGGACATTATTCTAGAATTTAACTTGTAACACTCTCCTTTCGATTTCACTCGATATTGTACTGTATTGTTTGTGCGCAACACCGTCGAAGAACTATGCTGTGATATTTAGGTATTGGTACAAAGTTCACAGTCTTTTTAAAAGTTTTGTGAAACAGGTGAGGTTTTAAAGGGGTCCTTGCAATCAAATTGAAAAAAGTTATATCGGTAATGGCATAACAAATTTTGTTAGATAACTTCGATATCAATCGCATCCCAATCTTTGACTGAAAAATAAAGATATCGTTGTGTTCCTATATGACGAAATTTGAAATTAGCTTGCGAAATTACATTCTTTCGTCTTTATTCCTGAAATCAATTTAAATTTTGGTACCATATAGTTTCACTAACACAAGTCCCTTTAGTTAATTAGAATAACATTTAATTTCGTTATTCAAGTGAAATTCCAATGTTTGCTACAGGACCTTCGGTCTCTGGCTACAACGTTCTTTGCAATCACATTTTGAAAACAGACACGCCATTATGCGTCTTTGTAATTACGAGCCAAATTTAATTTAGCACGACTCTTTATACTTCTAAAGCAATGTTACACATTGCAACATTCTTGCAATGGGTATTTTCACCTTGCCGTAAATTTTTCACTTGAACTTTATTTCGAAAGTTTTTAATTTCTGAACTGTTTTTTACGGTAAAGAAAAAAAAATAAATGGAACGTTGTTGGAAAAATTAAAATAAAGAAATGTACAATAGTAAAAAAGTTTATGTAAGTTTTATTTAATGTGTATTTCGATTTTAGCATTTTCACAGACAGGAAGTTGGTTGATTGATATCTTAGTGTTTAAATTTTCTCTTATAAAACAATAAAACGCGAGTGAGAACTTTGTAAAATATTGCATAGGCGGTATATACCATAGTGCACCAGTGGGAATTGATAGTCGGGTTCCGAATTTTTTATTAACTCAAAAAACTTTTATAGCCGTATTGAAAAATCGCAAGTAGCAATGAGATATAGGGGAGAGTGGGGCAAAGTGTGATAGCAAGTTAAAGTGAGCCCCTTTAAAATTTCTAGTTTGCAATAGCGCCATCTCTTAGCAAAATAAATTATAGATAAAGCTTCATAAATTGACCACAATGCACTATAAACGAAATCCACTTTAATTACAGTTCCTTGAATTTTTCTCATATTACGATTTTGATACCGTCTGATGTAAATATCAGTGTTTAATAATTGCATTAAAAAGAATTGCTAGCGAGTGACAATTGTTTGGAACAGTATCCTTGAGATCGGCGTGCGGATTGTGAAACTTGAAAAGTAAACTTTGATGATTATTTAAAACATATGTAAATTTTAGAAGATGCTTGCTGTTTAGCTTTCATTCGGGGCAAAGTGACTCCCGGGCACATTTTACCCCATACCAATATAATTTAGTTTAACAATTAAAAATAATAATTTTAGCATGGCTAGAACATACAACAAAAAATCAATGCAACGATTGTGGACTGAAGTTGCGATGAAAAATATATTAGCTTCTATTGCTGAAAAAAATTGACCTAAAGAAAGCCAGTAAATATTTTAGTGTTCTCAGGGCTACTCTTCAAAGCAGAGTACGTTCTCAACACACTTAATTTCGTTTGAATTTATTAAAATCACATGGTTTATCTTAATTGATCCATTGCCATATTCTTTCGTTCCAGTTTTGGGTGAAATTACTATACCCCTTGGAAGGGCTCACTTTACCCCAGTAGTGGGGCAAAGTGGGCACTTTGAAGTATGTGTAGAAAGGATTAGAAATATTTTTTATCAGCAGCAATAATTTAACTTCGCGAATATATGACTAAGCTAACATCCTAAGCTATCGATTTTGCGAGAAAAGGATCTTATAACTATTAACCATTTTACAGAATATCGGTACAAACCCTAGCGGGCTTACTTTGCCCTACTTTCCCCTATACAAGCAACTTTGGCAATACAAAAAATTGGAGCGACTACTTAGAACTTACTTTAAAGCTTCAATTGAAGGCTACGCTATGAATTTGTTGAGTGTATTCCTTCCATTGCACAAAATTGGCAGAACCATCTAAACGCCGACATTATAAGAGCAGAGTTGACTCAAGATGTCTGCACTCGAGTGAGGTATTTCGTCACCTTTCTAGTTCTGTATATGTACACTGCGATGTAATCCATAAGCCAGCCACAAAACTGCAAGTATGGAAAGTACAAATTCAAATTATGATAATATCTCAACTATGATAACTGCTAGGGTAATTGTACGTATACACGGTTACACGGTTACACGTGAGAAGTGTTTTGTCAAACGGAAATTTACCCGAGGATCTTCTTGATTCAAGATATTTATGCTTATTGTGTTCCTTACCACTTTCAATCACAAACTTCTTCGCTATGATCTTCACAACCCCTTTCCATTGGTATTTTAAAATTTACTAATCGAACGTCCTTCGGGGACAATTATTATCATTATCGTTTAGTCAGAACATATGTCGCATTAATTTTTAATTCATTTCATATTTAAGGCACCGTTTCACATATCAAGTCATTGGTGATAGCACATGAGCTTAAGCAGACTTTTAGGTCAACTATTAGGGCTGTAGGAGCACTCGAAAGGTTGATCCCTTTGAAAAAAATAGATTTGTCCTTTAGTTGCTTATTCTGGTCCCATCACAGTGCCTTATGCCTATTGTGCTATTTTCACGTAACTTAAAGACCGACATTCAGTTCCTTTATTTCCTTCATTGATCTTCATTACGCACCAAGATTCATATCAATAAACAAACGCTTTAGCAGACATGTTTAGTAGACCCCTTTCCAATCAACTTGGAGCTTGTTGAAATCATAATCCACGTTGATTTCAAAGAAAACATAACTCTATCCTTTTAATAAAGTTGTAGGTATATAATTTTGTTCAGCTTTTGGCCGTGCTTCCTTGAAGAAAGTCTTCTTTCTAAAGTGTCTTGAATCAAAACATAAATTTCTTTAATATCGTATGAACTCATTTTTAATATACTTTTTTCTGGTGCAAATTAAAGTACATCCTCGTTATAGTCAGACCAGCTTGGATGCGATTGGCATGGAAAGCGGAAAAACGTATAAAAACTGGAAAGGTTACGAAAGTAGCTGTTCAGTGCCACCATAAAAACACCCAAGAACGTACATACGATGGACTCGGAGAGAACTCTTTTATTCTAAGGGAATACAAATTTCGAGTTCTATATCGTACAAGCTATAAAGTTCCTTTTACAACACATAGGAGTATACAACCTATGCTTATTTTTACATCCCTATTCCCAAAAGGCTTTTAACCGCCTTCATGAATATCTAGTGAAAACTCCTTCACATACAGTTTTTCTTATTTTTCTAATTGAGTATCCTTAAATAGCAACTATGGCAATAACTAAGACGTACGTGTAAGGATTAATTTTGGGTATGGAAGGAGCCATGTCTCGGTATTGAAGTAGTGCAACTATGACATTAACTAGGATATTAAATACGGTCTCCATCGATTATTGCGAATTGGTCAGATTGAAACATCTACTTTTCTTTGCAATACAATTGTACTTAGAAATTTGGAAATTTCTTAAGTTATCGGGCAATCAGACAACTACATAATCTCAATAATATGTGAACTACTAGAAGGGGTTAGCTGGAAAAAGAATTATTGGAAGTAACCTTTTTGGCTACTTGTCGGATCTGTAAATTAAATTTTACCACATCATCATCCACTCCTCCTCTTTCTTGTCAACAACGAGAGGTTCATCTCTGATTTTGTAGAAAAAGGAAATACGCATTTCTTCTGACAAATTTCCGAGAAAGTGAATCATTCACGCCTTTGCAATAATCTAAAATTGAGGAAATCGCAGTTCACTTTCCCACCGGATGGTTCCAGAGGCGGGATATTTAATAGAGCAACTTGATAATTAGAAGTGCACTCCAACAGAATCTACAAATTTCCAATTTACTTGTTATCATAATTACTTTCACACCTTTTTTTTGCAAAAACATGCTAATGATTGATGAACCTGACATTTCAACATAATTAGAGTAATTCATTTTACAGCATAAAAGAATATAACTTTAATCATGAGAGTTGTGTATGGATACATAGTGATTTTGTCAGGTCAATTACCGCTATGAAAAAGTTACTTTCACAACGTACTCAACCGATAAGTTCGAGGAACAACACTAACTACAGATTTCAAAAATCATAAATAATAATAAAATAGGACAATTACGATACTATTACAAGTCAGTATACAAATGGGTGAAACATGAAAACAATAGTTAAACAAATATTCCAGGATTCAACTGTTTAAAAGTTTCCAGAGAGAACTTGCATCTCTGCCCGTTTATGGCAACCTAAGGTAACTTTATGTACTCTTCTTACAATTTATTGTCGAAGTTACACAAACATTGGGAAAGGTTACCTTCCGAGATAATTACATATCTACCGTATAAACGAAAGGAAGTTTCCCTTTGAAAATTGGTCCAATTTCTTATGTTAATTTCAAGTTTCGAAAGTTCTTGAACAAGAGACTTAACTATGAAATGAACATGTAGCTTAAATCAGGTTACGTACATTTCGTAAGATCTTTATTCAGACCTTACGTTCCAGCCAACAATGTTGTGTACTTTGGATTTGTACTCTAGATCCCAGATGTGATATAGTTAATATGGCGTAGTATCTACCAATATATTTAAGACTGGGCGTAGCTCCAGGTAGCAGTTCTCGAAATTGAAAATGGTTGTGGGTTGACCGGTGCACAAATGAAGAGTTGTTAAAGACGTTCGACACGACCTTATGTGACCTGAGCAAAATAAGATCACTCATGATGTAGGTACGAGACGGAAATCAAACTCGCGACAGAAGTAAAATATCTATGAGTAATTCTGGATCTAAGACGACTGAAGGCACCGGAGCTGGCATAAGCGGACCTCGCGTCAGAATAACGGAATCCCTCGGTGAATATCCCACCGTTTTCCAGACGGAGGTCACGCTATATCCACGTCTATAGAAATTAACCTCGAAAGAGGTTACTCAAATAAGAACATAGTCATTCTCACAGATAGTCAGGCAGCGATAAAAGCCTTGACTTCACGCACAGTAAACCCAAAACTGGTGTGGGAATGCCAAGAAAAGCTATGTATCCTTAGTACCAACAACAGAGTCCTCTTGCACTGGGTGTCCAGTCATGAGGGCATAGAGGGCAACGAAATAGCAGACCAACTTGCAAGAGACAGAGCAGCAGTCCACCCTACTAGACCAGAGCCCCTTCTGTGGAATCTCAACCTACTCCATTAAGAGGAGCATAAGGGTATGGAAGGAACACAAGAAATGCCAACACTGGGCCACACTGCCCAGACTTAGACAGGCCAAACGATTCATACCGAAGCACTCAACTAAAACAAAGTACGGGTAATAACCGGAATACTCACGGGTCATTCGTGTTTGAAAGATCATCTTAAAAGAATAGGAATTATAACCGATAACCTTTGCAGGTTCTGCCAACTGCAGGCAGAAACCTCTGAACATATTCTATGCTGCTGTGAGGCAATCGCAACTCAGCGCCACAAATGTTTCGGAAAACACTTTGTGGACCATAGTACCATTGCAAAAATAGACCTACACCAACTAGATAAATTCCTAAGAGAAATAAGGCTGAGTGAGGTTGAAACTGGAGAAAGATCTATGAGGTAAAATAGACCACTGATCGTAGTGCTTGGAGGAATCCCTCCGCATCCGATGAAATCTAATCTAATCTATGTGTTGGAGTTCCCCAGCTATATGTCGTGACCACTGAGATATATCAAATGGAGGCCTTGATTTGCTATCTCACATGGCCGACGTTTTTAAAATGTCAATATCCGAAAAAGGTGTCCATGATAACCCGAGGTTCTGCATTATTGAACAAAATTTTGATGATTTTAAACATTCATTAGATTTAAAATTGGTAATGCAAATAAAATAATTTTTGATTGAAACATTTCTTTATGTTTCTTTCACAAATTCAATTCATTTTAAGTTTAGAGAAACTTCGAAAGTTATCCGGGGTACAAATTAGGATTAAGCCACGGATGACCTAAATCTTAAGAAGGAAAGAGTTAGTAGCACGGTATGCATGTATTAAGGCGAGAAGGAAAACAATGACAGAACTATCAGGTTAGGCAACATGAAAAATGAAATCCGAATTTTTAGGTGTAATTTCGAATTGAAAAATTACCAAATAATTTGAATTTGATAAATACTTTTTTAGATAAACAATGCAAGGTATTGAAAGAAAATGAGTTCATAAAATTGCAACTAAACTGTGTAAATTGTACAGGTAATATTGGCTACAGCAGTACGAATATAATACCATGTACTTATCGGTATGGCGCCAAATTCAAAAATAACGTATTACATGCTCAACCGTTATAAATATTCCTGAAGCTTTTATTTCCCAAGAAATTTATTAATAAAAAAATTGAAGTAAACTGTGAGTTGTGTTATGAATTTCGAGCGCAAAACACAACTTCTCACCATAAAATCGAACAATTTGAATTGTCAGAACTGATAATTCAAATTGAAAAGTTTTTAATTTTATTTAAGTTGTTGCCCATGATTTTCGAAGTCCGAAATTTTAAGAAGGAGCGAGAGGGTACGATTTCGTCGGCTATTTCAATATGTCATATCGTATAGGGAAATGAGCCGATGAGGTATCCATATATTATATATCAGTGGTCGTGACCCATGAGTCCAACTTTATGAAGGTGGTGCCGCGTGTGTCACGACGGCGACGGCGAGTAGCGACGACTATCGGCGCTATCGCTTTGCAGTAGCGTTGTATGTGGGGTGTTGACCGCCTTTTGCGAGTTGGCGAACCACTGGCTGCCACTTCGAATTCTCGTCCTTATAAAGGAATCGAAGTGACAGTCAGCGCACTTGGATTTGTGAGGTCTGTACTGATTTGGACGCAAAACATCTCCCCACAGAGTATCAATTTTAGTTGAGTTTAAATTACTACATACAATGAGAAAGTTAGGGTACTGGATATGTCATGCCGTAAAATTTATAAAATTTCCGCTTTATTTATAGTATTTTCACTTGAATGCGATATGTAAAAAATTGAGTTTATATTTTTGTGGCTGTTTCATGTACTTAAACTTGATCGTGGTTTTAAACCAATGAGAACATCCCAGCAAGAAATTTACCAGCTAGTGACGTGGCAGCTCCGCCTTCATGTTAACCGTAAATATGTAGTAATGTAGTAATGAAGTAGTGACATACTTAAAAGAAATGATAATGTATATTGCAGGTTTGTAGGAAAAAGTACTTCAAATCATTTCAGTACTAGGAGCATTTTTAGTAATTTCTCTGTCTCTCTTTACGAAATTCACTTATTTTGCAAGGCATTATCTTAGATCTCAGAAATATGTTTGCCAAAACAAATAATTGACAGACACATATTATAGTTGTGATAGAATCAACGGGAAGAAATGTAAACGGTGAACCCAATAATGCGACAAAGATGTTGAATATAGACACACAGCCTGATCCCTATTTTTCCTTCCGTAATCTTTTTCAATAATCAGACTCAGTTTTATTTTTTTACTTTAAAAGCAAGCGCAGACTATGGACTATTCAGCTGGGTAACTTTTCAATTGGATCGAGCAACGCTAATTCTGCCTGACAGAATTTAGTTGGCGTCAATGCGAACACCAATTAAGTAGTCGGCCGATAATAGAAAATTTAAGTTACAACATTGCATTATTTGCTTAGTAAATAATCACCATACTCGTATATTGGTATCATATTATCCATCTCTTACCACCGCTGTCGTAGTTCTACTACGAAAAAACCGATAAAGTATTGTAAATCAGACAGAATGTTCACTATAAAATCAAACAGAATATTCACGTTAAAATCGCATCGCAAATAGCATCGCACCATACAGATATACTGTTCTATACACGAAACACGACCAAATGCACCAGGCTCGATAGTTGCCTACTTCTTTGATCAAAAGGAAACCATAGAGCACCTACACACAAATTAGTCCGAATGATTTTGAATCATTTGTTGTACGGGGCAGCTACTCAACTTAACTGTCGGGCGACTAAAAGTCCTTTTCGTTCGTTTCGAGCCCTCATTTCCCTCGTACCTAATTTGGAATGATTGCATAATTACAATATAATAAGTTGAATGTAAGATAAAAAAAATTAATGTAAAATAAATAAAATTTTGTCAATATGTATGCATATGTCCATACATACTTAATTCTCTACTTTATCTTGCAGAAATTACGTTTAGTTAAGTTGAATGCTTTGCTATTGCAGTTGTAATCTTTTTCGTGAATAAACAAATTCTATATAAACTCTAACATTGTAAGCAAAAAAAAGGTTCTAGGTCTAAACATACCAACTGTATTGAATCCGAATTTCTCTCAAGACCACAAAGTATTCCTGAAACCGACCATTTAATTGCTGTTCAGTGCGTTGTGCTGTGGTTGGGTAAAATGAAAGCAACTGCCATTTACCATTTGGTCTCCCATTCAAATCAACAACTTCTGGTCTGGAGTTCAACAACAACTGTAGAATGTAGTCGGAGAATTACCCTGTAAAGAGCACTCAACTAGAAATTGCTTCCAAGTTGGAACTATACCACTAACGTGTAGCATAAGCTTAACAGTACAATAATGTTGTAGAATTGTAATTATGTTACCGGTCATGCGAGTCCCATCGCCTGGCTATTATATTGACTACTCCTCCTTATTAGAATGGCACTTTTGACTGTTATGAGAATTTATCATATGCCCGACGAATTAAGTGATATGAAGGTTATACGAAATGATTAATTTTAAATGTTCTTTAGAGACTATTGTTTCATATAAATTATACACATAGCGCCAGCTATATTTGGGTCATGTTCTATGTCATTTGATGAAAAGCGTTTAAACATTTTTCTATAAGATTAACGATCTACACTAAACGTAAAAGTTTCATTTCATAAATTAAAATGTCCATTCCGCTAATGTAAAAATTATCATTATTTTAATAACAGTTTATAAATTCCTTACTTTTTGTAGTTTAATTATGAAAAAAGTTATTCTTGTTCTATGACAACATAGGGGTTGAAATATTGACACAACCTCTTAGGGGTTAGCAAATAATTCTGAATCGGATTCTTACATAGAAAGCCCGTTAAAGTACATACGTGTATGCTGAAATTCATAAAAACGTACGAATTCACTTTCAACCCCGGTAGGAGCTGAACATTCCAAATGTTTGAAATTATTTTTAATGCTGTTATATACAAAGCCCACGAAAGTAAAAGCGATAAGAGATACATATGTCGGAATTCGTGAAATCTTACATAATTATTTTACATCTCATAGGGTTTGAATGTGAAAAAACGCTTCTTATATGAAGAAACCGCAAAAATTAAATTAATTCGACATCTTGACAGACCTGCGAAAATAGGCTCCTGGTTATTCTTAAAGCCCGAAACACAATGCTCCCGTTCCGTTCCGTTCCGTCACGACAAGTGAGGTTATGTGATCCGTAAAAGTTGAATTTTGGTCAACTTTTCCGATCCGTTCCGTTACGACCGTTGTGTGCATTTACATGGTCAGCCCATAAGGTCTACTTTGACAGCTGAACGGAACGGAACAGAACAGGAGCATTGTGTTCGGGGCTTTATGCTGTCAGTCGCATAGTAACCTACACCGCATCTCAGCATTAACCGCGTTCCGGACTTCAGTTGCGTTTTTATGCATTTACGTATTTTTTTCAATAGAAGATCCAATAGAAGTAAATGCGAATTCGATCTCAATAAACCTAAAAGATTTACGGAGTTCGTGAAAACTTGAACAATACCTTACACCACCATGAGGTTTAATACAGAAAATGCAGAAATGGGTTTTCCCCAATTATATCGAAGGTCTTTAGAAGTGAAAGCGAATTCGATATCTCATTAGACCTAAGAAATATATTAGAATTCGTGAAAATGTACATAATCACTTTACAGCTCTTAGGGGTTGGATATCGAAAAGTAAAAACAAGGGTTTCTAGGCTCTTATGAAAAGAGCCTGGAGAATAAAAATTAATTTGATAACTCGACATGCCTAAAAGTTATAACGAAACTCGTGAAAATGTTGAAAAAACCGTCTTCACGAACATTTTTTTTTACTCCACCCTTGTGCGCTAATGCAAATCTGATTTTTTTTTCTTTAATTACTCTAGTAGCACATCTTCGTATACGTACTAAGTTTCTACTTTCTAGCATAAGTCGTTTCTGATATATGAAAAACCACCCCACTCCCGTACCATCAAAAATTTTATTTTTCTAAGATGCCACTATTGTAGCTCTATATAATTAAAAATTATTAGCTTTCCATCCATTGCGGTTTTCGAGAAATAAAAATCTGAATTTTTTCCCTTGCACCCCCTCACACCATCACCGCCTACATCAACACTCCTATAGCTTCGCTGCTAGAGGTCTACTGGGCCTAACACCTGTAATATTTTTAAGATCATATCTGGTACGGTCTTGAGATATAAAACATATAATTTTTTTAAAATATGACAATCCCTTCACTTCCGTGCTTCACCTCACCCTCAAAAATTTTACATTCAGTAGACTCCACTTGTAATTCTATATACATTAACCAAATTTTATCTTCTTGGTATAGTTGATTTGGAAGATGTTATAATCCAAAGTTTTTTACCCTCACCTCCACACCACACCACCGCCTTGAAAATTTTAACCCTTGTCTAACCTCCTAGTATCCTTTAAGACAACCAATAAGTTTCAACTTTCTGACATCAACCATTCAGGAGATATAGATTTTAGAATGTTTCAATCCTAGCTTTCAAGCGTTTCGGGAGTCAGTTCATCATGCTACACTACAGTTTTCTAAAGATACATTCCACATATTCTTGACAACGAATTTATGCTATTTATGTTATAACAAAATTGATAGATAGATCAAATTTAGATACAGTTTGATATTTCAGTTAATTCAGTTAGAGTTTGGTATACTTTGTACTTTGGTATAGACAGTAAGCACTGAGCAGATAAAAATTATATGTACACTTTTAAGAATACATAATGCCATAGTTTCTAGGGAAAAGTTACTAAAAAACCCTTTGATAGATTAAAAACTAAACTAAGAACTAAAACTAAAAAGAAAACCGAAACTTAAAATAACAATAATTCATTAAATTCATAAAAGGAAGCTATCGTGGGGATGCAGCAATTTTCACATCGGTTTTTAAATCTAACAAAATTAAACATTGTTTATAGTAGTAGTATAGTAACACAGAGAATAAATCCATTACCAATGCAGTTTACTTCCTCGCATACGAAAATATTTATGTAAATTTTTAATGGATGAAATTACGATCCTTTACGTGATTAGAAACCATAAAGCAAGATCGTAATCTTTCATGTCCCTATCTGAAATATTCATCGGCTACTACTATTCATCTTGAACTGAACAAAATCATTGGATAACTTTCCTCCATCAACAGATGGGCATCTCGTCTTTCCGTTGAGGCTTTCAAAAATCTCCACTAAAACGAAGGAAATGTCGATATTAGCCATAATTTGGCTTTTATTACGTCTAATAAAATCGTCCTAGCTCGCGAATACAAACAAGGCCAAGCTATCATTGCCATACGTAGAGTCATCTCTTTGCCTGCTTTATTTTATTAGGTTTATAGCTGTTGTGTAACAGTGATACGAGTAGTATGTGCCAACCTACACAGCTTCTCTTTGATATGATGCTCCGGGCATTTTATATTAAAATCCAGTTAAATATTCGATTTCCTATTTCCGCAAAATCAATAAAATCGAAACAATATTGTATTGTTTTGAACAAATCATCTTATTTACCTTTTGCCTAGGGCTTGATTTCCGTATCCACTGCTGTTAACAATTATTTTTTATTCGTGATACTTATCCTTATGGTACTTGACGTATGAATTTCGAATACTTTCCGACTAGCGGCCTGGTGAGTAACGTTTGATAACGATATTGGAATTTTTTCGTGATGGAGCATAGCTAAATTTGTGCAGTCTTTCGGCATCAGAGGAATCTATAAAGATACCCACACGAAGTTCCCGTGGGAGTGATTGATGCCTCGGCTACTGCTATTTAGGGATTGACAGTTGAAAAACTTTCATTCGATGATCCAATTAGAAAATTGGGTTGGACTAGGACCAAAGGTGTTGAGGGCATATTATGCAAGTTCAGAAACGCTCTTAAAGCTGTATGTACATCGTAAAATTTACAATTCATTACATACTTGAATTGGCAGTTGTCAAGGATGTCATTTACTTTATTATTTTTTAATAATAAAGTATTGTGATCGACCTGAAATTTCAAAAAAATTTGTTAAACCGCAATTTTGAATTTTCACGTTTTAGGACTATTAAACCCCATTAAACATAAAAAAAATTCGGAATTCGTCAAAACTTGATCAATACCTTAATCGCCAGGGGCGAAGTGAAAGTGAATTGTATATCTCATTAAACCTAAGAAATATATCGGAATCCGTGAATATGTACATAACCTCTTTACACCGCCTTATACCCTGTACAAACTATGTATTTTAAACGCATTTAAGTAGGTAAATTTAACATGTTAAAAAAGTAGTGTTCAGACTAGGCAACTCGTTTTATTTTGATACATGATAGCTTGATGTGATTTGTTTTGACAAGTAGATATTCAGCTGTCTTTGATTAGCAAATTAATGCTTTCTAAATTGTTTGAAACCAATTAGTTTGTATAGCAGCAATGAAAAGGGAATTTATTAGCTAATGCAGTCGTTGCACAAGCACGAAATTGAGTTTCTGCAGCATTAAATAGTTTCTTCCAAAGTTTACTTCGATTTCCGCGAGGGTCGCAGTACATGTTTTCGGTTAAACGCGTAGTAGCTACGTGTTTTCGTAAACGGGTCCGGGAAGTGTTTTCAGCGCATTTAACTCGATTTAAACGCGTTAATCTCGTAGTCTGAACATAGTATTAGGGTTTGGATATCGAAAAATTTTGGAAAAACATTTCTAGGCGCTAATATAGAGAGCCCCCGGAAGTAAATTTTTTTTGATAACACGACATGTCTAAAGTATATAACGAAATTCGTGAAAATGTGGGAAAAAAAAACTTTTCACGGAAATTTGTTTTACTCCACCTTTGTACGTCAATGAAAATCTAAACTTTTTTTGTTGTTTTAATCACTAAGTTTCAACTTTCTAGCGTAAGCCATTTCTGAGATATGAAAAACTACCCCTATCAAAATGTTTTTTCCTGCGTGTCTCTTTCTTTCTGGGTGTCTCTGTACATTTGTCAATTTTTGGCTTACTATCCTTTGGGGTTTTCGAGAAATAAAAATCAGAATTTCTTTAATCTCCACCTCCTCCCACCATCACCCCCTACACCCACACCCTCAATTTTTTTTCAACGCTAGAAGTCTAAATGGCCTAACTCCTGTAAAGTTTTCAAGATCATATCTCGTACGGTTCTCGAGATATAAAAATTAAATTTTTTGAAAAGTGACTGTCCCCCCACTTCCGCTCTCCAGCTCCCCCTCAAAAATTCAGTAGACTTAACTTGTAATTCTATTGAAATAAACCAGAAACAAAACAAAAACCAAATTTTAACTTTCTGGTACAATTGCGTCAGAATATATTGTCATCCAAAGTTGTTGTTATCTACGTAACCAATTTTTTGTGGCTGGGTTAAAGTTGGAATC
The DNA here is from genome assembly GCA_951812415.1 of Beris morrisii. NCBI lineage: Eukaryota > Metazoa > Arthropoda > Insecta > Diptera > Stratiomyidae > Beris > Beris morrisii. Next base: position 104,779,486 of record OX638312.1, on the reverse strand, counting down.
CTCTAGATTTTAGAGCGGTATTAATTCAATGAACGCACAGCAAAAGACGTTTATCATAACTTCCTGCAGCTTGTTCTTTTTAATTTTAATAACCGAGGAGAATCTCTTCATCATCGTATATTTGATTTTCGCTTGGGTGTTCAAACCGGAATTGTTCTATATTTTATGTGTATAGAGCTCCTAAATGTACAGCCTGAATAACTCATAATGTAGACAACATGTGCGAGTACTTATGATTTCTTGAGTGCATAATTTTTCGCTTGGCAGCGTGAACATGAGCAACATTAATCAACGGTGCGCATAATCTTTTATAAAATTCCGGAACCAAATATTATAATGCTTCATGGTCCGTGAAATAACGCTGCCAAAAAAATGTTTTATATTGTAAAACTTGATTTGTAGAACACACATCTTTCACAAATAATAACTTCAATTCCATTCGCAGATGGGTCTATCTAAAACTTTCTTAGCTTAAGTGGATTTGGTACAGACACAGTTCGTCTGAAACTCTGATCGATCGGAACAACTTTCGTCTTGAACAATTTATCACTGTCGGAAAATTGGCGAAATCGTTCACGAAGCCGCCCTGTCGTCGATTTCCGATAATATAATTTTGAATAAAATAGATTGTGGTGAAAAAAGGTCCGAATTTTAGATTTAGGTGAAATCTAAATTTGAATTTAATTGAGTTTTGGCTGAAATAATAAGGAAAAAATGTAATTTTAAGAACGTGTTTTACAACTGTTGTTAAAATGAATAGGAATGAGTGGGGGAGTTTTAATAAATCTTTTCCGAATCTGGATGTGCAGCTTTAGCGGCCTTATTGAAATGCAGGATACAAAGAATTTTTCCTATACATTTCTCGGTTTCAATTGATCCTAGAAATAAAACGCATACACACGAATTTGGATACTACTATGGCTAGCGCTTGTTGTCGAAGAACTAGCTGCGTCCCGTTACTCCCGTTGCTCCCATTGCTTCCATTGCTCCGTTGCTTCCATTGCTTCCGTTGCTTCCATTGCTCCCGTTACTCCCGTTGCTTCCGTTACTACCGTTGCTCCCATTACTCCCGTTGTTCCCGTTGCTCCTGTTGTTCCTGTTCTTCCTATTGCTTCCGTTGCTCCTGTTGTTCCTGTTCCTCCCGTTGCTTCCGTTTCTAACTCTAAAATATCCGGTATTCTGTAGTCAGTGCCTTCCGGAATACCGCACCACAGGGAAACCGTCATGATCCTAGTGTGACCCATACGCCATACTGTCTTATTTTTAATACGCCGGTCGAAGACAGTATCTGTAGACTTTCATTCACTGCAGGAGCAGGGCAGTTAGCACATCTCCTTGCGAAGTTGCTCGACTCGGTAGTTTCATTCTCCAATGAAAAGTTAAGAACTCTTCCCCTAGCATCAAAACGATCCGTTATAAATGGGTTACCACCTTTTCTATCCAATGGACTGTGGATTGCATCAGGCCCCACATTATAGAAGGCGCTGGGCTCCGTCAATATAAAGAAATTCTGCCAAAGTATATTCCTTCGCATTCAGAGATTTTCAGCCGTGGACAACCTCATGCAAGATCGTTTCTACTGGTGTTTTTTTTCATATAGCCATGCTGAGAAGAGTTTCATATATAAAATACATTTCAGATGGTACTAAACCAGTTTTTTCATTTGTTGACAACGAAAACGATGAAAGTCTGATGGGTCTAAAGTCCTTGGTCAGGATGGTACTTGACTTGGCGGTCCTTGGAATAAAAAATCACCCTGACCTCACGCCACGTCTTCGGAATCATAAAAGAACCTAACAGCATGGAATTATTCATCAACGTGTTTCTTACTATACCTACAGTCGTAGATTTTTTTTCCTGCGAATTATATCGTAGTGAAATATTCCTAAGTAACTACGAGTATTTCTGTCTTTTTACTGGAGTTAGGCAGCACGATCTTAAATATCGAATAATTTACGATGGTTGCAATAGCTTGAGAAATATTTCGCATTCGCAGATCCTGGTTATCTAGATTATTCCCTCTAGCTTTCAATCACCTTCCTCTTCTGGTACCCTCTTCGGATTATTCGGATCAAATGTTATGTTTCAAATACGGGCTGCATGACTGTGAACCAGGAACATACTATTAGTTATATAAAGGGGCTCATCATATATTCATGAGCACGTGTGGGGAGGATTACATGATTTGAATTTTGCCTTCTTCTGCACTTGTCAAACCTTGACATCGTGGGTGTTGAACCTCCTCTTTCTTCGTCTAGTACCCGCATCCAATTTAAGTTATAATTTGAATCTAAGTCTTTCCTTAGTGTGTCTGTCTACTGTAAAGTTTGTCCCTAAAGTTTCTGTACTTCAATAAGGATTAAGACTTTAAGAATGTTGAAAATGGAGCAGAACGTGTCGATTTATTTCTTTCCATATATATCGTTTTCTTTATACAGTACAAAAAGGATTTGACTTTGGACTTTCAACGGAATTCAATGGGGTTCGAGCGAGTAGAAAGACTTGAGTTAAAGTCCATGTCTGACTGTCATAGGCAATTCTTTTAATTGTTTTATACAAAGAATTTTTTGTTACTGTGTATGTTTTTGTAGATAGATTGAGAATTCTGGAAACAGCTTAGATCCTTTTGTTATAGTGTAGACTTCCCAAAAAAGGAAGAATCACAACGGACCCTTTGACGGTATATTTGTTTGGCTGCTTGCCACCCACCTCACCTAACCTAACCTAAGTTGATAAGAGAATAATTAGAGAACAAAATGACATAGGGTATTTATGGCAAAACAACCTAAACTTAAATGTTTAACTCGATTGGCACTCTCCGTTACCGTTCTTAGGAAAAAAGGATCAGACAACAGTATGGGATCAACTATATTATTTTTATTACTGAGAATTATAATTTGGCTAAAATTTGGCATTTGTGATTAAGGTATATACAATAAGGTTCACCTCATATATCAACCAATGTGGTTGTTCACTTGGTAATATTAATGCTAACCGTAGGTTACAGTGATTGAGGACATTTCCATAATCTGTTATTTTTAATTTCTGAGCTAAGCCCCGTTTTCACTCTCACACGATAGTGTGAGAGTGTGATAGTACGACAGTCTACCGTATACACGGCGCGATAGTGCGACAGTGAAATTAGGCAATAGTTACATTGTTTATATTGTCAAACGTTGCGGTACCATTATGGAAAATGTTTCAAGTAGAGCTGGTTGCAGCGGGAGTCACTGGTGAAGCTGGTTAAAATAAAACACAAAGCGCGGTAGTAGTCTGTATTTTAGTCGATTTAGACAGGGATTAAAATCAGTTTCCGTCCACTGAAGGGCCCCGTGTAAAATACTTACTCTTTTTGGGTTTTTTTCACTTCATCCCAAACAATAAATAAATAGTACACAATTAAAATAAACTAAATTTGAATTTTGTTAATTGCATTAAGAAACTTTCAGTATTTTATTCTATTTATTTATCTTTATTACTTTTGTTTTCCGCTTTGTTTCTTTTAGTTTCAACTGGATTTTGCTACCCTGAACATTTTTTTTTTCACGTTTCATGACTTGTAGACACGAAAAAAGCAAAAAAATGTTCAGTCCGTCTGTCCGTCTGTCCGCCGTGTACGCAAAATTGTTTGAAGGCTCGTAGCACCCAAACCCTATGAGCTATTTAGTTGCATTTTTTTTCGTGGATAGAGTGGGTAGGCCCCCTGAAGTGACCAAATTCTGAGGGGTGGGGGTATGAGGGGGGAGGTGGGGGAAGCATTTTAGACGGAAAATTTTGGTTTCTAGATCTCAGCAACCGCTTATGCTACGAAGCTGAAACTTGGAGCTTCAATAGTGGCCTCTTTTGCAAAAAAATTACCGATAGGGGTGAAAGGATGAAGGAGTGGGGGGAAAATAATGCGTCCGAGACGCTCGAAAGCCGAGATTGAGACATTCTAAAATCCATATCTCCTAAACTGTTAATGTCACGAAATTAAAATTTAATAAACATCTATAGGTGTACTAGGAGAATAGTATTTCAGTATTTTTAGATATTCAATACTAAGGGGTGTAAGGGGGTTGTATGCTTTTCAAAGCTTCTACATATTTCTTAGGTTTGATGAGAGACTTTTTATATAATCGCCAACAAACCCATTTCTCAATTTTTGGATATTCATATCTAGTGTACATAATATACCGAAATTCGAATACGAGCTTTTTCAATGTTTATTCGGCTAAAAATCTTTATTTTAAAAAATATTTTTATTTTAAGAACGAAATTAACTTCCCAAGAAACGTCATAATGTCGAAACAACTGATGATATACTCCGACTTTGACCGCTCCCGAACTTTCACCCGAAAAATAATAAAGTTTTGCCCAGACCATTGGCAGATTTTTTTCCTCACTTTCATTTCCATCTTCCGAAGCTTTCTTAGCCACTTTTTTCTGAACATTTCCGTCCTTTCGATCAATTGCACTCTGATCGATATCAAGAGTTGCTGGAATTCGTCGTTCGTATCCTTCGATGCCCTCGTCTGAAACAGCCTTATATTTGCAATTTTCGCACTAAAAAAATAATCAAAAATTTGTAGTTTAGCGTACAATTAAAGTTTTACTGCTTTTAAAAGACCTTCACTTCCTCTGCCAATTTTTCGATTAGTTCGGAATAGGGATTTTCTGGGTAGAGGACCTCGAATTCGGTGTACTTCTTTTCGAATTCTTCGACCATTGGTAAAAATTCCGGTCTTACGTTTGTTCTGTGGTACTCCCAGTTGATGCCTTTCTTTTCTGCTGGCAGAGATTCCACTCTCCTAATTAACGAAGTTGTGATCAATTTGAATTCGTTTATATTTTAACTAATAACTTACTCAATGTAGGACTTGTTTTTTGCTTGTACGCTTCGAAGATTGTACACCTGCTTCTTGGGGAACCTTTTAAATAATTCCACATAATTGACCGAAGCCGTGATAAACCTTTTCGAACTCATTGCACGTGTATTAATTATTTATGTAAATTTCCAATGACATTTACGTTTCTACAATAAACGGGGCTCCAATGTAAACTTTGTTTCCAATTTTATTTTATTTTTTAAATGTTACAAGTTCAAGTTAAAACAATTTCATTTAAAAAAAATATTGCGTGACGGAATTTGTAAATATTTTTTTTTTAAATGTCAAAATAAAATTTCTCGACAATGGCAAGATAAAATTATTGCGATAGTGCTATCAACTATCTCGTCAAACGTGATAGTGCAATAGTGCTATCATGTTAGCGCGAAAGTAACTATCAACAAGTTTACATGATAAGAGTTATGACGATAGTAATTATCATGACATCAACTATCGCAAAAACTATCGCCGTGTAAACGGAGCTTTAGTACAAGCGATGATCATCACATTTCTCACATGAAGACAATAATCTGACCACTAATTTGTAAGAATATTTATAATCAAAGATATCGAAATCTTAGGGATCTCAATTTTTTTTAAATCTCACTTAGCCGTCGTCGACAAAACTTCCCAAAGTTGTCTGTTGTTTAAAAATTTCGCTGTTAAACTCAAACCCCGATCCCCCTCCTGCCTCTCGTTTTATAACGTCTACCACAAACATGTAAGAAAATAAAAAAAAGGCGCTTCCTCTTCACCGAAGAAATGAAATTTATTAAGTCTACAGCGTGAGCGTAAACTCTTCGCATTAAAAATCTAATAAATTTAAAGAAATTGCAATTAACTTAATTAAAGATTCCTTTCCTTGCGTTAAGCGGAGAAATCCTTCCCTAAGAGGAAACAAATCATAATGAGACCACCGTTTGAGCATCCTCAGCGCTTGGCTCAGCAGGACCCACCACACCATCACTACACCAAAGTGTTTTGTACCTTCGTTATTTAGTGCAACCCCGAGAAATTATTCTCTGACCACTTTTGGTACTTCGTAAACTTTCTGCCGCAAACAAATTCGGTATTCCCGGAGGATGCTTGCCTTCTCATCTGAAGAACAAATAGAATTTTTGTAGGTAATGTGGATTATATGCACATGTGCTTTTCTATAAAATGAAAATTTGCGGAAACATTCACAAACACATTGTGAAAGTAAAACGTTAGGTTGTAAGCCATGGAAGGTACACACTTGGTATTCATTCACCACTTCACACCTTAGTTTTGAAAGATAGGCACAAGTGTGAGAACTTTCGAAAATGTTTTGAAAGCGGCGGTGCTCTGTAATGTCATAGAAAGTCAATAAAATTTAAATGGGAGCCAGGACTCAGTAATTTTGAGAGACAGTCTCTTGGGGTACGTCAAGGCAGCAAAAAGGAGCTGTTAGGTTTATATGAGGCGTAGAATTCAGCTCTAACTTGATTTGGCCAGATTTGGTCGGGGATGTTGAAGGAAAATGTGAAATGACTTTAGTGATTTTCGGTTGAATTTTGCGTAAAGGAAAAGATGCCCATGTTTCGTCAGACGCATTCAGCAGTCACGTTACCGTCAGACTGGGAAAGAATGTCAGAAACCTTTTTAATAGAGACATGAATGTTTAATTCGACCCTACACCAACAAGTTCAAGGCAAAACAGAAGTGCGATTCAAATGGAAAGCCAAATTTGACTATTGGAGAAGTATGGTGAGGAGGTCCTGGATTCTGCCCTAGCGCTAAAATTGATATTCCGGGGCTGTGTAATGCCTCCGTTTCCGTACGTTACTAAACCACCGAATAGTTTTTGTAATACTGCACTAGCAAAGCGACATATCAATTCTAATTTTCAAGATTTAAAAAAAAAGTTGCTATCCTGAAAAAAAATATAGTTTTTTCACGTAACAGATCACAAAAAGCATTATGTCCATCTTTAAGTGGTCATATTTTGAGGGCGTGAAAAAATTGAGGTTTCTTTGTGTGGTATCGGGTGAAAAACTTTTAGATTGCGTAATCTCGCGAATACATCACGCGGAAAAGATGAAATTGTATAATATTTGTGAATCGAATTGAGAAGTGGCGATCACATCCTCTTACAGCGATACGCGACTTGTTTGCGGAGCCTCCTTGGCCAGATGATCGGTACTACTTATGTCCGTTTAGAATTTTATCGGAACACGAGCTATCACCTCCCGATTGTCCGCCGTTTACCAAACCCAGCTTTTATATTACGACAGATGAGGGAACTTACAGAGGTTAATTCCATATATACTTATTTTTTGAGAGGGGTTTTCCGGTTTTATGTAATTATTAAAGATACAATCATCCATAAACAAGCGTTCTCGGTTGTCATATTTAATTTATTCATATTTTACTATTGTATTTTTGGACTCCGAGCTTTGCCACCGATCTGCCACTTATCATTTTAATATAACTACATTTTAAGTTTATTTAATTTCATTCATTATTCTTCCTTTTTTCTTCTTATTATTATTGTTATATTTTTTTTTTTTTTTATTATTAGTTTCTTAGTTAAGTTAATTTTAATTTAGTTTAAGATATTTTATTAATTTAAGTTTAAGCATTTTCAAGCTGATTAAGCCATGTGAGCAGATGGCGATTACATTTAGAATTATTGTTTTTAATTGTCTTCATTAATTGACTACGGTCGAATTTTTAATGTAATATTTGTTGTTTGACTTTTTTAGACTCGTTGTCAGACATTTTCTATATTTTGTTGTAAATTTCATTTGTTTTTAAAGTCTCAATAAATTTTATTTGTATTTGTATTTATAATATTTGTGTATGTTGATGTACAAGAGTAGTATGCTAAATATTAAAAAGTAAGTAGAACTCATGGGAGTAATTTTGTTTAGAAAATGTAGTCTCATATCTCAAGAATTATTTGAAAAAAGATCTTGGAATTTATACAGAAATTAGGAAAAATAACCCTGTACCAGGAAAAAATTGGGGTAGTGGTGGGTCAGATGAGGGTTGAGGAGGGTGAAAAGCAGTAAATTCTGATTTCTACATATATCTCAAGAGAAGCTGAAGATAGAAAGCTGAAGTTTGATATTTAAATTGGGCGAAGGTCTCAGTCAACATAAAGATGAGTCGTGTCCGGGGCGCTCTCCGTCACATTAAGGGCTCATATACACCAGAAATTTTTAAAAAAAATTTTTTTTTTTTACAGATTTTTATTTTTTATACTTTTAAGAATTAAAAAAAAATTTAGAATTTAGAAAATTCCACTCCATTACAAAATTATAGCAATAAATGTGACCAGACATCGGTTTGGATCGGCTTCCTGGTAATTGCCGCGCCATTCTCAACAGCAGCGTTTAGCATTTATTTTTTTTCGCAAAAGCTGGGTTTCATAGAAAACAAGGTCATTTATAGGACCATCTGTGAAAAACACGAAGATACAAGAGGAAGAAGGTGTACAGTACGAAGCTGGAATGGGAAACTAGCCGTAAGTTCACGTTGTATCTACCAAAAACTTTAAACGCAATTTTCTCAAAACAATGTTTTTAGACAGGGTCGGCGCGATAACTCAGTCAATTTTCAAAATTTTTTAAATTTTTTTTTTTAATTTTGATAACTATTTTCTCTATAGTCTGACGAGAGGTTTTTTTTAATTTTTTGCTTGGCAATTTTTTTATAAATTATTAAACGCAATTTTTTTTTAAAAAACTGCTTATTAAAGTTTGAAATAATGTAACTTTTTTATTTATGAAAAAAAAAAAAAAATTCTCTTCGTCAGACTATAACTACTACATTATTTTACAAGGTTCTTTTTTATTTTTGCAAATTGAATTGTTTTTGGTGAAGTTATGATGCCGACCAGGAGGTGCCATGGTTTTCATAAGTAATCCATTTATACCCGTAAAAAACACTGTTAATATTAAAAACAAAAACAAAAATTTTTTATTTTTTTGTTGAATAGTTAATAAGACATGTGAAATCTACAAATAAATTTTTTTTTCACCACATAACCTTTATAATAATTTTTCAAATTTACTCGGTTTTCAGCGCGTGCAGGGGTATGTGAGCCCTTAATAGATCCTAACAGGAGGATAAAAAATGTATCACTGATGTATGATCTTACCGAGCCATCAGTGACGAACTAATAAGTGTCCATAGACGGCTCTAGAGACTGCAACGACATTTAGGGTTAAGTCAGGGGATGCGAAAGCACCATCTTAGGGCGCTTCTGTTTCTAGTGAATAGTCTCGTCATATTCTGTAATATGGCGGATTAGCGCATTTACATAATTGATCGGTAGTTTCTTGTCTTACTTGACACTAAAATACTTGACTACTGGTTTCCAGGGGGTGTTATCCCCGAAGATCAAAATATGCCTGTGAGAGGGTCTTAGGCGTTTTGCAAATAGGATGGCCTCGCTTTTGGTGGGACTTACGTTAATCCTCCATACCTAGTTTGAACCAGTCTTCAAGTTTCGTTGCACGCCGTTTGTAATTCCCTAGTAATTACCGAAGGGATTGCAGATCTTGTTATAATAAATCTTAAACAAATCTGGACGATGTAAAAATTTTTTTGAGATTTTAAAATCTAGTTGCGGAAATCTAGTCAATTTTCGAATTGCATTTGCATGCCATTTCACATTATAATCGTCCTTGTTCGCAGGTCTTACAATTCGTCTCCTTTACTTTGCCTTGGTGGATGTTTTAACAACTCAATAAAATTTCCATTATGGTAAAAACACGGGAGAAAATATTGAACCGAATGAATTTCAAGGAAAATTATGTTGTGTATATTACGTGATAACAATCTGAAGACCAAGTCTATTAGGATATATTAATAAACGTAGAAAAAGAAAAAAAGACGGTTAAGCAAATTTTGAATAAATGCATATCCATTTCACATGATTGGGATATATTTATTTGGAATCGTAGCTGCCTAACTTACAGATAACTAGCATCTCTGCTCAACACATGCAGTATATAAGCGCCGCAGGACTTCTACAGGAGAACAGTTTTTCTACTACGAAGGCAAGACGACGATGAGTTTCACTAGAATGTGGACATGTAAAGTGATATTCATATACTCGTATAACTGCGATCGTGTAGTAAATGAAATCAGGAAAAACTGCCAATAGTGCAGTGAATGAATAAAACGCTGTGTTTCTTATTAATTTTAATCAAATTTTATTTTTACTAGAAATCCCGACGAACTTCTAGCTCACAACAATATTATACTAATCGCGATGACCCACGCATCTTATCGCGGTCACAGTTATATAATGCGCGCTGAAACGCTTATCACAACTGCCAAATAACTTTGTCAAATATTAAAATATTTTGTCGCAGCCTGCAAATGTATTGCCTATTTTTTTCCCAAATTTATTAACCGTTTGCCTTCTATTGTTGTAAAAAGAAACTAAATACAACCTACGCAAGTGTCGAAAACGCGTTACGCATGAGACGAAATTAGAAAATAGTCTGTTGAAGCGACGCGATTGAAGCGATGCGATACCACTTCAACTGATTACACTCACTATCTTGCATTCTAATCTGACAACGCGTCGCATCGTTTCATGATTACTCCTCGCGTCCACTGTAACTTCACCTTAAATCCTGACGGCATTGGTAGGAGTGGAGAGTTCGAATGGCGTGATGTCCTGGATGTCTTGGGCTTATATGAAGGCTTATGAGAAAAACTATCCATAACATAGTAGACGCCTGAATAGCGCCACAAAGAATGATTTTACTGTCGCGTGTACAGAAGAATTCCTTAGTAAAGTGAAGATTTCAAATAAACTCAAATATAAATAAATATGAATTTTCTATGTAGGAATTAGAATGTCCTAATTTAATAAAAAAAAATCTGCCAACAGTCTGGGCGCAACTTTATTATTTTTTGGGCAGAAGTCCGAAACGTGTTTAATACTGAGATGCGGTGTAGGTCACTATGCGACTGATTACCTAAAAAATAAGGTTTCAAATAGCCTCCTACTTATTCTTTAGGTTTAAAAAACGAAATTCATGACAATGTTGGAAAAACCCCTTTTCACGCACATTTGTTTTACTCCAGCTCTGTGCATCAATAAAATTTTAAACTTTTTTTTTGCTTTAACTACTCCTGTAGTACTTCTACATATACATACTAAGTTTCAACTTTCTAGCATAAGCCGTTTCTGAGATATGAAAAACCACCTCCCACCTCCGTACCTTGCTACCTCTATAAAAAAATTTGGGATGTCTCTATAGCACTTCTAGACAGTTATCAATTTTTAGCTTTCTATCCTTTGCGGCTTTCGAGAATTTAAAATCAGAATTTTTTCATTTGCACCCCCTCCCACCATCACTCCCTACACCCACACCTTCAAAATTTTTCTCCGCTAGAGGTCTACAGTGTCCAAACTCCTGTAAAAATTTCAAGATCATATCTGATACGGTTCATGAGATATAAAAATGTAATTTTTTGAAAAATGGTTGTCCCCCACCTTCAGCGCTTCACCTCCACCCCCAAAAATTTTACATTCAGTAGACTGCTAATTCTATATACAGAAACCAAATTTTATCTTCCTAGCACAATTGAGTCGGAAGATATTGTAATTCAAAGGTTTTCACGCTCCACCCCCAATACCTTACTACTCCCCTTAAAAATGTTAACCCCTTTCTAATCTCCTAGTATCCCTTAATACAACTACAAAATTTTGGCCATCTGACATCAATCGTTCAGGAGATATGGATTTTAGATTGTATCAATCCCAGCTTTCAAGCGTTTTGGACGCATTGTTCCCCCCCCCCACTCGTACACCTATCAACCTCTATCGACTATTTTTTTGCAAATGGGTCCACTATAGTACTTCATAAGTTCTAAATATCAGCCTCCTAGCATAAGCGGTTCCTGAGATCTAGAAACCAATATTTTTCATCTAAAACGCTCTCCTCTCCTCCCCCTTACACCCCCAATCCTCCAAAAGGTGCCACTCGTAGGCGTTGACCCACTCTACTTACCATACAAATTTCAACTTAATATCTCAAGGGTTTGTGAGCTACGCACCTTTAAACGGTTTTGCGTACGGCGTCTACGGCGGACAGACGGACATTTTTTTTTGTTGGTTTTTTGGTGTTTACTAGTCCTAAAACGTGTAAATACAAAATTTTTTGAAAGCAAACTTTTTTGAAATTTCAGGTCGATCACAGTACTTTGTTATTAAAAAATAATAAAGTAATAAACGTATTTTTTTTTAAATTAACTTAATTTTTTTTTAGGACTAATAAAATTCAAAAAGGTTGCTTGTTTGAAACTTTTAGTCCGAATGGGAAATATGAAATTACTTGAGAAGGGGACAGAAAAGGTTTCAGGCATAATTATTTCTACAGAAAGGATTTCTTTAGAAGTTGCCATTCGTTAATTAAACAGGACTTTATAAAAGTCACTGAAGAGGGCTTCCTTTTAATGTAATAAAAGCGGAGACCGCATGTGTGCAGTAATTACACTATACAACGAACAATGTAATTATTTTAAATCATTTGACCTTTCTCGCTGCCATTATACCCGGGTTTTGCCCATAAATGTTAAGTACTTCAAGCGTAAAGCGGGAAAGCATTATGATAGTTCGTGTAGGTGGTATATAACAGTGGATAGGGAGATACTTAAGGTTTCCAAGAAATGATTTTACTTCTTAAGGGTTGCCCTTGTTAAATTGAAAGCTACCCAATTAATTGGGTGCTGTTTCATGACATTTAAAACTGATCAAAAATCTATTAAAATGTACTTAGCTTACAAATAACTGGCATATTTACACTTGCCAAGAATGAGAAATTTAAACGCGATTCGTTTCCCGGATGCATACTGATTCTAGGATCATTACCTCTATATCAATAAATAAGCGAATAATTTTATGTTTATTATAAGTGAATAGTGACTTGAAGCAGATAATTGAGGCTACTGCGAATTTGGGGAAAAAAAAGGGGGACCAAAAAATCAATCTGCCCGGTAATAACGGCAAACTTACATATGTGTCGGTGGTGAAAACGGTCGTGATTCCAACAGTCAAACGGGACAAAGGTGGAATTGTAATTAGGCCAAGTGCAGAACAAAACGGCGATGCAACTATGAACCAAATAAAAGCAAAAATTGATCCATATAAATTGAAAACACCAGTAACGTACAAAAAACTAATTTCTAAAGAAGGCATAATTTTGAAAACGATACGTTAGAAAACACAAAAATGTTATATGACGAAATTAAAACAAAACTTGGAAACTGTTGTTCAATTGACACAACCAAACAAATATTGCCGCGTATGATAACAGACGGGCTAGATAAAATTAATACAAGCGAGGAGTTGCTAATGGAAATCAAGTCTCTTAATCGGGACATTGACAAGGACTCTAATTTGAGAGTAGTTCATACTACAGTGAATAAGAAAAGAACACAAACAAAATGGCCCCTAAGTTTAATCCAGCCCAAAAGTTTGTAATGCATAGAACCAAGCCTCGAACGAAAAAAAGTTATATATTATTTTTTGTTTATTTGTGGCCAAAAACCTCAAATCCGCTTGACGTCCGTCCGTCCGTCTGTCCGTGAACACGATAACTCAAGAACGCCTTTACCTAGGATCTTGAAATTTTGAATCTGGATGTTCGTTAACGGGCAAAACCGTCCTACTCCTTCGGGTAGCTACCATACAAAATTTCATTAAAACACGTGTTCAAAAATATTAGCCGATAACTTCCGAAGGGTTTAAGCTACGTCTTTGAAAATTTGTATATGTTACATTTTCAATAGTTGGAGCTAAATGTATCATTATAAAAAAATCCTATTAGACTTTCGTATAGCTGATATACAAATATCCTGTCAAAATGTCTTCATTTAATTTACGCAACTCACTATAACTCAATGAATCCTTTAGCTATGAGTTCGGAATTTTGTACAAATTAGTTTTGAGTAAAAATGAAGTTCGAGTTTACTAGTCAGCGAATTCCTATTACTCCTTCTGGTAGCTGCCATACAAAATGTCCTTAAAACACATGTTCAAGAATCTTGGTCGATAACTTCAGAAGGGTTTAAGCTATGACTTTGAAAGTTTGTATGTGTTACTTTTTCAATAGTTGGAGCTAAATATATGATTATGAAAAAAATCATATTAGTCCTTCGTGTAGCTGCCATACAAATATCCTGTCAAAATGTCTTCACTTAATTTACGCAACTCACTATAACTCAAGGAATCCTTTAGCTATGAATTCCGAATTTTGTACAAATTAGTTTTGAGTGAAAACGAACTTCAAAGTTAACTAGTCCGCGATATCCTTTTACTCCTTCTAGTACCTTGCACACAAAAATACTTTATTATTAAAAAATAATAAAGTAAAATCATTAAGACACGTGTTTAACAATATTTTCCGATAACTTTTGAGCGCTTCCAGCTAGGAATTTGAAATTTTGTACACATTAATTTTTAAATGGTTTCAGGGAAAAGGATAAATATGTAAGAAATCGAGTGAGTCCTTTCTGCACCACCCATGTAAAGTCCTTCAAAAAAGTCAAGTTTTTTTTCGGTGACTCACCCAGTTCAAGATATGAAATTAAACACTGACGATATTGTCTTTTAGTTTCAAGTAGCAACCGAATGGGGGTCCTTAATAAAGGACATATAACATGCACACACGTAATTCTACTTTATCCCCAACTACAATATAAATCGGAGTTCAGTATTTCATCTAGAGTATCATACGATTGGCTTACAGCCGATCGTGACTGCGTTATGTTTTAGAGACAAATGGTGCTTTATATAATCGAGTAGTAAGCAAGTATATTAATATAGACTTCCGTAGTTACTATTTTAAGTATGACTTCAATGTACTCTGATGCTACAAATGTCAAAGATATGGTCATTCTTCGTAAAACTGTGGGCAATCCACAGAAACCTGCGCAAAATGTGCGGGTTCTCATAGAACGATGGACTGCACTAACGTCAAATGTATGAACTGTTGTTTGAAAAAATGAAGTCATTGTCTCCATAGAGCAAATAGTATAGAATGCCCAAAATATCAGAACGTGATTAGGATTATCCAGAGTAAAACGGATTACTCTCGAGAAAAATCTGTCAATATGAATAACATCATGAAAATATTATAAGGGAATATTCGGAGAATGAGGCACAAAATCTCAGCTTTAGAAGCGCATCTACGGACATACGAATTTCAAGATTCAATGAAACTTGGCTCTACAACACTGAAACACATTACATAATTAAAATAATTGTAATTTTTCTATAAAATAATTGAGATCTCTTTGAGATCCCAAGTTGATTTTTTGGTATGTTTTGAAAAACAGTATAAAACAAAAATATAAAAATAAAAAATAATATACGCTTTTTGAGATATTTAAGGAAAAAGGACAAAATCGTTATCCTTGAAAAATATTTCAAGGATAATTTTTACTAGTATTTTTTATATTGTGACAACCTTCCACTTTAAAATGAGCCTTATTTTATTATTTCTTGATGAAAATTAACGGAGATATGAATCAAAGAGGACTCGTACACCATTTTTACGAAATCTTTAACTATAGTATTATATGTTATTAACAAAAAAATGAGATATAAATAAAGAATTGAAATTATATATTTTTCCCCATTGTTTCTTCAAGTACACACAATTTCAACGGAATCAGAGATAGTAAGGTCACACCTATGGTTGATTCTTAATGGAATGACCCTATCTATAGTTTACTGTTTTTTAATGCTCCCCGTTTGATTGCTATTTGGAAGAAAAAAGTAATATCTTCTGTTTTCAATTCTGTATCTGAAACTGTAGGTAAATAACTGAATATAAAATTTGCCTTTTCCTGCAGGAATGTCTCACACCATTTTCAGCATATTATCATTTTACATTGAAAATTTAATATGTACAAAATTTCAAATTCTTCGATTGAAGTAATCTCAATACTCGCGTTTTTCAAACTTTTGTATGAGAGCTACTAGAAGAAGTGAAAAAAGTTACCTCAAAAGCGAATCTTACTTTTAGTTCAAAACTAATTCCTGTAAAATATTCACTTCCAGTTCACCGATTTCCTATATAGCCTGTCCCGAAAAATGAATTCACTTAATATTTTTCAAGAAACTTTGTATCGTACCTACACGAAGGACTCACTCAATTTTCTTCATATTAATTCCTCAGTATGGAGCTATTGAAACATTGAATTTGAAAAAATTGAAAAATTTTTGTATGGTAGTTATACGAAGGACTCATTGATTTTTTTTAAACATTCATTACTTTATCTGCAACTATTGGAAAATCGTAGCTTAAAATCAATATTCTCGAAGTGTTGTAATGACTTTAGTGTGGCAGCTGCTCGAAGGAGTAGAACAAATAATGTATATCGAGGTTTATGAGTTCAACGTTTCGTGTTGATTGAAATATTAATAAATAAAAAAAGGATTCTACTACATATACGAGGGCTGTTCGACCAAAATCAATTTTATTCTTAAGATACTCGTAATCACTTTTTATCTCTATACGCTTAGTAAAAGGTATTTTAAATTTTACTTTATTATTTTTTAATGATAGAGTATTGTTATAGAGTATATTGTTATTTGCTACCCTGAAATTTTGTACTTTCACGTTTTAGGTCTAGTAAACCCCCCCCCCCCCAAAAAAAATAATAATTTTTGGTTTCTAGATCTCTGGAACCACTTACACTAGGAGGCTGAAACTTATGTAGAATTATAATAATGGACCCATTTGCGAAAAAATGGTAGATAGGGGTAGTGAGTGAGGGGAAAAAAATGCGTCCGATGCGAAAGCTTCAAAGCTGGGAGTGAAACATTCTAAAACCGATATCTCCTAACGGTTTATGACAGAAGGTTGAAACTTTGTAGTTATTCGAAAACCGCAACTCATAGAAAGAAACGACTATATAGAGTCACTACAGAGGTAGGAGGCTATTTGAAACTTTATTTTTTAGGTTGTCAGTCGCATAGTAATCTACACTGCATATCAGCATTAAACACGTTCCGGACTTCTACCAAAAATTAATAAAGTTGCACCCAGATTATTGGCGGCTTTTTTATCCCTCCCGAATAATACGATTTATCGAACCCAGCAAAATAGGCCTTGGTTTCGGCGATGACCTCTTTATTTGATATGAATATCCCTCCTCCAAGTAATTTTTTCATGTTTGGAAACATAAATACGTCGCAAGGTGCCACGTCTGACGAATAAGAATATGGTGGATGCGGTAGCAATTTTTAGTTCACTTCGGCCAATTTTGTGCAGCAATTTTTTTTATTGTCGTGGGAGTGGGAGAACAGCATATTTTTGATTGCTAACTTAAGGGGTTTTTTCATCATCTTACGAATTATAGAAGACAGTAGCCGTGCCCTTTTCGGCTGATGAAACAGTCTTTGCCTTCTTTAGTGCCCTTTCGCCATAAAAGTAAGAGAGAGAGAGGGAGTCAGCAAACGCGGCACCCAATTTTTCAAAATGCTGTATACCCGACAGATTTGCGAAGCGCACAGCCGATCGTACAACATCATACCATGCACAGTAAAAATTCATTGAATTTTACATGCTTTAGATAGTAGGCAAATATGCCACACATTTTCAAGTAAATTTACATTGGGATGTAATAGTCAATTCGAATGTAATTTTAAATTTTCGATCAGTAAATTTCAATTTGCAATCAGTAAATTTCAACTTCGAAAGCAGTAAATTCACTGGATCTTCCCTTGAATTTACACTCTAAAAAAGTGTATAATTATCACTTTTTAAGATACACTTACTTCTACTTCTAATATTATTTTTACGTACGTAGGAATCGACCCGCGATCAATTCTGGTTTTGCAGCGTAGGTGCGCCACTGCGCAACTGAAGGCGTTTCATTTTCATTTCAGTAGAAAAAAAAATCTAACGAAACATCCAACTTCGTGGTTTCATTTATTACATGTTTTTCGTCGTAAGATTCAAATAGATAAGTAGTAGAATTACACGAAAAAGAACGTAATTTTCAATTCAAATATAAATATAGTTAATTTTACACGAAATGTTGCGTAATTTTTTCATTCTTTTCATGTAAGTTGTACGGTTCAGTTGAAAGTACATACATGAATAATTTACTAATACCAGTAATTTCGTGTAAAAGTGATTGAAATGTGTACTTTCACTTGAAAATATGAAATATATTGGAAATTTCAAGTAACAATTGAATTGAAAATAATTTTTTTTTTAAAAACAGTGTGGATTTCATCGACCATCTCTGGCGGTGACTTTATTTGAACGTTTAGAACGTTCGATATCCTCTGTTCGCGTCCCCATACTGCCACATCGAAAATTGCAGAACCATTTGTAAATAATTTGAAGCGACGATGCAGAGTTCCCGGAAAGTTTACCCAACTTTACTTTGGTTTCCGCAACTGTTTCATCTTCAAATAATAATGTTTGATCACCACACGAAATTCACCCTTATCCATGTTGCAATAATGTGAGACATGTCTGATTTCAGTGAGTGTTAAACAGAAACTAAGTGACATATCTGTCTGAAACTTTATACGTCATGGTTTGATGAGTGGTACCACATGAAACGAATAAATCACCATCGCCATCTCTGGAGATTGTACGTACTTTTCGGATAGCCCTCATATTCCACTAAGCCTCATGAGGAAGGAAGAAATATTGTCAGGATCCGGACTATTATTTTTCCCCTTTCTATACGCTCAAAATTTAAAATTGCCAACAAAGGAATAAAATTTCTCGAAGGTTTATAGCAGGAAGCTACCCCGAAATTCTGTATATTCTTCTTTTGGGGTAGTATTAGTATGTTGTTTTTTGTGGGTCGTTTTAGTATAATAGTAAGTATTTAGTTATTGCTCCGCTGTGCAGGTGTATGTACGAGTTTCTTCTTGAATGCAATATTTTAAAGTTCTTCAGAGTTTTATTCAAATTTAAATTACGTGTATAATGTACAACCCATATGCATAACTTTGTTCAAAGGAAAGCGGAGAGAACATATGAAAAGCTTAACGAACGGGCTTCAATTCACTTTTTACCAGGATGAGGGCCTCTCAAATATCAAACAATTTTCCAGTTGCTGCATTTGAGAGAAAATTGGATATGTACAAATTCTTGAAATAATTTACTTTCAAGTACAAATTCTTTAGATGGCAAGTCATAAAAAAGACATATACGATTGATATGCAGTATTCTTTCAAATGAATAATGTGCTGGTGTGCTGACCTAAATATGCCAGTTGCATAGAATATGAGCTATGTATTCAGGACTTTCTGAAGTTCATAATATAATTTTGACCAATTTCGCTATTTTGCGATTAGGGCAAACATTTCAATAGAACTTAGACATTCCTCTCTTCATGGGTAAAAGACTTAAAATGATTTTTAACCTAGATATACGGTGCTTTCTAAAAACCCATTTTGGTTCTGTATGCTATATGTGGCCATGGCCATTAAAATCTCGGCGAAAAAATCAATTTGCCCATTGCATTAGGAACAAAATAAAAAAAAATAGAGGTTTTCAAATTGTCTAAACTTTGTTACTATAAATCCGATGAGAAGAAAAATTTAAAAAAATGTAAAAAATGTAATTTTAAATTTTCAATATACCATTCAATTTGCAATTCAAAAGCAGCAAATTTACTGAATATTCTCTTGAATGTAGGTACACCAGGCGCGAACGCCCAAACCCCCCCCCCCCCCCCCGCCCTGTGTTCGCGCCTGAAGTACACTAAGAAAAATGAAGTTCTATACCATCCATCACTTTTCGGTATAAAGTTACACTTTTCCGAATTGTTGAAAGTAAAGTTTCTTTCAGTAGTGTGGGGATTTAACTCAAGCAAAAGTTAGACTTTTTTTTACATATTTGAAGTGTATAAATTAGCATTCTTTAAGATACACTTATTTCTACTTCAAATATTATTTTTTACTTACTTAATTACTGGCTTGTAGGTAGAAATCGAACCCGTGATCAAATTTTCTGGTTTGGCGCGCGTAGTCACTGCGCTGTTTCATTTTTATTTCAGTAGAAAGCAAACTCGAACGTTGAGTCCAACTTCGTGTTTTTTCTGTTGGCGTTCATATCTACATCTTTTCTGTTGTAAAATTCAAATAGATAAGTAGAATTACACGAAAAGAACGTAATTTTCAATTAATTTTATGAGCCGTTTCATATAAACTATACGGTTCAGTTGAAAAGTGCATAAATAATTTAATAATACCAGAAATTTCGTGTAAAAGTGATTGAAATGTGTACTTTGATTTGAAAGTATGAAATATAATGGAAATTTCAAGTAAAAATTAGTTTGAAAATGAAATTTTTTAAAAACGGTGTAGTCACAGTTTCTCCTAATTCAAAAAAGTTAAATTAAAAAGTATAGAAACAAATTACTAAAACAAGAAAGAAAAATATTAATCGACCATCCAAAGCATCCATTGAATTTCCTGAAACCAATAAAAAATTATTATTTTCAAAATTTCAAATTTCTAACTTGAAGAGTTTTGAAGTTATCGGTCAATACGCGTGATGTCGTCATGTTTTAAGGATTTTTGTGTGAGAGCTAGCCGAAGAAGTGAAGGGAATCGCTCAATAGTAAACTCGACCTTACTTTTATTTCAAAACTAATTTCTGGAAAATTTTGAGAGCCTGGGTCAACGATTTCTCTACTTACAATAGGCACGGAAAGATGAATGCACAATTTTTTCAAGAAACTTAGTAGGCAGCTGAACGTTGGACACAACCATTAAAATATTAAATTGGGGAAAATTTCAAATTCCGGGCTTGAAACGTGTTTTAAGGACTTTTCATATTGGAAGTAGCCGAAGACGTGAAGTGATTTGACTGGATAATGAACTCGATCTTAATTTTAATTCAAAACTAATTTTTGTAAAATTTCAACTTCGTAGCCGTAAATCGTAATTCTAGTGAAGACAATTATCCAGGATTTGTGTATGGCAGCTGTACGAATAACTCTACTTCAAACTTCAAACATCTTTATTGAGACTAAAATAACATGATTCGTATAAATGAAAAATAGAGAGAAGCTTGACAACGAGCTATGAATAACTCTACAACTATTGGAAATCGACGTATACAAAATTTCTAAGCTTTAATCGTTTTGAAGCTATCGGCCAATATTCTTGAACACATGTTTCAAGGACTTTTGTGTGGCTAACCGAAGGAGTAAAACGACTTTGCCCGTTAAAACTCACCCTTACAAATTCGTTTAAGAATCTGAAATTCAAATTTCAGCTTCTTAGGTCAAGCCATTCTTGTGTTATCGTGCGTTCGGACAGGAGGACGGCAAGTTAGCAGATTTGGAGTCTTTTTCATATAGAGTCTAATTTATGAATGAACAACTTGTTCCGAAGATATAGGGTAAACTCAGAATAGATGCCCCACTGGGATAGATGCCCCAGTTCTAAAAGATCCAACTACCATAAACAAAATCACATCAACTTTGTAATATATTGCGCCCTCTCGTTTATGCCCATTCTATCTGACGACGGCGTTCATGAGAAGCGAATGTATCATTTTTTTCAGGACATGAATATTCTCGCGTCTAAAAATTCATCAAATAATTATTTTGCTGTTCTGAATAAGTGCAGTTAATTTCTTTTTACAGGTAAAATTTTGTCACTCATTGTATAACGTTAAGTGCACGTTAAAGCAAGTTTAATGCTGAATATGTTGTTTTATACTTTTAAAATTGAGGAGGCATCTATCCTTCATGAAAAGGATAGTTGCCTCGTTTTCCGAGAGGATAGTTGCCGTTTGAGCCGTCTTAGGTACATTAGTTCTAAGCTGAAAAAATTTTGTTGTGCCTACGGTATTATGGTACAACTTTTCCTTACTTTTTATTTTTTATTGAAGTATAAATTTGTATGTTTATTTATTTAATATATTGTTGCGAACTAGGGGTTCGCCGGGATTTCAAGTAAAACACAATTCGGTTAAAATAAAAATAAGTGATTATTTATTGATCGCACTTTAAATTCTATTCGCACAATAATTCGCACTGTATGGCAATACCGCCCGCTTATACCATATATCGCTTTACTCGTTCACTTTCGTTCTCTCTCAACACGGTCGCGTATACACGCTGGCTGTCACAGTCGACGTAATCAAAATTACTGTGTCCTCACTGAAAGCTTTATCTACTTTTATACCAGTTGCCTGTAGTCGAGACTGTTCTTGAATCTTCGTTCAGGGGTGTGTGTAGATGATACCCGAAAGCTTGAGATCTTTCCATTTGACCCTCTACGCTGTTCTAATACATTCGAGCGCATTTGAGCACATTTGATAAGAAGTGGGGTATAATCGTGTTGTTTCGCTCTCTTATTTACTTTCAACTAGGCTTCTGATTGGGTTACTTTGCAACTAGGTATTCGGTTGCTACTGTTTCCCTTATTCGTAATCGATCGAGTTGCGCGGTTGCCAGGTTTACATGTAACAATATGATTACCTGTGCATTTAACATGAATGTCTGATTAAGTTTCTTGATATTTTTTATCTTCAGTTAAATTGATGAAAAATTGGTTCATTGTGTCATACCAATAACTCAAAAGTGATAAAAATCTTAAAACCATCTTGCAGCTTAATAAAGATTAAACAGTTTAGAAATGTACTGCCTTTTTTCCGTAGGGCATCTATCCCATATGCTCGATTACGCATCGGGCATCTATCCCAGGCTTTAGGCATCTATCCTTCTTATGAGGGGCTTGCAAAATCTGTTATAATATTTAGGATTATTTATATTAATTATAAGAAAACGGTTATTACTCTTTATTATAAACTAAACCAGCTGCTGTATAAAGCTTATGACATTGGTCTTTATAGTTTTGCGAATATAGTACTAAAACGAAAAGTGGGGCATCTCTCCGTAGTTTCCCCTAATGCGAAATTATTGATAAATATATTATAATATCCGCTAATTGTAAGAAACTCAATCTAACGAATTTCCAATCATAATTTATTTAGTTAATGCAGAAGCCAATTATTATAACTTAAGGAACACCATAGGATTTGCGTCAAGCTCAATTGCACTCTTCATGAACACAATAATTACGGCCACTGGCATTATAATCCAACGTAGTGGTATACGATATTTTGCTTACTTATACTCGTAATAATATCAAATTGCATTAAAGGATGAAAGGAAGTCAATTTTGTGCGAAGTATAAGGAATTTATGTAGCTCCTACACATTTTGTTGAAGAAAACCTTGTATTCAGTATCTCCAGCTTATGACGTTAATACCTTGTCTGTAGAAACGAAAAGGTTACTTTCAAACTATGTACGTGTACGAGTATATCATACATACGAGTATGCGATTATGTATGCATGTGGTTACATGAAGTTCAGTACAGACAGAGCGATTTAATTAATAATATTCCAGTACTGCTATAATGTATAAATAAATTGGTGTTATACGGAAAGCATAATTAAACAATTCTGTAATCTACATTAGATAGAAGTAGTCCAGATGTACACCTAAGTACAACAACTCTTTAAAATATTTTGATTTGTTTAATGTTGCATTTTTCGGCATAGGATTCGGATTAAAAATATAGCAAAAAGCGGTACATTAAATTAATTAAAATTTAATGATGAATTAGGGCCGGGTGTAGTCCAGTATTAGTATACTAAGTCTTGAAAACATTGCTTCGGAGGTGTCGTGGGTTCAAATCCCACTCAACCCATAAATTATTTATAAGATTTATAACTTCGGTATCCTTAAAAAAAAATTAATCATGAAGAAAAAAATTAGAACGTCTTTCTCCTCCCTCCCTAAATACACCACTGCATAAATTGTACACCTTATGTTTATATAATAAATGTGACTTTATTATTTTTTAATAATGGTTATTCGTTTAATGTTTTTGGTTATTTTTTTGACTTTATTATTTTAATAATAAAGTATTGTTATCAATTTTAAAAAAAAAAAAATTTGCTACCCCGAAAATTTTCTTTTATACGTTTCAAGACTAATAAGCACCAAAAAAGCAAAAAAAAAATCAGTCCGTCTGTGCGCCGTCCGTTGTACGCAAAACGTTTGAGAGCTTATAGCTCCCAAACTCTATGAGCTATTAAATTTAAATGTTTTTTAATAGACTTGGTAGGCCCCTTGATGTAACCCCTTTTTGTCGGGTAGGGGTGTGACGGGGGAGGTGGAGGAAGCGTTTTAGACGAAAAATTTTAGTTTCTAGATCTCAGCAACCGCTTATGTTAGGAGGCTGAAACTTGGAATTTATATAGAACTTCGATAGAGGACCCATTTGCAAAAATATTGTTGATATGGGTGAAGGGGTGTGGGAGTGGGGGGAAAAATAATGCGTCCGACAAGTTCAAAAGGCGAGATCGAGATATTCTAAAATCCATATCTCCTAAACGGTTAAAGTCACTAAATTAAAACTTAATGATCATCTGTGGCTATACTAGGAGAATGGAGCAGTAACAAATTTTTGAGAGGGAGCAGTGACGTACGGAGGTTGGGGGTGAAAAACTTTAGATTACGAAATCTCATGAACCAATTGCACTAGAGAAATAAAATTCGGGTTCGGGGTGGGGGGTGTTTTCCTAACTATAGAACGGCTTATGCTAGAAAGTTGAGATTCGGTATGTATATCGCCGTGTCGGAAGAACAGTGACGCAACTGCAATTTTGCAAATTTTTTGTTTTCACATTTCAATATTTTGTGGTTTTGCTATTCTTGCATAAAATCGTTCCCCGTTGTTTTAAAAGAACGTGCTCTTGAACGAAGCTGTCTATAGTAAATATTAATAAGCTCGTATGGCTTGTGGGCAATTGTCAAAAATGATATTGTTCCTCCGAAAAAAATTAAAATTTTTTGAAGTTGCGTCACTGTTCTTCCGACACGGCGATATGTAAATCAACTAGAAAAGTAATATTAATTTTAAAAAAATTTAAATATCCATTGGCGTTCGAAAGGGGGGAAAAAATAATCAGTGAAAATGGAATGCATATATTTTCACGATTTTCGTCATATCTAGCAGGTCTTTCCAAATATTAAATACATTTTTTTTACGGATTCTTCATATAAATACTTAGAAAGTGTTTTCAGGATTTTTTGAAATTCGACCCCCAAGGTGGTGTAAAGGGGATGAATACATTTTCACGAATTCAGCCGTATCCCTCAGGTCTGATTAGATATCGAATAACTTTTCACTTCCAGGAGCTTCTTTAATAGTCCTCTAAAATCCCTTTTCAAGTTTTTTCTTTTTCAACCCCTAAGAGTGTAAAAACGGCTTGAACACGTTTTCACGAATTCCATCATATCTCTTAGGAGTGATAAGACATCGGATTGGTTTTTACTTCCTCGGGCTTTCTTTATATATATCTAAAAACAGATTTCAGGATTTTTGGATATTCAACCCCAAAGTGGGTGCAAGGGGGTTGCATTTGTGTTCACAAATTCCTACATATTTCATAGTTCTAATGTGATTTCGAATTCATTTTTACTTCCTTAGGCTTCCTACATAATAGTCAAAAAATTGTTTTCAGTATTTTTAGATATTCAACTCCAAGAGGACGTAAGGCTTTCGACATATTTCTTAGGATTGATGAGATATCAGATTATTTTTTTACTTCCACAGACTATTTATAGTATAATCACCTAGAAATGCATTTCCGATTTCATGTAATGGCCCAAAACCAAATCACGAAAAACCTTCTAATCACGTAACAACTGATATTATACTACGGATTAGACCTCGTCCCGGAGTATGGCCCAATTATGTAATTCATATGTTATATGTGGCAGCGGCGTAAGTATTCTAGCGCGACCCCATTCTAACCGCTTCCCGAACTTTTTTTTAGGCTTTCAGTCACATAGTAACCTACACCGCATCTCAGAACTAAACTCATTCCGAACTTCCACCAAAAAAATAATAAAGTTGCGCCCAGACTGTTGGCAGATTTTTTCTTAAGTGTTTCCGTCATTTTATGCACATCTAATTTGAAATCACTTTACCTACTCTTTTTTTTCTTTTTTCTTTCCAGGTAAGTAGAATCCGATAACAAAATTCCAACATGTAACCTAAAACCGTAAATCAAAAATACAGGATTGCCACATAAACATTTGTGAGTATTTTTGTTCGTATTATTCTCAGTTCCAAAACCACACAAATACAAGAACAACAAACACTCCTATTTCGTGGAAAATTGCTCTAACTTTTCGGCAACTTTCTTGTCAATTCGGAAAGGACTTGTACTTAGCAGGCTGAATTAAACTCAACAGGCCAGCAATTATTACTTTATCGTTGAGCTCGTTGCGAAACTTTTTCTTTTCTTCTTTTTTCATAAAAAAATTTCAGACCAGAAGTAGAACAATAACCAGCGAAAATAAATTTCACAACCCTTGAGAGTTTCTTTTCGGGTAATGTAGTGGTTAAGGCAACACAAAAGTCCTCGATAAAGTCACTCAGTCCTGGCGTAAAGTTTTATCCCATTTTCGTATTGTTCGGTTGTAGGTGGTAGGTTTGGTAAGGACTTTATTTCTAGATCGCAATATCTACGAAACATTTTTGAGAATTTCGTGACCATGGCTTTAAGCACTTATTGACTTAGCATTGACCTTCTGATTAGAATAAGTAAGAATTCATGTAGCTCAAAACTCATCAACAAGTGGCCATGAAGAGGTTTATGAAGTAGGCACTTTTCTAATTCATCATGAATAAATTTATTAGCGTGTTAAGTGTTATTAACCGACTAACGAAATTGTTATTATGATGGAGTATCTAGCGATTAATTACAACTTGTTGAACGAGCACGAAATGAATGACAATTGCCTGTGGAAAGAGCTGTATTAATTTAAAAGTTTTATTTTATTGGTTCTGCACCGGTACGTGGTACGTGTATAGCCTTTAATTGACGAAGTGTCCTTTACTCACAATCATGGAAGCACTAGCATATGTCAGTTATTGATTAGTCAATACAAATTTACCACCAGTCTGTCCACAACTTTATTAATTTTCAGACCATATTTCAAAAGTTAATATTTGCCGCTGGTACAACAACTACTGTTGCTAGCTAGGGGTTCGGCGGAATTTCAAGTAAAACACAATTCGTTTAAAATCGATGGAAATAATAACGTTTTATTATTCGCATTCAATAATCGCACTACTGGCAGTACTAGCCAATTTTATGTAAAGGGTTATTCAATAGGTACATAACAATTTTGTATTTTAATACAAACGCACTCTTAAACTTTTTTGCTGGTCTGTTAATGTCAAAACGTTAGTCCAGGTTTACATTTTTATCATGCTGAAGTTCACGAATGAGCAACGTTTGGAAATTATCTCAATTATTCTGTGTTTTATTTAAATACAAAATTGTTATGTCCCTATTGAATAACCCTATTAAAACATCAGTACACCTTAAATTTCATAATTAAAAAAAAGATCATAAATATTTCTGTGTACAATGACGTTGGAAATAATTTTTTTTTTTGAATTCCGGTAAAATCAATTCCAAGACGGTAAAAAAAGAAAAAACAGCTTAAATTTCACACGTATCACTCCTTACTGAAATACAGAAATTCATCAATTACATCGGTAACCGTTTTGTTCTTTTTTCAAGTATTGAGAAAGTAAACTTGGTATAGTATACCTCAGTAGTTCTTCGAGCGAAATGTGTCCTGTAGTGGATATCTATTTGACCCGTGGCAAAAACTTGGAAATTTCTGTCTTGTGCCCCAGCTGGTTTTTTCCTGAGCCAATCTCTGGCTATACGAATATCCTTTTTATTACCGCTTAATTTGCCTTTTTTCTTGTAATTGGTAGAGCAATCATGTTCTTAATGAATTTCTTGTGTAAATAATCTGGTTGATGTAATCACCACCCCATATACCATACCATACCAATCTGGTTGATAAACATGATTCAATAGTTCCGCGATATTCATAGGGTAAAAAAATATTCTCCATGCCATAAAGGTGTGTTTCGGCAGGTAGAACCACATTTATGTACAGTGGATCAGGAAATAATTGGAGTACTTAATGGCTGGATGAATGGGTTGTATAAATCCGAGTTATAAGGGTGTTAACATGGAGACAAAAAAAATTATAATTGCGAGATTTTTACTTCTTTTCGATTAGTAAGTCTATCTGCAAAATATTTTAAAAAATTAGGAAATTACAGAAATTTTGCCCTCTCAGATTAAAAAATCTGCGAACAGTCTGGGCGCAACTTTATTATTTATTGGGTAGAAGTTCGGAACGCGTTTATTGCTGAGATGCGGTGTTGGTTACTATACGACTGAAAACCTTTAAAAAAGTTCGGAAAGTGGCTAGAATGGAGTCACGATAGAATACTTCCGTCGCTGCCACATATAACATATGAATTACGTAATTCGGTCATACTCCGGGACGCGACCAAAGTCGTATTATAATATCAGTTATTACGCGATTAAAGGTTTTCGTGATTTGGTTTTGGGCCATTACATGAAATCGAAAATGCGTTTGTAGGCGATTATATAAAAAATCTGTGGAAGTGAAAACCAGTCGAAAGTTTTACGTCCTCTTGGAGTTGAATATCTAAAAATACTGAAATCGAACTTTTTGACGAGCTCTCTTCAAGGCACGCGACTAATCAGTGTGTTCTGATCATTGATTTGCTATTGATACAGCGACATAGTCATGTTTAGTCAAAAACGTTTTTGACTAAAACTGTTTTTGCTCTTTCAGTGTGCGGCAAGCCTTAAGTTCGCTTACGGCGAGCAGCTGATTCGGTGTGTGGTCCATTCTGCAACTGATATATTCCATCTGTACCAATCGTCATTAAGCTAATTACTTATGATCTTATTTTATCATTTATTGGCTGAACGTTTTAACAGCCAATCTTTGTCCATCATCGATAGCTAAAAGCCGTTGGTGTCCCTATCTGTATCCGAAACAATACCTGTTTCAATTATTTATTTATTGCTGAAAGCCACGAATAAAAAGCCCACAACCTATTCGTAATGACTCTCGTACACACTCGGTTATAATCCAGTGAATTACTAAGTTACAGGTCATATTTATAATTTAGACCACAACGTTCATTGGATAACCACGGAAGGTATTCCATACAAAGACCGCCAATACTGAAGCCAATTTATTAGAGTGATCGGTCGAACGGAGCGATATCCTACCGAAGTTAACATTCATTTTTGATTTCGGTGTGACCGGACCGCACTGATGAACACCTGATGCGATTGATAACTTCCAGTCCAGAGTAGCCCATTTTGCCCATTGCACGGTTTACTTGTTGCTTATTTAAAAGGATGTACACTATGTTGCTCTATAGTGGCACCAGGTAACAATGAAGAGGAAGAAGGAAGTCTGTTCGGAAGTAGTCGACCAAAATACTTCCTAGTCCTGGGTATACACGAATTTAGAAGGAGAATTCCTTTTTCGGAATCGCTCATTGTTATGCTGGGCACTGACGAAAAAGAGCTTTAGAGCTTGAAGGTCGGAAGGACATAATTAAATTGATAGATTCCACTGACGGTATGTCTTTAAAATTAATAGACGCTGTTCATTGTTCATGAACTTTGGATCCTTTCAAAAGTTATTTTATTATTTAATAAAGGAAGCCACAAGACTATTGTCTTTTAACAGACTACAAAGTTTGCAATTACACTAAAATTAAGTTGCAGAAAGCCAATTTTTGGGGATTAAATTATAATTTCTAGTACAGAAACGACTGAATTAGACGTATCTGCCAAACCCTAGGTAGAATGTTGTGTATCTAGTGACCCTAATCCACATGTACGTACTAAGTTTCAAGTTTTCGTTTCTGAGATATTAAAAACCACCCCATCCCCCGTACCTTGCTATCCCTGCCAAAAATTGTACTTTTCTGTAATGGCTCTATACTGATTCTCTGAAGTCGTAAATCCCACCACCACCCCCTACACCAGCAGCGCCAAAACTTTTCTCTGCTAGAGGTCTATTGTGCCCAACTCCTGTAAAATTTTTAACATCATATCTAGTATGGTTGTTGAGATATATGGTAAAAATTTATTTTTTAAAAAATTCCCTCACTTCCGTGTTCCACCACCCCCTCGAAAATTTTACATTTAATAGACTAACTCGTAATCCTATATTCACAAACCAAACTTTATCTTCCAGCTTCGGAAGATATTGTAATCCCAAGTTTTCGGAATTTTTTCCTTTCCACCACCTTCACCCCTTACTCCAACCACCAAACAGCTAGGAGTCTATTGGGTCTAACTGCTGTATAAATTCCAAAATCCTATCTGAAATAATTCTTGAGATATAAAAATTTATTTTCGTAAAATAATTCTTTTTTTTTATAACCCCATCAACCGACCTCCTCGAAAATTTTACAATATAGATTCAACCTCCCAAAAAATAGCACGAATATTGAATTTACTCTCTTAAGAAATTTAAACTGAAATTTACTTAAGTTTTAAAACGCGTTGGCGAATATTAAAGTAAAATTACGGGGTACTTCAGAACTTACTACAGTTGAACCACTGTATCTATTCTTAATGGCATCATTACCCTAAGGGTTAGTATGAAATGTATACAAGGTGACTGGAAGGAGCTTGTTAATCCACTTCAGGATCAAGAACATTTTTTGTTTCATATGCCAGTGGGGCCTTTACATAGAACCTATAATTCCGATCTTTTTAGTGTTCATTATCATCCACTAATTGGCACTAATGATACCAGACGAAACTAATAGCATAGACTATAAAATGCCATACGAAAAACAGAACACTTTACCATTTTGGATAATTGCTAGTATAAGAAAGGAGCAATCAATTAGTAGACTATTAACAGACAGAACAGTAACCTCTTAGAATTTTATATTTCGACATAAGTATATATGTGCGAGTATGTACATATTTGCGTGATATCCAAGTTAGCCAAATACGCGAGAATCTTACAGATATAACAAACACATGTCGGTATGTCTGCGAGACTCTTCGAAACGGTTTATGGAAAAAGTACACCCTGGGTCTCGACGAGAAATTTGCGAATATAAATTTA
The DNA here is from genome assembly GCA_951812415.1 of Beris morrisii. Lineage (NCBI taxonomy): Eukaryota > Metazoa > Arthropoda > Insecta > Diptera > Stratiomyidae > Beris > Beris morrisii. The sequence goes on along the minus strand of OX638312.1, from coordinate 104,748,597 downwards.
GGTGCAGCGCAATCTATTATTTTCTATACTGCAAATTTTATTATTTTCGCTCTTCAATCGTTGGCTACTGCGATAACATGCTGGTATTACTGAGGATCTTATAACCGATATAGAACCGAAATTAATTTCCGCAAACTATAATTTAGTAAAAAATTGTTGTAGTGCTTTTAGATTAAGGTGTATGCATATTTTAACCAATTTGGCAATTTTGGTTGTTCACTAGGGAACATTAATTTTACTCGCAGGTTGCTCTCACTAATTGGCGAAACACTTTTGACTCTGAAGCCCCGGTTCCATTTGTTGCATTTCCGCGTATCGTACCACCATTGCGTATCATTCACTGAACAAATACAGTGTGGACACTACACAATTTTTCTTATATCAAGAGTGCCTTGCATTTCAAAATGCTCGATACGCGATTACAAGTAACACGTCTCTCAGTTTCAATTCAACTGCAAATATGAGTTGACCGAATGAACAATATTGAGAAATTTTGAAAATTTTTCCACGAGTTCCATTGTTTTCTCCGTAATGACAAAACAAATTTACGTCCCGAACGGGAATGAGCAATATTGTGCAACGCAACATGTCCAGACATGACTCCACCGCGTATCGTATCATTCCTTTGATGTGACGGCAAAAAACCGCCAAATAATCGATCGGGTTCGTTGCGTTTCTTTGTATCACATTTTGATACAGAACGGAGATACGTTTGTCGTATCCACTGATACGCAATGAAAATACGATACGTGATAAAACATACTTTTCAGGGATGCACATGTCGATTTTAATAGATTTTGAAATTGATTTTCACAGAATCTAGTCACTCAAAGATATTTTAAAATCTCTCAAATGTATGGAAAATCTAGAAGATAGACTTTGTCAAAATCTCAAGTTTCTGCCAATTCCAGTTTGAAATCTTGGGCTGTAAGATAATTTTTTTGCTGTCTCAACTTTATGGTTATTGCTTGTAAAAACCATATATCGTTGTTTGTATCAAACTTACCTCTGTTTGAATCAAACATATTAATGTTTCTTTTTTAATTATAGTTCTCATAACCGTGCTATATATTTGTTACTATCTATATGGTTGTCGTAATCAGAATATTTTTATGATAACCCCAGACTAGTAAGAGACTACATGTTCATCATATGATAAGTTAAGATGATATAACCAAAAATATGGTCACGCAAACCACTAGACTAGTTTTTACATTATTTGATTCAATCGAAATAAATTCGTCAGTAAAGTCGCTATAGTTGATGATTACTGTAATCATACTGCGTTTCGAGGAACAAGATAATAAAGTTATTATAACTGTCAGTTATTAGAACTATTTTACATCTTGTAACATAGTTCTCGCACCTATAAATTCAGCCATAATAAGGTTATTTTAAAATGTAATTACCTCCATCATATTTTCTTTTTGAGTTTAAGTTGTCGTGTTTTGAAGTGATTATGCACAGCGTTCGACCTAGGAAATACTGAGGTGTTATCAGTTTTTACGAATGAAAACACATTTAAGGACCTTAGTGCAGTATATTTTGAATGGAGTACCTTCATTTTAAGTTTTTTTGAGTATAGTTTCAAACCTTCTAGTGCGCTACTTGAAGGACTCGCTTGCCTTTCTCCATGTTATTTTTTAGCTGAACTGAACTGAACAAATTATCTTATATCAAATTTATAATTTCGAGCTTTAAATGGTCAGAAATCATCATTATTCGTGAATGCGTGTTTAAGGTCTTTTGTGCTGGAGCTTACCAAAGCAGTTGACGGATGTCCTTCACTAATCAACTTAATCTTGCTTTTGATTTAAAACTATTTCCTGTATAGTTTGAACTTCCTGCTTAAACTCGTTTTTGGGTTATAGTGGGTTCGGTGAAATTCATCTCAAAGTTTTTGAAGATGTCTTATACGGCGGGCGTCTACATGAAGCATACTTTCTCTTATCTGTATATTCAATTACCCAAATATTGGAAAGTTAATGGCTGCACAATATCAAGCTCTTAATTTGAATCAGTCAACTAATAACCGTGAATACTTGTTTTAAGGACTCTTGGATCGGAGGACCCTAAGGATAGAAGAATACTGCCCATTAACGAACTTTTCATTCAATTTAACGGCTGGTGCCAAATTTTCAACTTTCAATATCAACGCGTTTTAGAGTTATCGTGAGAACGGACAGTAACCGGATTTGGCGTTATTGGCTACAACTGAACAACAAATAATAAAACTTTTTTTCGTCCGATGTTCCGTTCTATGCGTTACAAACTATTCGGACTAGACTAAACTTATAATGCTCTATGTTTCCATCTAGATTATAAAAAATAAAATGAATTATAGGTTCCAATATATCTCGCTATATTCCTGCTTTATATTGTAAATTAATCACTCTCCAAACAGCATTTACGTTCCGCATAAAAACAAATAACAAGAAGAACAAAATCTTCTCAGGTTTCATTGAATTGAATTTTCCGTCGAAAAGTTTTCCGAGTTTTCCGAGCAGTATTATTTTTATTTTCGTCCTGCAGTACAATATCAAATATCCGAAGCCTTAATGTTTATGTGAAGGTACGTGTTTTTTTTTATCATTTATTTCTTTGAAATCTCCGAACAGATTTTTGCAGGTCTTAAGAAACTTTTACAGCACGATTTTAAGGTTGGATCGAATTGAAGAATAAAACGAAAGGATGCCAGAAAGTTGAAGAGAACCGCAGTTATAAAATTTATAGCCACTTTGGGCCACGTTTAAAGGAATTTATTTTTTCGGTCTATGATTTCAAGGAAGACAATTGCTGAACAAATTGTAAGCTAATTTTAATTTGTATGAGACGAGGTAGGATTTCGTAGATAAAGTTTCTCTACGTACATTAACAATTTATTTAATTTATTTAAACGAGTGGAAGGTTGAAGTTCAACTAGGAGCTAGTCACGTACTTTATCGAGTTCGTGTTGTTTTATGGGTTGATCTATATAGACAAACTCATATATATGCAAAGTATGTAGGTAAAATTGTATGTTGGGAAACTTTATTATTTTGTTTATCTTACGCCGGGCATCGTACATCGAGATATAAATTAGCTTCTCCCCAGCCACTAGAAAACAGTGGAGAGAAATGCCCGGGGTAGCCAGGATTCGCATGTACGTATTTCATTTCGTGATCTTTACCGAACTATGACCATGGATGTCCTTTGGGTGGAGAAGAGGGTACTTTCAGGACATCGTGATTTATTCTAGAAAGGCGATCTTCAATCTAGTCTAAAACATACTGCAGTCACGATCGGCTGTAAGCCAATCGTATAATACTCTAGATGAATACTGAACGATTTATATTGTAGTTGGGGATAAAGTAGAATTACGTGTGTGCATGTTGTATGTCCTTTATTAAGGACTGCCGTTAGATTGCTACTCAAAACTAAAAGACAATATTCATATCTTGAACTGGGTAAGTCATCGAAATAAAATTTCCTTTTTAAAGGACTTTCACATGGGAGGTGCAGAAAGGACTCACTCGATTTCTTACATATTTATCCTTTTCTTTGGAACCATTCAAAAATTAATGTGTACAAAATTTCAAATTTGTAGCTTAAATGGTTGTAAAGCCATCGACAAATTTTCTAGAACACGTCTCTTTAAGGATTTTTTGTATAGAAGCTACTTGAAGGGGTGAAGAAATTTCACTGACAAACGAAGTTTAACTTCATTTTTGCTCAAATATCATTTGTACAAAATTTAAACTTCGTGGCTAAACGATTTCTTGAGTTATAGTAAGTTTCGTGAATTGAATGAGGATATTTTAACAGGATATTTGTATGGCAGCTACACGAGGGACTAATAGCATTTTCTTCATAATCATACATTTAGCTCCAACTATTGGAGAATTAACACATACAAAATTTCAAAGTCGTAGCTTAAACCCTTCTGAAGTTATCGGTCAATATTCTTGAACACGTGTTTTAAGGACATTTTATATGGCAGGTATCAGAAGGAGTGAAAGGATTTAGCTGACTAGTAAGCTCCAACTTCATTTTCACTCAAACCTAATTTGTACAAAGTTCCGAATTCGTGGCTTAACGATTACTTGAGTTATAGTGATTTCCGGAAATTAAGTGAGGACATCTTAACAGGATATTTGTATGACTGCTACTCGAAGCACTAATAGGATTCTTTTCATTATCATACTAGCTCCAACTATTGAAAAACCAACGTATACAAAATTTCAAAGTCGTAGCTTTAGGCGTTCCGAAGTTATTGGTCAATATTCTTGAACACGTGATTTAAGGACATTTTGTATGGTAGTACCCGAAGGAGTAGGACGATTTTGCCCGTTAACGAACTTAGCCTTACAAATCCAATCAAACACCCAGATTCAAAATTTCAAGATCCTAGGTGAAGGCGTTCTTGAGTTATCGTGCTAACGGACAGACAGACAGACGGACGGACGTCAAGCGGATTTGGAGTTTTTGACCACAAATAAACAAAAAATTTTTTCGTCCAGGGCTTGGTTCTATGCGTTACAAACTTTTGGGCTGGATTAAACTTATAATACTCTATATGATTTCATCTAGAGTATAAAATCGTATTCAGCTTTGAAATTTAAATTTAGTGTGTAGTGAACCTCCTGAAGTGATACCATTTTGGGTGGTGGGGGTGTGAAAGGAAGGTGGTGGTAGAATTTCAATTCTCAGGAACTGCTTAAAGTAGGACATTGAAACTTGAAATTTATATCGATCTATGATAGAGGAGCCATTCTCACAAAATGTTCAACATGGGTAGATAGGTACGGTAGTGGGGAATATACATATAGGTACAACAAGCCGAAAGCTAAAATCGATATATTCTAAAATCTATATCTCTTGAATGCAAAATTTTTGTGTGGTCGTCGAGCATGGAAGAGGGTAGGGCGAATTAAATTTTTTGTAGAAAATCAAGTTTCATATGTCAACAACAATTTCTGATAGGATTTTGAAATTAATAAAATAACTAGACCCAAAGGACAAAGGGGGAAAATATTGGGGTATTTCGAAAACCGTTGAAGATAGAAATCAAAAACTTGGTATTTATATAGGGCCATAGTATTGGTTAGAGATATGTTTTTGTATTGTAGGAACGACTTATGCAAGAAATTTGAATTTTAAAATATGTACCAGCTTTACTAGAGAAGTACGAGTAATTTAACCGATTAAAATTTTCAAATTTGCATTGGCCTACATGGGTACATGTATTTTCTCGTACCTCTTCATATCTCATAGGTCTTCTGATATATCGGAATAATTTTACGTACACGAGCTCCTTGTAGATTGTAGATGGTGGACGACGGTCTGAATCACAATTCACTGCGTCCCTATAGTGTGCCCATTCTGAGTAACCTCCCTTATTTATACCTCACTCAGGATGGTTATATCAATAAATTTTAATATGCTCTTGGGTGAGCTATACATGATTTCCAATGGTGTCAGGACAGGAAGTAGTGTCCAGGAAGTCGGAGTCTTCTGTGTGCGAGTGGCATAGAACGTGCTTTGCAGTTCTCTCTTCTTCTTCACATAATCTGAAAATATCGTCTGATAGTAGTCCAATCGTATGCAGATTCTTTTAAAGCTAACAGTGTCACACAGAGTCTTGTAATTAGTGCGGTCATGCGCCGAACCTGATTCCGGTTAATTTTAAGCAGAACGGAAGTTCCTTTGCAAGTAAGTAACTTTCCAAGTATGGACTGTCTACACGTCAACTTTCCTGTCCAATACAATACAACAGTTTCCCTTTTGCACCAGCTGTTGGCATTACACAGAAGGCACTAGTTCTGTGAATTTTAAGTCAGCTCCTTTTTTCACTAACTGGTCTGCAGACTCATTACCTCACTATGTCCAGGATTCCATACCAGTATAACTGTGTTTGAATCCGCTAGCTTTTTGAGTTCTTGTAAGTAATATCACGCTAAGTGGGATCTAAATCAAAATGCTGGAAGAGCAAGTAGTGCCGAGAGAATGTAGATCTTGTATCCTCTTCAAATGTTTTCTCTAATACATAGTTCCATTCCATGAATTGCTTGCAACGTATTTGATTTGTAGAGCCTGAATATATGTCAGGCTTTCGTCTGTGACCATATACTCCTATTCCGAATCCCTTATTTGTCCTGGAGCCATCTGTATTCCAGATAAGTACTCCTTTTTCAAATGTAAGCAATCCTTGCGAGGTGGGAACACTGGTATTTCAAAGTTGTTTCTTTGTATGATATTATCCGAATGGTTAATGCCGAGAATAGGGTTGCTCTCAAGTTCACACACAAGGTCTGTGAGCCTGTTTTCTTTGCTTCCGTATTCTCAGAAGTTAAAAGTCGGTACGTCATCAGATTGGTTTCTTTTATTACATACAGGTGTAAAGGTGAAAGGTTTAAGATCATCTCAAGTGCTGTAGTAGGAGTGATTCGCTTTGCCCCCCAATAATGTTTGTGCCAACCAACCTTTGTAGTTTGCTTAGTTGGGTACGTACCGCTACCTGTAAAGCTTTGAGCGAACATACAGGTGACGCATATGTGGTCACTGGTCTGACTATACCTTCTCGATTTGCAGGTGTTGGCATCTATGCTATGCTCCTGAATGGAATTGTAGATGTATTGGTAAGAGGTGTTATCAAAAGTCTCGCACTCACCGTAACCTTTATGTACTGAATAGATTTCTCTATTTTTGTGACCAGATCTTGAAGTGCATGAATCGTCGATTTTCCTGCCTGATAGGCAAATTGATTTATGTGCAGTGGATACACTAATAGTGGTCTGTTTCAAATATACTTGTCTAGGATTCTTGCCATGGTTTTTAATAGAAAGATAGACTAATGGAACGGTATGACTTTGGTTTGTCGCTAAGTCTTCTTCCAACTTCAGGTATGTATGTCAACCTAATCATTGACCGTCGTTTTGGAATATAGCCCCAGGCGTGCCAAGCTCTAAAAATATTTGTAAGAAGTCAGAGCAGGTGAGTTAAACCTGTCTATTTTGTTTTAAGTGAATATCTTTGTCGCTATTCTCCAATTCTCTAGTAATGGTCGAATGGGAGCCCCAGAGTTGGAGAAGGAAGATCCTTCATTACCCTCCACCGAGCCTGGGAAGTGAGTTTGTGCTAATAGGTACAGTCCACTTTTCCTGACCCAGTAATTGAGACGCTTGTAACAATTTGTTATAATGAATATATTTGCTGCCACTACATTTGCCATTTTTCTCCTAGAAATATAAATATATTAGGAATTTTACCTACGCCTCCGTCAAATTTAACCTCTTTAAATGCGATGCCCGAGGAATTTAAATAACCGGATAGGGAGCTGCCTAAAGCTTATTTCAACGAAAGTTATACAAAACTTTTATAAGGAGTTACGCTTTCTTTCACATGCTAACAAGATAAATATAAACTTGTCTAGATACAAAGAAGAACGTGTTTCGTTTAACAAAATCGTTGATGCTATTACTTCTCTCAACTGTTTTCATGATCCTGTCCATTATGTTATCACTAAATCTTCGAAGAGGACAAGGGGTCATCTAGTGCGCTAGTGTTGATATTTTATTCCTGGAACTTGGATTATTAGCTTAGGTTTGGATATGTACCTACAGACTACAGACAACCAACACATATGTCGAACATCACCCCGAAGAGTGTCCTTCGTATATTCGAACTGACTAAGGCAATTTCTAATGAAATCCGATGACGTTTTGAGGAAATTGGAAAATGATTCTACTCATGAAGAGACAGGGAAAAGTAGAAACTGATGGGAAATGGTTCGATGTGTAAACATTTTGCTACCTTGTAAGTGATTTGCGTTGAGAGTGGAAGCAATAACGTTACAAAAAAAAATCAATATATCGATAAAACCAAGGATTTGTCTTGAAACCTGTTTGCCAATTTAATTTTTCTAGACAATTTATTTGGTGATTACCTGTCTAGACTCACTATCTATATCCATAATAAATATAGATTGATATTATTATAGATTGCGATTAAGAGATTGGAATTCTTAGCGGTTTACGATGGCATAAGCTAATGGATCCATTAATAATTGGGGTGTGGAATGGTTTTGGAATATTATCTTGGAGAAGAATAATGAATTTGTCCACGATGGCTTACTAATTTGCATAAATAATTTTCTTTAGGATTCAACCATAATTCCTACATCATATTAATATCGCATCCGTTGTAGAGAGTTTATTCTTAAATTTCAAAATAAGGCGTGAGCATGTAGTTTACCCTTTTCAAGGACTATTAGTTTAGTTGCTACTCGAAAGAGAAGGACAATATCATCCATTTCCAATGCCGTACCTGAAACATGAGATAAATAACCGTATGAAAAATGTCGGATGATTTTCTTTCAAGGAGTTTTGTAAGGAAAATACCTACACAAAAAGTGACGGGATATCGTTCACTGGCGAACTCGACTATGCCTTTAACTGAAAATGAATTCGAATAAAATTTCCAATTGCTTGCTCAATGAATCCCTGAGTTATAGTGGGCTTTGGAAGATAAATAGAACATTTTTCAGGGACTTTCTTATAGGGGGCTATGAAGGGTTCACTCGAATCAACCAACCTAAAAACTTAATGTAGGTACTCGTATATATGTATATAAAGGTTGGAAGTTGAGCTATCGGCCAACGTTCATGAAAACGTGTTTAAAGATCTTTTGTTTTGGAGCTACTCCAAAGAGTTGACGAATGTCGGTCACTAACAAAATCGACATTTATATTAATTAAGAAACGATTTCTTTCTAAAGTGAGTTTTATAAACTCTAGAAATTTTTGCAGAATTTTTTTATGACAGGACTCTTTAGATGTTTTACTTTATTATTTCAATAATACAGAATTGTGATCGATTTTTAAAAAATAAAAATTTGCTACCCTAAAAAAACGTTTCACGTTTCATGACTAGTAGACACGAAAAAAGCCAAAAAAAATGTTCAGTCCGTCTGTCCGCCGTACGCCGTACGTCGAGCGATGTACGTAAAATTGTTTGAAGGCTCGTAGCACCCAAACCCTTTGAGCTATTTAGTTAAATTTTTCGTGGATAGACTGGGTAGGCCCCTTGAAGTGACCAAATTCTGATCGGTAGGGGTGTGAGGGGGGAGGTGGGGGAAGCGTTTTAGACGAAAAATTTTGGTTTCTAGATCTCAGCAACCGCTTATGCTAGGAGGCTGAAACTTGGAATTTATATATAGTAGAGCTTTGATAGTGGACCCATTTGCAAAATTGCAAATTGCCGATATGGATGTAGGGGTGAAGGAGTGGGGGGAAAAATAATGCGTCCGAGACGCTCGAAAGCCGAAACTTAATGAACATCTGTAGGAGAATAGATCGGAAACAAATTTTTGAGTGGTGGCAGTGGCGCTCGGGGTGGGGGGTGAAAAAATTTAGATTACGATATCTTACGAACCAATTGCATTAGAAAAATAAAATTCGGTTTCTGTATAAAGGTTGAGAAATAAAGTTTGATGAAAGTAAAATTTTTTAAGAGGGCGGTGGAGCGTAGAAGTGGAGGGGATAAGAATTTTTTAAAAAAATCACGTCTCATATCTCAAGAACTTGTGCTTAGATGCTTAGAATTTTTACCAGAAGTAGGCCCAATAGACCACTATCTGAAAAAAAAAGTTTGTGGGGGGGTGTAGAGGGTGAGGGTGAAAAAGAAAAAGTTCCGATTTTTATATCTCGAGAACCGATAATGATATTAAACTGAAACTTGGCATTTGGATAGACATGTAGTAGTAGCATGTTGGAAAAATATATTTTTTTATAGGGTTAGTATGGTACGGGGGTGGGGGATGTTTTTCCTATCTATAGCTTATGCTACAAAGTTGAAACTCGGTACGCATATGTAAATCAACTATAAAATTAGTTTAAATAAAAAAAAAATTTAAATATCCATTGCCGTTCGGAAGGGGGGCGAAAAAAAGTGATCAGTGAAAATGGAATGCATATATTTTCACGATTTTCGTCATATCTATTAGGTCTTCCCAAATATTAAATTCATTTTTATTCTACGGCTTCTTCATATAATTACATAGAAAGCGTTTTCAGAATTTTTTGAAATTCGACCCCTAAGAGGGTGTAAATTGATTGTATAGTGAAGGGTTTAGATTAAATTATCTTTACAGCTTAGTTCTAATTCTTTATGCTAGTATGTTTGTAGACTAGTTTAATTCTTAATTATTGTTTTTGACATTTTCAGTGAAAATTTTTTTTTGAAAAACCCTTTGAACTTTAATTTTACAATTAAACCTAATGTAATCCTAACTAAAACTAATACTTAAATCTAAATACAAATTCTATTGAATTTAGTATAACGTTATTTAATTATGTGGACATAACTTACAGATTATGGGTGTAAGGAGGTTGCATATGTTTTCACAGATTCTTACATATTGCTAAGATCTAAGGATACCTATATGAAATTCATTTTTATTTCCTAAGGTTTCCTAATTTCAGTATTTTTAGATATTCAATCCTTGGTGGTGTAAGGAGGTTGTATGCTTTTCAAAGCTTCGACATATTTCTTAGGTTTGATGAGATATTAGGTCGCCTTTCACTTCCACAGACTTTTTATATAATCGCCTACAAAAAAATTTCTCAATTTTTGGATATTCAACCACCAAGGGTTTGCATATATTTTCACAATTTTTGCCATCCTTTAGTTCTGATGAGATATAAAATTGGTTATTACGGCATTTGATGCAATGACCTAAAAACAAATTTTACGTTTTTTCGAATTTCAGAAACCAAGGGGCTGTGAAGAGTTTGAGTTTGAGATATCAAGTTGCTTCTTATGAAATCGTCTAAAAACCTGTTTCACAATTTTTTCGAAATTCAAACCCCAAGTGGAAGTAATGGGTTTGTATACGTTTTACCAATTCGTCACATCGCTTAATTCTGATAAGGCAGCAAATTCGTTTTTGCTTCTATGGGCTTTTAGTGTACATAATATACCGAAATTCGAATAGTCTACCATACACGGGTTTTTCCAATGTAATCCACTAAAAATCTCTATTTTAAATATTTTTTTTTTAAGAACAAAACTAACTTTCCAAGAAACCTCATAATTTCGAAACAACTGATGATATACTCCGACTTTGACCGCTCCAGAACTTTGACCCGAAAAATAATAAAGTTTCGCCCAGACCATTGGCAGATTTTTATTAAAGACTTTTGTATGACAGTCTAAAACATTATCCTCATTTCACTCTGCTCCAATTTTGATTTCAAAATAAGTGTATCTACATAACCACCCTCTCCGAAAATTTTATCTTAACTTAAACACAAAAAAAGCTTTTATGCCAAATACGTTCCACTCCGTAGTTATCGCTACTTCGGGAAAAAATAGGAACCATTTTTATTAAGAACTTTTGTATGGTAACTAATTGAAAGAGTAGCGCGATATTGTCAGTTCCTGCAATATTGAATTAAGAAAAGTTATATCGTGCGAAATTTTTAAATTCCAGAATATAATTGTCATTACTTGTTTTGAGGAATTTTGTATGCGATGTACCCGAAGAAGTTGGGTGATTTTACTTACTAATTGATTCTAAGTAAAATTTCAACTTCTCTTTATGTTTCCCCTATCTGCCGGTGCGCTGATATTGTTTTCGTGTGGTAGAAAAGGTTGAATTATTCTTAACTCCACATTCATTCTATTCATCACAAGATGTAGCTCCCGAAATTGCAAACTTCTTTTATTAGCAATAGTTCTGCCCCTCCCTACGAAATGTTGTATGTTTTGTAGTAGCAGTGACAAAGTATCAGTTTGATACAATCTCATCTATCCCACATCTGTACGACTTAACCCTCAATATTTGTGCAGAAGGGGTAAAATAAATTTCGAGTAGTAAAACTAATTTACAGGGGAAAAGACTTTTATCATTAGATGTGAACTACATACAGTACAGTTTGTCTGCATGAAAATAAAAATTATTTTTAAAGTAAAATATTTAAGATGGGGTTTGCAATCTTTCAAACAAAATTGGAATTATCTTGTCTCCAGTTCAGTTACCAATGAAAAGGTCCAGTTATGAGTGTATTCTTATTCTCATAGCCTTTACAGACATGAATAATGCGAGCACGCCAAAATAAAATAATAAAATTCGGGCATATAATTACCACCGAAGTTTTATCAGTCCATAAAAAAGTAATTAAGCTATTCAGTACGCAAAGTCGCGTTGCCGTGATTAGCATATTCTGTCGGTATTCACGACTCCATCTCATAAAAATGTCGCCATAAATTATTCAGTGCGGTCAAAAGAGAAAGGAATTTCTCCTAATAAAAATCAATATCCAGTCCTGGAATCAACTTGAAACTTGAAAAATCAACCTTAGATGAAAGCAAGACAAGTCTCTATTTTGTCTTAGACCTTCTTTTTTAAATAGCACATAAATTTAGTTCCATACAAGTTCAGACGAAAAAATTTCCATGCATATTTAGTAGGTTTCTGCCAAAAAAATAACACCGAAATCTCAACAACTTTTTGGTGTTCTGAGAGTTTTATAAAACAACTTGAAACTTTTAAAATAGATAAAAGCAGCTTTAATATTTTTTAGGTAAAAAGTACCATCCGTTTCATAGAGAAAGTTTAATATGCACTAAAAGGATTATTCGCCCCAGGCTCCGCCACCGAATTTAATCGATGGTGTGGTCAGATGCGGGATTTCCGTGGACTCTCAAATACCTGGATCAGTGAAAGTACAAGGAGTATACCATATTTGCCTGAGTAATTGCTAACTGGTCTAGTGGACGTGGAACCAGTGTTTGGTCGCGAATCCTTCCCATACACAAGGACATGGACACAATTTCGTAACGTTCGGACGTGGATTTATTAAGTGAAGGAGATTATGTAATCCAGTCGTTATGGCGCTGAAATATACCTCAACACACAATTACACTACGGTTACATTAGTTAGTTGAATGCTGTGCAGCAGAACTTTCTAAATTACGTAGTTCTGTTTAACTACGTGTTGTTCGTCTATTCATTATACATTTATGTGAAAAGTTTTGATAAACTTTAATATTCCGTCTATCTAAATACCGATACCTACCACCTTTTTCTTTAAAGATGCTGCAACCATCAAACAAACTTCTTCTCCAGATGTTAGACAAGATTAGGTAGCGTGGGTGGCTCCAAATAGGAATATCTAAATCCCTGTGTATTTTAGGTGAGCACTTGAAGCGAAAACTTAATTGAATACAAATAACCATTGCTTCGGTTCACCTATCAGATAAATCTTACTAGAGTTCCACTTTATATATAGTATGGACCTGAGTACGGACCTAGTGACTTTGAGTCCTATCAAAAAATTGTGCTGATTTTTAGAATACAGCGTCCGAATCGCGCTAAATCACGCCAAATGCCGAGGAAATGTTCCCGCTTGGGCACAACTATAGCCAGTACGGGACTCCCCGAAGGGTCTCGCCAACGCTAGACGTTGGAAGTGACCTTCCATCGGCTCCCTTAACTAAACTATTCTAATAATGTGCTTTATCTTCGCTTAATTATTATAACAGTTTATATCGTAAGGTATTAAAGATTCTTGTCCAAATTAAATGGTTTGTTTTTGCCTTAGCTTGGTTTGACTTGTTTCAGAACAACTGACGAAGTCAGGGAGAGAGTAGATTTAACATTTTTTATTGAATAAAAGAGGAGAAATATTTATATTACGATTTAAATCCAAAGAAATTTTTTCACGCAGCTACATCAATATTAATAGAAAATCTTTCTGTACGTATGCAAATTGTTCTCCAAAAATATTGACCGAAAATGGGAGAATAAACATAAAAGTGCAACTGGGTTCTCGAGTGTAAAAATTCCCTCAAGTTAAGCGAAAAAACCCGTTATTTTTTTTTAATTTTTTGGAAGCCACTAAAAATTTAATAAGTTGATTTTACTGGCGGGTGGTTATTATTTTTATTATGATTAATTATTTAGTGTTTTTTGATATAAATTTAAATCGTTAAAAAACAGTTATTATTTTATTGACTACATAGTATACAATAATAGTAATCTTCGTCGTTTTGGGTTTTTTTCAACATAATTAAACTATTGACGAATCAAAACATTTCTGATTTTCTAGTTTTAATAAAAAGCATACACTTTCGAAAAATTAAAAATGACTGAATTCAATTAAATTGGAGATGTAATATCTATGTGTACAGATATGAAATTAATGTGCAATATGTCTTGCACGTATTTTACATTGTTCATATTTAAGGGGGAACATCCGAGTAGACAGAGGAAAAATAGGTCAAGTTTAGGAATTATTATATCAAAAACTATTTGCTCGATTTTAACCAGGTTAGTTTTAATCGAAAGTATACATGTTGAGGTACGCTGACAATTTTTTTTACAAATATATAGCGACTGCGGGCGCTGCTGTAAAGCTAGTATTACACTGTTTGACCATGTGGTCAAATTACAGTAATAAGCAATGCGAAATAGTGAATTCGAATTAATCTCATAGTATCCGCTCGGTCAAATTCGATGTTTCGCTTTGCTTATTACTGCAATTTGACAGCGTGGTCATACAGTGTAATACTAGCTTTATGGCCGGCGTAAAAAGTGTCCCCCGCTCGCACGGTCTGCCGTTCCCAAGATTACATGCAATCGTTTGATCTGAAACAAAAATTTCAAAGATTCCGAAAATGTAATGTGTCGTAGGATTTTTTGAAAAAAAAGATTTTTTCTCGAAATGGCGGCCGATTGAACTTTGTTCATTTTTTAACCTTAATTTCCGAACTTTTTGCCTTGATTAAAAAAAATCCTACGTTGCAAAGTAGAAAACCTGTCCGAAAATATTATGTCCAATTTTGGAAGCAATCGGTCGGGCCATTTTCCGACTATTTTGGCGACCGTCTTCAAAAATATGATTCGAGATAATCGCGTTTGAAGTTAGGTTTGGAAGACGAACCGTAAGAATTTACATTCCGGCTAATTGCCCAGAATTATTGGAATTTCTATATGAAATTTTGTTTCTTAAGACTACAAACTTTATTATGAGCTAAAAATTTAAAAAAATGTTCTCTACTCGAATGTTGCCCCTTAAGGAAGTCGAAGTGATACTGTCTAGATCGATGTGCATAGGTTTTAGGTTTTAGGTAAGGTGGGTGGTCGCTACGCGACCAAGCACATAGACCGCCAATGGGTCCGTTGTGATCCCACATGCACGGGAAAAAGGTACCCGTGTGCCCAAGACAACATCTTAAGTAAACCATCCCGCCAGCCTGACAAACTGCAGCAGCTTGTTCAGCTTAATGCTTGCGAATTCGCCCAAGTCTATGGCGAAGCGCGTACCTAAAGTACGTTCGCGCCTCCAGGCCAGACCCGGGCATTCGCAAAGCAAGTGGAAAATACTTTCCTCGGCGTCAGGTTCACCACAGCTGCGGCACAGATCTGTAACGTCCGCAACACCTAGTCTTCTGGCGTGCGGCCGATCAGGCAATGGCCCGTCAGTACACCAATTAGGATACGAAGAGTATTCCTATCTCCGAGTAGGATAAACTTTGTCCTGCTCGCATTTAGGGTCGGCCAGAGCTGCCTGGCTACGAGACACGATGTGAGTCCTGACCATCTTGTGTTAGCCTCTGATATGGCCGTCGCGTCGATAGCATGTTTAATGTCTTCTATGGGCCTCCTCACTGGAAGAGCTAGCGCTTGATTCAGCGCCGAACCTCTCCTTGCGAGTTCGTCCGCAGCCTCGTTGCCCGGAATCCCGCTGTGACCCGGAACCCAACAAATTGTAACGTTCAAAAGGGTGCATAAAGCACTAATCTTATCCCTGCATAGCCTCACGAGGCGGGATTTGATCAAGTGTGAGTCAAGCGCCTTGATCGCCGCCTGACTATCTGTTAGGTTGACGACGGATTTGTTTTGTGTCGCACAAGCCTCTAGCAGATTGCGATGTGCATAAGAAATATAACTTCTAACTAGCTAAAATCAAAACTAATGCCAAGTTTTGATATAAGTAATAGTATCTAATATTTTCTACCCACTAAAACAAAATTCGTAGAAATTCCAACAGTAAGTTATAATTTTTTTTCTTCTATCAAAAACCTTCAAATAAAAATCTTTCGAACATTTGAAGGAATATTTTCATGCTCCTAGTCAATCAGCAAATTGTTTTACAAGTATGTTGTTCAACGGAATACTCTGACTAGTTAAAATTTAAATGATGTCTATTTAAACCTTTGAGATACCCTCGCTTGCATGTCAGATGGGAGGTATGTAGGTGCGCAGCTAGGGTGAGTCTTATTTAAAATCTCTGAATTTCCTTAGTGGCACCCCTAGAATGGTTGCAATTAGAGTAAAATAATATGTAATAAGTTTTATCCCGATTAGATATCGTGAACACAGGACTCAAGGCCGTAATAATTGTATGAGATTCGGAAAAAATTAGTTCCACCTTACTTAAAAACCTATTTGTGTGAAAAACCTTCAATTGCCGATTATTGCTACATTTCCGATGGTACATAACCTATACATTATGAGTCACGGTCACCAACAGAATAATATTATCTTCAGTGCCACCTACCTTAAGCACAAAAAATTGCTATGGTAAACTTAGTAAGTTTATAATTCTCAGGTATGAATTTCGGAATTTGAATTATATCGCATATAGGGAAAAATCCTCAGTAATTCCAGCAGCTTGTATGGATAATAGGCATGATACACCCTCTGATGAGTCAGTCCATGCTATCCGATGACGAAACAGCTCTTTCGGACCTAGTCCAACACAGTTTTAAAAAACTGGCTTCTCCAGTGAACGTTTTTCAACTGTCTTGTCCTCAATGGCAGTAGCCAGGACAGCGATTAATCCCAGTCGGGATTTCGTGTTGATGGTTCGCACCAGAAACTCCTCAACAAAAAATTTCTTAAAATTACCTTCTTTGGTAGCTTCACAATGAAAAAACTCCATTCTCTTTATATTTACAAGGTGTATGGTAGCTGTATGGTAGCTTCACCATAATGCAAATTAAGGGCGATATAAAGTAGACCATAGTTTAAGTTAGGTGTGTACAGAAAATTTCATCAAAACTGGTTTAGTATATTTCTCGAGTTATAAGTGTGCGGACAATCTGCAATTTACCCACCTTTAGGGGTTGATTATCAAAAAATGTGAAAAAAAATTTCTATAGGCTAATGTAAAGAGCACGCAGAAGTAAAATCAATTTGATACCTCAACAGACCCAAAGACATTAGAAAATTCGTTAAAATTAAGAAACCACTCTTTCTACGAAACAATTTTTTTAGCCCACCTCTGTACGCTAATGCAAATATGATATGTATTGTTGTAAATCACTTCGATGGTACATCTACAAATTCTAGTTTTCTATCCCTTGCAGTTCTCGGGAAATGAGAATTTTCTGCTTTCCACTCTCCCACTCCCTACATCCCAACACCCTTCCTCTGCTAGAATCTACTGGTCTTAACTTCTGTAAAAACTTTAAAAACCATATCTGGTACGATTCCTAAGATATGTATATTAAAATTATTTTTTTTTAATTTGCCCCACCTTCCGTCCTGAACCTCACCCCCCCCCCCCACATCCCCTCCATTAAATTTCATATCTAATAGACTGGACTTCTAAACGTATACATACACACAACCAAACATTATAATTCAATCGGAAGATAGTGTAATCCAAAGTTTTTCACGCATACCCCAACCAAACCTCCTTCCTTGAAAATAGTCCATATCTACGCTACTAACTATGATTAGAAACAATCAAAAAGTTTCAACCTTTTGACATGAACCGTTCAGGAGGTATGGATTTTAATGTCTCGATCCTAGCTTTCGAGCGTTTGGAACGCATTGTTTTTCCCACCACGTACACACCCTTTCATTGGCTCAATTTTTTGCAAAGCGGTTCTTGAAATCTAGCAACCCAAAAGTTTCGTCTAAAAAGTTTCGCCCACCTCCACACTCCATCCCCACACCAAGCGAATCTCGATGAAATGTAGTATGTACTACAATATTTGCTACTGTTTTCTGCATTTTCTTTATTTCATAAAACTAAATTTGACCAAATTTTCGATCGACTACAAAATTGCAAAAAATTTAATTAATTTCAATATAATTAAGTTCCAATCAATAAAGCACTGTAATTGGTATTTAAATTTATATTCCACAAATTATTAATATGTAATAGGTTAATTGAATTGATATTGAAAATTCAAAAAAGCGAAAATATGTGTAATATCCTGGCGAATATGTAACCAAAAAAATGCATTCGAGATCCAATCAAGTCATTGAGTTAATATCTGTTTCCTGCCCTTTTTAAATTTCGTAATAACGTTGTAGGATATTCAGTGAAAATTCCATTGAAGAGAAAAAATGTGTTCATGGAAATTACTCTAACGACATTTTCAGAATGTGGGAAGTAAAATAATTTCTATAACGTTGTGGAGCGTCATATAACTGGGCCGAAGGGTATGCCATGATAATTTAATATCGATATTGATGCCATCGAATTTATCGCAGGAAGGTAACCTTTAACCTTACGCCACCCACTTATATTACAGCAAAAGCTTAGTTCGGTTTACTGCGAAGCTATCATCGAAATTTCGACATGAGGATTATTAGATTTTGGTTATAAAATATTTTTGGCAACACCTGATTGCTGGTTTTTGTGTTTGTGTGGGCTAAACAATTTCGGTATGTATTAATTTCACATTTGCAATTAACGGATCTATTCATTTTTGTTTTATTGATATAATCAAAATATTGTTCAGATAGATTCTGTTGAATTACTTTTTTGATTTCGTCGTGTTGGTTATCAGATTTCAACCAAAGCAAATATTGTAATATTTAGAGGTTAGATTCATGAGAAAGAACCGATAATTCATTTCTCTCCCAGTTCGACAAAATCTAGTACTACAACATATGTCATGCTGTCAAATATTTGACCATGCTAATTTGACGAAAAGTTCTTTAAAATTTTTTCCGTCAAAATAGACTTTGTGTAGAGCCAATAAAATAAGGTGGCAAACAAAAATGTAACGATTACACTATCTGATAGCATTTGCCAGGGGTAATATTTGACAGCGTGGCATACAGTGTAATACCAACATAACTCATCAGATAAATATCACTGAAGGCCAGATTTTGGCTATAGCGTCTTAGAAGGAGGAGAATCAACGGAATTGACTGGGTGCGTATACACAACCAAACTCCTTCAAAGGAATGAATGAACTCAAAATCTTTTTTATTTCAACAATCCAATATAGCAATTTGGGTATCACTTATAGTCATTTAAAATGCCAAATTTGCAACTGAAAATTCCTAATTAGAATATGGCAACACTAACAAATGCCCAATGTCCTTAATAGCACTGTATTCAAATTAGCGCGTTAGGTAGTGGTTATATCCTACGTCTGCCACAAAAAAAAATTTATGTTAAAACCAAATTGCATTATACCTTTCGATAGTTCGCTACTGGAGTCAGTTGACTCCAAAACGGCACATTGAAATATTTTTTTAACCAAAAAACTTGC
The DNA here is from genome assembly GCA_951812415.1 of Beris morrisii. NCBI lineage: Eukaryota > Metazoa > Arthropoda > Insecta > Diptera > Stratiomyidae > Beris > Beris morrisii. The sequence continues at coordinate 104,729,092 of OX638312.1, read as the reverse complement.
GTTGCTATTAAAAAATGTAATATGAAAACGTACGCCAAACTATTTAAAGATATTATTCAGAAACATATTTAGTTCTTAAAAACTACCGAAGTGATCCATCTAAAAAAAATCATTTCTAAACCGACTAAAACTTTAAAATGGAGATTTATTTTTTTACTATTTCATTGAAATCACTTTCACTTTATTATTTTTTAATAATAAAGTATTGTGATCGAAAAAACCTTTTGTAAATTGTATAGTACAGCAGGGGGGGTCAGCAATTAAAAAAAAATTTTGGTATCTCAAGAACCGTACAAGATATGATTTTCAAAATTTTTCAGGAGTTCGGGCCAATATATTGTGGTGTAGGTTGCGATGGTGAAAAGGGAAAAATTCTGATTTCTTGTTCTCGAAAACAGCAAAGAGTAGAAAGTCAAAAATTCTTCTCAGGAAGGGTTTATGCTAGAAAGTTGAACCTTAGCGTATATGTAGATGTACTACATAAGTAATTTAAGCAAAAAAAATAACTTTGGTTTTCCATTGAAGTACGGAGGTGGGCAAAAAATTGTCCGTGAATAGGGTTTTTTCCACATTTTCACGAATTTCGTCCTATCTTTTAGGAATGTCAAGCTATCAAATTAAATTCACTTCTGCGGGCTCTTTATAAAGGCGCCTAGAAACAGTTTTCCAACTTTTCCAATATTCAATGGGCGTAAAGTGGTTGTGAACGTTTTCACGAACTCCGACATATTTCTTAGGTCTAATAAGATATCGAATTCACTTTTATTTCTAAAGGCTTTACGCAGAATCGGGAAAAAATTCATTTAAGCATTTCTTGATATTCAACTCTCTAGGAGTGTAAGGAGTTGTACAAGTTTTCAAAAATATTAACAAATCTTTTAGTTCTAATGAGATATCGAATTTGCTTTTACTTCTATGGGCTTTATATGTGTATAATGATCTAAAAACTGATTTCAGGATTTTCCAATTTGGTACTCTAGCCACTAAGGGGGTGTAAAATGATGGTGCTAGTTTTTTTTTACAAATTCCGACATATCACTTAGGTCTGATGATATATCGAATTGTTATTTGCTTTAAAGGACTTTCTATATAATCATCTAAAAATCGGTTTCAGAATTTTATATGTTCAACTCCTAACATATGGTAGATCGTATCGATAATTTATCCTCTATGTTTTTGTTTCAAATTGAAAAAATAAATTATTTTTTGAGTAGGATTAGGCATTTCTGAGTTATTTGTGAAAGGACACGTCATTCGTGTAATCTAACGAACACCATTTTCTTAAGTCTTATAACTGCCAATGACGCATTTTGCTTGAAATTGAGCTAACTATCATATCATTTTAATTATATTCAAATGTCAGTTACTTCGAGTATAGCCAATTTAAATATTTTGAAGAAAAACACCCGACAATGCAACACTTTTTCGCAAAAAAAGTTTAAAAGAAAGTGATACATTAAAAAATTCTATCTTGGAAGCTGTTGGTCGTAGGGGATTCAAGAAAAAATAAAATTGTTACATATCTGTGGTCACAGTGAATAACTGGGTAAGTCGAAAAACGGAACTATTCAGAGCAGCACTTTTTTGCTATTTTTACAATTAAACTATTCCTGTAAATCCAGTTTTTGTGAAAAAATTAAATTTGTTGACATCTCAGTGATCGCATAACATATAACAATAACTTTTTCACAGTGCGTGTAAGCCTTGGGAGATGACCACAGTACACTTATCCCATTTTAATATTTTTCGACTTACCCAGTTATTCACTGTGACCACAGATATAAGATTTCATATTTTACAAATTCGAACTAATCTATTTTCACTCTAAAAAGGTTCAGTCGCCAGATTTGAATAGGCTTTATGCATCTCAAAATGGTCGAATTAAAGTAATCTATTGCCGGGCTAATATAAGAATATTCTAAATTTCTTTCGCATTTCATTGATACTGAATTTTTCAATTCCAATGTTATTCTTTGTGAAATTTCGTATTTCGTAATTTTTCTAGATTTTAATACTTTTTGAATTTCCGAATTTTCTTTCCAATATGGCCTATAATTGGCGATTGTTTTAAAACACTTTCGGAATATATATTTTGGCCTATCCGGAGTAAATCACCATACTGACTATTACGAAAATTTACAGGTATCACATCCAAGGTTTTAGGTTATATGGGGATTGAAGTCAATACAAAACTTACTTGTATCGCTTAAAATATACGTTTTCCCTTCTGAAAATTCTATAAGAATATGTTTGCCGCAATATTTTGTATTTTAAGGTGAAAGATAAAAAATATGAAGTTGAAAAAATATCTTCATGTTTTTAACGTATTCAAAATGCACCTAATCATTTAAACATTACTTAGTCACGTACCGTACAAGAACTACTCTAAGGTACTTCACTTAAACCCAAACGTCCAGATACTATCAAAGAACAAGGAGCCGATATGTATATTACACAAACTCGAGAACCTCTACACGCTACCATACTTAAATTCATTAAAAAAAAACAGTTTTTACTCTCCGATTCTCAAGCACTTAGCAGCTCTCGAGAGTATACTTAATCCTTCTCAAAGCTTTTCTAGTAGTTTAAACTTTCTGTCTGTCCTGGCCTGGCATGCGATCCTTATCATCTTAGGACGTATATCCTTTTCTTTTATATGATTTGCCCCGAATGAAGTTCAAAGCGGATTCGATCCTATTAACTTTTAAAGCCACCTACTTCTTGTGTATCGTATACGAGAAGGCTCTTATTTTCTTAGGGATCTTATTTTCAGCTGAAAAATTGAGATTTTTATTCAAGTGAACTAAAAAGTTGACTGTAATCGATTTCTTTGCGTGTGGAAACTTTTTTTTGGAAGAATTGAAGATGAAAAACTTTTTTAATTTTTTCATTCAAAGTTCAACACATAAAAATTTAAAAGCAGAGTTTTGTGTTTGTTTTTACGACAACACTTAAGCGTTATCTCAACAGCAAATTCTAGTAAAATGAGAACTTCTGTTTTAAAATCTCTAGAATAGCTTATACTACAAATTTGAAAGTTGCATAGATAATCCAGAGGAAGAGTTTGTTATTTTTATTTTTGAAATATATGAAATAAAGTTCGGTGATGGGGTAAAAAATGATCTCGATATCAGATATTTCAGAACCCCTTACAGTGGATAGTTCGAACTTTGTAAATACAGACAAATGCGCTTATAAATCTTATTAGACTATATAAAAAAAATATTTGAACAGTCTAACCGCAACATTGATTTTGAATGAACAATATGATCAATGTTTGATCGAGACAAAAGTAAAAGCGTTGTAGCCAGTGGCGTGCCGTTTATGGAAGCAAGGAAAGCATTGCTTCCCTTACATTTGTCTAAAAAATATCTAAAATGTCTTTTTTTCTAAATCTCACAAAATAGTCGCGAAAAAAAATTCATTAAGCTTAAGCTTTTCTTCAGCACAGTGAAAATAAAAGTTCCCGAGAAAAAAATAAATTGATAAGAAAACCAAAAAGAAAAAACATAAAAGAAATTCAAAAGTTGCTTCTATGAGCATATATACCTCATTACGAAGAAAATTTTCTATGACGTCATTGAAAAAAATTTATCTACATTGTAGGTTCGAGGCAATGAAGAATTTGCTTCCATGTTCTCCTCACGAGTAGTAGAGGAAATTCTAGTCTGGAGGGGAGCTGCTTTCGCATGGCCGTTGTTTGGCGAACCACCGGGCTTTTGTGATTTAAATACTTTGTATAAAGCTGTGCTCAGACCTTCTACTTTCCAAGTTCAGTTCCGGTTCTAGGATTGAAGAATTGTAACCAACATAAATCGTCAGTAATACTGAACAATGAGAAATCTACAAAAAAATCGATATAATGAAAATGCTAATAGAGTTCATATGTCATTTAAGATGTCAAGAACAGAAATTCCGTGGTTGCAATGAAAATGTGAATTCATGGAAAAGAGGAAATTAACTTGAAGTATTAAATGTTTTAGCTAAATATAATCCGGACTTACTTGGAGCAAGCAACTGTTTTCCGGCATATACAAACTTCATGACTTTTTAATAATAAGGTCTTTCCAGAAAAATAACGTTGATTAAAGAATTTTTAGAATCACAGTAGCAAAAATTTGTATATTGAAGTAAATTTCTCAAGGTTGGGTTCAGCTATAATTTTGACGATTACATCAAATAAAAGGAAATTGGATTCTTGAAAAACAAGTTACAACATATTGAATTATGATTATTAGTTTTGAGGGTATAACGGTTTACCTGTATCTCCGCGGATATTGAAAGTAGATCCACCCTGTACAACATTTATTTCTGATAAAGTTGCCAACGAAGTACCGGACACCGCGTATATTGGTAGGTAGTATAAGAATTAAAATACTGGTAAAATACAATATACCTACTCTCACGTCCTCGTTCGTGATTTCTGGGTGCTTTTATATTTATCAATGTTACATGTAGCTAACGAGAGGAATTCTAGTAATACGGAGCAAATTTCAAGAAAGCATAACCATAATAAACTTTTGATATTAACAAATTGCTTCCCCTAGTTGAATTATCACGCCACGCCACTGGTTGTGGTAGTCTTTCTTTAAGTTTTTTTTAACATCAAAAACAACAACACCTTAAGTGAATTACAATAAGGTTTGGAATTAAGGAAATGTTTACAAAATATCATCTCTCACGCGAGATATATTAGTTTTATCGCTTGCGATTAGAAAAAGTGCAAAACGTCTATTTGGTGTGATAGCTTTCGGGCGATAAAAATGGTGGAAGACGAAATTACTTTATTATTTTTTAATAATAAACTATTTGTATCGACCTGAAATTTAAAAAAAATTTGCTACCCTCAAATTTTGTATTTTCACGTTTTATGACTAGTCTAGTAAACCCCCAAAAAGGCAACAAAAAAAAAATGTCCGTCTGTCCGCCGTACGCAATTCTCAAAAGCATTTAAATCCAATTTTCCAACATTAACACGATTAATTGTTTTCGCCTACATAAATAACTTAGCAATAAATCGACTTCTGATACCTATAAATCATTTCGTTATCATTGATATAATTATTGTTAATGTCTTTCAGATAATGAACAAGTAGCACTTATACGACCCCTTGAACAATTGAGGCCGTACCAGTTGGGCATTAATTGCTCTTTAATTCTGGACGTACCTTCCATTTTTATTAGTAGTTACTCACTAAATTTCCTACTACGTAGATACGTATCCTTAATGTTACTCACTAAATGTCCTACTACGTAGGTACATATCCTTAATGTAACGATAGAACGCTACGCAATTGACCGTCTTGAACAATTCATCTGCAACTGTTTCGAGCCAAAAATATTTCTGTCTGAAGAGAATGAAATGGCATCTGGGGAATTTAGCAGTAAATTTTTTTATTATATTTTCGGTAGGCACTTTTAGCTAGTAGCATAAACCCAATTTTTTGTCCCATTTTCGTATTCTAAAATTCCAGAAGTGAAGTGTACGAAGTATTTCTTTCGTATTTTTCACTTTCCGTCGCACACTGAAGAGTACCTTCTAGCTTCTACTAGTCGTAAATTCAAAATATTGGATTTTCACTCAACCTCGATTTTGAATTCATTGAAAGTACTCTTCTCTGTGACTGGAAATACATACATATATAAATTTTAATTATTTTCAAGCTTATTTAAGTGGATGTTATTTTAATTAAAGTCGTCTATTGGATAAACCTCTCAGCCCGCACCAATTTGTGCATGCTTAAAATCTTAGTCAATTCAATTGATTTGTACAATTATGATACAACATAGGTATGCCTCATATTTATTAGATTACACACAAGTCTTCGAATATTCATAATCACGTGTATGTAATAAAGCAACAATTTTGACAATATTTGCTTAGTTAAGTGCTTGAATATTTCGGAAAGGATTTCAAAGTAAAAATCCACAAGATTTGTAACCGAAATCCTTCTAGGCTTGGGAAACCTTTCGAGAGCGCTAATGTATAGGTGGGTGTTTAAAGTTTTTGTTAAGTTTATTTAAATTAGTACTATTTGAAGTAAACAATGACTTATAAAGCTATACCGGTAAAGAACAATTATAATTATGCCAAAAATTGTGACAATTTTCAACATTTATTTCAATTTAATAAATAACCGTAATTATTCCATTCGTGATGCGATGTATAGACGTATCTACGAGTGGCGAACATAAATTGATCTTTAATATTATTGGGGAGCAGCAGAGTATGAGATATGCTAAAAAGTTGAAACTGTGTACGTATATGTAGATGTACAGCAGGAGTAATTAAAGCAAAAAAAAGTTAAAATTTTTATTGGCATACAAAGGTGGAGTAAGAAAAATGTTCGTGAAAAGGGTTTTTTACCACATTTTTTACGAATTCGTTACATCTTTTAGGCATGACGAGTTATCAAATTAATTTTCCTTTACGGGCTTTTTATATGAGCGACTAGAAACATATTTATAATTTTTTGATATCCAAAGCCTAAGGGTGTGCAAAGTGGTTGTGTACATTTTCTCAAATTCCTATATGTTTCTTCGGTCTAATTAGATATCGAATTCGCTTTCACCACTGAAGGCATTGAATATAATTGGGGAAAAGACCGACTTAAGCATTTTTCGATAAACAAACCACGGACGGAGTGTAAAGTACTTCTCATGTTTTCACGAATTCCGACAAATCTTTTAGGTTTTCGAATTCGCTCTCAATTCTTTCGGCTTTATACGAGTATATAATGATCTGAAAATTAATTTCGGGATTTTCCGATATGCAACCACTAAGGTGGTATAAAATGGTTGTGTACATTGTTATGAATACCACTTAGGATTTCCTATATATTTCCCGCCGCCCCCCCCCCCCCCCCCCCTAAGACCAATTCCGAATTTTCTAAACATACATACTTCAACCGTTCTCCGATTTTTTTTACTCCACTGCAATGTGGACTGTAGTTAGCATTTGCTGTAGTTCTACGGTGCAATGCAAAGCACAGAACAGAACCATGATGGTAGATTTACCATCCACTCAACGTTTGAGTCACGCCTCTATCCCCACCATAAAATCAACCAATCAGATGGCTCGTGCAGTCGCAAGAGTCTAACATTCTTCAACTTTTTCTCTGACGCACGTTTCCATATGTGTACACACGTGCAATGAACTGTGGTACACCACAATTCGCTACTCATAGTATTTCTGTCGTTTCGCACTTATAGGCAAGTTGCGCCGCAAAGGCATGTTGAGTGTAAATTGCTTTCAACAGAGCAAAGAGCACAGCCGACGAAAACCGGTTTGCAATGGCCTGATGGGAGTAGAGGCTCTTCTCCAGGCGAGCCTCAAGGGTGAGTGTAAATGCACTATGATAAAAAGCCTACAAGGCAACATATTGCGTAGGTAATAGGGTCATTCCATCAAGAACCGCCAATAATGACGAAACTTGTGACCTTACCGTCTCCGATACTTTTGAAAATTTATACTTTTATACTTTATACTTTATGCTTTATACTTTAAGAACTAGTGAAAAAAATAATTGAAATTCAATTTTTTGTTTCTATCTCATTTTTTTGTTAGTTATAGTATGTTAAAGTTTTCGCAAAAATGGTGTCCGAGTCCGAGATAATTCATATCTCTGGTAATTTTTATCCTGGAATAATAAAATATGGCTTATTTTAAAGGGGAAGGTTGTCGCAATAAAAATTATCCTTAAACATTTTTTCAAGGATAATGACTTTGTCCTTTATCCTTGAATATCTAAAAACGGTTTTTTTTATTTTTTTATTTTTTTTGTATTTTGTAGGTTATACTGTTTTTCAAAACATACCAAAAAATTAACTTGGGATCTCAATGGGATCGGGGTCAAAAAAATCTAAGAACATTATAGTCGTTCTCAATTATTTTATAGAAAAAGGGTCATTTAATCAAAAATCGCCAAAAGTGTGACCTTATCATCGCCGATTCTTTTGAAAATTTGTGTACTCGAAGAATTAGTGGAAGAGAAGATAGAAACAAAAACTTGAATTTCAATAATTTTTTTCACTAGTTCCTCAAGTACAAACATTTTCAAAAGAATCGGAGATGGTAAGGTCACAAATTTGGCGATTCTTGATGGAATGACCCATAATAAGATGAAAACAATATGATCCCGTTTTTGCTAAGTGCAGTCTATGTAGCTAAATTCACACAGAGCTTGATCAAACAAAATAGCCAAATCAAAAAAAATTACCGCCCCCCCCCCAACACCAAAGTTTGGATCCACCACTGTATATAATCGTCTAAGAATCGGTTTCAGAATTTTTTGATATTAAACCCCTAAATGGCAATGTCGATATTTTACCACCTACGTTTTTATTTAAATTGAAAAAAATACATAAATAAATAAAAAAAATTGCTAAAAGTCTAGGCACAACTTTATTATTTTTTGGTAGAAGTCTGGAACGCGTTTAAGGCTGAGATACTCGTATAGGTTGCTATGCAACTGACAATATAAAAAATAACCAGGAGGTTATTTGGAACGTTATTTTTTAGTAACCTACATCGCATCTCAGTATTAATCGCGTTCCGGTTTTATTTGATTTATTTGTTTATTTTTCAATTTCAATGAAAACATAGTGCGTGAAATATCTACATAATCCTTAGAGGCTAAATATCAAAAAATTATGATACCGCGATTACGTAGAAATATCTGATCAGGCCTAAGAGATATATTGAAATTCATAAAAACGTCAAAATCACTTTATACCACCTAAGGAGTTGAATATTGCAAAATCCTGAAATAGATTTTTAGGTTGTTATAAATAAAGCCGATGTGAGTAAATGTAATACCTCATATAACCTAAAAAATTTGTCGGAATTCGTGGAAACTTAAACAACCATCATACACCCATTTGGGAATTGAATATCATATGAATATGCATAAATTAGTACTTAGGTGACTGTACATATACGAGTATACAGAAGCAAAATCGAATTCGAGATCTTAGTAGACTTAAGAGATATGTCGGAATTCGTGAAATGGCCAGAACTGCCTATTCACCCCGGAGGAGTTGAATATTGAAAAATCCTGAAAACCATTTCTATGCGCTTATAGACTGCATAACTAAAATAAGATCGATATGCTTACAGGCCGAAAAGATATGACGAAACTCTTGAAAATTAATACAACCCCTTTTGACGGACAATTTTTATTGCCTCAACTCCGTACAGAAATGCAAACCGAACTTTTATTTTTGGTTAAGTAACTTTTCTAGTACATCTACATACTGATAGGAACTCGAACCTACGAACTCAGTGTTAGTAGACTAGCCTGCTAGCTACTCGGTTACCGAAACTTCATACCCCATTTCAAGGTCAAGTCAAAGTTGGTTACTAGTTGGTTACCGGAAGGAGATCTTCTAGAATATACGGGTCTTGGCAGTGGGTGGTTACGCTCTCCCAAGAGTAGCTAATGTTAACATCCATATTGGACTTTAAGCCGTTTAGCGTTTACTCAGCACTTTGTTATTCTACCAAAAAATTTTTTGCAATTGGATAGAAATGAAGACCCAAGTGTCACGAATGCCTTTGAGACCCATTACAATGGCTGAACCAAACTTGGTCCATCTGGATAACATTGCAGGATAAAATGTACCAAATTTAGTTCGCTTGTTTATTCTTTACTAAATTATAAAATTGAAACGCGGGTACCTCCACATAAAGTAAGACTTAATTTTGATAAACGCTTTCGGCAATAACTCTAAGAATAACTTCCCGTATCTCCTTAGAGTCAACGATAAACGAAAGTAAAATATTGATATTGATGGACTTCTCGACATGACGCGAAACATTCATTACTCCTAATTTGTACAGGCTCAACGCCGTACCACCAATCATAGCTGTGTGACTATACGGGTGTATATCCATCGGTGTATAAGATCCCTCAGGTGCGTCACCTAGGGATAGAAGAGATAAAGTATCTTATGGCATTTGCTTTTCATCAACAAATTCGCCAAGCATACAAATCAGTTGAATAAATTTATTCAGCAAAATTCCTCGCTTCCAAAGACTTAATCCGATTACGTCCGTCGAAAGATTTATCACTCCTCAAGGATAGTACGCCGAAGATGGCCTTTAAGGTAGAGATCACCATAGAGTTTGTCTGAGTTAGCTCATCCGTTCGTGCACACCCGAGCGACTATCTAATGGATGACAATATCTACAATCTACTGCCAAGATTCCGAGCTTCTTCTGGAATCACCATCTCTTCAAACTTCAAATACTATACTTTTTTTCATCCTTAACTACCTAAAAACTAACCTTGCAGTTCGAAAAATGTTTTAACGTTTAACTTTATTTAAAATTCAATTTATTTTCTTTTCAGATGCCTGCCATCCATACGAGCCATTTAAATGTCCTGGAGATGGAAATTGTATTTCGATTCAGTACTTATGCGATGGAGCTCCAGACTGTTCCGATGGATACGACGAGGATATGCGACTTTGCACAGCAGGTAATTTAAACGGACTACCTGTTTTGTGGTCGTTGAAAAGGGCTTGCGGTAACGATAATATACGTTCTAACTCCTGCGTTAGGTAGTCCTTTTCAGGGTAGAATTAAAGGCGGTTTTATTAAATTGAATTGCCATAATAGAGTGATGATGGAGTTGTGTCACTATGGTATTATGGACAAGGTACAAACACACAATTCAGTATTTAATGAATTCGCAAAATTTTTGACGGTTTGTTATGGTGGCTGAATATTTAGCATTTTGTTTCATCATCCAGCTTGTGTTAATTGAAAACTCCAAAATTTACAGAGAAATTCCGGTTTATAAAGCAGCTAATTAGGAAAAAGGGAAAATTAAGTGGGTTTCGTTCGGAATAAAACGAAACGAAGAATGAAATCCTTTTTTGTTGGAGTTCTTCTCTTAGGGCATTTTCTATTCCACCGAAATGAAATTTCTTTGGAACATTAAGTTACGGTTAATTAGTGGGTGTAGTTTATGACAGACTGGACTTTTGAATTGTGCCGCTGGTTGGGGCGAGTATTCCACCTCCGTACCTCCTCCTTGGCGTGTCAAATGTAGTTTCATTAACTTCAAGCTTTATTTGTAAAATGATGCGGAGAAGTGATTAACTGGCAAAATCCATTTCATTCGAAATAACAATATTTCCAATCCGGTATGCCTTTTTTATTACTCCCTTTCATTACTCTCTTCACTGAAGTACAAAGGGAATCAAATGACTATACATAATGGCAATGAAGGTGGGATAGTTAAGAGATTGATAGGAAAGAATCAAGATGACAAATAACAAAGAACATTTTGCTTAAAACTAGTTTGATATACATATACGTATAACAGGGAAGATACTGGGAGTTGATTCCACATACGTCTGATTGACAAAGAAATTGAGTGTACGGCCGAAGATCGCTTTGAGGACGCATTGCATTACGACTAACTCAAGTGAATTTATACCATGTCGGAATCTAGTTGGCAAGCTCCTCAGAGTAGTCGTCATTGAAGTAACAATAAAAGAGTGCCAGACATCCTAAATTATGTCGATGAACCAAATAATCAATAGTAAAAGTCAGTGATTGAATCCAAACTTATTAACCTAAAAGATCTTCTTTGCACTCTGTTGAGGAAGGTTAAAGTAGATTCCTCGCCCAATTGTAAAAATTATATTCAAGTCGGCGGCGAATGCAAATTTTGTAAATAGCAGCTAAATCAAATGGGGAAAAGTACTTTAAGATCTGCAAAGGAATCTTAAGTAACGATGCCAGATTATAAAAAATTAAATCGTGGAAAAATGGGAAAGCTTAGACAGTCGAACAAAGTCGTTGAGTATTCTGGAATGATAATCTTCAAATTTGGTCATTTTGGGGCACTAAGGAAAAAAATATAAGTTTTTTTTTCCAAGGATACCGAACTGGACTTAGGAGGTTATCCTTTAATACATTGTAGTGTACAGTCTAGACAGCTTAGGGACGGGAGGTCAGAAATCGGGCCGGGTATTGCAGTGTACTAGTTGGTGTTAATAATTCTTAGTGCTGTTTGGCTGTGATATGATCTACCAGAACAGCAATGTTGCGAACTCGAAGATTAAATTCAGCCTAATAGCAGATTTACATCGCAAGATTTCGAAGGCTCAGTTTTATCACCTACCTTATTTCTAATTTTTATACTCTAGATGAAATCATATAGAGTATTATAAGTTTAATCCAGCCCAAAAGTATGTAACGCATAGAACCAGGCCTCGGACGAAAAAAAGTTATATATTATTTTTTGTTTATTTGTGGCCAAAAACCTCAAATCCATCTGACGTCCGTCCGTCCGTCCGTCCGTCCGTCCGTCCGTCCGTCCGTCCGTCCGTCCGTCCGTCCGTCCGTCCGTCCGTCCGTCTGTCCGTAAACACGATAACTCAAGAACGCCTTCACCTAGGATCTTGAAATTTTGAATCTGGATGTTTGGTTGAATTTGTAAGGCTAAGTTCGTTAACGGGCAAAATCGTCCTACTCCTTCGGGTAGCTGCCATACAAAATGTCCTTAAAACACGTGTTCAAGAATATTGGTCGATAACTTAAGAAGGGTTTAAGCTACGACATTGAAATTTTGTAGGTATTATTTTTTCCAATAGTTGGAGCTAAATGTATGATTATGAAGAAAATCCTGTTAGTCCTTCGTGTAGCTGCCCTACAAATATCCTGTCAAAATGTATTCACTTAATTTACGAAACTCACTATAACTCAAGTAATCTTTTAGATACGAATACGGAATTTTGTACAAGTTCGTTTTGAGTGAAAAGGAAGTTCGAGCTAACTAATCAGCGAAATTCTTTTACTCCTTCTGGTAGCTGCCATACAAAATATCCTTAAGATACGTGTTCAACATTATTTTTCGATAACTTTTGAACGCTTCAAGCTAAGAATTTGAAATTTTGTACACATTAATTTTTGAATGGTTCCAAGGAAAAAGATAAATATGTAAGAAATCGAGTGAGTCTTTCCTGCACCTCCCATGTGAAAGTCCTTTAAAAAGGACATTTTTTTTCGATGAGTTACCCAGTTCAAGGTATGAAGTTAAACACTGAATATTGTCTTTTAGTTTTGAGTAGCAATCTAATGGCAGTCCTTAATAAAGGACTTACAACATGCACACACGTAATTCTACTTTATCCCCAACTACAATATAAATCGGAGTTCAGTATTCATCTAGAGTATTATACGATTGGCTTGCAGCCGATCGTGACTGCAGTATGTTTATTAACGACCTTCTGTCGTCCACTCTCAATCCTATCCATAGCTTCGCAGATGACTTGACAATACCTACAGCTTCAACTCGATTACAGAGGTACGCCAGTCTTCGGTACCCTCTCAACGTAATCGGTTATATTTCAAACTCCGTTCTCATCGCTGGAATCGGGAAGGGTAAACTGAGTAGAGTTTAATGCCTCAAAAACACAAGCCTGTCATCTTTTTCTTAAATACGACACGTCGGTGTCTGATCTTAGTTTTAATGGTGTTACATTAAATAACTTCGGAGCATTTTCACCTTCTAGGAATGAACATCAGTAAAAAACTTGATTGCAGTCAACACATTTGTGATGTCGCTCTTGACGCCTCCAAGCGCATAGGTTTCCTCCACAGGTGCAAGAAATTATTCACACCACCAGACCTCCCAAAAATTTACAAGGCCTATATCAGGCCCCGACTTGAGTACAACTCACATATCTGGGCTGGAGCACCCAAAACCTATCTCTCTTTGCTTGACCATATTCAGAGATTTGCGTTCCGACTTATTGGAGACGATGCCATAACGGCAACTATTGACTCCCTCGAACATCGTCAAAATGTCGGAGTACTCACCATTTACTACAGATATTTCCACGGTCGCTGTAGTAATGAAAGTAGTCGTCTTATTCCTCCTTTAGTTTAATTCCCACGTAATACTCGTTCAGCTTTACCCGCCCACGAGTACACGGTTGAGCCATAAAAATTTCATACAGTGAAATTTAGACAGTCGTTTCTCTCTCGTGCAACTAGAATGTGGAACGCGCTGCCTTCGAATGTGTTTCCTAGCGGATATGACTTACAGTCTTTTAAACGTAACATCCACCGATTGTTTTCCTCTGATCACTTTTACTTTTAATCCTATTTTTCATTTGCTTTATTTATTTATATTTTTATTTTTTTTTTTTTTTTTTTTTTTTTTTCTTCCCATCTTATACTGTCAGGACTGTACATGACTGTATTAAAGGTTGACCCTTAAGTCCAGTTCAGTGCTATAAAAAAAATATCTTCCAATGATCTGGGCGAAACTTTATTATTTTTCAGTTCAAAGTTCGGGAGCGGTCAAAGTCGGAGTATATCATCAGTTGTTTCGAGATTATGACGGTTCTTGGAAAGTTAATTTTGTTCTTAAAATAAAAATATTATAAAATAGAGATTTTTAGCCGATTAAACATTGAAAAAGCCCTTGTAGAATTTCGATATATTATGTACACTAAACGCCCATAGAAGTAAAAACGAATTTGTTACCTTATCAGACTTAAGAGATATGACGAATTTTTAAAACGTATACAAACCCATTATTTCCACTTGGGGTTTGAATTTTGAAAAAATGGTGAAACAGGTTTTTAGACGATATCATAAGAAGGAACTTGATAATTCATGAAACACGAGGGATTTTGAAAAATTTGTGAAAACGTAAGCAAACCCTTTACACCACTCTTGGTTCATGAAATTCGAAAAATCGTGAAATTGGATTTTATGTCATTACATCAAATGCCGTAATAACCAATTTTATATCTCATCAGAACTAAGGAATGGCAAAAATTGTGAAAACATATGCAAACCCTTGGTGGTTGAATATCCAAAAATTTAGAAATTTGTTTGTAGGCGATTATATAAAAAGTCTGTGGAAGTGAAAAGCGATCTAATATCTCATTAAACCTAAGAAATATTCCGAAGCTTTGAAAAGCATACAATTCCCTTACACCCCTTATGATTGAATATCTAAAAATACTGAAATTGACGTTTTGGCGCTTATATAGGAAACCTTAGGAAGTAAAAATGAATTCGATATATCATCAGATCTAAGCAATATGTAGGAATCTGTGAAAACATATGCAACCCCTTACACCCACTTGGGGGTTGAATATCCAAAAATCCTGAAAGGAGTTAATAAATAAATATGAAGACAGTACGAGAAAGTAAAAACCAATTCAATTTCTTTTCACTTCTAAAAGAAGTGACGAAATTCGTGAAAACGTGTTAAACCCTTTTATACACTCTTAGGGGCTGAAAAAGAAAAAAACTTATAAACGTTTTGGGCGATTATTCCGCAAGCCCGTGAAAATTAAAAGTTAGTCGATATCTAATCAGACCTGAGGGACATGGCAGAATTCGTGAAAAAGTATACAACCCCATTACACCTCCTTAGGGGTAGAATTTCGATAAATTCTAAAAACACTTTCTAGGTATTTATATGAAGAAGCCGTAGAATGAAAATGAATTCAATATTTGAAAAGACCTAATAGATATAACGAAAACGAAAATCGTGAAAATATAATGTCTGCATTCCATTTTCATTGATAATTTTTTTCGCCCCCACTCCTAACGTCAATGGATATTTGAAATTTTTTTTATCTAAATTAATTTTCTAGTTAATTTACATATACTTACCGAGTTTCAACTTTGTATCATGAGCCGTTCTTTAGATAGGAAAATCACCCCCCACCCACGTACCATACTACCTCTATCAATTATATTAAAAAATTATTATTTTATAATTATTTTTGCAACATGCTACTAAGTACTATAGCTTTATCTAAATACCAAGTTTCAGCTTTATATCATTATGAATTTTAGAATGTGTCGATCTCGGCTTTCTGGGGTTTCGGACGCATTATTTTTCCCCCACTCCCTCACCCCTTCACCCATATCGGCAATTTTTTTGCAAATTGGTCCACTATCGAAGCTCTATATTAATTCTAAGTTTCAGTCTCCTAGCGTAAGCGGATGCTGAGATCTAGAAACCAAAGTTTTTCATCTAAAACGCTTCCCCCACCTACCCTCTCACACCCTCTTCAAAACATGGTCACTTCAAGGAGCCTACCCAGTCTATTCATAAAAAAATTTCAATTTAATACCTCAAAGGGTTTGAGAGCTACGAGCCTTCAAACGATTTTGCGTACACCGGTCGACGTACGGCGGGCAGACGGACTAACATTTTTTTTTTGTTTTTTTCTTGTCTACTAGTCATGAAACGTGAAAAAAAAATGTTGAGGCTAGGACATTTTTTTTTTAAAAATCGATCACAATACTCTATAATGGAAAAAATAAAGTAAAAATCTAGGGTTGCGAACTCAAAGGTTACATTCAGCCTAATAGCTGATTTAAATCGCAAGATTTCAAAGTGAAAACTTTGAGATATCAACAAATCTCCATCGAAATCTACTAGATTTTCCGTATATTTGCGCGATTTTAAAATCCTTTTAAATGACTAGATTTTGTGGAAATCCAGCTCGAAATCTACTAAAATCGGCCTGGACAGCCCTGAAATTTACGTTTCACCACTTTCATATTTCACCACAATGTACACTGTCAAATATTTTAAATAAAATTTTAAAATTACTTGCCCACAATGCAAGCTTTCGAGCTTAATAGTTTTTTTTATTTGATTTTCCATTGCAGAAAATGTAAAATCTTACAAGTTACAAATTTTGACACATCAGACAGCTTATAAATTTTAAAATGTCAAACAAATCTCTTCAAGACGATGTAAACACTTTTTGAGATTTTGAGAAATTTAGTTACCTAAATCTGACGATGTAATTCAGCTATTAAAGTAAAAAAACCAATTTGACATCTCACAGAAATGACATGACATCTCTAAGAAATAAGTCAGAATTCGTGAAAACATACACAACCATTTTACACTCCCTTAAGTGGTGAATATCGACAAATCTCGAAATTAATTTTAAGTCAATGTATAAGGCCTATTAGAGAAATCAAAATCGATATCTCGTAAGATCCGAAACATTTATCGAAATTAGTGAAAACTTGGACAAACACCTAACATCTCCTTGGGGTTTGAATATCGAAAAATACTTAAATCGGACTTTGGCGATTATATTTTAAGACCTTAGAACTAAAAGCGAATCGATATCTCATTAGACCTAAGAAATATTTTGGAATTCGTGAAAACGTGCACAACCCCTCTGAATATCGAAAATCTAGTAAACGGTTTCTGGGCGCCTATATGAAGAACTCATAGAAGTGAAATTAACTTGATACCGTGAAAGACCTAGAAGATATGACGAAGATGTATATAAAATTCGCTATCTTCCTTCATTAGTATTTCTATTGACTTTTCAGCATCAAAACTAACGAGTTTTATAACAGCATTAGAACCAGTCCAATATTTTATTTTCGCAGTATTTTCTTTTGATGAATTTTAATGAAAATTTGTTATAACAGGAACGGCTTATACTACAAAGTTGAAACACTGCACAGTTTTTTGAAGGGGACAAAGTCAAAGTAAATCGAAAGCTGTTTGATGTTTTCTACCATTGCTAGCAAATATTTCGTTGGGACTCTGTTTCTTAATGCTCTTATACAAAAGTCTGTTAAGCAAGGGATTACTCTTGCTGCACGATGTGTTTTTTAAGACACTTACATATGTAGAGTCAAGTGTCAGCCTTTAAAACGCATACATACAATCCAGTCAGTTTATAAAGAGTAAACAACATTTAAAAAAAATTAAAGAACTTTTACACTTTTGTACTTTGGTTGTTTATCGCGGAGGAATTGATTATAAATAGAAATGGAATCTATTCAGTTTACAGTTCACTTTAAATGATGTGCAATGTCGGCTTCATTCGCGATGCATGGTCTTAAGTTAAAAATGCTAAATTTTCTTACCGCTCATCCTGATCCTGAAAACTATTAAAGTTACCAAAAAATGTTTTTCATTTGTATTGAATTTAATTATGAATTCAATTCTGAGAGTCTGATTACAAAGACATCAATTCCATCAATTCCCTTAAACTTACTCTCACGTTGTGTTAAATGCGCACAATGTTACGAAGCTACCACATATTATTACTAACTGAAATGAAATGAAAATAAATATGCCATGTTTCCATTGTCCTAAAGTAAATTCATAAGATGTTTTCAAAAAGCAATAGTATCAACCGTACGTGCATGTACATTTATACATATGTAGGTAGAAACAACATCATTTCCTACATGAAAGTACATCAACCATGGGAACATTTCCGTCTAATCTTAACAACATTCTCAAAGATTTCCCTCAGCCAATCTGAAAATCCACAATGCTTTTCCCAGTTCACAAAACATTCAATGCTTACAATATTCCTTAATGTATACCTCAAGGCTACGAATCGATTGAATCTTCTAGCTTCATGACGAACTAAGATGCAGTTCTACAACGATTTTATCTTCTAGGAATTGAAAAGAAAAAAAAATCAATAGTTATAGTAGTAAGGAGCTGGAGCAACAGTTTGTATCTTTTGAGATGAATCTACTGAAATTTCTATTGATTCTTTTATAATGCAATTCCTCTAAGGTTAGGATATTAACCCGATGATGCTGGGTCCTGTTATAGAGATACCTGTTCATATGTACAGGGCCCAAAGGACTTTTTGTTACTACTCAGTTATAAAATATATGTAGACGTTAGTGGAACAATAGGACCTTTCTATAAAGAAGTAAAGCTCGTTCGTGTCGTAAACAAAGTTGATAGCTTTCGAAGTCAAGGATCACGAATGCAATGCTTCGGCTTATGTTAGATAGTTGAATAATATTACTTCTATAAGAAAAGAACAGTACACAATAGATGGAATTATTACGATTAAATATTAAATTTGTATTAAAGTTAAAGTCGTTGTCTGAAACATCATATCGACATAATAATTCACCTGCCACAAAAAACAATTATTAATGTAATTTGTGCTTATTCACATTTTTCTTTAAGTCAGCATGTAAGCAATAAGTCCATCAGGCGAATGAACCTACATGCATATTTTCTGGCACACTCCAGAAAATATCTGAATAAGCACAAATCCAAAGTTCAATTAAATTTAAGTAAATCAATAAATTATTACTAAGCAAAATCACATTGTAATTTAGTATATAAGATGCACATATCCAATAAATTGAGACTCGTTATTAGATCATCGCCGTGAGTTTTATTTTATTCCACGATCAATCATTTACATTTTGGTGACCCCCGACTTCGAACAGGACACATCGAGTCATACGACTAGTTACATAAAAAAGTTGATCTTAAATTCCTTTTGTCGGTTCTTCGAAAAGCAGTTCTTTAGTGAGAAGTGAAGTGACAAAGTTAATTCTGTGCAATATTTATATTTTGTTGGAAGGAGATTTCCGGCTTAGTTCGTTCTCTTATCAGAAAAATCTCGGGAAACCGCTAGTTGTGCCAGTAGTAGAGTGATAAAAGCATAACGATGGAGGATTTGGAACAAGCATGGGAATCGATGACCACTCAGCAACAAGAGGTTGGACGACAACTCGAGCAGCTGATGACCAACTACAAGAAGGATTCGACAAGCAGGAAATCCAGGACTTACCTTGACACCAAGTTGAATCAACTGGAGGAACTCTGGGTTAATTTCGACGCAATGGACAAACAACTTCAACCGTTCGCTGAGAAATTCCCGGATCACCGATACTTCACACAAAGTTATTATTTGAAGGTCAGCGATGCGTTTATGAAGACAAGGACCAACATCATGCAGATGTTGGAAAATCAACCCAGCGCTTCATCGCAGACAACACCACCACCGGCGCATCGCATTGCCGCTTCACTAAATGACAAGATGACGATTGAGTCCAGCAAAGAGGAACCTTTAGATCACATCACCTTGAAGATTCAAGGTCTGATCCGGCGTCAACGAGCACAAACAGAAGCTATCATACATTTGATTGATGGCTTAAAAGCAGAACCAGAACTTCAGACACGTCAATTTTACGAGGTGAAATTGGCAACGTTGAGGCGCTATTGGGACGACACTCGAGAAATCAACCAGTCAATTTTTGAGTGTTCCGATGACGTTTCAACGTACGGTTATAATGCAGAAGCTTATTTCAAACTGGAGGACTCAATCCAGAGCAACATTATTTTTCTAACGCAATGTTTGGAAAAATTCAGTTCACAACTATCATCAGCGGCTGCAACAACAACTGCCACATTGCAACTCCCGAAGGTAATCTTGCCAAAGTTTGACGGGGATTATATGAAATGGAAGCAGTTTTATGATCTTTTCCGTCAAATGATCCACGAGCAACCCATGGGAAGTACACAGAAGATGTGGTATTTAAAAAATAATCTATCCGGTGAAGCAGAACGGCTTATAAGGCATCTACAGTTATCAGACAACAATTACACTGTAGCATGGAACATCCTACAAAGCCGATACAATAATCAACGTTTATTGGTGTCAGCACTAATGGACAAATTGTTTTCACAACCAGTATTATCAGTCGAGTCAGCCCAGGCCATTAGAAGATTTCACGACACAACGAACGAATGTCTTCTTGGGCTGGCTAATCTTGACATCGACACAACAACGTGGGATCCTATCCTGATCCATTTGTTGCTGAAGAGAATCGACAAGGTAACGCACGGTCTTTATGAGCAGTCCCTCAAGGAACCACGCGAATGCCAAACTATTGACGCCTTTCTCAAATTTCTGGAAATACGCTTCCAATCGTTAGAAGCTCTAGGAAACGAAAGACGTCAGCCGGTTCAACAAAGGGTTACACAGTCTAAGAACTCTGCACTAACATCATATAACAAATATGACGCTACTTGTGAAAATTGCAAAGGTAATCACAAGATATTCTCATGCGAACAGCTCTTGAAACTGAAGCCATCGGATCGTCTGACAAAAATTAAGACTCTAAAGCTGTGCTTCAATTGTTTAAAGGATGGCCATTCAGTCAATCAGTGCAAATCTAGGAGTTGCTTCAAGTGTCAAGGTAGACACAATACTATCTTGCACATAGACACCGCCAAGCAATACAAAGCATCGCCATCCAAGGATGGACCTGAACATACCGTCAATGTATGTGACACCTCATTGGCAGCACACAGATCTCGCCAGTCGCCAAGCAGTTACGTGTTATTGGGTACCGCTCTGGTAACTATCTGCAATGAAGATGGAACTACTGAGGTCTGCAGGGCCATACTGGACTCCGGATCGCAACTAAATTTTATTAGCGAACGCATGTGCAAAAAACTTAACATTTTTGGATCAAAGGACAGTATAACAATATCAGGCATAGGATCAACTCTAACAAAGGCCACCAGGAGAGCAAGCATCGGCATTAAGTCAAACAATTCCAACTACTCCTCAAGATTGGAGGCGTATGTTATCCCCGACATATCAACAGTTCAGCCACAAATATTCTTTGAAATTTCTTCGTGGCCAATTCCACCACACATCGAATTGGCCGATCCAGACTTCAATAAGCCCAGACGAGTGGACTTATTGATAGGAGCAGAACTATATTGTGAACTGATGTCTGTCGGACAAATAAAATTGGACTCAAATCTACCCACAATGCAAAACACGGTATTTGGATGGGTGATTCTAGGACGAGCAACATTAAATCGTGCCGAGGCAGTATTCTGCGGTATAAGCAATTTTGATCTTGATCGCCGTTTAGAACAATTTTGGACGGTCGAAGAATCTCCAACGTCTTCATCAAGGAGGGAGGAATTTCCAATCGAGCTCCAACGAAACAAACAAGGCCGATTCGAAGTGAAGCTGCCTCTGTGTCAAAATCCATCCGTGCTTGGTCAGTCTGAAGACTTAGCGATCAAACGCTTCTTGGCTTTGGAGAGAAAGCTTAATAAAAACTCGGATCTTAAACGTCAATATACAGCATTCCTCATGGAGTATATGAAATTAAATCATATGGAGGAAATAAGTCGCGACATAATTCCAAAGGTTAACTACTTCCTGCCACATCATTGTGTTCTTAAGCCATCCAGTAGCAGCACTAAATTACGTGTAGTGTTCGACGCCTCAGCGAAAACTTCCTCTAATCTATCTTTGAACGATATAATGATGAAAGGACCCACAATACAGGATGACTTATTCTCAATTTTACTACGATTCAGAACACATAAGTTCGTATTTTCCGCAGACATCGAAAAGATGTATCGCCAAGTAGACGTTTGTCCTGAAGACAGGAACTTACAATTAATCGTCTGGAGAAGTGAGATGAATCAACCACTGAAATATTATCGTCTTCGCACGGTGACTTATGGGACAACCGCTGCCCCATATCTAGCGATCAAATGTCTAGCAGAATTGGCAGCCACATCTAAAGAAACGCATCCTCATGCAGCCTCCGCCATGAACGATTTTTACGTCGATGATGTCATGACAGGGAGCAATAATCTGAATGACGCCATCCAAATCCAAGATGAATTAAGGAAACTTCTGTACTCCGCTGGTTTTATTCTTAAAAAATGGTGTGCGAACCACGAACAGCTGCTAACAAAAATACCTAAGGAAGATACCGAATTGAAATTCGACGTTGAGACCGACATGGAAGAGACCATCAAGACTTTGGGACTTACATGGCATCCTCGGTCTGATCACTTTGCTATTACCACATCATCCGTTCAGCTTAAGGATATCACTAAACGTACAGTATCAGCCGACATCGCACGTCTATTTGATCCGTTAGGATTAATGAGCCCGATCATAGTCGCCGCAAAAATATTTTTACAACAACTCTGGGGTCTCAAGTTAGATTGGGACACATCCATTCCAATAGACTTGCATAAGCGATGGGCTAAATTTCGTGAAGAAATGATGCAGCTAAATAAAATTCGCGTTCCCAGATACCTGCAAACTAAGAACGCTGTAATCAGTTTGCATGCTTTTTCCGATGCAAGTGAACGGGCATATGGAGCGGTTCTCTACATACGTAGCGAGGACAGCAATGAAGAGGTTAAGGTCACACTTCTCTGCTCAAAATCGAGAGTAGCGCCAGTCCGTACCGTTACTCTACCAAGATTGGAACTATGTGCAGCTAACCTAATGGCTCACCTCGTTTCTCGTGTCAAAACGACATTAAAGATTGACATCATCAGAACATATTATTGGACCGACTCCCAGATAGTCCTTGCATGGATCCGATCTATGTCATCGTCATTCCACACGTTCGTCTCCAACAGGATTTCGTCAATACAAGAATTGACCAACATATCGGATTGGCGATATGTCAACACTAAACTAAATCCGGCCGATTTAGTATCTCGTGGAATTCGTCCACCTGAACTCATCAACTCAACTACCTGGTTCAACGGACCAGCATTTCTTCAGAGAGCCGAAACTGAGTGGCCATGTGATGTCATCGTCGAACCAACAAATCTACCAGAAGAGAGACCACAACGAACGGTTCTATTGAGCAACGATAACAGCAATCACCTCCTCTACTCAGTGAATCACGGCAATTCGTTCAACCGTCTGAAGCGAATAGTGGCGTACGTGCTAAGAGCAGTCAATCTCTTCCAGAAAAAGATCGCTACCACACCCAAACTTCTGACCGTTACCGAATTAGAAAGTGCTGTAAATATAATCGTGACGCAAATGCAGAAAGAAGAATTTCAACTAGAAATAGCTGCGTTAACAAAGAAAAGGCCAATCGATCGTAAAAGTAAGCTTATCAATTTAGCACCATTTCTGGACCAGCAATCAATCATTCGAGTTGGTGGCAGACTTCAAGGAGCAGAGTTATCATATGACGCCAAACATCCGATAGTACTGCAATCCTCACATCCGTTCACTAAATTACTGTTGATTCATTTGCACGAAATGAATCTTCACGCAGGCCCACAAGCAATTCAAGCGATATCCAGGCAACAGTTTTGGATTCTTCGCGCGAAACAATTAGCCTCCACCATCGTTCATGAATGCATTCGATGTACCCGTTTCAACCCTAAGGTCTTTGGACAGATGATGGGCAACCTGCCAGATAACCGAGTACTACCAGCAAGACCATTTGTCAATGTTGGTATTGATTTTTGCGGACCCGTATACACTCATTATAAAATCCGCGGCAAAAAACCCACGAAAACATACATTTGCGTGTTTTGTTGCTTCAGCACAAAGGCTTGTCATCTAGAAGTAGTCTCTGATTTATCTACTGATGGTTTTATCGCTGCCTTAAAACGATTTATCGCGAGACGAGGGTGCTGTCAAAATATATATTGCGACAATGCCACCAATTTCGTCGGTGCTCGAAATCAACTCGCTGAGCTTCAATCAATAATACATGACAAGCAATCACAAGAAGACATATCCCATATCACCAGTCAAAGGGGAATCGAATTCCATTTCATTCCTCCACGAAGTCCTCATTTTGGCGGAATATGGGAGGCTGCCGTCAAATCAGCAAAGCACTTACTCCAGCGATCAATAGCCTCAGCTTCACTAACGTACGAAGAACTCTGCACAGTTACATCCGAAGCCGAGGCTGTACTCAATTCACGACCCATTTCGCCTTTGTCTAACGATCCCAACGACTTGACAGCTTTGACCCCAGGACATTTTCTCATCGGAGAGCCATTAACTTCAACAATTAATAGTCAGTGCTGTTCCACCAATCCGAACCTTCTTACCAGATGGAAACTCGTACAGTATATCCGAAACGAGTTCTGGCGTCGCTGGTCAATCGAATACCTTTGTGAATTACAACAAAGATCAAAATGGAAGGTCGGATCCAACAATGTCCAACCAGGTATGCTCGTTCTTATCAAGGATGACAATATTCCTCCCTTAAAATGGCAACTGGGACGAATAGAATCCACCATACCCGGAAACGATGGGATAGTCAGAGTTGCTGATGTACGAACACAAACAGGAGTTTTCCGAAGAGTTATTCACAAACTTTGTCCTTTGCTCATGGAAAAGTCAGACACCAAAGATGCGGAAACCCCTTCAGTAACAGAAGCAGTTAAGCAAAAACGACAATCGACAAAACGTCATCCCAATAAAGGCAGATTCCTTCCTATCAACTCGAATTGGCACCAACAACTCCCTAAAGAGAAAGAAGGACCGACTCAGAAAAAGAGAAGTCGAAGTGCAAGTTTACTTACTATTGCCTTGATAGCATGTTGCGTTCTTCCAGTACTGAGTGAGCCAACATCACCGATTACAGTGGAACCTTTCTTACAGGATCCAGGAATTTACTTTCAAACCATTGGACAAGTAAGCCTTACTAGCAGCGAATGGAACATAATCACGTTTTATGATATGAAGCAGTACTGGCAAGAACTAATAGGAATTAGGAAGAGCGTATCAGATATGAAAGAATTCTGCAGTACCGTAATCGTACAAGGCACCGTATGTCAGCAAATATTACTACAGTTCGAACACCAACTCGCTCAAATCGAACAAACAAACAAATTATTTCATAATGGAGGAGGTGGAGCAGAACATTCATCACGAAAAAGGAGATCTCCTCTCGACATCATTGGATCCGTTGCAAACAAACTGTTTGGTGTGTTGGACGCAGAATACGCCAATTATTTGGAAGGAGAAATAGAAAAGATAAGGCTCAACGAAAATCATTTGCAAGTACTTATACGAAATCAAACTTCTATAATGGAAACTACCGTGAATATCTTTAAAAGGAAGGAAGAACACATCGAACAACAATTTAGAGCCATAAGCGGACAGTTAACACAACTCACACACGATATTAGCAGTAATAGCCAGCAGCAGATATTTTCTACATTATGTATTCGCACCATGATGGCTATACATAATTATGAACAGACCCAAGCAGCACTTTGGAATGTACTCAGTGATCTTCACCAAGGAACGATCAACCCGTTATTACTGACTCCAAGTCAACTACACGAACAGTTGGCGCTCATCACAAAAATTCTACCACCTACAACAAGTATTCCAGTAAGCCGAACAAATGAAGACATATCATTATACAAACTAATGACAACTCGCACGAGAATTACGAAGTTATGTGTCATTTTCCAAATTAAACTTCCCATTATTCACGCGGACCCCTTTCAACTTTTACACTTAACTGCTGTGCCTATCCATCAAAACAACCAATCTCTCATCATCCAAACTTCTACACAATATCTGATCACAGATCTACAAAGAAATCAACATTACCCAATTACTCAATACGAGTTGGATAAATGTCAGCAAATTCAAGACAACAATATCTTATGCAGTCAACATCATCCACTTTTCAATAGAAGATCCTACATCAATCACTGCGAAATGGCCTTCCTCAATCACGAAAAGGAGTCATTGGGACGATGTCCATGGATTACAACCGATGATACCAACTTCTGGATTCAACTTCACCAACCCAACACATGGATCTACTCACTCAACGAACCCCGGACCTTTAACATCATTTGTGGAACGGACATTACCAGCACGAGCTTACATGGGAGTGGATTGCTTCATTTTAAAGCTAGCTGCGAAATGCAACACGAAACTATGGTAATCAGAGGTCTCTCGCAGTACCAAACAGAGAGAAAGATGACCTTCACATCGAGAGCTAACTTCAGCAAAATACTCCTCCAAACTCAACCACGAAAAACACCACATGGGGAGATCGTTCTGGGA
Organism: Beris morrisii; assembly: GCA_951812415.1. NCBI lineage: Eukaryota > Metazoa > Arthropoda > Insecta > Diptera > Stratiomyidae > Beris > Beris morrisii. Next base: position 104,702,449 of record OX638312.1, on the reverse strand, counting down.
AACACTAGGACAGAATGGGACAACATTCTTCAACGGCTATCAATCCTTCAACAACAAACAATACCAGAAGATCTTACTAAGCACCATATTCATCACTACACACTTGGATACACTATCACCGGCATCTTACTGGTATTAGCTACTTGGTGGGCTATCCGAAAATTACGAGCGCGAGGATGTAAAAAGCAGCAGCTTGTACTTAAACCAATTCCAGCCCAGAGAACTATCATAGCAGAAGAATCCTTTTCCTTTGAACTCGGACAGTTCAAGGAAGGGGAGAATGTCTGAAACATCATATCGACATAATAATTCACCTGCCACAAAAAACAATTATTAATGTAATTTGTGCTTATTCACATTTTTCTTTAAGTCAGCATGTAAGCAATAAGTCCATCAGGCGAATGAACCTACATGCATATTTTCTGGCACACTCCAGAAAATATCTGAATAAGCACAAATCCAAAGTTCAATTAAATTTAAGTAAATCAATAAATTATTACTAAGCAAAATCACATTGTAATTTAGTATATAAGATGCACATATCCAATAAATTGAGACTCGTTATTAGATCATCGCCGTGAGTTTTATTTTATTCCACGATCAATCATTTACAGTCGTTGAACACACATATTTTTAAAAATTTCAGTTTTGTATCACCCTAAAGATATGCATGACCTCTATATTCTTTTCATATTAACTGCTTACAACCGTGTTTTAATCCGGGGAAAATTAAAGAAAAAACCGTTTCCTCTCATTGAAGATATCTTCGGAAACTTCGGCATTTTACAAATCGATAGACTTTTTTACTTCGGCAAATACGACATAAACGAAAGGAAGAGTCACACAGTTTAGTGCTTTACATTTAAGTGTTGCCATAATTTAATAACATGTGTCTTCGAAAATTGTTCCAACATATGTTCCATACCAGTTTCAAACAAATCGTTGGTATCTAATCAGTGGCGTACGTGAGTAAAAAGCCAAAATATAGCGTATAAGTTTGAAGAATGTAATCAAGACATTCAAGTTTCATATCTCCTCAAGGGTTCGCGTTGTAAAGTTCAAGATTGAATATTCTATGTCGCTATGCTAGGAGAATATATAATGGAAATAAATCATTTGCTAGATAGATAGATAGATAGATAGATAGATTTATTGAAATTCATTAAGTTGTATAGTAACAAGTTAAGATTATAATACTTCAGTGATTATATCTCAATCTTTACAGCTGCAATTGATAAATTTCCATTCTATTTGCAAAAACTTATACGTTAATCGATTACAGTAATATAAATTAAATTTATAGAATAAACATTTATACAGTCATAAATTTATAAAATTAAAATTATTTTGTTCTTTGCACTGTTTATTATAAAAGGATATAATGTATGTATAAGCTTATGAAGAATTAATTTCCATAATTTTTTTAAAGTATAAGGATTATTATTTTTTTAATTTTTTAGTACCAGAGTTATTAGTTTTGATTCAATTTTACTTTATTATTTTAATAACAAAATATTGTTATCGATTTTTTAAAAAAAAAAATTTGCTACGCTGGAAAATTTTTTTACATGTTTCATGACTAATAAACACCAAAAAAGCAAAAAAAAATGTCAGTCCGTCTGTGCGCGCCTTCCGCCGTACGCAAAATCGTTTGAGGGCTTATAGCTCCCAAACCCTATGAGCTATTAAATTGAAAATTTTTTCTGAATAGACTGGGTAGGCCCCTTTAAGTGACTACTTTTTGAGGGGAAGGGGTGTAAGTGGGAAGATGGGAGAAGCGTTTTAGACGGAAAATTTTGGTTTCTAGATATCAGCAACCGCTTATGTTAGGAGGCTAAAACTTGGAATTTATATATAGCTTCGATAGTGTACCCATTTGCAAAAAAAATGCTGATTTCGGTGAAGGGGTGAGGGAGTGGGGGGAATAATAATGCGTCCGAGCAGCTCGAAAGCCGAGATCGACACATTCTAAAACCATATCTCCTAAACGGTTAATGTCACGAAATTAAACCTTAATGAACATCTATAGGTATACTAGGAGAATAGATCGGAAACAAATTTTTGAGTGGGGTAATGACATACGGAGGTGGGGAGTGAAAAACTTTAGATTACGATATCTCACGAACCAATTGCACTAGAGAAATAAAATTCGGTTTGTGTATAAAGGTTCACAAATAAAGTTTGATTAAAATAAAATTACATTAGGGGGGTGATGAAGCATGAAAATGGAGGGGATAAGAATTTTTCTAAAAATTACGTCTGATATCTCAAGAACAGTGTAAGAGAGATGCTTAAAATTTTTACCAGAAGTAGGCCTTGTAAAACCCTACTAGAGAAAAAATGTTAGTGATGGGGGTGTAGAGGGTGAGGATGGGAGAGGGTGAAAAGGAAAATGTTCCGATTTTTATATCTCGAGAACCTATAATTATATAAAGCTGAAACTTGGTATTTAGATAGATCTATAGTAGTAGCATGTTGGAAAAATATAATTTTTTATGGGGGTAGTATGGTACGGGGGTGGAAGGTGTTTTTCCTAACTACAGAGCGGCTTATGGTAGAAAGTTGAAACTCAGTACGTATATGTAAATCAATTAGAAAAGTAATTTTAATTAGAAAAAAATTCAACTAACCATTGCGTTCGGAAATGGACTGCATATATTTTCACGATATTCGTCATACCTATTACGTCTTTCCAAATATTGAATTCATTTTTGTTGTACGGATTCTTCATATAAATACCTAGAAAGCGTTTTCAGGATTTTTTTCAATTTCGACCTCCAAGGTGATGTAATGATGCTGTATACATTTTCAGGAATTCAGTCGTATCCCTCCGGTCTGATTAGCTATCGAATAACTTTTCACTTCCAAGGGCTTGTTTAATAATCACCTAAGACTCCTTTTCAAGTTTTGTTCCTTTTTCAACCCGTAAGTGGGTATAAAAGGGTTGAACACGTTTTCACGAATTCCGTCATATCTCTCAGGAGTGATAAGACATGGGATTCGTTTCAACTTCATCGGGCTTTCTTTACATATATCTAAAAACTCTTTTCAGGATTTTTGGATATTCAACCCCAAAGTGGGTGCAAGGGGGTTGCATATGTTTTCACAAATTCCTACATACTTCTTAGTTCTAATGTGATATCGAATTCAAAAGGTCAAAAAGTTGATTTCAGTATTTTTAGATATTTAACTGCAAGAGGACGTAAGGCTTTCGACATATTTCTTAGGATTGATGAGATATCAGATTGGTTTTCACTGCCACAGACTTTTTATATAATCACCTCCTAATCACGTAACAACTGATATTATATTACGACTTAGACTGCGTCCCGGAGCATGCCCCAATTATGTAATTCATATGTTATATGTGGGAGCGGCGTAAGTATTTTAGCGCGACCCCATTCTAAACACTTCCCGACCTTTTTTTCAGGTTTTCAGTCACTTAGTAAACTACACCGCATCTCAGAATTAAACGCATTCCGAACTTCTACCCAAAAAATAATAAAGTTGCGCCCAGACTGTTGGTAGATTTTTTTATTATCATTATTACTTTTCGTAATTTAATTATTAATCCAACGTAATAAAGAATACGCGATTATATATTTATCGATCTTTTATACTTTCTACCCTTTTTAGCCTAAATAAACTTCGTCACATTTTTGTAGTACGTATGCCAAAAAAAAAGCTAAAATTTAATATTTTTCGGGACTAAGTCGGGAAGCAGTTAAAGTCAAAATGCAACACAATTTCGTTACCAATTACCGTTTTGGTCATAGTCCGGGACTCGTTAAAAAATGAAATGTTACATTGATTTTTTCTAGGCAGGTACCCTAAATAACGAACCACTGTTATTTGGACACTAGAATATAATATAATATAATAAAGTAAAATTTATGGTCATTGAGGTTAGTTCATCTCTTAAAATATAGTTATAGTTATAGTATAGTTTTCCACGCCGTTTATAATTTTACACATTGTAAAATTTTGCCTTGCCACATCAGTAGTAAATTTACACATTTTTGGCGATTGATTTCCATACTTATGTATGAGTTTCCGCATTAATAATGATGTGATTCAGCGAAAGTAGTAAAATTCACAAGAGCGCATAGAGAATAGTAATTTTACTGCTTTCAGAGTACTCGTAGACACTAAATTGCCTACTCCGAGAGTAGTAAACAATTTTTACTGTGTACTTAAAATAATAGAAATTAGTAATAACTGATAGGACTTTTATATAAACTTATAGCATATTGAAAATAAGTACGGTGTTTTTCCATTATCCTTAAAGCATGTTCAAAAGTTTGGAAGATATTTTCCAAAGTTAGTAGTGTTTTTTTTTATATTTTCCGAATAATGTTGAAAATAACTTTCTTTCCTGAATGAAATATCCTCATGGGTGTGCACACTCTCCCAATCATAACAACATTCTCAGACATTTTCCATTCACATGATACAATTTCTCAATTGACAAGGATTCAAGGTATGCCTCGAGGATACGGACGAATTGGATTTCCTGGTTTCATAAAGAACTAAGATGAAATCCACAACGATTTTATCTTCGTGCAATTGAATACGAAAAAATCAATTGTTAACACTAATGACCTGGAGCAACAGTTTATATCTTTTGATATCTTGTAATACAACTTTTCTTACGAGCGAATCGATATTGTTTACAAGCAGAATACGTGCGAGGTATTAGAGAAAAGAACTTGTTATTTCATAGTTAAAATATACATGTGAACATGAATCTTAAGTGCGCACTAAATTTTGCTCTTGTGTATTGTTGTGTGTAATGGGATAATCGACTTGTAGCCGCTTTTAAAACATTCCAGAGAAAAACCAACTTTCTACATGCTACTGATATTCTTCTTGTCCTGGTACTTTGAACACTCGACCTTCAAAATTTATATCTCACACAACGCTAACACGATGTTGAAAGGATGATACATAGAAACCCTTTCTCAGGATATCATTGTCTGTACAAGACTCAAAAACCCTCACTTTTTCTGCCGTCAACACAAGTGGAAATCAAAATTCTATATTGAATTTTAAAATATAAAATCTTGGGTGTGAAATTGTTGTTAACTAATCGACTCTACCATTATAGAAAACAACAACGGCCTCTTTAAAGGCTTCAAGTATTTTATTTCAACATTACATAAGACTTAAATTGCAAAAATGCTTAAAGATTACTTATATTTAGGGAACTGTATGCAAACAGGTATTTGTTTGATACAGTGTTGTACTCAGCTATTCGAGAACTACATCAAATGCTCTGCTCCTAATTTTATACAATCACACCCTGTATAATAGATCAAAAAGGATAGAAAATCAGTAAAATTCTATCGGCACTGTCCTTTGCACCAAAAATAGGCAAAGGTCCTGAGCTGAAAGCCACGTAGCCACATTGCGCGACACCGGAACTACCCTTAAGGGATTACACATTTAATATTTTTATGCCAAGGTCTCCGCAAGCTAAACTTATTAATCAAAACTATTTTATATAATTTCAATTTACTGCAGTACTTCGCAAGACTTAATGTACATATATAATTTCCGCTCATTTTTAAATTAAAGTGTCACGACGATATTAAGGACACTTTTAATAGTTTTATACGTGCACCGCTTTCGTTATTCATGAGCGCAATTAACAAAAGTATTTTACTTTCAGCTAAACGACCTCCGGTTGAAGAGACCGCATCATTCCTGCAAAGCTTGATAGCTTCCCATGGTCCTAATTACTTGGAAAAGTTGTTCGGCAGTAAGGCGCGTGATGCATTAGCTCCGCTCGGTGGAGTCGAAAAAGTCGCAATTGCACTTAGCGAATCGCAGACAATTGAAGATTTTGGAGCTGCACTTCATCTTATGAGGTTAGTATGAAATTGCAATTTACAGAAAAAGTTTTTTTTCTTCATCATTTTAATTATTATTCTGATGTTTCTGATAATTACTTTAGGATAATAAGGTTGGAAAATTTGTGTAAAAATTTATTTTATACATTTCAAATTATTAATGCCAATTTATTTATTAATATAATAATGCAAACTTAAAGGAAATATTCATAAGTAGGAATGTCATTTCAGTTTTGGCTATAGGAAGACAGAATTTTGCCGCTACATATTTTATATACATGTGGGTCGGTGTTAGGATTTGTACCCGCACAGCATTAACTAGTACTGAAATGCATTACTTAAAACCAGAACTAATTCAGAATTGGAAACTCTGATAGCTGCCAGATAAAGTCTTAGAAATCAGTACTGATAATAACAGCACAATTTAGAACTCGAATTCCGCCTTTTGTCTGATCTAGTTTAAATTTTCAGTATTTACACTTAGTGTAAATTGAAGAATCCCATTCGGGTATTTTTTATTTATTAATTTGTTCCTTATACCCAATTGTAGGAACCAAAAAAATTTGGTTCTTAATTCTCCACTCACGGTTCAGTTCCACATGTGGAGGTGTTGGATATATAGTAGTCAATCCAACTTCGTATTAAATTAAAGGATCTCACTCTTAAACTCTCCCAATCCTATGGATTGCAAATTGCGACAATAATTGAACTTACACTACAACGAGAAAAAATCTGGCAGCAGTCTGGGCGCAACTTTATTATTTTTTGGGATAAAGTCCGGACCGTGTTTAACGCTGAGATGCGGTGTAGATTACTGTGCGACTGACAACCTAAAGAATAACTAGGAGGCTACTTGGAACGTAATTTTTTAGGTTGTTAGTCGCATAATAACCTATACCGCATCTCAGCATTACACGCGTTCCAGACTTCTTCTCAAAAAATATTAAAATTACGACCAGATTGTTGGCAGGTTTTTTTTTTGCTGCCATCATCAAAACGCTTCCGCAACATGAACCTTTCCTCGCCTCGCTTGAAACATTTTTTGTTCCATCGAGACGTTCTTTCGTTCCTTCGAGCGTATCGTTCGAGTGAAACAGCACACACACGAACAGAAGTTCAAGTCTCATTGATGATATCTCATTACACCTAAGAAATATATTGGAATTCGTGAAAAAGTAATTAACCGCTTTACAGCCTCTTAGGGATTAGATATCAAAAATTTTGGAAAAACATTTCTAGGCGCTTATGTTAAAGTTAAATTGATTTGATAGCTCAAGATGTAACTTTTTTCTTAGCTTTAATTACTCTAGTAGCACATGTACATATAGGTACTAGGTTTCAACTTTCTAGCATAAGCCGTGTATGAGATATGAAAAACCACCCCCACCCCCGTACCTTGCTACTCCTATCAAAATTTATTTTTTTGGAATATCTCTATAGTAGCTCTATACAGTTGTCAATTTTTAGCTTTCTACTCTTTGCGGCTTTCAAGATACCCATTACTGCACAAACTCCGTTTAAACGGATATTGTGCTTAATAAACTTTGTGCACTAATGGGTTAAAATCCGAATTTTTTCATTTCTACCTCCTCCCACCATCACTCTCTATACCCACACCCTCAAAAGTATGCCAACTGGTCTTAACTCCTGTAAAATTTTCAAGATCATATCCGATACGGTTCTTGAGATATAAAAATTAAATTTTTTGAAAAATGGCTGTCCCTTCACTTCCGCGCTTTACCTCCCCCCTTTTTTTACATTCAGTAGACTCCACTGGTAATTCTGTATACAGAACTTAAATGTTATCTTCCTGACACAATTGAGTCGGAAGATATTGTAATTCAAAGTTTTTCACCCCCATACCCTTTAAAAATTTTAACCCTTTTCTAATCTCCTAAGACAACTACACCTACTCGTAGGACAACTACAAAGTTTCAGCCGTCTGACATCAATCGTTTAGGAGATATGGATTTTAGAATGTTTCAACTTCCGCTTTCAAGCGTTTTGGACGCATTGTTTTTCCCCCACTCGCACACCCCTTAATCTATATGGACCAGTTTTTTTTCAAATGGGTCCACTATCATAGTTCTACATAAGTTTCAACTTTCAGCCTTCTAGCACAAGCGGTTCCTGCGTACGGCGTCTACGGCGGATAGACGGACATTTTTTTTTTTGCTTTTTTGGGGTTTACTAGTCCTAAAAGGAGAAAATACAAAATTTGAGGGTAGCAAATTTTTTTGAAATTTCAGGTCGATCACAATAATTCATTATTAAAAAATAATAAAGTAAAATTTGCCAATAGTCTGGGCGAAACTTTATTATTTTTCCGATCGAAATTGGGTTTTAGGGGGAGGATGCTATTTGGAACGTCATTTTTTATGTTGTCTGTCTCATAGTAACCTACTTTCATTCTTTGGCCGTTTTCCAGAGAGAAAAATCAGATTTTTTTCATTTCCACCCCTTCCACAATCACCCCCTACAAACCCGTCACCCCGTAATGACTGTTGTAACTAAATAAAGCTTTTTACATGTCAGATGCTGTTAGTTAATAAATATGAATAGCGTTCAGTGTATTGCCCATCTCCGTTTTTAATTTCACAGTATGTATCAATTGTGTTACTAAGACCGTTCTTGCAGAAACCAAGTGATCAACACAAAATCGACGTTTTCAAGACCACAAGTAGTGTGTGCAAGAATAAGATTTGAGGATGCAATAACAAGACCGAGACTCGAGTATGCAATAGACTCAGAAAAAAGAACCTAATTTCGATATTCGTTTGAAATTTAACTAAAACTCAAGACCAAGAATTTCGCCCATTACTAAATGCCTGGCATTTTATTAAATAAATATTATCTTATTGTATTTGCAGATCTGACCTGGAACACCTTCGATCTGTATTTATGGCGGTGGAGAACGGCGATCTTGGCATGTTAAAATCTTTAGGCATAAAGGACTCAGAACTGGGTGATGTTAAGTTTTTCCTCGAGAAATTGGTCAACACCGGCTTTCTCGATTGAGTGGGACCAGATCCGGCTTCTCCTTACTATTATTCTGTTCCAATTAACAGAGAATTCTATTCGTATTTAGGTTCATATATGGATAAGTATAATTATTAATTATTTGTTTTTTTTTAAATAATTTCTTTTTCTATCCATTTATTATTCTAAAGTAGATTTTATTTTCTATATAAAAAAAACATTGTGTTTCAGAAAAAACAAAAAAAAAAATATATAAAAAACGTATGGTTTCTTTTGTAAGAAAAAAAAATTATTTTATACCTACAAGAATGATATGATGTTTGGCAACTTTTAGCAATTTTAAGGATAGTTTATTTATACAAACTGACACAAAATACAGTCTTTATTATTGGTAAAAGTTTTCAATTTAAAAAAATGTGCTATGAACGAACGAATTAATAAATTATATATTAACAAAGTGCGAAATAAAATCATCAAACTACGTGTATTAGAGGCTGGTATATATACGTATATAAATTATTATATTATAAATTGTTGCAACAATCAACAAAATTATAATTTTGCTAACAAATATTTTTTTTTCATCAAACAACTACAAACACTATTATTAAGCATTCCATTGCTCTTTCTATTTACTCATATATCTCTGACATGGAAGCAGGATCGACTTGAACAATGAATATATAAAATTTACTAAACAAAAAAGTAAGCTAATAAATAAATTTAAATCAAGTATAATTACAACTTTAATATTCGTCAAGATGAATTTGAATTTACTAATTTTTTAACGATGTACACTAATATTTTACTAAATTGTATAACTATTATTTTTAGTGTAATAATATTAATTGCATCTTATTCAAATAATGTATTTTAATTCTTCTTGATTTTTAAATATCTGTGAAAATGTTCACAATTTTTTAAATGATCAGAGTGCTAGATATTTATCGAAACATTAATTTACGTACATACAAAAATTTTTGAATTTACTGAAAGGCTGTACAGAAACGGATATATTTATTGTGATTACATTACTATGTATCCGTACTCTTACTTCGAATTAACGCAAAGGAAATAATTCCAGACGCAACATGTTATAAAAATCACTACACGAGTACTCTTAAGCTTCAGTCACACGACCTTTGTAAAATGTTCTAGTCACAATTATTTTTTTTCAATTCAATTCAATCAATATTTATTAGTTTTTCCACTTATGTCTACCATTTTATAATTAATAATTTAGAGAACAGATAATTCAATATCTTAACAGCTAAATTAAATCTAGTTAGCACAGCAAAGCGAAGAATCTACGAGAATTTTAGTGAAATAAATTCAAGGAAAAATTTATACAAAAAACCTTGTGTAGTGAGTTTAAAACTAACTTACAAACTAACTTAAATTAAAGGATAACAAAAAAGTAAAAAGGTAATTAACTAACTGAAGAAAAACAATTTAGACACCAATACATGTCAAGTAGTAGGATGTTATATGAGTGATAGTATTATCGGATTGTCGACTAGCTCCAGTCTTGTTACAAAAGTCTAGTCACAATTAATTCTTTCCTTCGTGAATATCTAACAAACCATAATTATCGGAAAAAATTGCGGTGATAGAACGCCTCCAAGTAATGTATACTTCCGCTAAAACAAATTGAACTTTACAGTACATGAATGGTTCCCCTTTACACTACAACTAGATAATTCACTTGTTAGTTCAGTAGATTGTTCGTTGGATTTATTTCAATATTGCTGATATCTGATAGGATTTTTATTTTGAATTTCAAGTTACGTAAAAGGTTATGAGTAAACAGTACTCATAACATATATTATGTCACCCGTACAACATAAGCAGGTACTGAAATGCAGTACTGAAAATTGCAACTCCAGTAGCTATCTGATAGGTATTCAGTATTGACAAAAAGAATCGTGAAATTTTTGAGAGGGAGTTCAGACTTTTGAATTTCATCGTTAAGAGGATTAGCAATGTGAAATTATAAGTTCCTGTCCTCTGCCAGTACTGAATGAGCTCCACTTTTCAAAGCAGTTGTTTCAGTTTAGAGTTTTTTTTCTTTTTTTTTCATATTTCATACTCAATAGGTTCATTTTTTCGCAACTCCAATGCAAGATTGCATATCTTCATATCTGATTGGCTGAAAGACACGAGGCCTCGGTGATGTAGGTGTTGTCCGATTGTCTACAAACACTGAGGTCAGTTTAATCAAAACTGTACCTCAGAAAAACACTGTTACCTTCCTTTGCTACTGAATGCGTCATATAACCATTGAATACCCCTCAACAACCTGGACAACCCCATATGTGTTTATTTATCATAAGGATCTGACTGAATTTCTTGCTGGAGAGAACTATTATTTTTCGTACAAAACGCTTCATTCGGAAATTTGACAAATTTGGAATTCAACAATTCTTTATCTAATAACAGAACTTTAAGATATCCATTTTTAGAACTATAATTTATTTATAGAAAGATCTTTGGTATAGTTTTTCATACCTAGCAAACAGTTGTCCTCCTTACGATCATATTGCCTAACTATTTCATTCCCAGTACTGTACCGGTACTATATCAGTACTATTCCGAACTCATAAATGTCTGCTTTTTGACTAATATAAATTAGTTGCATCAAGTTCAGGATTCAGAATCCGAAATAAAAAAAAAATTATTTATATTTTATAATTTAAGTTTTAATTTTCGGTGCTGTTATAATACCGGGAACGAGTACTTAAAATGAAATCATTCGGACTGGAATGAACCAATGAGTTCGAAAACAGTGAAACAAGTTCAAATTTAGCCATTTTTATTTTATGTTATAAAATTGCTTTGGATATGAAGAAAAATGAGTTTAGTCTAACAAACAATTTGATGAAATTTGTGTTGGTGTTTCTGCCAGTCTAGCCGTCCATTGTGAAAAAAATACGCATATCAAATTCTTAAAACTTCCATTGTTGATAATCCCAAAAAGAGTTTGACTTGTACTGTTTTTGAACTCAGTGATTCAAATACTGAACTTATATGCAATATCGATTACAGGAATTCAAATCTTACATAATTTCATTACTGTATCGGAATTGGGATCTAGAACATAGAATTTTTACAGAGTTCATTCTCATGTTCTCGTTTGTTCGCCCTGTAAGATTCTTCTGAAATGTTGATTTTAACTAGGTCTTCAATGTCTCATGATGAGCTCATAGAGTTAAGTATTCAAGAACCTAAAACAATGTCCAGCAAATAAAAAATAAAATTACATGACCATGAATAAATCAACAACAATGTATATAGATATTTGGGCCAATCTACGTTATACGTTCTGAAAACCTAATTGTAATGGAAATTTAGTATTGCAAGGAGTATTCTTCAAAATCCATTCTTCAGGACCTTAATTGTATGCGAACCAATTCATAGCCATTCACAGATGTTTTCGATCTCAGAAAATTGAATGTTTAACGGGTCCTCTGAGAAATCATCTGAAAAGGATAAAAATATCTCAGATTGATTGATAGTCTTTCTACATGGGATTCGGTAGCCAAGGACTCGTTCTTTAGTAAAAACAATTCTTGACCATATAACGAAAATATTTTTAAAGACATTATCATAAAACTAGTGTGCTCGATGTGATTGTAGTCTTTAGGTTTATTTAAGAACACAGAAAATCAATCGCACTTTGTACAAGGACTTTTTTTTAAATTTTATTTAAATTCAGTTTTTACTGGTATTCTTAATTTAACGATTCACTCGATTTTGACTAACATTCGGAGGTCCGCAAGACTGTGAAAAGAAAGATTAACTAGTGTTCTTTTGGCGAAGGCTCAAGCTCAAGGGATTATTTGACTCGGTGCTTACTCCTTAATCTCAATTGTATCCTTTCAGGGTGTAAAATTAATAAATTTCTAATAAACAAAAATACAGTAATGACCGCCGAAAATTTGTACAGGGTCAATCTGTGGGATTCAGTAACACTTACCTCCCATTACTTATGGGCGAGGAGGTCCAGAACCATCTAAAGGTCGATTCACGGTCGGCACTAGAGCAATTCTGAAAATGAAAGACCAAGCGTAAGATAGACGGCTCATCATAAGTAAATATGTTTCTACGATTAGGTTCATGCCAAGCTCCTCGGCAGAACGCAGAAGTTCTTGTAAAGCGAGTTAACAGACTAACCGAGTTGTCTACGGCATACTTTCATCCCCAATCATTAGCTTTTATATTTTGTTACCTTCTTGAACTCTGGGAATAGTCTCTAAGGTTGATTAATGAGACATAATAAGTATATTGTCCAAATGGAGACATGCGCTAAAGAATGAGCTGTGACAGAATGATGAAATCCTCAATAAAGGAGCAATCGATAGAAAGATAAGGCTCATATATTTTACAGAGACTTTTCCTATCTTATGCTTTTTTCGGGACTGCCTTTCCAAAGGTTCCTTAAGGATTTCTGTAATTTAGTAACACTTAGGTTCTCTTTAACAGTTTGTCTTGAGATGAAGGTCGTGTCATGTTTTCTTGAGCAATGCTGCTTTTGAATACAAAATTGATTTTTTGGGCTTCATCCTTTTTAACTGTTGCTGGTATGAACCTTAATCAAGGAGATGAACGTTGATTTGAATTCCTTCCCGGAAGGGTTGAAGGACATCTCGGGGTACCTGTTTAACTGTATTCGAACTAATCGAACACCATCTAGTGTCCATTTTACACTAATTTGTATATATCGTCACAATCATTGTATGCGAGGAGTAACCCAATAGTTAAGCAAGAACTTGTAAGCTTCCATAGACAAATATCAAAAACCACACTGTAATAGTCCCATAGTATAAAATATTTCTCTAGTGTATAACCCATGGTAGAGAGTCTACAAAATGATCTTCACTTCCAAAAGATAACCATTGTAGTCTTAGCCCCAATTCTATAAATAGTTTTTAGATCAGACTTTCATTAAAGTGTAACAACAAGAAAAGTACCTAACCAAATGAAAGAAGACCGTAGTTAAAATCCTGAAGAAAGTCGACCTTAAAAGTGATTCGGAGATTGACTGGGAACAGACCAAGTACCTTAGTAATAGATTGACCATACCAATTTCCAAACAAGCTGTATATTAGCATCCACAAGGAGAATCAGTATTGACTTGACCACGAAATATCGGGAAATGAATTATCGAGAAAGATCTTCAGGAAACTACTGAGCCGTAGTTGTAGATGTAGATAGTATTGCTAGCAAGTAGGAGCCAGGTTATCAAAATATGCAACTAGTTGTTAGTGAATCACCCAAGTTATCCATCCTATTGCCATCTCGAGTAGTAGCTCAATTAGTTTGCGTGATCATTTTCACTTTCTATCGTGGTCTGTCCTATTTCGCTTCAAAATTTGCTCCACGTGTATAATATGTTGCCTTAAACCCATCAAGAGTACGAAGTCAGGTTGAGTTGAATTGTATGGAAACCTCATTGTAATCCAGATTTCTAGAAGAAAGCAGGCCACACCTAGGTAATATATTTTACCACATACAGATTCAATGTAGTCACTATAAGCAGTTTAGTATACCAAGTCAGTTATATCCTAGTAATGATTATCTGAATATTCGCTAAACAAACTCCCTTAATTTTATAATTTTTGAACTACTCGTAACCATTAAAACCAGGACGCGTAATGCCAATTATTCACAATAAATATTTCCGAATAGTGTTTCTGGCGTAATGTTATGATATTTATGTTGTACTTTAAAAAAAAATCTGTTCAATTTATTTTTTAAATTACGATCTATGTCATCAAAAGTATATTATAAAAAACTTAACTTCTTCATGTCATGTGATATGTGTTTCTAATGTCCTATTCTAAGGTAAGAAAAAATTAAATTAATGAGTGTTGCAGCTAAAACAATTTTCTTTAACACAAACTTGAAAAAAACATATCTTTTACATATCATATACCTTTATAAATGTGTATAAACCTACCTAAACAGCACAATCCAAATATATTTTTACTTACTATAATGAGCAGTAGAATAAATAAAATAAAATACTGTATTCGTAAAAGTTTAAAACAAACATCAATAAACATATCAAAAGTACTATACTGTAAGTGATCGTGGAGTTAGGTAAAATATTAACTAACTTCTGAGCAAAGTCGAAGACTTGTATCTATAAAGCAAAAAAAGGCTCTTACCTTCCTCTACAAATTGTTAATAACATATTGTTAGTATTTAATAAGAAAGAATTACGAAAAAAATGCTATCATTTGTAAACTAAATATAAAAAAAAAATTTATATACATACCTAGTAGAAAAACATAATAATTGTGAATGCAAATCGCCCACATATCCAATAAAAATAAGAAATATAAATTTTAAAAATTATTAAGTACACCAAATAGTTTAACTATTTTAACTGCTGCAAAGTGATCAACAAAAACGTATATATAATATAATATAATATAATATATATTATTAATTATTACATTCTTATACAAAATAAATAATTGTATACGTATTGGAAAAGGAACAAAAAGATAAGTATTTATTAGAATTATCTTTGAAATCAATAAATACAAACAAAACACACAACAATACTAATGGAGTTACGTACCTTACACTAGATTAGAGAAGAACTTATTATCATAATATTGTTTCAAAATAAATCCCTCAAAACTCATTCAAAAGCTTAAAATGTAATTTTTCGACTAAATTCTAATTGTGTTTTCTTAATGGTAACATAGACGTCATTTAATAAAAACATAAATTTTTAAAATAATAAAAAAAAATAATTATGAAATCTTAAAAATTGATTATGAATTAGAAACATTTGTAAATACGAAGAGGACAACATTATCCTCATGGAGTCCTTCTCGCTCTGATTCACAGCCTTGCCGAGAAATAACGGCTTGCGTTTATAGTTGGAGTGGTTCACATGGCAGCCAATAAAACCAATAGTGTAAGGAAATAAATGTGTAACTAGTAATAACATACATATAAATCGCTTTTTAAGTTTCTTATTATTTAACGAAAGTTATCTTAGATGCACGATAGATTATATGGCAAAACCATGATAGACCTTCGTTGGCTTAAGCTAAATTGAACAAATAGTTATCGCTTATAGACTTAACTTTTGGATTTTAAAATCTGTGGTTCCAAATAATTTGGTGTTAAATATTATAATTTTTTTTTTCGATTCAAAAAAAGTGCTTATTTTTGATAATAAGCCACATTTAATTTTATGCTTCTGCTTCGATGATTACAAAATTTACTTTCATAATGTGGCATTTCTTTTGTTTTTTGCTTAAGCCTAACCACCTTTCCGAATAAATAAAAATTAGTTGTTATATTCTGTATTTGATAAATTCCAAAAATTATCAAGAGAAATGATATTTCTGAGTGTCATGTTTTTAATCCTATCTTTCTCTCTTTCTCTCTTTCATTGTATGGTTATCTCTCGTGGTTGACCTCCACAACATTCATCAATCCTTGTTACGCCTATTGAAGCTAACGAAACTCAACGAAACCAACCATATTCCTAATTGTGGGTATATCACGCGTGTATTTAGCTTTCTTCTTCAGTACAGAGCAGGTTGCGAAAGGTATGCGAAAACAACAAAAAATCTCAAAGCGAGAAGAGCAACTACACCACTTCGAAGCTCCTACTTCGCTCTGGATAAAGTCAAAAAACAGCACGACTATTATTTATTATTTTTCCATGGTGCAGAATCAAGTTGGGGTTTTCGTCGAGTTTTCAAAGTGACAGTTCAACTCGGGTTGTTTCCATGAATCACGGTTGTACATATAGGTCTGGAAACTCAATACAATTATTTGTGGTGAGGGTAGACACCTTTTATGAGTATAAATTTGGCTGTTGTCGTATTAACCACCAGGTTCGTCATGCTCTCGTGGTTTGCTGTCAGATACATAGATAAAAAAATATAAACAAATAAAAATTTGTCAAAACTACGTTAACTACAAACAAAATAAATTTACGGTTAACTTTTCTTCTTGTCAAAGCTGCTTACTCGACGTTGTTGCGTTTGCGCAACCAATCGCTAGTATCGACCCTGACAAAAATACCGAGAAGCTGTAGTAATTGATTTTCATCACAAAAGGTGTCTACACCCACCACGGTAGTTTCCAGACCTGTATATACGACCATGCTATGAATACAAGTTGAGTTTAGTTGAAAGCTCATTATTTAGATATCAAAAGAAGTACACAATTCATCCAATCCATTAATCCATCGAAATAGAGCATTCGTCCACACAACTCGACCAGCACCCATTTTATGTAAACAAATTCGATTTGGCTCAACTACCGGTGTAGTGTCGACCGGTGATTGGTATGGCATAATTCACATGTAACTCAGTCGTACCTCTCTTTGCCGATTGGTAAGGTCTATTTCATACTCATTTCATAAATATTGAATAAGCTAACTATAGTGTCAAACATTTTAAATCTGTGTGAAATTGAATGGAATTAAAGGAATAAGAAAAAAAGTTATTGGATTTTCAAGTACGTCACCCTTCTGGCACCAATAAAAACATCCAAGATAAATTAGTGTGATGATTCTAAGAAATATTGCTGAAAAGGATCGATGCATTTTTTATTGAGGGATATGATAGGGCTGCATAATTACACTTTTTGGAAGCTAACATCCCAAAGGACGGTTATTATTCAGTAAAGTCAATACGCTACCACTCCGTTTAAAGCTCATGAGTTCAAATCCCACTCAGGTCATAGGCTCCAAAACCGCTGTGTAGAAACACCCACCCTGAGAGTTTTGTGACAAGTTTAACCATCGTATTGTTGATATGCGAGGGTAGGTTCAAGAGTCCTTATTCTAATAACGAAGGACGCATTGAAGAGATAGTTAATTATCTTTAGGTAGGTATACTATCAGTATATATGAATTCACAATACCAGATTTTTCCAGTCAGACGTTGTTTGTGTCTTGTCTTCTAAACACTTCAGTTTCACATTATGGACAAAATAGAGTACAGAGCAGTGATAAAATTAGCAAAGGAGGGTCGAACACATTCTGAAATTCATAATCGGTTGCTGGGCGTTTATGGGGATGAAGCTCCCTCCCAGGGCACCGTGAATAATTGGTCAAAACTTTTTAAATGAAGCAGAGATTCGGACGGTCGATGGAGTGGAAGACCAATTGAAGCCACTTCGCCAGAAGTGGAACAGTTGGTGCTGAATAATGGTCGTCTAAAGAAAAAAGAATTTAAATGAACATTTGGACATGTCAAAAATGAACGCAAGAAGAGTGCCCCGAAACCTTTCAGCAATTCAAGAAGGTGTTCAGACAGCAATGAGAGCTCTGGCCAGCCCAGACCTAGCCCCCAGGGCCTATCTGTTCTCCAACCTTAAGCGGGAGCTCAGAGGTCGTCGCTTTGAGAGTGACGAATTGCTCAAGGACGCCGTGGAGGCACATTTTGAGGGCAAGATCGAACATTACTTTGGAAAGGGTATAATCTTTCCTCATCAAATAGCCACTAAGTGTACAGAAAAATAAAGCCTTGTTCTAATTTTTAAGAATATATTTTTGTTACTCAGAATAAGAACTTTTGGACCTCCCCTCGAAGATTTGTTCTTTTCAGTTACACTATCTACACTGGTGCAGAAAGTGTAAACTTCTCTGCTTGTTTTTTTTTGTTGACAAAGTGACGTCAGAGCCAGCTCAACAATTATCATCTTATTTTCATTTTCCTCGATCTTATAATGAATGTATTTAAAGATTATCTATGGTATGATCATAATTTCAGCATTGCTTAGATTTACCTTCAGTTCTTCTTCTGGATCAAATATATCAAGACCATGATAAAACTATAACGTATAACTGTTAAACTGATTGAAGACTTGTACTGCCTTGGCTTCTAATTCTCTTAAATATGATGCTATCAGGTCCTTGCCATCTTTTATCGCTATTTTAAAACAACTCTCCTAAACGGTAGGTTCTAGTCTTACATATGTACCTTCGTCAGTAATTCTTCCCTCCTACCACACTAGTAGCCGACATAAAAACTTCTATTATTCCCGTGTAATTAAGAAAGCAAATAAACTTTAATGAAGTAAAATCATAATACACCGTACAACCAAGCATGCGCAATGGAGTAGTAGTAATTTCCTTTCATAGTACCTATGTGCCGATTAGGACCAACACCGACCTTAATTCGGATCCTTAATAGGATGCATCTTGATGTATTAACAGCTCTGATGTTATTTAGGTGTAGCAACGAACAATATGGATACTCATTGGCACTAACAAGTGGCTTAAGCATTTCTACATATAATAAATTGTTAAATATCATTGCTTAATCCGTAAAGCAATTCAATATCGAAAATGATTACTATTATTACTGTTTCCATCTTTCATGAAATTATATAGTTCTTCTGATATTATCATAAAAAAACTAAGCTAAAACATTTATTTTGTTTAAAAAAATCTCTGAATGTATTAAATCAGTGTTATAAATATTGAAAAATCTAAATAATTAATTGAAATGGAAAACTTAAAAAAATATATCAAAGACAAACTAACCTCAAACTAAAACCCAAAATATGTAAAAAAAAACAACAAAATGATGCGATATGAAATGAGCAGCTAATTACTTGTTAATATTAAATATCAGAATTATTAAATTTGGTGTTTCATAACAACAAAGTACTTAAATATATATAAATAAATCTAAACCAATATATTTTATCTAAAATAAAACTTATATGGTATTTTGTAGCAAATTTCCGAATAATTTACAGTACCTAATAGAGATCATTAGATAATAAAATTTCTCTAAATATCCTACATACATACATAAAAACAAACTGCGATTTGCTGATTACAAATAGCTACATGCAATTTAAAAATAAACATTAAATTTATTTGCTAATAATGATTAAAAAAAACCATTACCATGACCGAATATAGTTAAATATTTACAGAAATTAGTTTTAAGCGAAGAAAAATACCAGATGAACCATACACATTAAGATCTAACTAAACATATCAAATATATATATATACATATCATATTTACAAAAGATACAAACATATATATTATACACATTACTTACTATGTACTAATTAATAAAAATTTTATTTTCTTCTATGTGTATAAAAAAGAATCATATTATAATAGAAGTAACCTTACAATAAAGAGCGAAATTGAATGGATAGAAAAATAATTGCGGGTATTGAGAATCATATTGGATGTGAGTCCATGTTAGAAACTAGTTGGTGTCCCGGAATAAAAATCATCCTGACCCAAATTAAAAAATAAAAGTGATTTTTATTTCGGAACATTAAACACAATAAAGGAGGTAGACGTATATTTACTTAATTATACTATTATAAGCAATGCATTGACATCATTCGAGTTTCCTTTACTTTCTCATATTTTTTTTTTATTATTTATTGTTTAGTTATTTTAGTAATATGTATTTATTTATTTTTGAAAATGAAGATTGTAGCTAATAATGAAAGAAATTTCAAAAAAATGCAATAAAGAAATTATAAGAAAATAATTGCGAGGATGAAATACGAAACTAAAAAGAAAAACTTTTATTTAATTTGTGTATAATTGTACGAAATTATTTTGCATTGAAATTGAGAAATAAATTTATATCATTAAAAAAAACTAAGTAACTGTGCGTTTTTTTCAGTTTCTGTGTGACCTACCCTGAAGTAGCCAGAATCAATGTACCTTTTTTTTAATTCAATCAATATTTATTAGTTTTTTCTTATATTTACCAATTTATAGAACATATAACTTCATATCTTTACGTCCATATTAAAACTATGTTTGACCCAATAATATTTTCTACTGAGTAATTCCTTCCGAAATATTAAGATGAATAATGAACAGAAAACAATTATTTTAGTTTTGCTTTATTATTTTTAAAAATATTGTGATCGACCTGAAGTTTCCAAAAAAAATTGGTACCCTAAAATTTGTATTTTCACGTTTTAGGACTAGTAAATCCCAAAAAGGAAAAAGGAAAAAAATTGTCCGTCTGTCCGCCGTAGGCGCCAAAGCGTTTTAAGGGGCGTAGCTCACAAACTCGTTGAGATATTAAGTTCAAATTTTGATGGTGGGTAGACTGTGTGAACTGGAACCCATACCAGTGTTATCTTTTGGGAGGTGTGAGGGGGGAGGAGGGAAGAGGGAAAAGCGTTTTGTACGAGAAATTTTGGTTTCTAGATCTCAGGAACCGCTTAATATTACAATATCTTCCGAACCAATTGTACCAGGAAGATAAAATTTGGTTTCTATATATAGAATTACAAGTGGAATCTGTATGTAAATTTTTTGAGGGGATAGGTGGAGCACGGAAGTGGGGGATAGCCACTTTCGCAAAAATTTAATTTTTATATTAAGAACTCTACCAGATATGATCTTAAAATTTTTTTCAGGAGTTAGGCACAGTAGAACTCTAGCAAATAAATTTTAGGAGTGAGGGTGGGAGGAGGCGGAAACGAAAAAATACTGTTTTTTAAATTGACAACTATAGAGACACCCTAGAAAAGTAAATTTTTTGTTAGGGGTAGCAAGGTACGGGAGATGGGGGTGATTTTTTTATATCTTTCAGAAACGGCTAGAAAGTTGAACTTAGTACGTATATGTGGATATGTTATTAGAGTAATTAAAGCAAAAAAAGTTCATATTTTTATAGGTGGAGTAAAAAAACTGTCCGTGAAAAGGGGTTTTTTATATTTACACGAATTTTGTTATATCTTTAGTCAATTTATCAAAATAATTTTACTTCTGCGGGCTCGGGGACTCTTTATAGATCCTAGAAACATTTTTCGATATCCAACCTCTAAGGTGGTATAAAGTATTGTAGTTGTGTACATTTTAACAAATTCCGATATACGAGTATTTCTTAGGTTTAATGAGATTACGAACTCACTTTCACTTCTAAAGGTTTTAAATATAATCGGTGAAAAAAATGATTTAAGCATTTTTCGATATAAAACTCCTTGGGGGTGTAAGGTATTGTTAAAGTTTTCACGAATTCCGAAAATCTTTTAGGTTTAATGAGATCGAATTCGCTTTTGCTTCTATTGAATATTCTATTGAAAAAATACGTAAATAATTAAAAAAAAATGCAGCCAAAATTCTGGGCGAAACTTTATAATTTGTTCTGTTGAATTCCAGAACGCGGCGTAAGTTACTATGCGACTGAGAACCTAAAGTATAACCAGGAGGCTATTTAGAAAGTAGTTGGCACAGTGGCGGTCATAGGGGGGGCCATGGCCCCCCCCCCCCTAAAAAATTCGTAACCCGTGATTACTTTATCACGTCTACTTTAAAGAAAAATGATATGAGACTATAACATTAATGGATACACTTAATAAAGTATAATGCACTTAATAAAGTATAATGCAATTAAATCGGATTCCACCTTATATCTTTCTTTAATCCTTCTTTTGTCTTTGTCTTCTGATTAAAAAGAAGACTGTGTCTAATTAAAAATATTTCAATCGAAAAGTAATAAAATTTCGAATATAAATATACATATATAATCAATCGTTGGGTTGTGATGTGTTCTGTTAAGGAAGTAGCTTTTACTGTTTCAAACTAATTTTGAAAAATTTGGATTTGGATTATGCTTGGACAATTGCCATTATGTGCATCCTAAATCTAGATTAAAACGTAAATTGTGGTAAATACAGCGAAACATAATAGCATTGCTGTCCAGGTCGTTTTGAGTAGATTTTAAACTATGTTTTCAAAAAACCTAGTCAACAGCAATCCAGTAATCTTAATAGTTTTGTCGAAATCATGAGAGAAATCAAGCTATAAAAACTTAATTATGAGTATTTACAGTAACTATTACATATTAATAACGGATTTACATCCAAAGATTTAAAACTTGATTTTCCGAAATGTTGAGATTCGATAAGATACTATCTAATTCTTAATTTATTTCCTATATTTGGATGAATTTGAAATCTACGCGAGTAAAAAAAGTAGTTCAAACAAGTTTAAAAATTTTGATTTTTTCGCAGCACTCATCAGGCTCAAATTAATGTAAAAAAAATACGTTTTAAGTTTCATGTCGATAATATATGGGGAATACGTGCCTCAAGAACCTTAAAGAAACCAAAATTGTAAAGATTCCGAAAACTCCCAAGATATCGACATAAGGGCATAGAATAGTATCATTCTGTGGGTGATTGTAACTCTTAATATACGAGTATATAGGTGGTGTACCATCGAAAATGCCATCTAGTGCCTAAATTCAGCAATTGAAGTTTTTCTTAAAAAAATACATTTTTGAGCGTAACTTTGGAACGGTAAACGATACGAAGTCTTTTAGAGTGCTCAATGTTATGAAAAAAAGAAAAAAAGGAGTCCTTCAGCAAGGACGAAAAAGATGATGTTTGACATTTAATCACTAAGCCGTCATAGTTTTTGATTTCGTACTTGATGAAAAATTTCTGAACCGTTTCCTCTTTCTATAATATAATATTGAGCATTAGAAATCAGATCATTTTGCCGACGATACTAAATTCGTATTATTAACCATTAAAAAATATTTTTCGCAATCTCAATTTATTTTATTTTTCCTGATCGGGGTGAAACTTAAAACATATATTTTTTACACTAATCAGAACCATTATAAGAGGTACCGCGAAAAAAATCTTTGAGAAAAAAATCCTCAATGCAAATAATAGTCACTGAACAGCCCTGCAATTATCTGTCACCACACCTACCTGTATAAAATATTACAAAATTTCAAATTGTATGATAATCCAAGCTTTCGACTCTTTTTCATTCAATTTAAATTTCCTCGTTTCCAAAAGTTAACTCTTACAAAATAAATTAAAAATTTTATCATCATAGTCGTTGTCAAACAAATGTATTCACAGCGTTGTAAACGCTTTTCGAGATTTCAAAATCTACTTGCCAAAATCTTGCGATGAAAATCAAGTATAAGATGCTGCTTATGAAGTTATTATAATTGAAAATGGTTTTAGAGAATTTCCGAGTTTTGTTTTTTAAATTTTTGAATTTGGAGAATAGGTTAGGTTAGGATATGGTGGCAGTCATCTAAACTATAGATCAACTCAATAAGGAGATTAAGTGAATATGTAGGTATTCATACCTAATAAATTACATTGACATAAAATATTTATTTCGTAGATTTTAAGTATTGTAGAATAACTTAATAACTGGGGTAATCACTTCTTCGTCGGGCCTGAAGTCTTTAGGGTTTGAGATATAGGGTTCGGATTTTAATGCCTAATATTGAGTTTCATCAAATATGTATAGTAGAACTAATAAAAATTAAATTTTCCAATTTTCTATTGGTCTCAAAAAACAGCTAATTTACATCTAAAGATTTCAAACTTTTAACAAAACTCTCAAAATCTACTACATGTGAGAGATCTTGAAGTATGTTGGGGCTTCTACATTTTGTCGAAATCGAGATCGACATCAACTTTTACTGAAATCGAAAATTATGTTCACCAAGCTTTTTCCATTGCTTAAAGATTTACAATCGTATAATACAGATTAAAATTTTTGATATCATGCAAATAAATTGAACGATGTTAAAGAAATCCCATCAGAGCGATATTAATGATTTTTAATATCCTGAAATTCGGTTGCCAAAATCTGGCGATTTAGATGCGGAAATGAGAAGTTGATATTTTCAAGCAGTACCAACCGCAGCGACCATGGCATTTACACAATTTCTAACAACGCTGAATTAACGGGTAGCTTCCGCACCTATTTTCTTTACACTAGGTACTGAACTTCAATGCCCCCCCCCCCCCCCCCCCTTGAAAGAGCAATATGACCACCATTGAGTTGGCATAGCAGAAGCACATACGAGTAAGTAAGTGAAATAAATTCAAGGAAAATTGTTCACCTTGTATTTAAAAGATTTGTTGAAATTCTTATTCAATTAATCGCTTATTCGAATATATTACAGGCTTACGATGACTTCGAATTCAATTTTTTTTTTGGAATTTTCATTGCATTATACAAATTAAACTACTTACCCTTCCCTGATGTCTATTTAATTTTTTAAGGGAGTAAGGTTGAAAATAAAGCATATTTTCAAGAATTTTTTTTAGACGATACAGGTAATGCTGGTTTATTTCATTTCATTTTTATATAATAATACAACATCTGAACTATATTTTCCAAAATTTTCATTTCAAAATATTTATAAATAAGCCGTTGGAAGCAAATCTCAGCAGGCGCCTCGAAAAAAAGTTGTTTTGCAGTGTACGCTACAACTCGTGACTAAATCATCCGAAACAGAAAAATCTAAATGCGTTTACTAGGTGAGATGTTTCTCGAGGTAACGACGTCGAGATTTTTAAACGATTTTTCCATTTTTGGTAGCACTTGGAAGTCAAAAACGCGATTTTCGCTAAAAAATTCGTTAAATTTTTTATTGTAAAATAAAAAATAATGATAAAAGAAAAAAAAACTCAACGACGTTACTTGGTGATTTATGTGTAGAAATAGTGTGCAAAATTTCAAAAGAATCGGTGCAATACATTTTGAGTTGTAGCATACAACCGACTTCAAAAATAACAAGTTTCAGAAAAACGCTTTAAAGTTTTGCACACTAAGCGCCACATACAACTGCGTATACCTCTAAACTGCTCATAACTCCGATAATTTTGCTCCGATCGACCTGAAATTTTGACACAATATTCTTAAAATGTTATACATTCAGTTAAAAAAATAAAAAAAATGAAAAAAAAAAGTTTAAAAACCTTTCCACCCCTTAATGGTTCTGAGTGTGGTTTGGGTTATACTAACGTTGGAAGGCTTAATATTTGCACACGTTGTGATTTTCCTCGGTTCTTGAATGATTCTTTCTGGGCATTGGGTATAGACGGCACTTTTCCAAGGCACTGTTAGTACTGTTTTAAATATCTTTCTTTTTGCTTAGAACACGTGTGATAAGATTGATGTGATTCGATTATGGTATTTGCGAACTAGTGTGTTTAGCCACTGAACCACCCAGGCGCCGGTTTTTCTACTACAGATGTTTTCAAATAAAGAATGCGAAATAAAAAGGTAACGGAGATAGCCTAATTCGTCCACGTCTGAACTGGCGGCTAGAAGCTTAGAAGTCAACCAGATTCAACGCGCTTGCCCATAAACTGCAAAGAATTATGCACGAAGCCTTTAAGCACAGCACTCCTAATCCCTTCCCTGAAATGTCTGAAAAAACTGAACACGTCTTTTACGATAATGAGAAAATTTTCGCTCTAGCTCGCTGAAGTTATAAAACCTTATTCTGTCTGCATCCCGTTTTTTACGCAGATACCACAAGGAGCTTCATAGATCCTCTCTATTTTTATTCTAAGCCTCAGATAGTGGTTGTGGTAGACGACGTCGTTCGGATTTCCTTGAAAGTTCCCCTATAGCAACTTCGACGTAAGGTAATGTTATCTAACGCTTAATGTTATACATTGAGCTCTAGGAATCAGTGTTTTCAGCATTCACTCCTTTTGTTGTGGATAATGGTAAGGCGAGATGACGCATCAAATTAGGTGAAAATCTCGAAAAGTTGAACTGCCATACATTCTTTAGGTAATCTTATAAAAAAAATGCTTAATTTTAATTTCAAAATAAACTTTTACTTAGCGAATATCAGTATCGAAATGTATAAAATAAACAAAAAAATATGACACTTAAAACTTGTTATAAATCTGATTAAAAACAATAATCGTTACGATATGAAAAAAAATTATGATATATATTTATTTTCAGACTGTAATTTCAATCTTGGCGAACAACGTAGACCGACTGGCGTTGCTTTTAACGGAGTCTTACGTGTCCCGGTCGCAGTTTGTCCTCGAGGTGTTTTTACAAAACGTCTCGGCGAATTGACTTGTAGCGACTTCTTTATTCTGGGAGTATTACGATACGGACTATCTGTAATTCGTTTCGAGTTTCCACTCTGCACTGAATCATTTTTACTCGAATCGCTAATCGATCCAAAATCGATTTCGTTTACAATATTTTCCATTGTAGGTCGATTAATTATCTGACGCGATAAATTCAGTTTATGTTGGCGTTTTTTATTCTGCCCGGGACTTTTCGATGGCACTTTGCGACGCGGCGTCTTCGCATTAAGATCAGTCATTTTATCCTTGGATATATTTGTAAGAAGATTTTTATAAGGAACTACGTAGCAGTTATTAGCCTCACTGTGGGCAATGATTTTATTTGTGAAACATGAACTTTTTCGTCGGTTTTGATCGGTCGAACGAATGGGTTTCGATTTGTAGTCGGCTTCGTTACCGAGTTCATCGAACAATTTGGCTTTGGCCATCACCATACCAGCATTTTGGCTTCGTAGACGTGCTATTGATGCACGACCATGTGGTCCTTCATCGGGTTGGTTTGTAGGATTTTTTTTCTGAGCATTTTCTGCGTTCTTAGCAACACATTTCGCGGCAGAATTCAATGGTTTCGATATGCTTGATTTTTTCGTTACTGAGCGTGGTGGAAGCATTGGGGTTTTAACTTCGTTCAGATTAATTGTTGTTACATAGATGGGTGTCTGATTTGTAGGTGTCGCACCGATGGATTTTCGGTTATTTGTTGGAGTGTTGAATGTACTGAGACCCGAACTACTAGGTACACCAACACTCCGCCTGCTGCTAGGTACCTTGCTGTTAAAGAACAATTCACCCGATGTCCAGTTTTCCTGTTCCTGTAAACAGTTTTCCTTTGTTTGTTCATCCACATCCATCTTAGTCACGGATCCAGGCTGATGCAGGCCAGTAAAAACCGTATTCGGTCTGCCTCGCTTCAAATTACTCTTCGGATAAAATGAGTTACCATTACCTATCACTTCAGCGCTTGTTTGTATCTCTTTAAATTTATTATTATTACTTATGTGCCACGTTTTGTTTCGAGTTAATTTCACATTTTCGCGAGACCGACGGCGCATTGTACCTATTTTTCTCGCACTCGGCGAACGAATAATTTTATTATCTTCACTCCTTCGAATTTTAAGTTCACGACTTAAACGCTTTGCTAGCTGATCGGTTGACGGAGATGTCATATTGCCCGTCTCTTCGACTGTTTTTTCAAATTTATTCAGTACACGTTCGGGTCCGCTAAGACTATTCTCTAGATCTGACTGCGATGACAGTAACATGGAGTTCTTAACGGTTCCGAATTCCTGAGAGATTCTTGTTTCGATAGCAGATACTCTTTCCTTTATTGCTTCATACTCGCTCTTCGAAATACGAACGTAGTCGTAATCAGGTGCCTCGGCGGCTTCGAACATATCCACCGATTTATTTCTTTCTATGTCCGTGCCTGATGACTCATCATTTCGACTATCAACGTGTGCAATACATGGCATGGACACAACCGGTGATAGTGGCTTTTGTGCTTCCTTTTGCTTTGCTTCATCTTGGATGTTCTTCTTTCTAGTCCAACTTGGACCTACAATACTCCAACGTCGCTCCATGGATGATCCAGTTGTTGGTCCGCCCGCGTCACTTTTCACAGTCTTACGGCCTCCCAAACTCAGCCTCGTCTTCTTCTCTCTGGAATTGTAATTGTGGCATTACTAATACGATTCAATATGCTTGAATACTAACTTTTCACAGTACGGCGTACTAGGAAGAATTCCCCCATTTTCAGGAAACATGGCCAGCAAATCTTTCCTGCAACAAAACGTATAAGTGAACATACTTCAAATGAAACACGCTAATAACAAACTTTTTCTTTGCACTAAACGCTCCAACTTCACCCATTTTCCTCTTCTTTGCCGACTTATTTAAGCATGGTGTTGCCGATTGATTATCCGGTGTCCTATCTAAATGTTCCGACGATCCAATCACACCCACTATTTTACGCAACCCATTGAACATACCTACGTTAAAGAAAAAAAACAAAAAATTCGTTAAGATCAAAACATTTCAATCAAATCTAATTACGAGTTAGCGAACCGCTTCGTCTTTTCTTTTTCTTCTTATCGGCATCGGACGGAGTCTTCGTGGATTGTTGCAATTTCTCGATGATATTCGCCGGAAGAACGCCAATCATTTTCGACTGTTCGATTAACAAACGAACCACTTTCACGTGATTCTTAAAGCGAATTCCGCCGATATCGGATAGAGGCATCAAGCCTGGTGTAAATAATATTGCCAGGTTATCTGGAGTCATTTTGTTTCGGTGAGAGCATAGCGAGACAGTGTTAAGAAATTGCATGAAGAAGGCTAGTGTATTGATGTTGAGAATTGGAAGAAGTAGACAACACATCATGAGTGGTTTAACTCCTCGCTCGCCGGTAACGATACTACGCAGTAACGGTTCTTGGATATATGGTGGTAATAATGGTTCCGGCAATTCTCTGAAGAACAATTTGAGGACGTTAGCAACATCGATGACATGATGAGATCTGCCTAGCGGTAAACCAGCTTCTAAGCTTATCTGTAAAAGAAATGTATTTTATTTTAGTTAAAGAACCTAACTAGTTAACAAGTAGTTAGGACCGCAATAACAAAAACCAACTGATACAAAAATAGGAAAACGAACTCTGAACCGGTTGGAACACAGATAACGTAAGTAAGGAACACGTTCACACTCTTTTCTTTATCTAGCTGAATCATACGTCGAAAAATGAAGCCCCAAATTAATTTCAAACTCCCGGCACTAGCGTGGAAACAGATCAAACTTGAAACACGATTGGTTGGGAAGCATTCTACTGGTAAGACTTATTAATTCGTATACTATATATATTATTAATTCGTATACTAAGATAATTTTACATACATGATTGTGAATGGCCTCACGTCAGTGCAGTCGCACAACCCATCTGTATCGTACAAGCCAGGGTATACTAATCCCAATTTTTAAAAATTGCATATTAAAAGAATGAAATTTTCCTATATTTCCAACAATAAAGAGTATTTATTATGCTCAGTGCATACACCTTGTTCCGAACGAAAGAGTGTAATGGACTATTGATGCAAGCAATTTTTGATTTCTTGTATTATTAAGCCCTAGAATACTGCTTGACTCTGCGACGATGAGATTCAATTAAGTCCATCGAAGGCAGGACTTATGTCAAATATTTTGCAATTATGCATGTCACTCAAGATAACGTTAATTTTCTGTAAGGTATTTATCCTCAAGGAGAAATAAGAACGGGCATCACGGAACTGGTGAATAAGGTAGAATCAGCGGCTCGCATGGCAAATATCGGTTCCTTATTCAAAATTCAATCAAATGACGAACAGAAGTATCAGATGTCAACGGAACTTTCCTTAATAAAAGTGACTAACAATTGCGGCGATGGAAGCAAAATTTTTCAGATTTATTGAACATCTTGTCGGAAGAGGATATTTAAAGCTATTGCTTACACTCTATTGTTAATACCCAACCGCAGCAATCCTCCATCCCCAGATAGGAAGGAAATCATTACGGCCCCTTTCAGTCTATGGTCGGAAAGAAAGCCCCAACTATAGACGAACTACCAAACAAACTCCTTAAACCAGACCCGAAACTGTTAGCTGATATTTCCCTCCCATTCTTCAATGAAGTTTGGAACGGGATAAGTATCGCGCAAAATGGAATGGCGGTCGTTAGGATTGCAACAATTGGTGTGGAAAATGTCTTACTGCCGTATTCAAAATCATTGCTAGAATAGATTCGAACAGAATTAATTATAGCGTGCACAGGTTTCTCCAAGTTTACCAAGCTGGAGTTTGAAAGATTGATTTTGTGCTGACCAAATCGAGCGGGTAATCTTGGAACAGTCCGTTAAATGTACATTAATATCATACATATGCATTAGAATTTTTGTAATTGCAGATTGTAGTAGCAAAAATTTGTCTGTTGAAGTAAATATTTCAATATGGACCTACAAATTCGACTGTTATCAAATGAAAGTTAATTCGGTTCCCTGAAAAACAAGCTACAGCATGTTGAACTGTGGTTATTAGTTTTGAAGACATATATCATTTAAAGTGAAAGCGTGTACAGACCGAACGATAATCCTTTAATACCCGGTATATTTATTTATATGCCAATCAACGGTCGCTTAGCACGTATGCTGTATGCACGATACACACGATACGATTTGCTTACAATTCTCTTGCAATATGCATGCGACCCCAGGTTTTCGGTTGAGAGTGTACAACCGGGCGATATCGGGCCAACCGTCGTTCATAAGCGCATACACGATACAATCGGGCCCACAATTGGTACAACCGGTGTATCGTGTATTTGTCACTTAACGGGGTCGGTGCAAAAAATTAAATAAAATATATTTTTTTTTAAGTTCATATTATTATTCTACACTTATTTCTGTACATCACACAAAAACTGTACTTTTCTCGGGTAACGGGAAGTGCCTCAAATTTTGCTCTGAAGTGGGGGAAGTCGAATAAGTCACAGCAAGAAATTTTTCTTTTTTGGCTCTCCTGAAAAGTAGTGCTTTTTCAACTTTAGGTACACGTTTCTCAGTAACCACACACAGTATCGACTTAATTTTTTTTTAATGTTTTTGTGGTAATATTGACTAGCTTCATACATGAGGAAATGAACATATCTCATGGATAACTGTCATTTTTTCAAATATGAAAGAAGAAAAACAGCAAGCAATTTAATACATTCCTTTTTTCGTAAATATCTTAACTTTTAGTTAACATTTTTTAATTTACTCATGTACTAAGCTTTTAAGTACACTAAACAATAAGTGTGCAAAATTTGACTGTCGTGTCTTAAGTGGTAGCTGAGATTCAGATACCGAAACGGAACGCGTTTCGCCATACGAAATACATGGGAGCCAAAAATATGCACCGACCCCTTAAGCTACGACTGTGAAATTTTGTATATTATGTTGGATTTTCAAACGTTGCAGTTAAATGAATATGGAAGTTCCCACGAGTCATTTGAGTAGCTGCTATACACAAATCCTGTAAAAAAGTGATCATGAAGGAATCCCATTAGTCCTCTGTATAGCTGCCGTACCAATATCCTGTAAAAATATCTTCACTCAAATTACGGAACTTACTATATCTCAAAAAATCGTTCAGCCACAAATTCAGAATATTGTACAAATTAGTTTTGAGTGAAAGTTCACTAGTCAGCGAAATCATTCTACTCCTTTGGGTAGCTTCCATTTAAAAAGTCATTGAGATGTTTTCAAGATTATTTTCCGATAGCTTTAAATGCTTCAAACTGGGAATTTGAAATTTTGTACAAATTAATTTTTAAATGGTTACAGGTAAAAGGACAAGTATGCTAGAAATCGAGTGAGTCCATCGTGCACCTCCCATGTGAAAATCCTTCAAAATGAAAAATTTTACTTTCTGTAACTTACCTAGTTATAGATATGAAATTCATTAATAAAGGACAATGCATTCCTGATTTTATTATACTTTATCCCCAACTACAATATAAATCGGAGTTCAGTATTTCATCTAGAGTAACTTACAATTGGCTTGCAGCCGATCGTGGCTGCAGTATGTTTTTTAAATTATTCCACTGCACTGCACTGCACACTTGTGTTGGCCCCTGTGATCATTACTTAAGCACTCCACTCAGTTCCCTTTGGATATACTTTTTGTCTGTGACTTTCCACCAGACCAGTGCCCCGTACGTCAGATTGGGTCTTGCAACCGCCGTATACAGCCAATGTACCATATTTGGTTTCAGACCCCAGCTCTTTCCGACGACCTGTCTACACGCAAAAAGCGCGTTGTTAGCCTTTTTAATACGCTCTCCAACATTTTCTTTCCAATTTAGCTTTCTATCCAAGATCACGCCCAGATATTTCGCTTTTTCCGATAGTTGCAGCTCGACCCCTTCAAGCATTGGCAGCCTGAATTCCGGGACCTTGTGCTTCCTAGTAAATAAAACCAACTCTTTTGGCCCACCTGCTCAACGTACGGAGTGCCGACTCCAAGATGTCAGTAATAGTATCCAAAAATTTCCACGGAACTAGTATGACTATGTCATCCGCGTAGGCCAGAACCTTGATTCCTTTCCTTTCGATTTCCATCAGAACCTCGTTCACTACAAGGAGCCACAGAAGGGGCGATATCACCCCACCCTGTAGAGTACCCCTCGAGGCTTGCCTTGTTGCCTTTCCTTGACCCCTCTCCGAACTCACAATCCTGGTTTCCAACAAGGTCGTCAACCAGCCCGTCAGTCCCTCCTCTAAGCCTATGCCATTTAAAGCCTCCGTAATTGCTTCCACTGTTACGTTGTTGAAAGCCCCCTCAACGTCTAGAAATGTCGTCAACGTGGATTCCTTACTTTTCAAACTAAAGATCCCACTACTTCATGTAGGGCTGTGTCTACGGATTTCCCTCCGATATAGGCATGCTGAGCGTTAGACAGTAGCCTGTTCTCGCATAATCTCCGAATGTATGTTTCTATAAGCCTCTCCAGCACCTTAAGAACGAATGACGATAGACTGATAAGTCGAAAGTCCTTCGTTGTCGTGTGACTGGGTCTTTGGGAATGAAAACTACACGTGCCTCTCGCCAGGCCCGTGGAACATATCCTGCCCGTAAGCAGCACCCTTACAACAGTTTTTAAATGATTCCTTGGGAGTTACAATGGAGATCTGATTTAAGAGGACATGCACTTGCAAAAAGGAGGAGCTCCCCAGAAGTACTAGAATACTGTTGCAAAAAGGAGGCCAAGTGGAAATTCATTTTTATAATAAGTATTCTACTAACGATATCATTTTTTTGTAAATACACCCTTCCCCCTGAAATAATTTTCTGCGTTCGCGCCTGATAGGTGACGAAGGTGGTATGTACCCACGAACCACGAATAATTTCCTCCGCATATAGTTAATTTCCACAACAATATCTTTAACTGTATCATTTCATGGGGACAAGTGTGTCAAGTGTGGAATTAACGGTGATCTCCGCTGTACATTAATCTATGTGCCCTACTCTAGTAGGTTGACCGGTCCCAGTGCTACAGCTAATGGTGCTTTTGCTGGCAGCTAGGCCTCTTTCTTGTTTTTTCCATGAAAAACAAAACTTCTGATCCGAACGGTGACAGGCCAGATGGACGGATCCAAAGTACAATCGAAAAGGTTTGCGAAAACTCCAATTTTGAATGTGAAAAAACGAAGAGAGGCGATATCAACGTCTCTTTTCTGTAGCTTAATGCATTCAACCGATCAGCTGGAATATTCAGTCTAAGTGCCGTATAGTTTTTAACGCCATTTGTCGTAGTCCCAATTTCGAATGGAGACAAGTGCAACCATCTGGTTGCCGGAATGACGTTAAAAACATCACAAGCAGGAGTGGAAAAATATCCACGGATAGGGAAAATTGACCGTCTTTTTAGAACATATTCTTTTTCTCAAAATATATCAAAAATCAACGCTTAAAAAGTTGCCGAAGTTATGCCGTTTCGAATGAAAAGGACAGTATCTTTTTGACGGTATACCACTCTAGCCAGTGCCTGACTTCAATGAGATCTCGGAGAATCAGAAGGATATGATGGGTCAATCCTTCGAATTGATTCACTTCATAAACATGCAATCAACACCATGTTGTGGTAACAAAACGGCGTCATCTGCGCTGAATGCGCCAGGGGTGATTGGTGGACCTAAACGTAAACCAACCAGCCATGCTCCATAAGGGTTACAGGGACTAAAGTATCAATGTAATTGTTGCGGACCTGCGACTATTCCGGTTTCAGACATTGATGAGAAATGCAATAAAGGAGAAGCTGTTAACTCAGCAAACAGTCGAACTTTTTGGAAAATTATTATCTAAGCAAACAAATTTTAATACAAACCCGAATATCCTTCTGTCGGCTAGTGGAGCCTGCTTTTCTAAACAGTCCCTCGGTATCGACCTGTTCCAAAATACGCTGGCAAGCATCCGACACAAATTTCGGTATCTGGACAATTTCGCCGTTTGCCAAAAAGACATCGGTCTGCTCCAACGATGCCAGCGGGATGCGAAAGATTTTCTTGCAGCATTTTTCCTAAAACAAGAAAAAAACGAAAATTTAAAACCTTTCAAACGACGTGTTCAAAATCAGCGCGAACTGCTCCGCGGTTTTCGGTTTCGCTCACCTGCACGCCTTTCGATTTCTTTTCTTTACGAAACTTTATGCCGAATTCTTTCAATTCGGCCACTATCAACGTAGACAATTCGTCCTTGTTGATCACTTCACTTATTAGCATTTTATTTTAGAAACGCATTTCTAACTTTCAAAAATACCATTCGAACCGAAGACGAACACAAAAATTCAACTGTCAACGGACAAGCAAGAGGGAAATTCCTTTTTTCTGAACTTTCGAAAATTTCCCTCCTTCGAATTACAGCGGTATACAAGATGGCGGCGTTGTTTTGAAATTTTTATGCGAAAATTAATACAAAATCTAAACGAGATATTTTCTGTTTAGTTTATTTTTTAATTCGTGTCCGATTTGGGGTTGTGTCTCGAAAAACTGTTCGATTTGACCCGAATATCGCATGTTGTTTTGCGATATTTTCGACTCTGCGTGAAAAAATCTTTGACAGCGCGAATGCGATGTTGTGTGATGACATTTCCTCGTGCGCTGTTCATGTGTTGGTAATGTTTATGTGATGTTTTTTTTTATAATTGTTCGCAAAGTGTGAGCCTCCGTTCGCAAGCACGAAACCTCGCCGACATAACGAAAATATTCCCCGCGAATTTTTCTTTGTATGCATCGCGTAAACAAATTTCGCTGATCGATTAATTTCCGTGCCGTACGTGTGCAGTAAAACCGTGAATGTTCGCGCCCGAAAGCAACCAGCAAAATTAATCACGGAGGAAACTATGAGCGACGATGACAGGGACATCGACATTGAGAGCGACGTAGGGTCAACCGCGACGGCACTTTTGCCCCTTTTTCGTCGATAATTTGCTAATTTTGGCGATCTTTTTCGTTTCTTTGCAGGAAGACAATGATTCGGAAACGCGTCTGCAGCTTCGGCATCCCAATAATCAAAACTGTTCGCAGGTAATTTGCTTGTTTTGCTTTCGGCGGGTTGATGTGGGTTGAAATTTTCTGTGATTTTTGTCGTGTCACGTGTTCGGGCCATGGCTGTGACCGTTAGTAATTTCGGGTAAAATGTACGAAACCCGGAATTTAAGGGGGTTTGAGGGCTCCAGGTGTGGTTGGAGATGTTCTTATCATGATTTGTAAGCTTGCACTAGTTTTGGGGCCAAAAAATGTCTGGCATTTGGCTCTGTAGTTTTTTTTGTTGGACACTATGGGGGCCTAGGCAACGTCATAATTTCTACTGCGGAGGGTCGATCTTTTTATTTACGCAATTTTTAATTATTTTTGTAGAACCTAAATGTAGTTTACTTTCACTCTGTACACTTCTCCCCCACAATCGCATTCAGATTTTTTCACGTAGGGCATCTGAGCTGAATGTACTAAAATTCGCGCTTAGCGCGCTATGTAATCAACATTAGATGTACCAAGTACCATTGAGTAGGCATCAGTTAGATGCCACCATCGTCTGATCGATCAGGATATTATCAATCATTACAGGCTGCGACAAATGCTCAAAATGCAGAAACACGAAGAAATTGAAAGCCTAACTGTCCCCACCTCCATTCCGGTCGACATATCGGAATAATAAAAAGAGGGAGGAGTAGTAGTTACACTGCAAAACATTTTTGCCGCTGAAGTGTCTACATAGCCCAACTACTCTGTATTTTTTGTGGTCAAATTAATCGAAGAAAAGAGAAGGTAAAAGTAATCTCGGACAGGAGTCACGTACTTACTGTCGTCAGGCCTAGGCCCAGCTGTTGTCAGAGAATTCAGACCACAAATCATAGGTCTGTTCAGGCAAAAATTGTTTCACGCCGACTTAACAATTTTGGGAAATGCAGACGGTCTTGTAAGACCGAGAAGCTGGAGATTTGTGCGCGAGTTCACGATTTTGTTTTTTGATAGGATGCGCCATAATAAGCCAACTTTTCCTAAACCAGCACATTTCACAAAAAATAGAATCCTTCGTGAACCCCTTTCGGGCAGAGT
Organism: Beris morrisii; assembly: GCA_951812415.1. NCBI lineage: Eukaryota > Metazoa > Arthropoda > Insecta > Diptera > Stratiomyidae > Beris > Beris morrisii. The sequence continues at coordinate 104,665,622 of OX638312.1, read as the reverse complement.
AGGGATTTGAGTTCTAAGCCACCGATCGAAAATGGAAAAACGAAAGGTAGAAGACGACCTAAATAAACGATTGCAAGAAAAGATAGAAATTAACAAAAAACGATTTATCCCTTATAATTTTTCACATTTTTTTCAAATTTATTTTCGTAAAAATCATTTTATTTTAATTGTGTAAAATTAGCACTATTTCAATTTTCATTTTAAAAGCACATAAACAGCAAAACCACTTTGTTTTTGTTATTATCAATTTTTCTTAAGGGCTTATGCGTGTCTAGAAGGCCAAAAAGAAGCATATTTTCTTGAATTTTTTAAAAAGATACTACAAGAATTATAAAATTTTATTTTGTTGTATATCTATGGTCACAGGGAGTAACTTGGTAAGTCGAAAAATAGTAAAATAGGATAAGTGTACTGTGGTCATCTCCCAAGACTTACACGCACTGTGAAGAAGTTATTGTTATATGTTATTTGATCAATGAGATGTCAACAAATTTAATTTTTTCACAAAAACTGGATTTACAGGAATAGTTCAATAGTAAAATAGCAAAAAAGTACTGCCCTGAATAGTTTCGTTTTTAGACTTACCTACTTATTCCCTGTGGCCACAGATATATAAGTACTACATTTAAACAACATTCTGTGAAAATTTCAATGGAAAATAGCAACAAATCAGCCATTAAGAGTCTCGTTAAGTTGACCATGCCAAAAAACGTGCCCTCACGGCAGTCACCGTAAATCGAGTAATTTTTATCTGAAATCAAAAACCCAAAATTTTTCTGTTAGAATGTGAGTATGGGTTGTGCTTGAACGAAGGATTTTTTTAAAAATTGAATTTTTGGTAGCGTTTTTTACGAAAAGTGGCACTTTTTGCATAAATTTTGGCCATATTTTGGCTTATAAAATGAGTTGTAACTGAAGGTAAAAAAAACCCTTCGTTCAAGCACAAGTCAATCATGTCTAAAAGCAGTGTGCAAAATTTCAAACCGATCGGAATATAAGATTTTGAGAAATTTTGACTACCGACTTCAAAAAAGTAGTTTTGAGAAAAACACGTTTAAGTTTAAGTTTAAGTTTTAAAGAGAAATAAAACAGCGAAAACAATTTTTTTTTAACTTACATGGAATCATCGATTCCAGGCGTATAAAGTGAAGGTCCTGTTGCAGCTGCAAGGTCCAATGCATCCTTTTGTTCCCGTCTGAGTCGAATTCTCGGGTCTGAACCTACGCTTGTTTCTCGGCCGTGAGAATGCGATGGCTGTCCTCATTACGCGCGTATTCGTGACTACTGTCAAAACCCGCATAAGCCCTTAACTCACATTTTTGCAGCCAAAATGACTTCGTAACTCAACTATTCTGTTTGTATGTTGCCCGCATCCTTTGTTGTGATCAGAGCTAATGGAATGGTTATTATTATAACCTTTATTAAAATAACTGATTTAGGACGGCTGCACACAACGGATTTTCACTCTGTTCTTACCGAAATCGGCGACGTCGATCAGCATCATCTCGTAAGCATAGCCGACTACGAATCGGTAATCAAAATTGGTTGTATGCGCCCAGTAGAAGAAAACTTATGACGAGCGCACCTTCATTCTTATTTGTAGTCAGTAAAGAACAGAATGGAAATCGGTTGTATGCGGCCGCCCTTAATCTCGCGTTGGTTATGCGATTGCAGCCGATCAGTTAGCTTCCGTCGAGAACTATTATTGGAACCTGAGCGGAACGGTTTGCATTTTTGGTGGACCGCCCACAACGCAGGCCCGTGCGCACGGTGTGTGGAGGGGGGGGGGGGGGGGTTCGGGGTTGAAACCGCCTCCATTGGTCTATTTCGAAAAAATTGTTGATGTATATTTTCTAGGAGGACAATCATAAGCAACTTTGAGTCCAATGTCCTTCCATTCCGAAAACCGGTAGATGTTAAATTCAAACGTTAGCAGATAGTGTGACCATTCTCCAATGACGCTTTCTATAGAAAGCATCAGTTTTCGATCGACCTTGGTCACAAAAGAACATATTACAAAATGTGTACCACGTCATCACGATACGAGACCGTGTTCGGTGTTAGCATCCAAAAGGACCAAAAATGACCCGCTGTAAAGTATGTACATGAATAAGTCAAAGACATTTAAGTAAATGTGTGAAATTTTATTCCGACGTAAAAACATCGATCACCTGATGCCTGATCGTGGCCTTGTGCGGAAAACTAGAAAACTAATTTTAGTGAAAAAACTGATTGTACGTGTGTTTGAAAAGAATACTCGTCCATAATTTTTCGTAAAAGGTCTGACTGTGTCTTGGAATACTGTTCTAATACGTTTATTGGCTGATGTGATCGGACACGTAGTAAAAGGATTCGCTTAAATCGCGATTGGAAGAACGTAATTTTGTAGTCGAAGCTTCTTTTCTGTGGGTTCTTTCTATCTGGCGTACCAACACAACAAGACACATCCAGCGAACTGCTAAACATCCAGTAGGGGACCATCACAATGGATCCACAGTGATCTCTCGTGATGGACTGGGGCACATTGCTTTAGTCCACCCTTCTCAACCTAACCTAATGGACCATTATTTGAGGCTTATTCTCATCACTTTTTACATTTTTACAGAGAATTTAAATGCTTCTAAAATGGTCAAATTACATCAGTTGGCTTTACTACCATCTGTCCAAAGATGGTTTATAAGGAAAAATTAAAATTTGATACTACAAGATGACAACGATCCAAATCATTGAAGTCGGCTTTGTACTGCGTAGAAATAGGCAAGAATTTTACCAGTTAGCTTCATCTTTTCACCACCTCGAGACAAATTCCACTTTATACATGCGTGCGAGACTCTACATCTTCCTTCAATATTGCCGTCTTTTTCACTCCTCCTTAACGATACCAAATAGTTACCACTAAATTACCTAGAATACTACCAGTGAATATACCTGTTATGACTACTAAATTAACCACGCTGCATACCTATTGGAAAATCTTATGACGCAAAACACCAAATAAAACTTTTTTGAAGCCGGATGGCGAGTGTAGGGTGTAGGATAGTGAATTTAATTACCGCGTTCTTGCAGGGACTATGACGAATTGGATTGACCGTCACATTCATCATATTCAAATCTCTTAGAAAATGCTTGAGCATTGATAAATTTCAAGCTGTGAATGTCAGTATATTCGAAACCACCCTCCTTGACGATATCCTGCGCACGGGTCTGCTAGCCGGTAATAAAGTTTTTGAGAAAAACGTTTTAAGGCGACTTGGAGAAACGATTGGACTTTAAGAATGGCATCAATCAGATACTTTCGCGCATTGGCATAATTTTAGTGTAGAGCATCAGAAGGCGGCACAGTTTGCCAGCTGCTCAGAACTAAGGGGTGGGATCCGGGAGGCCTGTCGGACTTTCAAGCAAGACTACTCTAAAGAGAAATGTTGTAATTATCACTGACAACCAAGCCGCAATCAAGGCCTTAATCGACAAATACACAATACAACAGTTGTACCAATTGTTGGCCCGATTTGTCGTTGTGGGGAGGGGGAGGGGAGCAACAATGGGTATGAACCTAGAATGCTCGAAAGCTGGAATCGTGAATTATAAAATTAATATCGCATTAACGATCAAAGGTTTATGCAATATAAACTAAGTGATTGGGTTATTTTGTACATAGTGTGCGAATATTTCGATGGTTAAATGATTCCATAGTTTCCGATGGTTCCAAAGTCTTCGATGATTCGATAGTTTCTATGATTTCGATTGTTCCGATGGTCCGATAACTTCGATGTTAATAATCGAAATCAAAAAGTATGCGAGGAGTAAAAACCATCACAGATCGCCAACAGTCAGGCCGAAACGTTGATAGTTTTCGGGTCAAAGTCCGAGGAAGTAGAAATGCGAAAGAAGGTCCAACCCTTAACACATGAGTTCCATTTTTGGATTTTGGGTTAAAGTCGAAATATAGCATCGGTCCGCAATTCCTTCCCAACTCAAAAAGTCGGAGAAAAAATTCACGGTTTGGGTATACCTTCTCAGCTCAAAGAGCTAGAAAAATTTTCACCATGTCGACATACGCATGCATGAATACCGACATTGGGCTCAATGTATAATTAGTTGTCCGTACTCCGAAGTCAGTACAACGGACTGGTATAAGGGGTAGTACAGTTATATATATGATAATTTAAGAAAAACATAGTATAACGTTTTACCAATTTCCCTAATCAGAAAAGAAGAAGCAAATAAAAGAATATCATTAAGAGATAAGAAAAAAAAATCAATTAGCAATTCGTAAGAAGCTAAGAATTAACGAAAGGAAAAAAAGAAAATTATTAATGAATACAATCAAGTAGTAGTGGAAGATGAGAAAAAAAAGTAAATTTAATAATTGATAACGAAAATACGCAGCAAGAACAACACAAGCCACAACCATTCTGTCGAGTCTTCCATTTTCTTATTAAATCTACCTCGAGGTCGCCCCTAATTGTAATAAATAATACCGTTCCTAGTTACGAACTTCTTTGCAAGGTGTTTTAATTGATCATTAATCTACATATACTCACCAAGTTTTTAGCAAAAGTCGTTCCATAGACAGGGAAACATCATAGCACAACTCCTATTAAAAATTATACTTTTAGAACGTTCTACTACTATAGCTCTACTTAAATTCCAAGTTTCCGCTATCCACAGCGCTTCTCGAGATATTAAAATCTGATTTTTTCTTTTTAACTCTCTTACAGCCTCACCTGAAATTATTTTCTCTCTGCTAGAGGTCTATCGGGCCTACCTCCCGTATAAATACCGAGATCCTTAAACAGTTCTTAAGATATGAGACGTGATTTTTTTTTAAAAGTACTTATACCCCACTTCCATGTCCCACCGACACCCTAAAAAATTTTATATTCAGCTAACTCCTCTTGTCCACCTCTAAACATAAACCAAATTTAAATTTTCCTGGCCTAATTGATTCGTGAGATATCGTAATTTAAAGTTTTTCACCACCGCACACTACTGAACCCCATAACGATTTCCCATATTGTCGGTTCAAGAACTAGAAGCGAAACGAAATTTCAATAAACTCTTGTAGATTTTAACCAAGTATACAAGAATTCGCGTAAAACTCAAAAGTAACTACGAAATTCTTCCTTCTATTATTTAACAAAGCATCGTGTTGGCGTTTACTTTGTACGTTTACTTTTAACAGTTTTCAATATCATCGAAGTAAAGTACCATCCACTACGAATTGTTTTAACCATTTCATTTTTGTTTTGCTAGGCTGAAAAACGTGCACATCATAACGCCTTAGAAAGGAAACGAAGAGATCATATAAAAGACAGTTTCACATCTCTGCGGGAAGCCGTACCATCTTTACAAGGCGAAAAAGTGGTAAGTTACTTGTAGAATTTGCTAAATCGAAAAACTATTTGCTTTCTAGCACGGAATTTTGCAGGCAAGTCGAGCACAAATACTCAAAAAGGCGGCCGAGTATATTCAGTTCATGCGACGAAAAAATCAGGCACATCAACAGGACATCGATGATTTAAAGAAACAAAATAATGCGCTGGAATCACAAAGTAAATAATTGAAATTTTTGTGAATTTTTGAATTATTTCTAATATTTTCGGTACATTGATTTCAGTTCGACAACTCGAGAAAGCCAAGGACACATTCGCTTTGGGCGATCCATCAGATTTGCGCGTTAAATCTGATACGGAAAGTTCAGACGACGATGACAGTCATCTAACCGGTCGACGCAATAAAAAGATGAAAACATCGGCGTATCATTAAAATTTTTATTTGTTTCTCCATAGTGACACGAACCGAAACGAATTGAAGAAAAAAAAATTGTTCGAAATAAAACACAATTCGAATGGAACCGATTTTTACAATTTCTCTATTCAATTGTAATATAATACTTTTTATTATTATTTTAAATGAAAACATCCAATCAGAAAGAGTAATTTTAAATGAAATATTCTGTTTATGTTGTTTATAAATATATTTTAGGAAAAAAACAAAAAATTTTTTAATGTCCACAGTATGTTGCGAGTGCGAATAGCAAACAAAAATAAATAAGTAAAATTATTCAATGTGGCACAATTTGAGTTGAATGAATGGTTGTTCTAGAATTGGACTGACAATATTTCTCGAAGGATATCATCAATTTTCAAGTTTATGGTTCTCTTAATAACGCAAAAAGTGCAACACTGAAATGTTCACATTTCAAGGCTAGTAGAGCCCAAAGGGTGGTCTCACAAACGGTTTGAGATATTAAGTTAAAATTTTTGGGTATTAGATTGAGTGAATCCCTTTAAGTGATGACTTTTTGTGGGTGGTGGGATGAGTTGGAGTGAGTAATTTATGTGAAAGATCTTGGTTTCTATTGTATATCTCAGGAAATGGTCATTCTAGGAAGTTGAAACTTGGAGTTTGCATAGAGCTATAATGGAACCACTTGCAAAAGACTAATAGATGGGAGAGTGGGAGTTGGGGGGAAAACAATGTATCTGGAGAATTTGGAAGCTGCTCTCGGATATACATTCTAAAATCCATATATCATGGAAGATTTATTCCACAAGGTTGGAACTGGGTTATTCTTGTAAAATTACCAGGGCAGTATTTTAGAAATAAAATTATTAAGGTGTCAGCGGTGAGGGAGGATGCGAATGAACGATTTTAGATTACTGTATCTCACGAACCAATTACGCACTGAAGATAAAATTTGGTTTGAGTAAGTGTGCAAGAGGATTTCGCTGATTTCAAAAATTTTAAGGTGGTTATGGAGCACGGAACTGTTGTGGAGAGGGTGGCTAATAACACTAGGCAACAGCCGAAAGTTCTGAAATGAGATCATCTTTCTTTGGCTAGTTTTCGGTCACTAAATACGAATATAACAATGAAAACTGTTTTTTAGTTTAAGTTTAGGAGATACGTGATGTGTGCTCAATGAGGAGTTTTCACGGTGGAGCATTTTAAAGGAGACGTTTAAGGGTTACACTTATTAATAAAAACTGAAACTAATTTAAACACCAATTATATTAATCAAGTCATTAGCGAATTTTATTTAATTGGGGGAAAAGGAGCAATTTAATCTACTTGGTTACATTTAAATTACCTTTTATTGTAAAATTTAAAGTTAAGTCATAAAAATTTAGATAGTGGGTTTTACTGAACGAGTAAGAGTCATCTAGTTAGTGAATTGTATTTAAGACTGTCCTATCTTTGTAAATATCCAGATGGTGGAACTGTAATTATGCAGGATGTCTCGCAAATGTGTAATTAATAGGGATCAACTCTGTTCAATTCGTCATGAGATTAATTTCGTAGCCTATGCTATCGACATCGCCAGATCCAGTCTTTCCACCCAGTGATTCATAAAGTCAACAAAATATAATAAGCAACCTTCTGTTATGCAGAAATGGCAGATTTGTGGAGATTTAAAAGTTGTTGCCCTCTTGCTTGGATTGCAGCTTGGTTACGCAAAACTTTGCAAGTTCTTGTGTGAATTGGGTAGCAGTGTCAAAATAAATATGCCCTTAAATGTTCACTTCATTTATTTACAAGTATGTCTAGAATTATTTCTAGACAACTACAGCTCCGTTAGTGATGAACACGGTGAACGTTTTTATTAGATCATTTCAGTCAGGAGAAGCAATACAAGGGAAAACGGAACCCTACCATGCCAGCGGATTACTGTAGGTTGGACTCTTATGAGAGATGCTTCTGACCTCCAGTATAAGATAGAAGCAAAAAAGGAATAAATAACTTAGAATAAAAGGGACCCTCGCTCACAATGAATACGTCGTTTTCACGAATTCCATCATATCTAGTCTGATGAGATAATGAATTGGTTTTTACTTCTACTGACTTGTTATACAATCGTCTTCTTCCACGAGCTAAGCATTAATAATGCAAAAGGCAAGAACATAAATGGTGTCTGTCTTTCACATGTTTATTTTTTAATTTTTAATGTCTGATAAGGTGCGTAATGTGCACATAAGAATTTGTCTCATCACATAAATTGTTGCTCCTTAGATTCCAATGGATTTAGTACTGCTTAAAAATAAATGTACAGAAAATTTGATGTATGCACATGGGTCCGGATAGTAGCAGACCGTAAGCCCCAAGCGGAAAAATGTGGGAAAGCAATTTTGCTCAATTGGAAGTATTATCAGCGATCAAAGTGGTTGAGGTTAAAAATTGTATTAATAAAGCTCGCCAGGTCTGTATTTTTTTACCTTTGTCGACAATCATCACAGTTCAGTTTTAGTTTCAAGAAGGAGCGGAGCGCTAGAACCACCACGCTCACTAGGCACCGTACGGGCCCATTGCGATTCCTTCAGAAACTCGTGAAACTGGAACATTTGAAATTTTTACAAGTGACCACTTAAATTAAAGTTAAAATTAAATTCAAATCCTAAAACAGATTTAAAAAAAAACCTAGGATAGCGGAAGTTCATTGGGGGGGACGTGGGGGGTACGTGGTGGGTACGAAACGTACCCACCATGTACCCCCCAATGGGTTTGAGCACATAGGCCGAGATTTTTACAAGTGACCACTTAAATTAAAGTTAAAATTAAATTCAAATCCTAAAACAGATTTAAAATAAAACATTTGAGCCATCCATCCCCTCAAAAGCACTCCAAATCCCTACAGAACCTGACCAGTTTGTCATCCCCTAAAGACCTCAAATCCTCGATGTTATCGAAGAAAAGACTACCCAGCCATCTCAATCGCCTCCTAGCGATCCCTGGGCATTCACACAAGAAGTGAGTGATGACCTCCACAGCGTACAGATAATGGCAGAATCTGCACATGTCCGTCTCCGCTACCCCTAGTCCCATAGCATGTTTCCTCTGCATACAGAGACCTGTCAGCATCCCGACTAGTAGACGCAGCTTTCCTCTATCCCAAGTTAATATATTCCTAGTTTTTTGGCTATCCAACTCGGGCTACAAGGCTATAGAGTTGGCCGCCTCTTTAGAACGCTCACCAATTTGCGCTTTGATTCCGCAAATCGGTGGACAAACATCCTCCTCAACCCTACCATTCGATGCCAATCCTGATCTCGCCAGCACGTCCGCTCTTTCGTTCCCTAGTATATTACTATGCCCCGGCACCCAGTAAATCAGTACTATGTTCTGACTACAAAGTAACTTCAGCACTTCTCGACAGCGCTTTACTAGCTGGGATTTAATAGTTACCGATTCAGGCGCCTTTATGGCCGTCAGGCTGTCGATGTAGAGTGAGATATTCTGATTGCATATCTCCCCCATCGACAGGATGTTTGCTGATTGCAACACAGCCAGAATTTCCGCTTGGAAAACACTGCATACATCTGGCAACTTGAACGACTTGCCTACACTCAGCTGCTCGGGGAAGACGCCTGCGCCAGTGCCACATTCCATTTTCGATCCGTCCGTATAAACGGAGATTTCCCCCTCACGTTTTACCCTATTGTTCTCCCAGTCCATTCTACTAGACAATCATCACACTTTGCTTCAAATTTTGATGTAAAAGTTCAATTCAATTCAATTGTATCATACTTGATACAACACCCAATAAAATAAAAAATTCGTTTAGATTATTGTCTGAGACTTATTTACTTAAATCGTTTCGGATCCAACATTAAAAGAACAACAACAAATGCAATGTTTTACAATGTATTTTTCCAATAATTAAAAAAAAACTGACTAAAATTTACAAATCAAACAAATCAAAAATGCGACATTAAAATAAACTTTGGTAAACTAATTCTTTCTGTAAAAGAAAAATATAGAAAAGCTCGAAATCGTTAAAAAAAACACTGACAATTCTTCTACGTTCAAAAGGGACATTTTTCTCTACATTTATCATTTTTATACGAATGAAACCAAAGTCGATATTTTAAGTTGTCGAATGACTCGAATTTGTTTCATCATTTTGTTCAGACATTACTTCATCATCACTTTTTAAACTAGCGTCCTCCTCTTCGACATTATTGCAATTTTCGGGTACATCATTACGGAAATATTTTAACGAATTCATAACAGCCATGGGCGGTACATTGTGCAACGGATGAACTGGTAACAGCTCATTTTCTAAACTTCCCAAAACGAATGGTTGTAAGTAACTATTACAGTGTTGAGCAATTGATACGCCACTTAACGTGTAGCAAGTGTGATATAAGTCTTGAGGTCTATTTGAATAAAATGTTTTTTAGGTTTTTTTAATATCAATGTTAGAATGCGTCGTGGGAACATACTTGCCAGGTTTATCAACTAGGCCTCCAGTGTGCCTTTGACAGCAGAGTAAAATGTATTCTTGTAGAGCCGCACTGTTGAGTAGTGGGGTCTTCACTATATCAGTCATCTCTGGATCTGAAATGAAGAAAGGATAATGGAAGATTTTAAATAATGTACCACGTGAACTAAGCTTATAGATGATGTTATGCTAAGCGCCTTTTCCTACACTATAATCTTGCCAGTTCGAAATATCGCGTCAAAATAAAAAAACTGTCGTATTTGAAATGTGAAAACATAAAAGCAGACACGGCTACGGTGGAGTATGTGTAAGCCAGGAGAAGATTGATTCAATATTTCCAGCATGAACCCTAATCCAACACAAGATCCGCAATTATAGTCATTTTACCGCGATTATAGTCATTTAACTCCATTTGATCAAGATTTTTATACGAACTGGGATGCTGTTTGCTACACATTCAGGCAGAAACAGGTATTAGTTCAATACCCCAGGGCTCCTTAAGGGGGTATTTACATTAAACTCATTCCAAAAATCGAACATTTTTTTTTCTTATTTCGGTAGATAAACCTGTGTAGAATATGGTACTCAAACGGTTTTTTCGAAATCAACTTTATACGTGAGCTATCGTATCATTTAGTCACCTACTTTATGGATTTCTAATGGCAAAAATTACTAAAGAAACGTGATTTTCTCGAAACTATGTTTTGCGAACTTGCTTAAGTTCTAGAGCTTGAACCCAATAAGCTATCGACTTTATTTTTTATTTCAGTTTAAAGTAAATTAAATTCATTGGAGCTTATACCAACAAAATAGAGAAAAACATTTTTTATATTTTTTTAACACTTTCAAGGTAAAAAAATCTTGAAAAATCGAGACTAAAAATTTGTATGCCCGTAGTTTTTTTTTTTGTTCGATGTTATATTGATTTTATTGGTATAAGCTCTAACTACAGAAATATATTTCAGAAAAATTTCTTAATCTTTGATTTCGGATAAAATTTACGCAAAGTGGACCTCTTTTTTGAAAATGATGACGGCGCACAGTGCGGTATTTGTATCAAAAATCTGGCCAAAAGTCGAAATGAAAAATTTAAACTGACGACAGAATGAACCCCTTTTCTAAGAAGTCAAATAGTTATGCCGTCATGCGGCAGTAATATTTTGTGCTTCATGCCATTCTATTGACGATAAAGCCAGTCGAAACTCAGTCATTGAGACCGATGGTTTTTTTTCCGGTGCTTATCTGAAAACGTTTTTGTCTTTTGCATACTTATTGTTTCGTGAGTTGCGAATTAAAGTCAATTGTGATGGATTTACAAGTTCAAGGTATGTACTGAATTTTTAATTTAAAAGTATTTATTTAAAAATAATAATATTGCTTCTTTTAAACGCTTGAATAAAAACGTTAAAAAACTCACAATTTTTTTTTTCAATCATTAGTGGTTTAGTTTTATTTCCGGGTCAGTCCGGGGAAAAATAGTGATTACAAGTTATGGTCAAGTTCATTAGCTAACTGATAAACCCCAAAAATCTTGCGCCAATTTGTTTTATGACTCTTTATTTTGAATATGTCGTGATTTAATACATTTATAAATTTCTAATTTTTTAATTTTTTTAATTTGATGGAAATGTACAGGAGATGGCTAGAAAAGAACTATACAGCCATCAAGCAGTGTTCTCAACGTTTAATTGATGAGAAAATGAATTTTGTGGAAAATTGTTTATTGGAGAACACAAATTGTCCAGTAGACAAAATTAGCGTCCTTCAACATGAATTAAGCCATTTTAGGACGGACTTCAAAAGAAAGTGGGCAGCTGCGTCTAGGAAGGTAGAAAGATTTCTAAAAAACAACGAGAAATGGCTTGCTGGCACTGTCAACATAACAATGTGGTCAAAAGAAAAAGCAGGTCGGCCATCAAAGGAATTCGATACGTGTAGTGAGTGTAGTAAACGCAGAAAAACCAAAGAATTACGGGAACAGGTACCTGAGACAACATTAACTTATGCTGCCCAAATGAGTTTAAGAGCTGCTGGTAAAAGCGATGCCTTACAGTTCTAAAAGAAATGACGAAATCCCCGACCAGAGCATCAAAAGTTCGTAAGCCAGCAATAACCAGATCGCAAAGTGAACTGAAAGAGATCGTAACAACAATGGAAGATAATACAATATAAATTCAAGGCGGAAGTGAAAAACTATATCCTTGTTACTCAAAAATACAAAAGGTAAAGACTGAATGTTATTGTTATCCGGATTCATATCACGTCACCGAAACTTCCGCTGAAAAAAAACTACAAGGCTTGCTTGCTATATCACACTACCTTACGACTTTGTAAATATCTGGATGAAGTTATGCTGATTCTTTCCGAAGGGAAAAAAACTGGAGCTTATATCAAAGTGGGGATGCGATGGCAACAAGACCAATTCAATAAGAAAAAATTGCAAGCTTGAACTCAGACGAAGATTATATAAGCACTTCTGATGAAGAGGATTAATTTTAGGAATCATAATTTGTGATCATAGTAAATTAGTTTTATAATAGTTTCAATTTTAGTTATTACGATTAATATTATTTAGAAAATACTCTATTATTAAAAATAATAAATAAATTCGAGTCTATGCCCTCCGATGACGAAACAGCTCCTTCGGACCTAGTCCAACACAATCTTATAAAACTGGCGTTTTCCAACTGTTATGTCCTCAAGGACAGCGATTAATCAACAGTCGGGGATTTCGTGTTGGGGTTTCACACCAGAAACCCTACTGACGCCGGAAAACATAACATTTAATCAAATTTGCTTCTATGGTAGCTTACCATGAAAAAATTTCATTCTTAAATACATGTACTAAAATATTTGAAAAAAACTCCCGTTTTCATTATTGACTAGAAGGTTTTTGCTAAACAGATTTTGGGGTTTTGAAATTAAACAGAAATGATATTACCCAGTTTGTTGTTATAATAAGCGAGAAGTGGCAATAAAAAGGATCTGAAGAAGGATCAGATTATATAGCATTGTTATAAGTCTGTTAACGAGATAAGGGATCGCATGAATAATAAATTGATAATAATTTCCAATAATAATAAATTTCCAAAAAGGGCTGTAAAAAGGATTCCAAGGGGATCTAATGTAGAGTTATTAGTGAATAACAGGAAAGGCGTCTACAGAACATCTGAAGAAGAAAGAAATCAGATCGCCTTCTTGTCGGTCAGGTAACGGTAAAAGGTAAACTAAATTTGGTCCAAATTTGGAACAAATTACAGGCATTTCCTTGAAAAAACAAGTGAAAATATGAGCGTAGAGCATTAAAATGCAAAATTAATTTGGGAAAATGTTTAGCACATCATTTTAAGTCAAATTAATAAAAAAATAATTTTGGCCAACTTTTTCGTATAAATACCCCACGTGGCTGCACTAGCTGTCGGGCTATCACTCAGGGATGTATGCGCCAGTCCACACTGCTTAGCGGATTCACTGATGTATTCTATACGGACGGCTCAATGACTGAGTTTATGCGATCCTTAAGGCAGTAGAATGGATTATAGACGGAAGATGGAGAGGCAGGATGATATGCATTTGCAGCGACAGTCAGGCCGCTCTACAATCCCTAGATAATCTAATCGTCTTTTCGAAGATGGTACGTGAGTGTAAAGAACGGTTGAATTCAATGACTTAAAGCTCATATGGGTTCCAGGCCACCAGGGTGTAAATGGCAATGAAATAGCTGATACATTAGCAAAGGCTGGATCGGACTCAGCCATGGTCGGACCAGAACCAGTTTTCGGTGTTCCAGTTGCCTCTGTTAGGGCTGCCATTGCTGAGTGGGTGAGTAAACCACACATTGAGAGATGGCTGCTTCTTCCGGGAATGCGGCAGACCAGAAACCTTGTTGAGGGACCAAGTGGACGAACCGCTGCTTTTCTTTTCAAATTAAGCAGAAAGGAATGTGGTAGTGGGGTTGGTGTCCTTACAGGGCATAACTCGTTGTCCTACACCTGGCCAGATTGAGACTCATTGACGACCCATGTGCACTGCTTGCGACGAGAGCGACGACACAACGGAACATTTCCTTCTCGAGTGTCCAGCTTACTCTTTTGCGAGAATGCACGTATACGGCGATGATATTATGAGGATGGAAGAACTCACTTCTCGCTCCCTACCTGAGCTCTTGAAATTCGTGAGGAGGACGAAAAAGTTCGAGTAGAGACTGGGGGATTCGAGTATAATGAGCCATGTTTGGCCTAAATGCTCAAGATGCGCTACTTTGCTGCGTGTCTTCCCCACACTAAACAACAACAACAACAACTGCAAACGTAAGCCACTACAGCATTTCACACAGTATTAAAAATGGCACAGCATCTCTATTCACTCGCCATCAAATAGAAGGGGTGATATAATCGTCTACGTCAACTCGATATAATTAATGGAGAGTCGTCGGTGATTCAGTCGGTAAAACAACTTTCTGAATGTAATGCCACTTGTCTTCGCTTCGCAGTGAAACGGTGTGAAACCCTGGGAAATTGCAGTGGCAATTAACTGGAAATTGCTATAGATAAATACTGCCCAAACAACCGGAGGCGGACGCAATAAGAGTTTCACGCCGCCATGCCGCCATACGAACTACCTTCTCACCCCAATCACTTGGGATGTATGACAATACGATCGGAAAGTGCCATCTTAGGACGCTTGTGGTTCGAACAGGCATTTTTTCGGTAATTGGAGCTTCGACAAATTGTCGTATCGGATGACGCATTCAAAAACCTCAAAGCACTTTGTTCAAGGAATTCCCAAATAGTGGATATATACGCTTCACTGCGTGTTCCTAATGTACGGGATTACGCTCAGATCCATCGATTCTGCTTTACCTGTAACACTTAGCCACGTGGCCCCATGCTGGAGAAGCATAGCTTATGGTAGACCTGATGATCGACTTGTTGGTTGGTTGGTTGGTTTAAGTGGCAGCCCTGTCACCCAGACAGGGCTCAATTAGCTCAGAGGCCGTTTTGAAACCACAAACTCGTGTTAAACTCGGCTGTTAAGGGTTGTTGATACTGGGGAATACAGAAGATGAATGTGAGAAAGGTTGATTGAATTGGATCGCTATAGCCACCCTGTGCTGTTCAGGAAAAGTAATAACTCTCCAATCCTCTTCCCCGAAATCGATCGACTTGTAGAGCAGCAATTTGCTGCGATTGGAAGATTGCTGCAACTCTTTTCCATGAAAACAAGTTTGGTGGCCAAGCTTAACTTTTCTAACAACGTTTGGATGTGCTGGCCAAAAGTTATTTTTGGCTAATTTGACCCCGAGGTACTTCACAACTGGTTTCCAAGGAATATGGTCCCCAAGAGGTCACAACAATTTGATACTTCTTTTGATATTAGACGCGATTTCTATAAAAAAAAATTGTTACCCTCCTCCCCTTACTCACAAGCTGAACATAGCATAGAATGTCGTCAAAATGGATCCAAAATACGGGGTAAATAAATAAATGCACCGTATACTCACCGTTCTTACAAAGTATTGCCTTAACGATGGGAAATATTGCACCGACCCAAAACGAATAGCATCCATCGACCAGTTTGTTTGTTCGTCCCTGAAATCCGCCTTCGAATCGCATTTGCCTCGATGCAGTCCACTTCTGTGATGAAAACAAAAAAATTTACCAAAAATTTCTAAGCCAAGTTCGGTCGTCCGTACCAACAATCGATCCAAATTACATTTATCGGTGCCGCCGAGAAAGACGAGCGACGCAATGCCGCAAAACGTGTAGCCACCATGTGCCTCTAAGTCGGGTGCACCACCAAAACCACCTTCGTACGTCTGACAACTTGCTATCCAATCGGCCGTTCGATCAAACACTTCGTGTTCTTCCTTCTCCGAAAAATTGGTCAATTTGGCACAGGATAGCGCACAATACGCACCTCGAACATCAATCTCGCCGTCGACGTGCAGCTTAAACGCTCCGTCCGATTCACGAACCGACAACAGGAATTCTTTGAGCGTTGTCCTGTTTATCGTCTCGTACGCTTTGTCCGTGCCGATAATGCACAGGCTGTTGACCGCCGCGTACGTTGGTGCCAAGTGCGGTTTCTGACCGGGACCGCCGCCAAAACCACCACCGGTTGCTCGACATCTGAAATTACGCACCGAGTTTAAAGCCGGATGCGTACAATCGATCGAATCGCGACCACTTACTTGCCCAGAAAGTTAACGACATTCTCCAGCAAATCGTCGGTAAATTTGAAGTTGAGGAGATGAGCTGCGTTCAGAATCCAGTAGATTAGCCACGGCCGACTGCTATCCAAGCACTCGTACGACGACGACAGACTCCGAAGCGAGTTCTCCAGATAGCGGATATGTTGCGCGCGATAGAATTTCGGCAAGGATTGATCCAAACACTGAAGCTGCTCGAAGCGATCGAAACATTTCTCGATGAGATGTTCCGTGTTTATCTGCCGGAGCGGAAGGATGGGTGGATGTTTTTCAAACTAATGAAAGTGATGTGTTACCTGTTCCCTGGATGTTACCGTCGATATGCGTTCATCGTCTAACTTTTCCCTTTTGAGGGCGGCAAAGTCACGAAATTGTGCCGAAGCTTCCGACATTCTTTGGATTTTCTCTTTTCGGTGAGATTTTCTTTCGGTAACTACTGTCAGTGAGAAATGTCAACATTTTTGACTTTTGATTAAAAGGTCTATTCGAGAGAGAATCTTTTTTTTGGGTTAAAATTGTACAACTTCAACATCCCAGCAGGCAAAGTTTCGTATACTTGACGAAAGAAAAGACCGTAGAAAGGTTGGATAAAACCCGTAGAATTCTAGGGTACGATGTCCGCGGCCGCTCTGTGAGTGTATACGTATATTTTTGAAGAGCACTTGACGTAGAATATTTACGGCGATTCTACGTATATTATTGTAGGTGCTTATACGTAACATACGTACGTTGTTTGTGCGTACGAAATTCACTCCATTTCTACGAGTGGTGCAACGGATTTGCCCGCCCATTTTTTTATTTCTCCCTTTTACATAGAGAATTGAAGGATTTTAAATTTGACTTATGAAATCCTGACGCTGAACCAACTGCCAAATTTCGAATCCTTCAATTCTAAATGTAAGCCAGAAGAAGTAATAAAAATGAGTATGGAAAAAGTACCTGAAATGTGACTTCAAAAATACGTTGGCAAATGGCAACTCGAAACCTTTGTCGCTCGTGCTCTGAAACTGAAAATAAAAAAACATGAATGCAGCTCGTCAATCCTTAGAATATACTGAAACAATTTAAAAAAATACATGGAATAAAATCCATGGAGAGTCTAATCTTCAAACTTCAAAACTCAAACACGGAATGCGTCGCAATCAAAATTTTATTTGACTTGACGCTTGAAAGTTTTCTTGCTTCTTGCATGTGTGTGGGTGTGATAGATGTGTGTAGAAAATCTTTTGAATTTTCCTTACATTTACACGGAGTATTTTGAGTATATGCATCTCTATCGTACATATGGACATATATGTCCGTTGAAAATGTGTAGAAATTTCACGACTATTCGATGGCCATGGTTGGCTGGTGGGAAACCTTACTCCCATTCCTACGGAGACAGTTTTCGTTCGCTGTCCCTTTCTTACACATGGAGCTCTATGGCTGTAGAAAAGGTGTAGAATTTCGATTAGTTTTCTACAGGTATGATCTGCCTGTTGGGATTCGCTTTAAAAACATGATTTTTTTCTTTCTATTTATAATAATAATAATAATAGATTTAATCCCTTCATGCAAAATGGGCAACTCCCTCCAACTCAAAAAGTCGGAGAAGAACTCCCCATTTGGGCACACTTTCGCAGCTTAAAGAACTGGAGACAATAATAATAGGTACCTATTATCGAAAATAAGTTTTAAACTCAATTTTTGCGTTTACTTAACATTCTCGGCACGATAAATGCGAATTATATTTCGAAAAAACCGAGTGGATTTACTGATTTTCCGCTCCGTGTGGATTCTATGCTTTCTATGGCAACACCAATACCGCGGCCATTTCGCCGTCGGCGGTTCAATCAAAATTGAAAATAGATTTTGGGCTCCATTGCTCGGGGTATCAATCGCTGTCAGTGCGCGAATTAAAAATTTCATAAATGGTGTGTGCTCTGTAAATTAAACGATTAATTTGTTCTTTAACGAGTATACTAAACGCGTAAAAAGTGTTCAGAAGCATCCGGGTAAGTTTTCAGCTTGTTTTTCTATGGTTTTTCGTTGTGTGAATTTTCTCGTGAGTCGAGGAGTTGAAAGTGGACAACGGCCATTTTGGATTTTCCGTACCTCGGGTACGAAAAGAAATCGAAATTTTTTGAAAAATCGGTTTTTTTTCTGTTGCATCGATGGTTTTGGGTTGGACTTTGGTCGCTTCTATTTCAGGGATTATCGGGGAATGCGGGCTTTATGCGGGTTTCGATTTGTTAAATATTTGGTGCAGTTCTGTTTCACAGGATTTTCGCAGAACATTTTTGCAAAATTGTCGGTGAAGAAGTGAAAAGGGTCTACTCGATTTTATTATGTAACTCGAAACAACTTGAGAATTTTCTGGAAGCAACTCGCTCGCATTATATAGGGAGCGACCCTTTGACTTGAGTTGGGGCTTCGTCTGACAGTGGAATGTTCTGGAGACTTTCAAAGCGAAGCGCCCTTCAACCGGCTGTCCGAGTTTGGGTCGAGTCTGTTTTATTTTGGAGTCGGGCCTGCGACGGCGGCGTTTACTTAGTTTAGAACTAAAACCTCTGCTTATCTTGCAATCAATCATTTTTACAATTAATAGTCACGCGCACAGTGGAAATTGAAACAATTTATTATCTCGCTGTTACAAGTTTCTGGGGGCTGAGTACGCCAGATACCACTCGTTGCGACATGCGTACAGA
Source organism: Beris morrisii (assembly GCA_951812415.1). NCBI lineage: Eukaryota > Metazoa > Arthropoda > Insecta > Diptera > Stratiomyidae > Beris > Beris morrisii. The sequence continues at coordinate 104,646,499 of OX638312.1, read as the reverse complement.
CGACCGCAAAACCCTGTCCTCTTGTCGTAACTTGTTGCGTCTTGTCCCGGTCCAATCAGACCCAAAATTCCGCTTCGGTACACGAGCCACTACTGTAGCGTCCTGCTTACACTTGCGTCTGGTTTGTGGTGACCTTCCGTTTGTAGTTTTCCGCAGAAAACGTTACACCTTGAATCTTATCTGACATCCGAATGTATGTTCCGTTTTTGGGTGTCAGAGGTTGCATTGACCTTAGAAACTGTCTGAAGCAGCATCATAGCTGCTATGAGATCACAACCTATTTTTAGGGCAGCCGGTTCCAGTTTTTGATTTCGCACATTTCAAGAAACTTGGCGTTGCGCTCTAAATTTTCCGTCGTCGAATTCAAGACCTTGTGGCTTAATTTTTTTTTTTTGTGCGGTTACACTTACTACGTTTACATGGAGAATCCAAAGATCGAAAGATCGAAATTTGGATCGCGTTTATGAAAACACCGGATCGAAAGATCGAAACATGGGCAAATCGAAGAAATGACGAACGACATAACCGGTTTCGATTCGATTCAGGTCGAGAAGTTGGTTCGGATCGAGTCGATCTCATTTCAATCCGGTCTGCGTCTACATGCGATTTTAGAGTATTGAATCCAGATTCAATCCTTCATGTAAACGTTGTAACTGTTGTGAGTTTTTGTCTTGTTCGCGGGGGAAGTTGAGCTTTGGACGAATCTGCTCAACAAGGATTTTCTGTCTGTTTTGAATGAGGTCGGTCATTCAGATCGGGACACTCAGACCAGCGTTGTTCCCTTTTCGGAAATTTTAGAAGCAGATCTGGGTCAAAAAGCGTAGTAGATTTCAAAGTTTCGTAGTAGATTGAAAATTCTAGTAAAATGAGTTAAATAGACATTTTTCATAATTCACTAGGTTTATTGAAAAAGATGAATTCAGTCCAGTCGCGGTTTTTTCTTTGATAAATAATAAACGGATTGTCCTAAATAAATAAAATTAATCTATTTTCTTATACAAGATATGCTGAATTGCTGGTGTGGCAACCCATTAAGTATCTCAGTGCTGATATATTACGTACACTTATAAACTAACAGATTTAACGACATCCCTAAAAGCCAGTTTTTCTAGCCGCAGCTTAGTCATAGACATTTTCAGCCCATCAAAATCGATCAACTTTTACTACATCATTTTAGTATAATATTATAAATTATTGTGATCGATTTAACAAAAAAATTTGCTACCCAAGAATGACGAAATCATTTAAAGACTCGTAGCTTTCCAACTCTTTAAAGTATTCAGTAAAAAAAATTTATTGGATAGACTAGGTAGACCTCTTTAAATACCAATTTTTTGGAGGTGGTGTGGGAGGGGTTGAGACGAAAAATGTTTCCTTTTATATTTCAGGAACCGATACGATTGGAAGTTGAACCTCAGAACTTATCTATATAGGTACCTTTTCTATCTCTGGAGCGGCGTATGCCAGAAACTTGAAACTTGGTGGATATATCGCCGTGTCGCAAGAACAGTGACGCAACTGCAAAAAATTCTAATTTTTTTCGGAGACAATATCATTTTTGACAATTGCCCACAAGCCATACGAGCTTATTAATAGTTACTATAGACAGCTAGCTTATTAATAGTTACTATAGACAGCTTAGATCAAGAGCACGTTCGTTTAAAATAACGGGGAACGATTTTATGCAATAATAGCGAAACCATAAAATATTGAAATGTGAAAACAAAAAATTTTCGAAATTGCAGTTGTGTCACTGTTCTTCCGACACGGCGATATGTAGATGTATTAGAAAAGTAATGTGGGGAAAAATTGTCAGTGAAAATGGGGTGCATACATTTTTATGAATTTATCTCTAGGAGTTCTTAAATATTAAATTAATTCGATTTTTCATTGAATTTATTTTACTAAATTACTCGTAGACACCTTTGCTATGCTAACTAGTTTTAATATAGTTGTTAAGATATTAAGTTATCTGTTCTCTACATTACAAATTATAAAATGGTACTGAATAATTAATTAATTAAACTTGTTGGGCTCTTTAGATAAATGCCTAAGGGGATGTAAAGCAGTTGTAAACATTGTTACGGCATATCTCTTATGGCCCGTTCCTACGATGTTCAGTTAAGTTCTAACTGGAACTTTATCTGACAGATTTTCATACGAGACTTCCAGTTAAAGTTCCGGTTAAAGTTTAACTGAAGATCGTATTAATGGCCCTAAGTCTGATTAGATATCAAAAACGTTTTTACTTCCATAAATTTTTTTTTAATCGCCAAAGAAGCGTGTTCAAATTTTTTTACTTTTGAACCCCCGAGAAGGTGTTCTCTCGAATTCCGTTATATCTCTTAGGTCAGATATTAAATTGGGCTTTACTTACGCACTAACTTTATAATGGCCTAAAAATTAATTTCAGGATTTTTGGATATTCAATCCCAAGGGGGTGTAAGTGCGGTTACACTAGTGTTGTATAGTTCGGTGTCAGTCCCGCTCCTAGTTCGTTTGTATTCATTCATTGCCGTTTGTAAGTCAGTGGTGCAATATACTTGTAGACTGACGACCTTTTTTTTTAGCTCATCACATTGTACCAGACAACTTTTTTTTTTGGTCACGACATTCTACTAGGAATGACAACTACGAGTCGTTCCAAACATCATCACTTAACTCCCGCGAACTAGTGAACTAAAAGAACAAACTAGTTCGCGACGGATCGGGAACCGGAAATGATCGCTTACTATGGTGAACTAAAATGCGCAAGCCTAGTTTGTGAGCTACGCGCTTTCAAACGCTTTTGCGTTCGGCGTACGGCGGACACCGAGATGATGTGAAGGTGTTGCGTACGTTTACACACATTTTGCGTTATTTTTAAGGTCTCATGTGGTAGCAAATTGGTTTTTACTTCTACGTGCTTTTTATGTAATCGCCTAAAAACTAATTTCGAGTATTGTTTTTAAATCAACCTTAAGGGGTTACATACACCTGGGACGGCTAAATCTACGCTATTTTTACGCATTTTTTCCGTGCATAAAACTGAAGTTAATTGAACAACCATTATGTATCTCTTAAAGTATTACATTTTGTCTATATTATGTGAAAATTTCAAACGGTAAAAAAGTTACAGTCGTTTTGCTGGGACGTGGTTTTTGCTGAGAGCGATTTCGGTACCAGACTTTCCTCCGCCATTTTTTCTCGACATTTTTTTTTTCTGAAATTAAATACATAGCTCAAAAGCTTACCGAGCCGGAATTTCAAAATTCAATTTTGTCGGATCATGGCAGCCTCGCCTCAAAATTGTTCATGATAAAAAAAAAAATAAGCAAGATATCGAAAAAATGGCCCGCCACAAAATTGTTCAGTAATTATGATAAAAAAAAAATAAGCAAGATATCGAAAAAATGGCCCGGTAAACGTAAGAGTGTTGTATTAAACACAATTGTGCAAAAGTAGGTCCCGATCGGTCCAGTAGTCGCGGAGATAATCCTGGTACCGTTTTTGAAAACGTTGTTTCGAGAAAAACGCATTTAAAGTTTAGGGTACAGTTTACATTGAAATAAGGTTCTGTGAATTTTAACAGTAGAACAAGTATACCTAAACCTCACCAACTTTTCAAAACATGTCCCTGCTATACAGAAGGTCATAAATACCCGGAATTAAAAAAAAACTTATAGTTAAACAGATTACAAAGGCCCGAACACCTACGCGCCAACCGTTAGTCGTTGCTCACCATGTCGGTTACAAAACGCTGTAACTTCATCATTACAGCGAATTTCTTTATGAAATTTTCAGGGTAGACACTTAAAGGATGGTGCTTTCGAATAAGGACCTTTTTAAAAAATCGATTTTTTGTAGTAAACCCCTTAAAGTGAAGTGTAAGTGTACGTTTTTACGAAGATATGACGAAATTCAACACGTTTACGAGTACATGGACTTTTTATATGTACAATCACCTATAAATCGATTTCAAGATTTTTCGATATTTTTTTTCAGTTTATTTATTTCAATGTAGGAATAAAAAACCAATGATGAATGTTGAAAGTTTTATCTAACAAGGAGCTATTCTGTTCACAAAATTAAGTTCTCAAAAAACCTCCTTGTCTCGAAACAACCGTAAGGTAGGGGTGGCTGTGGCATGGACACTTTTGGCACACCAACTCTTTACCCACTTCGTAGACTTTGACCCGAAAAACTGTAATGCTTCGCTCAGACTGTTTGTATATAAAGGTATTACAAAAGGTTGAATGTGTTTATATTATTTCGCGAGTCGGTACAGAGCAAGAAAAGGTAGGAGAATTGAACCTTTTCGTAGCAACATTTTTTTACATGGAAAAAGTAGCAGATCTACTACAATTGTAGTAGGGGAACAACGCTGACTCAGACTAAAAGTTTTATCATCGATAATTTGAAGACGTTTCGGGTTTTTCCGGGCGCAGTCGTCGGAGACAAATCCGTGTGCTCTCCATTGTCCTCAAGAATACGTAAAATAATTTTTCCCTCTGGGTTATGTTTGCTTTACATCACGATGTCTCGCTCATTTGTTAAGGGCTCCACTCCAGACTCCACAGACGACAGTTCGATCTACAGATTTTCTTCGCTAAAGTTAGATCGTTCGTGTGTGAAAAATCGAACTGAGAAATGATCGCAAACTTTAACTACAGATCTTTTGTCACAACAAAAGATTTGCAATCGATCGAGGGCAACCAACGATTTCCATACGATGCTATCTTGTCGACGATTGTGTTATTTGTAACTAAACTTTAATCTCGCAGGCCAAACTGAGTGGTTTATCTGTCAGGTAGAGCTGAGCGATCGGACTGTCGTGTATGGGGACGGAACAGCCCTGAAATTGTGTTTTATCAACTTCAGAAATTTGTAAAACTGCCTTCAAAGAAAGCAACTTTTTTATATATAAATTTTTATTCCCGATTATCTCTCGAGGAGGCGTTGGTTGGACGTAGGGCTGTTACATCGATGTCCTAGTTTTCGCACAAAAATATCGAAGTTTAAACTTAGAATGCCCGATGGAGTCCTAGGGCATCTTTTTTGTTACCTTATTTTTATTGTAAATTCCTTTGCGTAACTCCTCTTTCGTGACTTATTTCTTGACCACCTTCACTTTGGCTGTACTTCATGCTTTGGCACGTGATCAACTGCCTTTGACCGCTTTAAATTGCATTGTCAAAATTTTTGGCAGTCTATTACTAGAACAAAATCCCTAAACTACAGCTAGTATTACACTGTTTGACCATGTGGCCAAATTGCAGTAATAAGCAATGCGAAATAGCGAATTCCAATTATTCTCGCAATATCCGCTCGGTCAAATTCGCTTACAGCAGAGATTAAACGTATAGACAAAATACAGTCGCCATCCTTAGGTGCCACAAAAAGCATAAAATGTCGTGTAATTAAGAGTCTCGTCGAAACTGAACCTTCTACACCTGTAAAAATCGATCTTTGGCGATCGCTTCTTTAAGTAAATTAAAGAAAGAAAACTCATTTATGCTACCAAACGACTAGTTGAGTTTTTTTTTGAAAACACGGAAACAAAAACAAAACTCGAAGAAATCCAAAGCTCTGTTTCAACCAAACCGACAGTGTTTTGTCGCAGTTTTGCCGTTCATTCGATTCAAGTTTTCATCTATTCGCTTAGATCTTCTTAACGTTTCTGTATTTATGGCACTGTCCGATGATGAAGATCACAGTGGTGTTTTTATTGTGTGGACCATATAGTAACGATTTGTCAAATAGCCAACCATTCAATTTTTAAACGCCTTCCACAACCGCATCTCCCCTACACACATCAGTCAGTCAGTACATGCTGACCTTAACGTACGAACAATTTAAAATACGCATTTCATTGACTTTTAACGATAAACTTTTGTACATGGTCTTATCTGCATTTAAAATGCCAAAGCCTCAACCACTGATAATAGCCTACTTCGAAATACGATGCATTAACAACGGAGAAGAAACTGCGTCTTGTTGACGATCCTCTTTTCGTCGCACGCTCTTCGCCAATCACATTCGAAAGGTATGTGCCGATTGTTCAAAATTATTAAGCACAAGTTTTCTCAAGGTTTTCTCTTCATATTTGCGCATATTCTTTTTATTTTTCACTGAATGATCATATTAAGCTGATCATACATGGTAAAACCTTTGAATTGGTCACAGAGGATGGATGGTAAATGTTCCACAACTGACGGAATACCATCGAAGATTAGTCAACAATTGTCCAACCGACTCTATTTACTGCGTATGACTAGCTTAAGTCCGTTTCGTCAGCCAGGCAAGAAGTTGGAATTTATGCATGACGCGTTTGGTTTACTGCTTTTATGCTAACAAATATAGTAAAAAATATTGACTTCGATTACGTGAAAATTTCACGGACAATATTAGCTTTTTCGTTATTTAATTATTAGATCTTCGAATCGATTAGAGTGCCGAGTTGCATAGAGTTCGTTTCAAATTCAGGTTGCTTGTAGTGCTGCAATTCGCCTGGCGCTATGTCTGACGTAAATTTAAAATAATAAATTTGATAAATTCTTTAACTTTTGATGTTTCGATCGATCAGGCTGTATTCACTTTGAAAATCTGCACAAGTTTTACATTATAAACATTTACACTTAAATGTTTAAACCTAAAGATTAACATCAAAGTTTATGATTGTGTTCGTCTTTTTGAAGGCGAAAAATGTTTAATTTGGAACCAGTATTTAGAGGTTTTGGTTTCATAATCTAGTTCTATTGTTATTTTTTGAGTATTGCAATTTAAGCTCTATGTTTAATGAACTGTAGCTTTTTTATACGGTTGGTTGGACGTCCATAAAATTTCTCACGTTTGATGATATTCGTTAAAAAAAATACGACCTGATTAGTTGTCAGCTCCGCGAACTGTGCGAAGCCTTTTCGAAAGAAAGGAACTAACAGATGAAAATTTGGCGACCAAGAAAAGAGTGTGCCGTATGTCGATCAATTTTTTCATCAGATTTATCATTTTCTCTGTGGCTTTGACTCTAATGAAGTCATTTAAAATTTTTATGTGCATGTACTTTATCATTATCCAGAAGCGTCTGTACAGAATACCATTACACCATATTCGTCGATCGCTTTCCGTCTACATTTGGGGTCACGTCTGGTGTGTATATACGTGGTCTCACATGCGCAGATCAAAGTAAAGAAATTGGTAATTAAAAAAACAATTACAATTCAAAGTACATTTAAAAATTAATAAAAGCACATGCAAAACAAACGTTCTAAAATATTCACGAAATTGATACGCAGAACACAAGCAGAAAATTAATCGAAATTTATGGGAGTATAAAAAGGGCATTCGGCTCTCTCGCTTGTTTCGCCGTTTCCCAATAAAAATTCAAACGCCAGCGAACCGAGGTTAATATGGCGAGGCGTCGCGGGACAAGCCGAGCATTCTGCCTATACTTTCGCACGTGGGAGTGGTGCTCGCCTTGTTTCGGTGAGGATGTGGAGCGGGCATAATAGCAAGGTACTGAAGAGCCTAAGACAAATGTTTTGAGATCTTTGTCCTGAACTCGTTAGAAAGACTTGGTGAGAGATTCCGAGGATGTGAATAGACACCAACACCAATCGAATTCGACTCTTGAGTGTTTAAGATCCTGCTGAGACTCTGTTTAGCTGTGTGACGCGTATCATCCTTTGTTGATTGACAGTCCGCTGTATCCTTTGTTGTTGAAGTCCGTGTAAAAGCGAATATCATTAAATCAAATACCTTTCACGCACAGTTAATGTTTTCGGGATTACATGAATATGGTCTGCTAGTATTCTGTGCCACTGATTGGAGGGTTTAAGTCGAATGGCTCAACAAACTATCATGTCTAGGAAGTCATGAGTGACAATAGTCTATAAATCAATGATGCCACAAAGAATGAGTTTCTAATTTAGTGTATCGAACCGGTGATATTTTAACCTCTACAACCCAACGATAGTATTACACTTTCATGAATGTATCTTTCTTGATCGCAAGTTCTGGAATCTATCGAACTCGTTAAATCTTTTTAAACTTCAAACTAATGTGACTTGCTTGAACAACGATAAATCGGATAACCATAATTGTTGCTGTCAATAAGAATATTAAACCAACATTAATCAAAACTTTGAACCTTTTTTTACATTTAAAAATTTGAACTCTTGTCAACTGTCCAAATACAGGATGGCCTAAATGTCTTCTGCGTTTTAATTTCAACATTAAGCAAACTTTCAAAGGCCAACAACCTGATGCTTCAGTTTTTTTATATTTATGTCAAGATCGAGTTTGTCGGATAAAATGATTGAGCCTGAAAGTGTCCCTAAGATTGCTTGTTCCAAAAACCAACAAAACGTGGAACTTGTCAGAAAACATTTTCATAAACTTGAACGTAGATTGTGTGTTTGTTAGTTTGAGGTCATTATGACCCTCATAGAAAAATGAAGAACACAAAATTTTGCAGCGTGTGTTTCGGTATCGCACCAGCAGCTGCTTGCTAAACGCTAAACTAGCTAGCATAGCATATTCATAGACCACAAACAGCTGAAAGCCATGATACGCGATGAACATTTTCAATTTTTCTTCATACAGTATGTAATATTTTTTTATGGTTTAAGAGCATTAGGCAATTTAGTGACTCCATTTATTTCGAAAGTTTTTTTTCTCTCGTGTTTTTTTTATGGTGGCATAGCCTCGATGTACTTGCATATGGCATATGTGGGGGATCACATACATACACTTTTAATGTTAGTTTTGTTTAGTAGTTAGTCACATGAACGTCAAGTGTTGTGGATCCGAAAAACACGGTACATTACTTTCAATCTCGAATTATTGCATGTTAGACTAATTTGCTTTATTCTTCCTAAATACTAAAAAGCATAACTTGATAGTGACTTAATTCTTCTACGACTCAATAATGCTTATCAATGATTTTTGTAAACGAGGCTGTGTTAAAAATATTTGTGTAATCAAATTGGGTCGTCTGATATTTCTTCTGAGACGGAACGTAACGTACTCGGTATCATTGCGCTAAACAAGTGTTTTATTTCGTAATTTGCGCGTAAAGGGACAGTGAATGTAATTAAAAAAATAATTGACGTTCCTGAGTATAGGCCCTTATTTGACTTCGCGACGCTTAGTCTCGTAGGAGAGAGTTTAGCTGTGAACAATTGTTACTGAATTCTGTATCTGAGCACCCTTTGATAACACATATTCTACGACTTCAGAAAACGCAACTCTGTTAGTTTTCAAGCGATACTAAGCAATTAAGTCTGACTAATTAGTTCAATGAGTTTGTCTTGGTTCGGAAGTAAGCTGTTCCGTGACAGTGGTAACAGATTTTACTCATCAGAAAGATCATAATGCCTAAACAAATACTGAGTTGGTCGTGGGCGCGAATCCTACCTAAGCTTATCACTCGGGGTGACAGTAATTCGGACGAGTATTGTTACTGCCCGATATTTGCAGATTGTATGAAGAAGACGAGGAAACTGCAGAGCACTTTCTATGCCATTGCGAAGAACTAGCACACAGAAGACTCAGACTTCTAGGACATTACTTCCTATACTTCCTATTATTTATAATATAAATATATTTAGGTTAACTAAAGATGGAGATTAATTTTTAGTAGTGACATTTGATTAGTGGCGCCCCCGATGTATTTGTATGCAAAACGGAAAAAGGCAGCCTACGTATTTGGTAAAAACAAATTTGGTCAAAGACCAGAGATTTTTCTCACAAAACTTTTATATATTAAAAAAAAAAAAATTACAATAAGCTCCAAACGAATAAGATCTGAACTCTACCTACCCCTTGAAAGTGTAGAAACTGAAATTATGCGATTACTTAGTGGAATGAAATGCAACTTGTCTTTAATGTCTTGCTTAAATATTTAATCGGTTTTTTATTCGTTTGGTCTGAATAATTGCTGCTAAATTTTTAGACCATGTGCGATAGTAAGCCCATGACTTGGATGAAGTTGAAATCGCATAGCATGCGAAAGAATAAATTGTTAATTAAACAAACGACCCGTTTGTATTGAGTCTTGTAGATAATGCAATTCCATGATGAAATTTTCATATTTCCGTTGATTGTGGAGAAATCATCGTATGCTAAGCAAACCAGACAGTCCGGTCATATTGGGCAAGTAGTCGCGAACGTGAAAGCAATTTCATTTACCTTTGTTGTGAATTTAAGAAATAACCGAAAATTTATTAAACAAACATGACATAAAAAATGGGTCATTGTTGCTGTGGGTATCATCACATGAAAGCTCCCACGATAGCTGCGACAAAATTATGTTTCCGTTTTTGGTAGTTTAACGATTTCATAAAGTATTTTTGTATGGGTTTTGACTTGTTTTTTGAAAATTTTGTTGTTTTTACTACATTGTTTAACATACAATGGGTTTTAGTTTTCGACGAATCGTCATTAGGCTTTTGCATAATTTTTTTAAACACAGCACCCATTCAGAATAATCGGGGTATCATCCGTATGTAGGTATAGAAGGATTTTACTGTTACTGGACGTTGCAAGACAATATTGATCTTTCAGTTCCAGCTAGCGAATACGTTTATAAATCCTGGCTTGTACAGAATTAATAGTAGGTTTTTAGTGGTCCAAATGCGTAACACCTGGTGTAGCAAGGTGGTGCATAGAACCTGTTTCAATCGTCAGCTTCTTATAAGTTTAGTTATAATAAAATTTTCGCTGGAATCTTGCTAACCTTAACAAGTTTTACAACAGCTGACAAAATAAACGAGAGAGTGGACTTATTAGATAAAAGAAACTCAAAATTTAAACTTTCCCGTCGTAAATATTACCTTAATAAATGTCTACAAAATTCCGTGTAAATTAGCCAAAGGGTTAAAAAAAATATGATATTACTTTTTCTGCGTTTTATCCAAATTGTTCGTGGTGGTCTTCACACACTGCTGAGATACCATCATGTTTCGAGCAGATCTACGTCCAATTTATTTTTCTAAGCGAATTGAACGAAATTTCGACACTATCCATAACAAAATTTAATTTAACTGAAATGTAAAATTTAAAGTGAATGAGAAAGGATTTTTTTATGGTGAGAAGTTATCATAGAAGCAAATTTTTAAGAAGTTTTTGTTGCTTTCCGGCATCAGAGGAGTTTCAAAGTTCATTTTCTGATACTTTATAACGAAAAAAGAACAGGTTTCTTTCCTTCAGCATATTCCAGTGTCACATATGGGGATCGTTCAGTTTTCAATCGATATGTGCATGCGCGCTTTTACTTCAATGAATGCTTCTGACCCCTATGACTTCTTTAAGGTTGCGAAAAACTGGTTATAGGCATTCATTCAATCGAGGATAATACACACGCGATGTATGAACGATCCTATTATAAAGTCACATGCGACGGTAGTTCGGTCTAATTGAATGGAGTATGGTTGAATGCATTTCGAATTCCCGGAAAGGTGTCAGGAACATGGGGTGCGATTCGGGGTCTTTGTACTAAACTCGTTCTTTATGAACTTAGAAACTCGGTCGGTATGGTAATGATGAAAAACACTGTACCTGAGTCCAAAAATATTCCCATTTTTTTTTTTAAAAAAAAGGGCAGTTCGCCTTGTATCGTGTGTCATTCATCGTTAAGTTAATCTTTCCAAAATCAAGTAATGATGTTCAGCACATATTGCTCAATATTATCATACACAAAGGTATGAAAATCTGTTGCACGTCAATGTTAAACTCCCAAAAAAAAAAATATGAATACGAAATCATCGGACGACGGCACCGACCGTAATGTCTCAAATTCGCCAAGACCGGATTGGACTGACTCGTCATAGAAGAAGAATGCCTAGTTTGTAGTTAACCCGCTTTTAAAACTACTTCGATATTCTCTGATCATTTTGTCCGCATACAGTTGTAGTCGTTGTTCCACAATTTTCGTCAAAATTTTGTACGGCTTATTTTGGATTGTTTGCCGTTTGTTGTTTTTTCCGACTGGCTCCCATGGCGGACAAAGTGATTGAGGTTGGCTTGAGAAGATGCTGGAAGGTTATATTGAAGGTTTTTTATGATTGTACTATCGATTTTCATCATCTTCTGAAGTTAATCTCAATTTGTACGTAGGTCAAGCAGGAATGTAAAATCTATAAAGCGGTAGGATACTGTAAACGAAAGTGTACTAGATGGCGGTGTTACGTAGTGAGGAATATCAAACTGGCATTTTTAATTAAAAGAAAAGCGCTCTCTAATTGAAAATTATGTTGATTTCGTTTATGTATTTTAATTGCTTGTTCAAAACTACTTATTGCTATTTCCGCCTAACACTGTCACAGCTCCGTAATTAACATAAGCATGAACCAAAAAACAATTCTTGAAATGACCTTCAAACTGCAAACTCCAAAATTAAAAAAAAATGAAGACAAAATAAATTTTAACTACACCCGAGATTTTTGTCAGTAATTCAAACTACCATTTATCATATAATTTTTTTCCGTTAACGGCCGTTTACAAATAAAACGCGCGGGCTTATAATCTCCATCTCACCGAAAGTTTGTCGGTAAAGATTTATTCCGGAGCTCGTCGAGCCTCCACTTAAAGAACTGGAGTATGTGTGTATGTTTTTGGCTTGCGATTTTGCGAAACGGGTTTTCTACTTCTACTTCTGCTTAGAAGCATTAAATCAAGATTTGTTTTTTGTACAGTGCAACACAAATGTTTTGATACAATTGCGTCGGGTTTATATTATACTGCTGCCCATCCACGATACAGAGATAATTGACGATATCTCTAAATCCTTCTCTGCGGTCATGTTGCCTGTCTTTCACAGGTCTTCATTATATGGAACCGATTTTATGTTCGGGATTCGACCGATGTTACCATATACGGTAGACGTTTTGACAAAAATTTTGAATCTGTTGATATTGATGCCGTATGCTCTTTGTACTCCTTATACTCTTATTAGCTATGGTCCGTGAGAACACGGACACACTTAGACCTAACAAAAAGGTCCGTTGTGTTACCACAGGATTATCGAATCCGGTCCTACTCGTCAAACCATTTAGAGCTTGCAATGAAGCGTTGGATTCTAGCGACCTCCATTGCTGCAAGGTCACTAATACAGTTGAAGAAGTAAGCTCCAAGATGAGCTTTCCTTCTAGCGAATAGAGCTGGACAGGTACAGAGAAGGTGAAGGACTCTCTCCTCCTCCTCTTCCAGGCAGCTTCTACAGAAGTCGTTTGAGAAGAGACCGAGTCTTTTAGCATGCCGACCTATAAGACAGTGTCCGGTCAGGACACCGACTGTGGTGCTGATACTCGCCCTTTTGAGCAAAGTCAGCCTTTTAGAGCGTTTTAGATCCAGCTTCGGCCAGATCTGTCTCGCAGTGTGACATGTAATACCCCGTACCCTGCCCATCTTGAGTTGGTTTTCTCAATTGAGTCCAATCCCAGTAGCAGTTTAGATGTAGAGAGAGGCACACCCAGATTCCGATGTTCCGGCATAATCTGAAGGGTGGTACCGCGCCGAGCGAGTTCGTCAGCCATGCAGTTCCCTGGATTATCCCTGTGTCACCCAGCACAGAAGAATATTGAACTGTTCAGCCATCTCCTTAAGAGATGATCGACATTCTACGGCAACCTTTGATGTTGTCGAGACCGATTCCAAGGATTTTATTGCCGCTTGGCAATGAAAATGCTGAATGTCAAAATGCTAATATCCCTAGTAGATATTACATTACACCAAAGCCAGGACAAGGCATTCTTGATCGCCATGAGCTCCGCCTGATAGACACTACAGTAGTCCGGGAGACGGAAGGAGCTGCTAATGTTAAGCATGTCAGAGAAAACAACTCCACATACTCCGCCGTCAATTTTGGAGCCGTCCGTATATATGTGGACGGACTCTTCCGTCCGTACCGAATCCCTTTCCCATTCTAGACGGGTTGGGATGTTTAGGAAATTTTTGTCAAAATCATAACTGGGAGGGGTGTAGTCGGTGTTTTCAGGAATGTTATTGAAGTGATTCAAGATTGTTGAGTGACCTGCATATATGCCAGTCCACTGTTTAAAGGCCCTAAATCGAATGGCTGCACTGGCTGCCATTTGCTTGCCAAAAATGTCTAGGGGTGGCAGATTAAATATCATGTCTAGTGCTGCAGAGGGAGTTGTTCTCAGAGCTCCGCTGATGCATATGCATGCTGATCTTTGTACCTTCCCTAGGGTGGTGCGGTTGACCGCTTTGTCTAAGGCCGTCCACCAGACAACAAAACCGTACATAAGTATCGGTCTGATGATGGACACGTAGAGCCAATGAACTATTCGGGGTCGTATACACCATTTTAGGCCAATGATTGCCTTTTCGCACGAGTAAAGCGCAACTGTTGCTTTCCTTACCCGTTCCTGGATGTTAGTTATCCAGTAAAGTTTCTTGTCCAAAATGAGACCCAAATATTTTGCTCTGTCGGTGGAAACTAGACTAGTACCATTCAGAGAAGGAGGGTCTACGTGACGAATTTTGTATTTCCTTGTATTTTAAAACTAGAACTAAAAAACAATTTTCGTTATCATATTCGTTTGGTTCAAGCTACACTATTTTTTTCCCTTACCACCAGCCCAATTGGTAGTGTTTCATCAGTTTCGTCTCTCGCTGTCTCTTCCATTACGCACGCTTCGCTTTGAATTGAATAATTCTAAATATATCTGTACGCCAGCTGAGCAAAGAAAAAAATAATTTCGCAATATTTGCCGTTAAGTTTTCTGTAGGGCGAGCGATTCTTGCGTATGTTGTCTTCTGGTAGTTTCATTTTCGTGGCGTAACGACCCAACGAGTTCAATCCTCTGAAATAGTTTCCAATTGTGACCTGCAGAATGAAACGCACGTCATACTCATAACCTTAATCCAATAAGAACGCTAAGTACAAATCTAGAAAAACTCACCTCGACCTCAGAGCCATGTTACGAAAGGTCTATCAAAATGTGGTGAATTTTCCCGTGTTCCGCTTTTATGGACTGACGTATGTGTGTGAAAAGAGATAACAGTATTGCCATCGAAAAATCTTTCAATATGTTCCTCTAGCGAGTGAGCGAGCAAGCAGCCTTACTTACGGAAAGCGGAACGGTTGGCGGTTTCGTGACTTTTTGTCAGTGCTTCATTTAGTAAAAAGTCGATGTAGTGCGTTAATGTTATTGAATTGAGGTTTTTATTTTGTTTGCTGTGTTGCGGCGGTCTTGTGCCTGTGAAAAAGATTTCCTCTTTAAAAAAGATATGTTCAAGATTTGGTTAATTATCGGCTAGTGAACGCTTTTTTTTTAAAAATACTTTCGGAAGGAAAAGTGAGTACAGTGTAATTGTGCGAAATCCGAATCAATGTTTTCAGTTGAAGTTGCGCTCCTTTTAGTTTGGGGTAAAATTCGGGACAAGCCATAAACTCGGAATAAATCTCGAACGATACCATAAACGATGAAAATGGAACACAACGCTTTGTCGCAGTAAACAACAACACAGTTGTCCCGCTCTCGTCCGTACAGTGTACGGTTAATGCAAATCCACGGGCCCGTACGTGCGCTGAAGCTGTGTGTGTTTATGCTGTGCCGTTCCTCACCATACCAGCGACCAGACACTTTTCAAGCGTTCCGTTCTCAATTTTAAGACATTGCGTCAGATAAAGTTTCATCACACGAAACGAAACGTCGTCGAGACAAAGAAGTTGTTTATAATTTTTTCGTTCGTGAAAATTCTCAAGTTTCTGTCTTTTAACTGTCGCTTTAAAAATGGGAAAAATGTCGGTGCAGTAGAAAATTTTGTGATATGTGTGCTGTGTGCAGTTGATTTTATATATTTATTTTAATTTAACAATATTTTCCTACTTCAAGGTGATTACTTACATTTTCCAACATTTACATTAATTTTCCATATTTTCCGAAATTTACAGCAGTTCTGGTAAAGTTAATAACAAAATAAACTGAGGAAAACAAGTGCGCAGTGTAATTCTGCGATAAGTTGAACTTATTTCCGCTAAAAAAGAAATTAATTTTAACCGTTAACCAAACGGAAAACAATTCAGTACTAAGGTCGTTTGGAAAAACCTCTAAAAGATTTTCTCGACCAATTTCTGTACAAAATACCCCGAAAGGGACGTACGCCGAACTATCAGAAAGAATTGCGGAACGAAGAGGAAGAGTGCTAGGGCAGCTTACTTAAAATAAAAATAAATATTTGGCATTAAAAAAAGTACTAAGGTTGAATTTTATTCGACCCGTGTGTACGAACATTTTCGAGTCCCACTGTGCGACTTCGAAATTCAAAATAATTGCAATTTAATTTATTTTTTATTGGTTATTGTTTAGTTGCAAGACAAGACTTCATTTTTTATTAAATTTCTCATCGTTCAGATTCGAGAAATACAAGAAAGAAGCTTGAATTGTATTGCTAAAATATTTAGTTTTTATTTTTAACACAAAAAAAATCACCTCCACCTAGTACATACCATTAAACGAGTCGGAATAAAACTCTAAAATCAACAATTTTTTTTCCCAATCGCTTCGCTACGTTAAAAATTATAGGTACTAGGCCAGCCCTCAAAATGTCTGTCCCTGTACGCTACTCTGCTGCCAGTATCGTCGCATCGACAAGTAGTAATCATGCCCGTAACGATGGGGGATTACTGCAAGGAAATGTCGATGCTATGGACACAGAGATGCGAGATCAGTGGATGATAATGCCTGGCGGCGGGGTTCGGCCTGGGATACCGGATGCTGATGATGAACAACAGCAGATTCAACAGCAACAATTATTACAACGGAACAATTCGCAAACTGCGGAACTCGATGGAATGCCAACTGATGAATTATATGGAAAATTAAAGGAATTTTATACGCTGGAACCGAAATATCATATTTGCCTTTTTCTGCCGCAAGAATCAACGGTGAGTTACTTATTTGATAACTACTTAAATTTGCATGAAACATTTTCAAAATTTGCATTTCTGATTACAATACATAAATTTTTATTTTAAGAGAGGGTTTCCACTAAGTTTAAGTATTTTTTTACTCAATTGCTTAGAATCACTTGATGGGAGAGTGTTTTTCGTATAATATGTGTGTAACGGTCTTCACTAATAACTTAACCAACGACAACCGTTCAGAAACATCACCGCTAAATAGTTTATTTTGAAAAAGAACCGACTTTAAAAACCCAAGAGTTTGTAATTAAGCAAACGAACCACAATTCGTAACAGCTGAAAAAATTCCCAAGCCTAACATTATTATGTTCCATCCAATTTTTTGTATATTCTTTCTATCTATGACATTATCATCAGCTACGAAGCTAGCTCGCTAAACTCCAGAAGGCCAAGGCCAGAAGTGATATGCCATGATGGAATGGCGAACCTCATAAACTCCGACCAGGATGCACTTGTATAGCAGATCTAAAAAGTGCAACCATTGGGCCGAATTGCTGAGTCGCTGCAAAAGCAGGATGGAAGTAGCACCGTTAGTATGGAGGGAAATGTCCAAGTTCTTATGCACTCATTTTCCTGGCTCAGAAGATAAAATGTCATACAGATTTGCAAATAACAGACCCATTGGAACTAACAAAAGAATGGGTGGTAATATCGTTCCTCACATTAAAATCACCAGGAGATGGCGGCATCTTTTCTGTACTTCTGCAATAAGGTTTCATGTGCTCCTTTCCCGTACTAGACAAACTATTAAGGGCATCGACTGCCTGTGTCACAGCATAGAAGGTTGTAAATATGACTTATTCCGAAAATGGGGAATAGATAATACTAAAATATTACAAAAAATTGAGATGATGTTGATGTCTCTTGCTCTTTTTTGATCTACAAATGCGTTGAGATACTTACTTGAAAAATAGAAGTATAAGCGCGGCTATAACTAGATAGATATTAACACTATGCCTGAATCTCGCAGAATTTTAGCATAGATCGGTGGTAAAGGGCTTACTGTGCGTTTGGGAATAAGACGCCTTCAGGGATCCGTATTTTACACATCGTTGTTCATATTATTGTAGATAATCTCCAAAGGACGTGGTGATCATTGTAAAAGATAAACGTGACTGTGTCATTCGGACCGTATGCAAAAGGACTGATGCACGATTGTAGTACCATTTTCTAGAGGAGTGTTTGACTTGGAATAATCTCCTTAAAAACATTTCGACACAAGTTGAATTGTCTTTTAAGTCGTGTCGAAGACTCTGTGGTACCATTGGAGTCTTAAATTGTCTAATTGTCTTGTCAAGTCTATTATAAGACCTACGATCGCATGTAACGGTTTGTTTGCACACGGTTCATAAAAAAATAGCGCAAGAGAGCTTTAGACCTCTGACATGATAAGGACGTATGGCTATCGAAACCACAACTATCAAAATTTGTATCCTTCGTTATTGCACCGTTTCGATTCTGTAGCATTCTGACGTCTTCATCTCATCTTAGAGATGTAGGTAGGCATTTAGATTCAGAAACAAAAGTGACAATTGGTCGATGCCAGAGTAAAATAATCCCTGGACTATACTAAATTCAAGTAGTGACTGAATAAGTTCTCACGAGGGATCTTGCTGCTTCACAAGTGAAATTAAGAAAAAAAGAAAAAGTTTCATCCTTTCCGTGAGATTTCGAATAGATCGCTTCAGTTTCTGGATTTTCTTCTCTAGGTCCTACAACAATCTAAAGTGTTTTTTGTCGAGACCCTGACAATGTAAGCCTATGATCTGCTTAATTTCCCTTGGAAGAATTGTATGATCACTGGTGCACAATTGATGACTCGCGAAATATGTCAGTGTGGCCCGGGGCAAGAAACTGCAAAATTTTAGTCTACCCATATTATGACTCAATACTGATCGATTAAAACTTAATAGAAATTTTGGTCTGTCATAAAACTCTTCACATTTTATGATGCAATTTCTTTTGAAAGAATGCAATTTTTGACTTGTTATATTTTCTCTAGCTTGGACTGAACTCGAAGGACAATGTCGTCACAATAATGAATCACTTCTTATACGCTTTGTCACTGATTTTTATCATCAGACAAACTTCCAGCTAGTGATGACTGTCAACCTAGTCATAAATACGAAATATTTATGTCATCAACGCCTTGTCTGACAATCTTTTTAATCACTTGCCCTTCTTAAAATATTTTTTTTATTGTTTATTGTAATAAAACTGAGGAAAGCATAGCCTTCATGCCTATTTATAATAAATAGCTTTATCCATGTTTTAAAATTAAAGTTCTTTTTTCAATATATTAAGTTTTGTTACTGACATACATTTTTTTAGCTGAGAAATTAATTTTGATAATGAAAATTTTTTTATCAAAACAAATTGCATTGACCTTACTTAGTGTTTCTACGTGTAAAGTCTGGCTATTAGTGAATATATTTACCTAGTAGTAGAATAGCGTTTAAATTTTATAATATTTTTAGATCAGATAGAGAGAGTCGTCAAGTGTAGCTTTGAGCAATAGCGCGTCACATTAAACGTCTACGGATTTATTGTGGTGCCTTGGTTTGAAACCGGAGTCTTGAGCAATAACTAGGATCAGTTTTTGTCTTTTATATTGAAGAGAAAAAGTTCTTCTCTATATCAAATTCCCAACAGAAAATTTTTAAAATATTTTTTGTTTCAAATGATTTTAGCATTCTTTATAATCATCCGAAAGGTCTTCTGTTTCATGAAGTCCAACTGATTAAAGCAAACAGTCGTTTTTGATTAAATCATCGAAAAATGGTATAATCGGGTTTGAGAACGAAACGCCTCTGTGTCTGGATTCATAGTTCAGCTGAACATGCCACTGATAACGGAGTTGTGTAATTTTATATTTTTATTGTCGATAATTTCATTTAATTGCTTATTCAGGTATTTCTTTGTTAAACGTGACGTTGATTTTAAGTTATATTATTCAGTATGATGTAAGTCTTACGCATTTAATTCAGATATAAAATTTCGATCGGGCGTACCAGAAATCTCTAAGATATTGTTTGTTCTCTTTTATTTTTATCCCACGGGTGATAAGTTCGAGCCCCAATTCATTTGTCATTGGCAAAAGGCATCCATTGGTTCAGTTAAATTAAGAATACAGAAATTGAATAAAGATGGCTCTAAATTAGTCGCGTACATAATACCCTCGATAGCAGTATGTAAACACAATAGAGGAAAAGCTGTATTGTACAAATGTCATTGGGACAATGCAAAGCATCTTTTGCCCAAAGTATTTACATTTTCACCGCCCCTCCAACAAGCCTCAAGGATTAGTCGCTAGACCGGGCAAACACTTATTTCTTTTACTACTTAAAAGCGTATTGGACACATCTCATTTCACGAAGAGCTTACACTACTTAATAGTGGAAACTTTGTATACAAGTAAATAGGTAGCTATTCTAATGCGGTACATGATTTCAACAAAGCCTGAATAGCTCAGTCGGCATGTTTGATTAGTTTGGATTCCTTTGCCTCAAATGTTCTAATCATGATTAAAATATGAAAAACCGGTGCGGATGCGATGGTCATCAACTTTTATACGGATAGTCCCAAGAAAAGCCTCACGTCAATACATAGATCCAATCGAATTTAGCTTATATTTCGGGTAGCTTATTTTAGAGCACTTACATATGTTTCCGACGAAATTCTACACTTGACGGATTAACAGATTAGAGTAAAAACTTCGGGTAGAATTTTCAGTTTGTTGAATAAGGCCTAAAAGCTGGTATCGTTATCGTTTTATGTTGAAATATTTACTTAAAATAAAACTATTATTCAAACCTTCGCAAATGAATTTCAAGATTAGTCTTTTGAGATTATTTATTATCTAGTCATGCTCGTTAATTTGGTCATCCGTCGAACGCAAATAATTATTTTCGATCGAGCCTTTTTCATTTCAGCGGTCAATAGTCTTCTTTATAAATTGCGCAACTGATTGAAAAATGTCTCGATTTATTACAATTGCGCTGCACTTCTGATAACTAAACATCAAATTTTATTAATTAAATTGATTTAGTTAATCTGAACTCAAAAACAGAGCATTACGTAGTTTATTTTGAATAATCTAAGTTGTTTATTTGTTTTGTCTTATTTAAAAAAAAAAAACAATTTGTGTTTTCATAATTTTTCTAAGATTAAATTCGTTTAGTCATGTATTTTTTTGCTGCTTAAAGATAATGTCAGCTATTTTTTTCCTATCAATAAAAGTTATGGGGCTACTTACTTTTTCCTAATGTCACATTTTTTAAATAGAAATTTGTCACAATCTATTCTACCCAAAACTGGTAGTTTTATTGTAAACACCCTAAAAAAAAATCTAGTCACATTCGTTCGATAGAGCTTAGGGCAAAAGCTGCTACATTGAATGGCATTGTATGTGTATGCATGATTTCAAACTTGTTTACTTTTTCCTAGCATACGAATAATTCTGCACGGCTGCGTTCTTTGATTGGAGTTGCTATACTTTGGCCTTTCGATTCCATCGATCTATAAAATTCGATTGTGTATTTTCGCATTTAGCTAAAGTGCGAATTCATTTGGTTTTTAATCGTATGATTGCATGAACAAATTAACAAAATACTGTTTCAGTTTACGTATAAGAACGTATGACCTTAGTTTTCGATTAAGTAAATTAAATCCAATCAAACTTGTCCCCCAATATGCTAAAAATTCAGTTCCTGATTTGGAAATGATTCTTGACTATTTTGTATGTATCCGACCACTAAAGTTTGTTGCTTGTTTGTTTACAAATCAAATTTGTCCTTGAAACTATCTTCTTCGAGAGCCAGTTTGAAAAAAATTATAAAAAATCTTCGCAATTTTGCAAAAACAATTTTTAGAAAGTTTGTCGTTCGCGCTCCGAAAACGATTCTTCGTATGTACAACAATTGTTTTAAAATATCAACTAAGCCTACAAGAGCAATGCTGCATCAGCTTGTGTGATTTTGTATAAATTATTTCGATAAACAATAGAAAACTTTCGAGACAATTTTCAATGTCAATAAAAATATGTGTTTAAAAATAGGTTTTCTCTTGGGTTACCTTTGGCAATGAGCCAGGCCAAACGTTTTTTCATGCACGCATTTAAATTTTTTTGAATAAAATTTCAGGTGTGGCATCGCGAATAGGCTCTTCTAAATTTTTTGTTTATAATTAGTCGATTGATATGAGTATGCAAATTTTAAAAATAAATTGTATTTATTTTGTTTGTAATGTTTTTTTTTTGTCTTCTATTTGTTGTAGCGTGAAATTACAGCTGGTGCAAGAGACGGATCAGCTTATGTACTACGATGCTTAAAAGTTTGGTATGAACTACCATCGGATGTACTGTTTGCTGCGATCAACTTAGTTGATCGATTTCTCGATAGAATGACAGTTAAACCGAAACATATGGCCTGCATAAGCGTGGCATCATTTCATTTGGCCATCAAGCAATTACAATTGGAGCCAATCAATTTGGATGATCTAGCAACAATATCACAAGTAAGTAGACTGAATTCTTCTGTAATCTTTGTTTTTTTTTGTAAACTAAATTTTAAATTGACGTAGAACGAGATTATTAGGACTAGCAACTTATAGCGGATCTTGAAATAGAAAATTGTTTACCCAATATCTTTGACTTTGGGAGTGAAAATTTTTGTGGGTATTATTAATTCTAAAATCTGCTGATTATATTACTGTTTTTATCTCACTCTCGTACTAAAAAAAATTAATAATAGATTCAAGTTCAGTAGCCTTGTCACAACATATTTTTGTGGTTTGTTTGTTATTTTCTGCTTTTGTGAACGTGTTTGTGAGCTGCTGTTATGCTGAAGTTCTTTTTTAGACTGATTTGATTTATACATATTTATGGATTTGGCTATAGTCGAGGAACTTTAATTGTTGTTGCGTGAGACTATTCATTCAAATCAACATAATTCAGGACCAAAGTAATTTAGGGATATCTGATAATTTAAAGTTTAAACTTAGTTTTAAATTCAACTTATCGAATTGGTGTTCCACTGTGTTTTTACCCATAGCTTATTCATTTCCACACTGCCGAGGTAGCGTCTTCTTTAGTCGGTAGTGTTGAAACTGGACACATCTAGATTGCAATGGCTAGTACAATAACCAGTTAGATTCAAGCGTTATTAAAAATACGCAGCTATTATGACTTTGATTGTTGATACCATAGAGATATATGTACTGGAGATGACGAGCAGCAACTGTTTTGAAGCCGGACGATTCCACGCAAAGGACCGGCAATAGACACTATACTACTATTAGCATCTTACTCACATTTATATTATATTCAGGTCTTGAACACGAAAAACACCATACATTTGAATACTAGGCTAGTATTTGCATTTCACTGCCACCTGACATCAAACGCTCTATACAAAAACCTTCAATTTGGCTTCAAAATGCTTTAAAGTTCTTCATACAAAAACGGCGTCTTGTCGTCTCCAGTATTTATATCTCTACGGTTGATAGCATCAATTTGATCAATGAAATGATAACCTAAATTTTGAGATTTTTTTTTTAGATTTTTCTCTCTATCTAAAAAAAATAGTAGCATTAGCGTGCATTAAATAAAATTATTCATTAACACTTCTAAGGGTTTTTCGAGGTTAGAGCGTTTGTGGAGACTTAATACGCGACTGACTAGTTTCAGATGAAACTGTTGTGCACTTGGTCCAAAAGTGAGCTATCTCATCATCGCGTTATATGATTATATTTGCCTTTCTTTTTAGAATTCAGGATAGTGCTATTAAATCTATAAGCCCAAAATAAGCAATAAAAGAAGAATGACTTCAGAATTGACAGTAAAAGCTCTTAAAAATTTGGAAAAATTGGCAATGGGAGGGGTAATTCCAGGAATGATTTTCTAAAAAAAATTGTACAGGTTGTTGGACATTGCCCCTTCAAAGCTACCTTTGGGAAGTTATACATTTTTCTCACCACCGTTTCCATTGAGAAGAACCCCTGACAGAGAACTCATCATCTGCAATGATGTTCAGCGATTTTTGTTTAATTTCGTCAGTTTAGTTATCTCTGCCCTTTCAGCTTTGAAAACAGGAAAAAGTCCGCACGGGCCAAGTCTGGTGAATACGGGTGCTGGAGATTAACGTCTATGGCGTTTTTTTGCAATTATCGCAAATGGGCAACACAGAATAAGAAGGCGCGTTATAATGATGCAACATCAACTCCACACCCAGCTCAGGTCTTCAGCCTCATGCTGTCAAGGTAATGAAAACAATTAATTGTTACTTCGTGGAAGAAATTTGTAGTAGACATCACTCTTCCATTCAGAGTAAACAATGAGAATGATTTTGATTTGACTTGACGAGCTTTTTGTGCGGATTTTGTCTTCGCTGCTTCGCTTGGACCTTTGCTTCCACGTCGTACTCGTAAGCCCACGTCTCGTCGCAGTTCTTTTTGTGCTTTTGATTTACAGTTCGTAGAAGAACATTTTGGAGTACTTCTAGATACGGAGTGTGCATTATGTAACTAAATCAGTACGAACTGTACTCTCAAAATTAATATCGATGAAATCTAATTTAAGGCCGGTAGGCTACAGCCAAAAAATTTCTGTTCCTATCTAAAAAATTATGCAACAAAAAAAAATATCAAGACAAATTTTTCTGCTCCGATTTCTTGAGAGAAAAAAAACTCAAACAAAAATTTTGATTTGGTGCCCAAGTAACAGACGTCATCACTGTTGCGTAAAAGTTCTTTATTCCAATTTTGAATGAAAGAAGTATTCATACACTTCTTGCGAAAAAATTTTACATTTGTGCAGCGACACACTACTCTGATATTCTTGGCTCTAGCTGCTTTAAGATAAAATAAATAAATAAGAAAGTACTATTCGATACAAATCCGGAATTGGGTTTTTCACAGTCAAACTCACTGACATTATAAGTAAACTGCTTTCGCCAATTTAGTGGTGAGTGATGAGCATTAAAACAAGATCATGAGATTTAACAAATGCAATAACCAAAAAAAATTGGGAAATAAAATTTTGCTCAATACATTCCAAGAAGTAATAAAGAAAATCCGTATAATTTGATAATCGTGTAGAGTGTGCACTAGAAGTAATCTCAGTTTACGTAGTATACTCTGTATGTGCCGCCGAAGATCTCGTCCGCCGTATTGAATGATTTTTGCAATTTGTTTTCAATCTCGTCATTTAATTTGTCTCACCAAATATTACATAATTATTAACCGTTTTCTTCTCTTTATCAATAGGTCGGTTGCACCGCACGCGATTTGGAACGTATGGCCGGCGTGATTGAAAATAAGCTCGGCGTTCAGATCGGTCACGCACCAACAACCGGTCTCAGTTTCCTGCGTCTCTACTACACTCTATTTCGGCGCGTTGCAATGGAAATGGGTGGCATGTTCTTCGATCATTTCGAACAAATTATCAAACTCGAAGAACTCGAGATGGCAATGGAAATTTTGTTGTGTGACGTTCGTACAACACTGGCTGCTCCGTCAACGCTAGCCTTGGCATTACTCTGCAATCATCTCGAACTCCATCTGTCCAAGTCGTATTCGAAGGAAAGTCCAGAACTAAATCGAATCGCTGACTATGCAGTTTACATGCAAAGTGTCGTTGGAGTAAGTTCATGAAATTAATTTTGTTTTATGTGAAATGTTTGCCTAATTGAACGATTCGTTTTATTTATAGATGCCACATCGAGTATTCATGTGCGCTCACACCATTGTCTCGCAGATTCTGTACTCGTACAATAATCAACATAAAACACCATACAAACAACGCCTAGTTTGGCGATTGTCGACCCGAACCATGCGTGCACTGCGACCAACAAACAAATTGACATCACATTTACCCACCATTCAGGAACACAAAGGAAACATGATGGATGAAAATATTCCCAGATCAAGGTTTGTTACCACTATACCGTTAATCAATTTCGAATCCAGTTTTGTAACGTAATTTTTTTTTATTGCTCCTTACAGAACAGACAGCTCAAGTTCAGAAGAAGAAGAAGAAGATTGGCCCACCTCACCGATAATTCCAATTTTTGAACAGTGTTAACAGTAGTGTCGGTATTAGTTATTTACAAAAAAAAATCGTAAAGTGTTTATTTTCAATTTCAAGAACGTGTTTCACCCAAGTGGTTATCAGTTTAATAAGTGTTTAATGTGTTTGATGAGTTGCAGGAGAGAAAAAGCAAAAAAAGACTCCCAAAAAAAATTTAAAAAAACGAAAAAACTAAAAAAAGTACAAAATAAATACTAATTATAAAACAAACACTAAAAAATACAAATCATTAGATTCTAAGATATAAAATCTCAATCAAGAACAAAAGTTTTTAAAAATAAACAATTTCATTAAAAAAGAAAAGCCGGACAGCAAAAGTTACAAAAACGGATAAATCGCGCCAGTATCAAACGTAAAAGCATTTCTCTGTCTTATTTTTTTCGTTTATTTTGTTACAAGTGTTTTCAATCTTCAAACAAAAATAAAATTGATGTTTTGTCGAAAAAAAAATATATTTAAAAAGTATAAAAAGTAAAAAAAAACAAATAAGTAGAAAAACGAAGTTCTTATTATCGTGTAAAGCGTAAATTTTCATTTGTAGAAGTTTATTTCGTGTTCAACTCGAAAAAAAAATCAAATTATAATACCAATAAAAACTTAAATAGCCATACAAATCCAAAATATTTAAATCCTGGTTGTTTTTATTAGTTACTCTTCATTAAATCAACCCTTCTGTTCTTTTGTACATAAGAAAAATATTCACTTAATAAGTTCTAAACAAAAGATTTTCAAAGAAAAAATTGTGATTAATTTTCAAATATAGTAAAGAAATATTATTTCTTCTTTTTTTTTTCGTTTAGTAGTAGTACAGTCTTGTGATCAAAATATAACTAAAAAGCTAAATTAAAAATAAATTCTATTCTAAGAAGCGTACAGTTTTTCACAGAAAGACCGACTGTACGAAAATCAACTAAACTTCGGACATTTTTGATTATAATTATAATCAAAACGAAAACGTATTTGTTTTTCCCTCCGTAGTATTTTCATTTTTCTTACAATCAGGAGACCATTTTTTTTATCTCTTTGGAAAATGTCTATGATATCTATAATTAATATATTTACAATAATTTCAATTTTTGAAAATATAAAAAGTGAAAATTTTATAAAAAAAGAAATGCATCAGTCTATTTATTTTAAATTTTATAAGTTTTTTGTATTAAGTAATTTTAATCGTAATAATAAAACAAGTAATAAATCAGTATATTTTTTCAATTTAATTTTTGTTTTCATTATTTTTTGAAAATATGTGTATTGGTAATAATTTTTTTCGGCATGTTCTTTTACATTTGGTTTTTTTTTTGTAGACAGCCACTTTTTTGCGCATTCTACAACTGTTCCATACAAAGAGAACCATGGAAAGGGATGCAGAAAAACGCACTGTTATTCAGCACTCGTAAGTACTCAAATGTGACAATCCCGATATATTGGAATTTATCTGAAAGAACTCCCATATTTAATTATTTTGTTTAAGGGCCGAGTAAACCAGGTTTTTCGACTGGCGTAGTATAATTATGATTCAAATTCTGATAAAAAATTTCGTATTATGAATCAATCCGAAATAGTAATTTAATTTCGCGTTTGAAATGTTTCGCAACTTCCTTCCATCTATTTCAGATTTACAAAATATTTCCAATGTAATGTCAAAATAAGGATCCAAATTTAAAAGGAGCGCAAAATTTAAATAATTTTGCGGATGTCCGCCAAATAGTCCGTTGTAATTCCACATTTACTGGAAAAAATACTGTGTGACCAATACCAACTCAGCAGGGGCCGTATGATGTATTCCGTCGCTCGTCGTTCGCTGCCAACGACACCGACGTTGTCGGTATTTTGGTATGATGTAAGCCGACGCGTCGTCGTTTTTGTACGGCGCCGTGTAGGGTCGACGTTAAGACCGACGTTGATTTCTTATAATCAAAATATCTGCGGAAAAATAGTTAAAATGTTAGTAGAAAAGGTTTTTATGGTTGGTAACATAAGTTTTGAGCATTTTATGCTTTCAAAGCAGTATTTACGTTATCCCAGAAATTGATAATAGCTTCATTTAGACCGAAGGTTTTCTTCACATGTTCAATGCAAGTATAAGCAACATTTTCACTGAAAGTGAGTCGATATCCTTCGATTCGAAAAATGTTTCTGTTCATAAATATGTTAAATATATTTAATTTTATGCCTAAGTGCAAGTTAAGTATTTAGTGGAGTTCATGGCTCAACACACGGACTTTGAAAGAGGTGTTTTGTATTCATCGCAAGAATCATCCGAATCGAAAGAGCTGTGGACAACGCTAACGGAACGACTGAATGCGCACGGACCCCCGTAAGAACAGTCACTGGGTGGCAAAAAATCTGGCGAGACCAAAACTACGTCACCAAAAAAAAATTGTCTTTAACAATGTACGTTCCCGCCTCCGAGACCAAGTCATTCGCAAAGCATGATGATACTCACCCATATTATGAGTGTCGTGTCGTGGTAGTTCGACAGAAATGGTATTACGAGTGTCGATTTCAATCGACTAGTCTTGATTTTACCGACAGGTTCTGTCGATCGTATGACAGTTCTGCGAGGCTGAAGCAACTGGCTGTTTTATATTGAAAAAAATGTAAGTTTTTATATTCTATTCTTTTTGTTATTCTTTGTACATTTCATTTCATATTTCTAGTATAGTAAAAACAACTTTTAGGATGAAAACTACAAATGCCCGGCAGTACCAGCACTTAATTGTGTTAATGGAAATTAGTCATTTACTGAGAAGCCATGTATTCCTTTCGCCGTCTCCGTTATTTTTTCCTTAGAATAAAATTAAAGAGTCGTGCGTAGCGCCTGGATATCGAGCATCCACATATCGAATCCTCATTTGATGGTCGCAAACCTGTTACCAATAAAAAATTTTAACATTGTATGATATCAAACATACGAGTAAATGTTTCTTGCAAGCATCACATTTAAGCTGAGAAATCTTTTTCTGTTGTAATACAAATGTTGCGTTTCCATGTCCGGTATCATTAAAGCAACGTGAGTTCCATCAACCCGCTCTATACACCCGGAAATCGAAAATTGTCGTAAAACTTTAGCTTGGCCTGATGTTTTTCAGCATCAGTATACTTGAAATTAATCCAGGCTGTACAAATACATGTCTTTATAGCGTCGCATACTTCTTTTAATACAACGAACATTTTCAGTTGAGCCAGGACTATGTTGAAATCATTCCCAGTGGCACTTTGATATCCTCCTTCTGTGAAGCAACAAAACACTGCGGAAAGTTTTATTATATTCGGCACCGCAGATTACACCACTTGTGGTTTTAATTTTCCTTCCAAATGTTCAAGGAGTATAATACCCTGTACAGACTATGCGTTTTAAACGCATTTAAGTAGGTAAATTTAACATGTTAAAAAAGTAGTGTTCAGACTAGGCAACTCGTTTTATTTTGATACATGGAGTCTGTCCAATGTTCAGCTATAGCTGCTACGGTAGCAGCTATAGCAGCTTTTTTCTGTCCAATGCAACCAAAAGCTGCTTTCTCATGCTTGCTATTTGACAGTTGTTCTGTCCAGTATTTTGATATAGCTGCTATCATAGCTGCTTTTCCATGCTTAGAGTACGGACTGTAAGCAAGAAAGCACAGCTATATTACATAAGTATGTGTGTGACATTTTGTTTCCTTCAAATGGGGAAAAGTCAATTGGAATGTTGATAATCGTAACTTGTGAAATGTCACAATTGTGAAATGGCCGTGAATTACTGAAATTTGTGCGATATAAGTGAAATATAAGTCGTGGTGTTATGCGGTCGATTACGCGCGAAGTGAATGTGATCTTCGGGCATCAAGCGAAAGCTATGGAGCGACTCGAGGAACACAATAACCAGGTGCTTTCTTTGGCCTATTCGGGAGCGAATTGAAGAAGTTGGACAACGTTCCGAAGGGACTATATTTTCACGGAAGTCTATGAGTGCCGTAGATCGGTGAGTGTCGCGTACAATTGTTGTCGCAAGTTTAATACTAATATAATTTTTTCAGATCGACAAGAAGAAGCGATTACATTCAAATTGCTTATTTCTTTCATACCGTGCTCATTCGAGACGTGCCACAGTTGAACTTGAAGTTGAAATCTTATATGAGACGATTTATTACGCTGATCGATACGCTTTACGATAATCGCGTGCGGGTCGTCGTTGGTTGATTTGTTTTGTAAGGAACAGGCAAGGAACCAATATGATATTTGGCGTGTTTTTTGTACATTTATCCAGAGTAGAGTAGTTCCTGTGTGCTCGCAAAACAGAGCAATTGCCCTCCGCAAGACACAATCCAGAGCGATAGCTTGTACCAGTCGCCAGGACTTATTCACTCCTTAATTTCTCAATTATTCGACTCCATTTCTAGGACGACACGCGACAGTACCAATCAATTTTTACTCTTTGGTCCTCACGGTATGTCAGATTCATTGCCACTATCGGCTCTGAATCTCAAAGCGGCTGGTCCGAATACAATCTACAAAATAATTTGAAAATATTGAAAAAAAAATTTTTTTTTATTTCAGACTCAAAGTTCATCAAACGTATTCACCGGCGAAGAAGAACTGTTTGCGTTCGATCGTACATTGTCGAGTTTGTCCGAAATGCAATCGAAAGATTACTGGGAACAATGGGAGAAGCATCGAATCGTGTCTGATTTATTTCGACGAGTTTCAAGTGAGGGACATTGCAGACACTATGATCCTAAAGCGCCTTTTTACACATTTATTCAATCACGGCGTTGCCATTATCGCAACGAGAAATCGGCACCCGAACGATCTGTGCAAAAACGGCCTTCAACGTTATAATTTTGTACCATTCATCGGCCTTTTGCAATCGAAATGTGATGTGCTGCCATTGGGCAATGGCTATCGACTACCGAAAACTGAGCCAGAAGGGCTACGGCAGTACTTTTTATCTGTACGTATGGTTCAAATATTTACTCTACTTTTAATTTCGCTTACAAAAGTCGCATTGATTCTAGCAAAACGGAAGACACCGATGCTGAAATGGACAAAGTTTTGAAGGCGCTATGCTCGCAGGAGAATGACCACATTCAGCCGCATAACCCATTTCGAGCGCGACTTGATCTTCAATAAAACATTTACCATATAATATGTGATTTGTGATTTTTTATTTAACACTATAATTTTTTAATAATAAAGTATTGCAATAAACATAAAATTAAAAAAAATTTACTACCTCGAAATTTTGTATTTTTACATTTAGAGTACAATTGAAATTCTAATTATATTCCGCGGCCGGTACAAATTTTTGTCGTAAATAACATGAATGTCACATCAATTACACATGTATGCGTCAATCAGCTGTTGTAAGCTATTGAAGCTGCTTTTTGCTGTCCAATACCCGCCAGTGCTTTTTCTTGCTATGGCTGAATTTGACAGTTCGAATTTTTATGCTTTGCTATGCTATCGAAGCAGCTATAGCTTGCACATTGGACAGACTCATGATAGCTTCATGTGATTTGTTTTGACAAGTAGATATTCAGCTGTTTCATTAGCAAATTTATGCTTTCTAAATTGTTTGAAACCAATTAGTTTGTATAGCAGTAATGAAAAGGGAATTTATTAGCTAATGCAGTCGTTGCACAAGCACTAAATTGAGTTTCTGCAGCATTAAATAGTTTCTTCCAAAGTTTACTTCGATTTCCGCGAGGGTCGCAGTACATGTTTTCGGTTAAATGCGTAGTAGCTACGTGTTTTCGTAAACGCGTCCGGGAAGTGTTTTGAGCGCATTTAACTCGATTTAAACGCGTTAATCTCGTAGTCTGAACATAGTATTACAAATGCAAATGCAAACCTGTTCTCTATTGAATATTGTTTTAGCCGCAAATTGTATTAAATTATCACCCATAGTTTTCCATATTCAACGAATTTCAGGAGTCTCGCAATCATTTTCTCTTCCACCTCAAAGATTGTAGAACTGCTATATTATCCTCATCACATTCCTCGTAAAGAAATAAATCGTACGAATTCATTTCACCACCAAATCGATAAAAAAAACACTGCATTTTAATCCCGATAATTCAAATATAACGTGGAATCTTAAAACTTTTGACAGTTAAAGCTATTCACAATTACACTTTTGATCACAGTAACACAATTTCTGTGGCAATACTAACAAGGCGCTTCGATCGACACTCATAATACCAAATTTCAATCGCCACGACAAGTTCGTCGATTGTCGATCGTCACGACACTCATAATACGGGTGACTTTCTTCGCCATCGGGGTCACTAAAGCTGCGGCGTAGACTTGATGTCCGTTACACCCAGTCTACTGGCGTTTCGTCCGATTAGTACACCAATCACCAATGAGGATTTTTAGAGTATTCCTATATCCGATCTCTGAGTAGAACGAACTTCGTCCCGCTCGCTCTCAGGTCAGGACAGAGCTGCCTAACAACGAAACATAATGCGAGGCCCTACCACATCGTGTTAGGCTGTGATTCAGCGCCGAGCCTCTCCCTGCGAATTCATGAGCAGCCTCGTTGCCCGGAATGCCGCTGTTGGATTCCAACAAATGTTGAACTTTGGTAAGTGAATTTCTCTAGGATGGGTCTGACTATGGCCGTATACATCCAATGAGCCATTCCTGGCACAATTCTTCACTTTCTCCCGAACATTTTGTAAGCGGTGACACGTTCCTTATTCGCTCGTCTTTATTCTGATTCCAAATTAAGTTCCCATCCAGGACCATACCCAAACTGTTAGCGTAGTTTTTAAGCTGTAGGATAAGGCCTCCCAGTTTAGGGAGTGAGAACTCTGGTTTTTTGGTCCTACGCGTTAAGAGGATCATGTCTGTTTTTGAGATATTGATTTCCAGTCCATAGCTGATTGCCTACGTTTCAGACCCTCGCTGATAGTGGGTAGGAATCTTGCTGATATTACAATCGGGCGGTCGTCCGCACATGCGTCTACCTTTTCGCCCTGACGGGTTAGCTAGATCAGATCGGATTGACTACCAGAAGACACAGAAGTGGTAGAATCACCCCTCCCTGTAGTGTACTCCGAGCTGTGTACCTGCGCACACTGCGACGACTGATCATGGCGTCTATCAAATAACAGAGCCCCATTCATTACGCGACCCTTAATCCATCGCTGATACTGATAGCTTCAACTTTAACATTGTTGAAGGCACTCTCGATGGAAGGCCGTGAGAGAAAATTCTTTAAATATTTGTGCGTTAATGAGGGAATGATATTGTTCTTACATCTGTAAAAAAATTTCTAGTTAATTCACTAATTTTAGAAACTTTGGCTTCTGCATGCAGTTGGTAGGTCGACTAGTAATGTGGTTTGTTAAGAACCATTTTAAAACATTTATTTTGTCTAATTTGTAATTTGTGTTTATGGCAGAAAGCCGGTAGCGCATTGATTCCATGTTGGGGCAGAGTATCAGGAGATTGGCCTAATGACCATTTAAAAAATTAAAAATTTGTTGTGACCGGACAGTTTACTTTTGCGACTTATTAAAGGATGGAGTGCATAAATGCTGCGAGCTAGCTTTTCGCCAGGATTTTCTGTATGACTTTGAAATGTTACAGGTCTACTATGACACTCGAGCCGAGTGAGTAATTCGATTCACATTTGAAGTAATTCATAATTTGGTATTATTGCATCGACTGAAATTGACAGTTAATTGCAGTAAAAATTCACACGACCGACTATCATAATGTCCAGTAATTTTCATTCACACTTATCTTTCGATTTAAAGTCGACTGCTACTGCTAGTCACTCGGTCGAATCTCGTGATTGCAGAATGTGAATCGTTTGGTCGAGGTGAGTGTCATAATTGACTCGATGCGTTACCGCAACAAATACAAATTGTTAATTCGGCTATGAAATTGTTAATTATGCTGTGAAATTGTTAATTGCGTGAAAGTCTTACTTGAACAACGCCTAGAAGTCTGACAAAAGGTGCAGGTAACAGAATTATAAATTAACTCCACTTTTTAAAGTCGTTTTACACTTATCCAATTAGAATTTCACATACTGTACGACGATTTGAATTTCTACTACGTTTTAAATTCACTACAAAGCTTGAAATAACTTTACAAAGTGAAATGAATATACACCTACCTATTAAGAACATCTATTCACTGTATTTAATTCTCATTTCCAGGATTATTAATTTATCATAGTTTATCATAGTTTGTTTACCCATCTACTGAGTCCTCCATCGATCCGAAACGTTACGCAAAATGAAAATAAACGATTGTTTACTCGGAAAATGTGTTTTTCAAGCATTTACCACATCAGGTATTTTTTATTACAGACGGTTGGCATGCTACTATCTTTTATCTACTCCATTCAGTATTAGTTCCTTCAGAAAGATATGTTAGTACCGATAAGGGGAAAAAACTGCACAAAAAGTTTTCCATCAAGAGCTGCTAATTACTAGGCCCTGCTCTGGTCCAACAAATCCCATGGGTGTGCTAAACAGGTGCCATCCAGGTGCAGTTTTCTCAACTACCATGAGAGTTTTTCAACTATGGGTGCTCACCCATGGGGGTTTCTCAACTGCCATGGCTGTTTCATTTTGATAAGCAACACAATTTATTTCCTTTGACGTAAAGAACAAATAAATTGCTAACTTTAAATAAAATATATTATTATTCATTTCTAATATCGATTTCCCTACTAATGGAGACTGGGATAATCAACAAGTGATAAGTGATCTGAAGTAGCTATGTTCACGGACGGGTCAAAAATGGATACTGAAACGGGGGCAGGGATTTTCTCAGCCGACATGAATATTCAAGTATCCTTTCGTCTGCACTACTGCAGTATTTTTCAAGCCAAGGTTTTTGCCTTAAGCAGTGAAGTGGACATACTAAATTCCGCGACTAATCTTCCCGCTCCAACTTAGTTATTAGTCAAGTCTAAGCTAGTGCTGGGTTCCGGTACACAAAGGTATACCAGGAAATGAGGCAGCCGATGAGCTGGACAAAACTGGATCTGAAATGCCTTCAGGTATCAGCTGGTGCGTGACGTCACGGAACGAAACGAGAAAAAATACCAGTTCATTGGAGATTATTCGGAATATAATGTGTTCTATACAACAAAAATTATCTTTATACAAATATCAATTGCTTATTTGTATAAAGATAATTTTTGCACATTTTTAAAATGGCAAAATGAAAACTTCTATGAAAACTCAATTCCAGATAAGACTAGTCTAATTTTCATTTTTTAAACTGTTTATATTCATTTAGCTTTGCCTAACAATTTCTTGCACTTTAATTGAACAGTGCTATCCTATCATATTTGTTATGATGCCGATTATCAGATGTTTCATTTAGCTGCGCGGCTATAGTTAATGGAGGCTGCGGCACTTCTCATTCTTTTGTTATATCCCCAAACTAAAGTATAAATCGAAGCCACTGAGCGCTGAGACACAGCGCACACTAGGCACCAAAAGAGGCCCCATAGCGATCCCTTCGGAAACATCGTTGAAAACCCCCAAAACATCCTAGATCCCTTATAAACTTGACCAGCTTGTCGTGCTCTATCAACCTCAGATCTTCTAAATTGTTGAAGGAAAGACTGCCCAACCACTTCAAACGCCTCCCTTTAACCGCCTGACATTCACACAGAATGTGGGTCATGTCCTCCTCAGCATATAGGTCAAGGCAGTTCCTGCACACGTCCGAGTCTGTGATCCTCATCCGCATAGCATGCTTCCCTAGCAAGCAGTGCTATGTCAGTATTCCGATGATTAATCGCAATCTTTCCCTATTCCATGTCAATATTTCCCTAGACTTCTGTCTGTCCAGCCTTGGCCAAAACTATATTTTAGTATCATTATTAGCAGTGTATCAATGGTATTACTTTTCATCGAGGTGTCACACGATTTTTTTTACATCTCCGAATTATATTGTTTGATGAAACATCCCGTTCGGACCTAGTCCAAGTCTAACACGGTTTTCAAACTGGTATATCCAATGAAGGTTTTTCAACAGTCATGCCTTCAATGACAGTAGCCAGAGCAGCGATCACTCGTAGTTGGAAGTTTTCGTGTTGTGGTGTTCAAATGAGAATTCGTTAATGTTATATTATGTATCCAATTAAAGGTCGGCAGTAATCCAGTAAATCCAATATTAAAGTACCGGTATAATTGCTTAGTAGAGTTCACGCTAAACAGCAAAGAGAGTCATCATAATCTTAAAAGACCTTCTTGCAAACCACACAATTTCACCATACCTAGGGACTTTCCGAATGTCATCAGTACAACTATGTTGAATCTTGTGTACCGGCTTAAGTACACACATACGGCATAAACACAGTAAAAAAATTAAAAATCTTAAAGCCAAAAACAAACACAACGCGAGGTGACATTCGAATCGAACGCATTATGTAATTCGAAAGTTTTTCGTCGAACTCAGCTTAATAAAAAAAACATACTCGTTATTTTATACCTACCTTATTTGTTCGTTAACACTATAATATTAAGGTGAGGGAATTACCTGCGATTAACATGGATGATGAATGATTGATTGATTCATCAAAGAAATTTTGGTAGCGGAACTGACTGTTGTAATGTGGGCGTAAATGTATGTACATTTTTTAAATACAAATTGCAAATTTATTGTAAGTTTATAAAATTTATTAATCTTTAGTACTATACTAGTACGCAGGGTCGTATGCAGATGCAGGATTGTTTGAACATTTGGGAAGATCAGAATCCCCCAATTTATGTAAAGGGTTATTCAATGGATACATAATAATTTTGTATTTTAATACAAACGCATCCTTAAACTTTTTTGCTGGTCTGTCAATGTCAAAACGTCAGTCAAGGTTTACATTTTTATCATGGCGAAGTTCACGAACGAGCAACGTTTCGAAATTATCTCAATTATTCTGTGTTTTATTTAAATACAAAATTGTTATGTCCCTATTGTCCCTAGCGTATTTTAATAATTCAATAAAAATACATTACAGGCAAGAACAGTGCATGCGCCAGAGGTCTTTGCTGATAAATAAAAAACAAATGCATCCATGGGTTCGACGGGAATTGAAATAAAACATAATTCGATTTAAATTAATGAAAATAATACCGCTTAGTTAAATTGCCTTCAATTCATACTATCGGCAACTCTTCCCGACTTCATTTACTATAATATCGTTGTTATCAATGAAAATCACGTAATACATCACTATTTAGCAAAACTGACCGCTGTCTTGCTCTCACAGTAGAAAAACTTATCCCGTGTACAAACTTGCTGCGCGCATATACTGCGTATCTTGAGAGTTCTATCATATTCGTTAATGTGTGTGGAACATGCGAGAAGTGTGTAGAACACGCGAGAAGTGCATATAGCCTCCTACGCTATTCTAATTCGATTTCGAAAGGTTGTAGTTTTCTCTGGAAACGTCGATGTCATTGTTAAGTGATTTTGGTTACCAGGGTACGCGTGTAACAGTATGATACTCTAGATTAAAAACTGAACTTTGAGTAATATTGTAGTGGTTGAAGTTTGCTTAAACTGTACCATTGTGATATGGTTGGTATGTATGTCTCTCGGATCCCTAGTATCTCCACCTGGAAGACGCTATCATGGTCCTGTAGGTGGTAGGACTTAGCGAAATTGTGAGTATTTGAAATCGCTGTCCTAGCTACTGGCATTGAGGACATGACAGTTGAAAAACCTTTACTGGAGAAGCCAGTTTTTTTAATATTGTGTTGGCTGTTTCGTCATCGGATAGCATGGACTCATCAGAGGGTGTATCATGCCTACTATCCGAAACACCCTTACAGCTGGTGGTATTGCTGAGGATTTTTCACTATATGCGATATAGAACCGAAATTCATACCTGCGAACTATAAACTTTACTAATTTTGTCATTATCAGATAATGGTCTTTACTAAACGAGTTAGAGTCATGTAGTTAGTGAACTATATTTAAGAGTGTCCTATTTTCGTCAGTATCCGGTTGGTGAACTATAATTATGCAGGATGTCTAGCAAAGGTGTTATTAATCTAGTCAATTCTGTTTTATTCGCAGTGAGGTTACTTTACTGGAATGACACAGTAAGCTTACAACTTTTATTTTGGTTGGCAGGTGATCCACATATATGTTGCTGTACATGTATTCCGGGTCTATGAAGTTAGCTAAAGGGTCAACATTTAGCCGTCAAATCACGTCACCGTTTGCTATTTCTGTATGGTGCTTCCTGTAGGACAGGGAAAAGGTGTTTCGAAAAGGAAGAAATCTCTTTTCAACTGTCCGGATATTAAATCAGCTTGGGATGCGCAGGCACAGTGACGAACTTCTGATTAAAAAACCTTCAAAACGTTTACCACCACAGTAAATGATAAGGAGAGTACAGGTGATGAAGAGTCTATGCAATGGACATAAAAAGATCCTGATTGTCCACCAAGTGATCCACAACGTCAACAACATATGATATGCTTCTAGTGTGAATGGGACAACGGTGCTAAACTAGATTTTTACAAGAAAAGGGAGATAATAAACAATGTCGGGAACCAGTACAAAATGATATGAACAATGTTCCATTGGTCGATTATAAGAAGATACTGCTACCTCCGCTCCCCATTAAAATTGTGGTAATGAAGAACTTTGTGGAGGCCATGAAAAATTGGCCAGGATTTCAGTAACTTCGAGAAAACTTTCCGAGGGTATTTTTATTGGCCCGCAGATCAAATCAGTTTGGAAACGAATGTTTTGGCAGTATTTCACCAGGTGATGACAGGACTGCTTGAATTCTGCCTTGTAGTAACCAATATCCAATTTGTGGCAAACATGTTGTCATCATATGAGAAAATCGGTTGTAATATGTCTTTGAAGATTCATTTCTAGAAATCTTTCTTTAGAACTGCGGTACCGTTAGTGATGAATATGAACGATTTCATCAGCACATTTTAGCCATGGGTAAGTGATAGCAAGGAAAGTTGAATCCTACGATGCTAGCGAATTATCGTTGGACTCGTATCAAAGATGCTTTTGAGCTCTAGTATAAGTGAGAACCAAAAAAACTTTCTTCTAAATAAAAACTGTTAAAACAGGTATTTTGCGGTTATATATTAATCAATGAACTATAAATGTATGTTATTTTAAAAACCGCAACTAATTTTACTTTATTATTTCAATAATACAGTAGTGTGACCCACCCTAAAATTTTTTTTCACGTTTCATGACTACTAGACACGAAAAAAGCAAAAAAAATGCAGTCCGTCTGTCCGCCGTACGCCGTACGTCGACCGCTGTACGCAAAATTGTTTGAAAGCTTGTAGCTCCCGAACCCTTTGAGCTATTTAGTTGAATTTTTTTTGTAGGTAGATTGGGTGCACCCCTTTAAGTGGCCACTTTGAAGGGGGTTGGGGTGTGAGAGGGAAGGTGGGGGAAAATTTTCAATATGGGTGAAGGAGTGTGGGAGTGGAGGGAAAACAATCCGTTCGAAACGCTCGCATGCAGAGATTAAGACATTCTAAAATCCATATCTCTTAAACGGTTAATGTCACGGAATTGAAAAATAAATGGAGTTTGATGAAAGTAACATTTTTAAAGGGAGCAGGGGGGCATGGAAGTGGGTGGATAAGAATTTTTCTTAAAAATCTCGAATCATATCTCAAGAACGATTTAGGAGAGATGCTTAGAATTTTTACCAGAAGGAGGCCTAATAGACCCCTAGCAGAAAAAAAATGTTTGATGGTGTGGGAGGGTGAAAAGGAAAAAGTTCCGATTTTTATATCTCGAGAACTTATAATGATATCAAGCTGAAACTTGGTATTTAGATAGAGCTATAATAGTAGCATGTTGGAAAAATATAATTGTTTATAGAGGTAGTATGGAACGCGGATGGGGGGTGTTGTATAGAACGGCTTATGATAGAAAGTTAAAACTCGGTACATATATGTAAATCAACTAGAAAAGTAATTTAGATTAAAAAAAATTTCAAATATCTATTGGGGTACGGAAGGGGGGCAAAAGAAATTATCAAAGAAAATGGAATGCATATATTTTTGCAAATTTCGTCATATCTCTTAGGTCTTATTAAATATTGAAATAACTTTTATTCTCCAGATTCCTCACATAAATACCTAGAGGGGTGCAAAAGGGTCGTATACATTTTCACGAATTCAACCGTATCCCTCAGGTCTGATTAGATATCGAATATCTTTTAACTTCCCCGGGCTTGCGTAATAATCACCTAAAACCGGTTTTTAAGTTTTTTTCCTTTTCCAACCCCTAAAAGGGTATAAAAGGGTTGAACACGTTTTTACGAATTCCGCCATATCTTTTAGGAGTGATAAGAAATTGAATTGATTTTTACTTCCTCACACTCTCTTCATATATATTAGATCTAGGATCTTCTTTCATGATTTTTGGATATTCAACCCCCAAGTGGGTGTAAAGAGGTTCCATATGTTTTCAGAAATTCCTACATATTGCTTAGATCTAACATCTAAGGGGGTGTAAGGGCGTTGTATACTTTTCACAGCTTCGACATATTTCTTAGGTTTAATGAAATATTAGATTGATTTTCACTTCCACAGACATTTTATATAATCGCTTGCAGACACATTTTTCCATTTTTCGGTATTCAACCCCCAAGGGTTGAATGCATATGTTTTCACAATTTTTGCATTTTTTAGTTCTGATGAGATTTAAAATTGGTTATTATGGGATTTGATGTAATGGCCTAAAAACAAATTTCACGATTTTTCGAATTTCAAAAACAAAGGGGCTGTGAAGAGTTTGCTTACGTTTTCACAAATTTTTCAAAATCCCTAGTGTCTGATGAGATATCAAGTTGCTTCTTATGAAATGGGCTGAAAACCTGTTTCACAACTTTTTCGAAATTCAACCCCCAAGTGGGTGTAATGCGTTTGTATACGTTTAAACAATTCGTCACATCTCTTAAGTCTGATAATGCAGCAAATTCGTTTTTACTTCTATGGGCTTTTAGTGTACATAATATACCGAAATTCGAATTGTTTACTCGGCCTTTTTCAATGTTTAATCGCCTAAAAATCTCTGTTTTAAATATTTTTATTTTAAGAACAAAATTAACTTTCTAAGAAACCTCATAATCTCGAAACAACTGGTGATATACTCTGACTTTGACCGCGTCCCGGAGTATGACCCAATTATATAATTCATGTGTTATATGCTTTTAACCGTTTCCCGAACTTTGACCCAAAAAATAATAAAGTTTCGCCCAGACCATTGGCAGATTTTTTAAATTTGACACCCCAAAATTCATTTAAAAACATCCTTACATTAAGGATTTTCGCAAAAATGTGAAATTGGTTGCGTAGTTTTATTAATCCTCAAGCACTTTGTTTGTTGTTACATCGATCGACAGAATATTCAGAACATGTCCATATTCAAGAAATAAAAGTTATAAAAACTTTGTAAAGGCTATAGCTTCCTAAGAATGTTCAGAAAATACCACAGAAGCCATCCGGTCCTCATATCCACACACGAGTACATATTTATTCTTGTACAAAGAAAATCTCCAGGATAGCATACTGTCTAATGGAAGTTTGATTAATGGCCGAAATTAATTTCTCAAAATTTCAGATAAAATCTTATCATTAATCTGTGGAACGATCCAAATAAAAGGAAGTAGCAGCATTATGCAGATTTTCCTAACTATTTATTAGATACGCTACAGAATGACATACGACTGAAGAAAGAAATCTTTGTCTTCCGCAGTATGAACTTCCGACTTCCCTCATGGTTCGCTCTTGCTGCGGGTACTGTTCTGTAATTGTCCGTAACACACAGTAATAATAATTGTCTTCACAGGTAAAGACAAAGTAATCGGAGTACTAGAGAAAGACGCGTTTTTAAATGATTTATTCAACTTAAAAGAGGTTTGTCGTCTGATGTGTGAGACTGTAAGCCGCATTAAAGTCTTTCGTTTGGTTCGATGCGTTTTTTTCTTCTTTGGCTTCGTCGACTTTGCTCCGAGCCGCGACCTAAACCTTTCACTTCTTTCTTTTTAACAGGCTGATATAAGAAAAAATCATTGAAATATGAAGCAATTGAAATAGTCTACTAAAAAGCAACTTGCATACCATTTCCATTCCATTGCTTTGAATCGCGGCGTCAAGACGTCGTCAGTTGTTCGCTGAAGGCAACATTCAGGTGGTGGAAATTAAAGATCAACTTTAAGTTGAGGAATTTTGGTGTTGTTGTCTTGCTGTTGGTTGTCAACCTGGTGAACATCTTCAGTCTTTGGCGCGATAACATTCACCTTCGATCGGTGCAAGATTACGGATTTGCTCTTGCGTAGCGCCATTAAAAGTGAAATTTTCCGTTGCGTTTTAACGGAAAAATAGTTGCTAGTGTTTCGCGGGAGTAGAAGACCTCTTTGGAGCGTTTGGACAGTGTTTTATTGTGTGTGACTTTCATTTTCATTGAACAACGTACTAAAAGATCGTTGGACGAAGTGCATTTAGTGCCTCAGGTAACTGCGATTTTTAAAAGTGCAAAAAAACCATATTGTGAAGTGCGGAGAAAAGTTTTCGATTATTACATAAATCCTTCGCGATCAGTGACTTTTTCCAGCTAGTTTTAGATTACAGCCAGAATAATGGGATTAAAATTGATACTTTTTTTCGGTAAGTAGGTTTTGGTCGAAATTTCTTCTATTACGTAAGAATTGCTGATATAGCAGCCAGCCAAGGTTTGGGTGGAATTAATAGTTAATTTCAAAAGGAACATTGGGTATGCTCCAAGATTTTGGGTAGCCACATTCCGCAAAAAGCTTGATTCTTCCACCTAGTGTGATTAAAAACTCTTCTTCATTGTCATGAAAGTCCCGGTTACATTCTTGGATTGGATCCTTCATCAAAGAATATTTTGAATCAATCATTAACCACATATTCATGGGAATTATTGTGCACTGCCATAAAAATTTTCAGCCTTGTACTGAGGGGTACTTGCTCAAAAATGTTAGTTTTTTACTAAATATCCTTTTTGTATTACCATTTAAGCTGAAAATAAGTATATATTGTAGATAGAGTTACGAAACTTTGTCATATGAAAAGATATTTCCGGGGACAGATATGCTCTGAATTTTTCGATACGTGTACCTTATGACCGTACAATGCGTAGGTACTTACTTACTCATAAATTCTTCTGAATAAAAATACTGGCATGAAGATTTTTTTTATTGAATCGAGCCAGCATTTTTATTCAAAAGAATCGATGTAAAATTCGAAGAGTATTCGTTATTATATCTAATATAAGCCCCTATCGCTCGAAAACTCAAAATAACATCAACGATCTCAACATTTAGGAGACATTAATCTTACACTTTTTTCAATTGCGAGATTTCAAATGGGGAATATTAAACTGACCTAATAGCGAAAAAGGTGTCTTCGAAAAAATTTCTTCATTACTAAAAAAATATTTCTACTCTTAGCATAAAGTACCAGTTTTTCGATTTGAAAATCGCAATATGTATAAGTACAAAATATAATAGAAAACACCTTCAATTCCTTCTAGTGGTTACCATACAAATGTCAATGCAAAATGAAGTTATTTTTTTGTTAGAAGTTTGGGTGAATTGAAAATGTACTATTTAGCTAATAACATAAAAAAAATTGGAATGTTAATGGAAATTAATTTTTTTATTATATTAGTTAGTGAGCTCTACCGCATATAAACTTTATACGTCATAAACAAAATATTTAAGTTTCGCCCAGGTTTTCCTGGAATACACGGAAGCGGCTCCAAAGCACTAAATTTTTATTTTTCTGTCATAGCTTCTTGAGATATAAAAACTAGAATTTTTTCCTATAAGTGTACCTCTACATTATATAGGGTGTTTCAGTAGGAACGCTCGAAATTTGTTAGTTTATAGCGGC
The DNA here is from genome assembly GCA_951812415.1 of Beris morrisii. Taxonomy (NCBI): domain Eukaryota; kingdom Metazoa; phylum Arthropoda; class Insecta; order Diptera; family Stratiomyidae; genus Beris; species Beris morrisii. The sequence continues at coordinate 104,602,605 of OX638312.1, read as the reverse complement.
CATGTTGTTAAAGTAACATCCGTTGAATTTGTTGTAAATTGTTCAGTAGTGTATGGAAAATCACCATGGAAGGTTAAAGCATTGAACAACGTGTGCAAATCATCAAATTCACTGAATCTACATACTATGTATATAAATTTCACGATCGTATTTATTATTGATGTTGATGCAAATTATTCTCCCTCCAGCGCGTACGCTACTGCCTTTATCATATGTTATACTCTGCTAGCGTGTCTGCATATAATGCTTAAGTTTCATCTTTCTAGTTTTAAACGTGTGCGAGATATATGTAAAAATGTCTCATTTTGGAACGCTACTGCATCTCTTAACAAATTTATTTTTGTAGGCTGTTCCTGATATATACAATTTTTTAAGTTTTCGATTTAAACCCTTCATATGAACCCACACTTCTAAGAAACTTACTCCTAAGAAACTTACTCCTAATAGAGGTCTTCCTTATCTAACGACTGTGAAAATTTCATGATGATAACTTCATGGTTTCTTGAGATAAGAATTTTATTTTAATGTTATTTATATAAGAACTAAAGTAAAGAGTATAAGTAAATGTAATACAATAGAGAGGTTACAGAAAAGTTCGACAGCGGTCTAATTGTCAGGCAGCAATAAGATTAAGAAGAATCTAACCGTAGCCAAAATCAGAAAATTTGAAACTAATGTTAGTCAGATAAACAAATTCCTCATTGACGTTAACAACTAAAGTGAGACCCTTTGACATAAAATGCAAGGGACTCTAGAAATACCTACCGGTAAGCTCGAGAGCGGACACTGGCACACAGCCAAGAACAAAATATTGACTGTAATCTTGTCACCACAATTAAATTTTTTCCACCTTGACCGGTAATCGAACCTTGGTGTCAGACGTGATAAGTGCTTGCCATATGAAGAAGTGTGTAGTTAATTTGCGATAATGAGGTGAATGCATAAATAATCAGTGACTTCACATATCACCTTCGCGCTCCAATATATTGCTGAGAGCAAGGCGTCCGCCGGCATGTGAAATAAAATCCAATTTATGAACTTTATTCAAATCGAATTGAAATATTGTAAAACTTGGCAATGCTTCACGGTATATACTACATATTCGCTTTTCACTCGTAATCCGATTACGCCGTCTCTGGTCGTGAATGAAATTCGCTATTATATCGCTCAAATTAAATTTGGTCAGCTTATTACATACGAGTATGTACTCTAAATTTCAAGTACATACGGCAGTCTGTGTAGAAAATGTGTAAAGTATGTAGAGGTTTCTACGCTATTCTAATTGGGTGATAAATTTATCGTTCATTGTAAATATTCACACTCCTTTATAATCCCTGACTTAAAGAATAGGTCTAGAAATTTCCTTTTCTAATCTTCAATTAGGGATAGAATAACATCATTAAAATCCGGTAGTTCACATAGACTTTGGGATATACGAGTAGATAGTTGATTTTATGATATCCGGTAATGGTATTTAAAAAAGTTTGTGAGCCCTTTTATAAGAAACGATAACCCTAATTTAGTGCGCGATTAAGTATTATATAAATATATTTCTTGAGGAGGCAGTGGTCCATTAAAAACTTATCTCATAGCTTCAACTCTCACAAAATTAAAATGTATTGAAAGCCAATTTTATTAGAGTGGCAAAGTTGCAATTTTTTCCAAAAGGCGCACCCAAACTGTGAATTTAGAAAATCAACTTTGTGGAAAAAAATCGGTAATGCATGTGCATATTTGGATCATAGTCTTTAATTCATAGCTCCGTAGTTCGCCGCAGTACAGGACCGGAGCAGTAATGCTTATATTTTTATTTTCTGTATTCGTAGATATTATTAGTAGCCATTAGTGGACCATTTTTGCATTACCGAAAATTTTAGCATTGCAATATTGTCCTAGGTGAAAGCCGTACTCGCTCCTTTTCGCATTACCTAGTAATGTTTATGGAATTAATGCCTCGGAACGGATGGGGTAATTGATGGAATCTAATGGATTCCAATACAATACCCATATTTTGTTTGATTGAAGGATAGTAATCCGTTTGCAATAAATAAAATAAATCCTATGTAAATTCAAGCATGTGGAAGTTTACTGGAACATAACGAAACCTATTAAACACTAAAACGTGTAAAATTATTCTTCGCAACGTAAACTCTTCGAGTGACAAAATAAAGACTTCGGAAACCAAATTAATTTAGTTATAATATATCTTTCATGTTTTAGTGGGTAAAAATTACAATTACCTAGATTTTACAATACTCTGTCAGGTATAATAATAAGTGCGAACAGATTCACATTCTAAATATGTAGGTACGAGTATAGTGTTTACTTTCTGCGTTCGGAGTGCATGATATATTAAATGATTCTTTTTTAGTACAATTATGGAATTTACATTCCAGCATTTAAATATAATTGATAAAATCATTGTTCCTACTGTGTAGTTAGTACCTTGGATATGTACTCGTACTTATATTAACTGTAACAACTTAAGCCATAATTTCGCCGAGAAAATATGTTTTATTTCTAACACTTAGAGCTACAAGATTTCTTTCTTGTTTCTAAGCCTTAAACAGATTGCAATACTCTTACTAATTATGGGTACATTTTCCAATTTCAAGACCTTTTATCGGCAAGAAATGAAACCTTATTAAATATTTTTGGAACTTAAGGCAGAATCAACAAGGAAATTTAATGTTTCACTTATAGTATTCAAATAGTATACTTTAAAATTTATGTATGAGCTACATTTTGGAAATGAACTCCACCTCTTGCTCAAAAAATTGGTAAAAGGCGGTTTACAGCATGTTTTTGGACGGAAAACATTCTACCGGCTTTGATCTTTATAAGATGCAATACCGAAGCGTTTCGTGTTTTTAAAAGCTAAAACTCGTTCAAATAACGTTTAATTTTTGAACCACAGAAACTTGAACGGTCTGTTCTACTTTTGTTTTAAAAATATGATTAGACGATTGTAGTTCGTGGTAATTAGCATATACTAGTTTATACACTAGAGAACTAGAGTTTAATTGAAGCCCTAAAGATTGTTACGTATTCTTCCAGTACTCACGATCTAAATTATAATACGTGGTACACCTTAGAAAAACAGCTCTACATTTTTTAATTAAACCTGGCTTGAGATGTAGAAAAATACAAAGTTTAAGCAAATTTTGTTTATTTTCCATACCAATTGCATATTACACAAATTGTGTAATAAAAAATAATTTAGAAAATATTTTGCTAACAGTCTATTCATATCAGACTTTATAAAAGAACTAAACATATTCATATAAATAAATTTGTATCAGTCACGACTTAACTCAATTAACTTACCGCCACATCAATACTACGCTAAATAGAATGGTACAAAACGGAGAATATCGAATAGTTGCAAGGTGGAACTGACCAAGTACAGTGAAATTCGATTATTATGACTTCGCTTATAATGACAAACCGTTTTGTATGACACAACTGCGTCAAGAAGTTTGGTTTTTATATAAAAAGCATGCATTTTATTTGCTTAGGCCCGTCCCTACGATGTTCAGTTACGTTTTAACTGGAACTTTAACTGACAGATTTTCAAGCAAAACTTCCAGTTAAAGTTCCGGTCAGAGTTTAACTGAAGATCGTAATAATGGCCCTTATGACTTCGGTTAAGGGATCATCCCGTGTGAAGGCTCTTTTTTTACGCTTTTTTGGGAATTTTTTTGGCGTACTAAATAAAGATACAACTGTGAAATTTTTACCACATATTGAGCACACTTCACAATTTTTTCAGTCCGAAATTGTCGCTCATTGCTGAGGTATACGGCAACTTAGCTACTCATTTTCAAAAAACCTTTTTTCGTTAGACACGATTGCGGCCGTTCTGCTTATCTTAAATAAAAAAATCAAACGACATTTTAATCTGTGAAGTTTGAACTAGTTTCGGAACTAGGATTATCAAAAAATATTGAAAAGTGAATTTTTGGCAACTTGTTGAACTCTTTATCGTCAATTTTGGTGTTTTTTTACGACTTCTTAACCCTGAAACCGTGTTTGGGGCACAGAGTGCCCCATGCTATTTTCAAACAATAAATTAGAGACTTTCTAGTTCTATAACATAATCCCAATGCACAATTTTTTGAAACATATGATATGCACAAATGCGTAAACAAAAGAATCGAACTGGTTATTCTGTGTTTTATTTGCTAAATATGTAAACGCAGAAAAAAGGGCAATTTCGTGTTCTGGGGCACTGCGTGCCCCAGAATATGCGAACATTGATCGTTTGAAAACAAAACATTTAAATGCATGCATTTGATAAATCTATAAACAAAAATAAATATGTAAACAAAAAAAGGCGATTTCGTGAATATGCGTATGTAGATCCTTTGAAAAGAAAACAGTTGAATGCATTTAGTTGCCGATGAAATTTCAAGAGATAATTACTTGAGTATTTTGTTATTTAATTTTATAGTTTTGTGATAATTTTGTTTTATGTTGAGTGGAAATGGATGCTTTTTTGAGATTAGTGAACAATGCAGCGCGACTTGAGTTATCTGCTGAGGAGCAAGACCTTCTTCAAAACGAGTTCGAAGTTTTTCTTCACAACGATGATGAGAATGGAACTGAAAACGTACCTAATGGCGGTGCAGATTTTCCTTCTGCAGATCATCCTATAGCAATTCCAAACGATTCAGATGATGAACAAGATTCTGATCAGGATGTTTCAGACGTTGATGATCCAAACTGCGAGCATGAAGAAGTACAGGATGTACGCGTTGTACAAATCATGGAGGAAATCGCGAACAAGGAATTACTGCTCAACAAGAACTGCAAGAAGTCAATGAGGAAGAACTACCAGCCATAGAACCAAATAGGGGAATGCGTTATAAGGCTTAGTATACCTAGGTACGCAACCAGGACAACATCGTGCTAAAAACATTTCATATGATCTAGTGCTTCGGCTCTGCAATCGGTATCTAGATAACGTATACAATATCACTATGGATAACTTTTTTACAAGTATTGCATTGGCATTAGATTTGTGCACAAGAAACACTACTATTATCGGCGCAATTAGGTCAAACAAACAGTTCACAGATCCAAAAGATGTTAAACGTAGTGTATTCATTTTGCTTCTCAGATTGCATGAGCATTGTGAGTTACGTATTAAACACGAAGAAGAGCGTTTTATTGGGTTCAACTATACACGCGGATGAGGAAATAGATGAATCATCCAGAAAGCCAGAGATGCGACCAAAGGACGTTCGACCAAATGAATAGAACATACACTAGTAGGCGCAAGACTAACCGTTGGCCTATGACACTATTTTTCAATATGGTCGACGTAGCAGCCCTTGCTGCTTATCGAATGTTCGGTATTACTAATCCCACATCCGGTACAAGAAAAAATGTAAGAAAACATTTTCTTAAAACTTTGGCTGTTGAATTGGCAAGTAAGGAATAGAATGGAAAAAGGTTCACTACGGCAATCATTGAAAACTGCCCTTTATTAATTGGTCATATAACAAACGTAATAGATGTGAAACATGCAAGGCTAATCACAAACAAAATAAAGGAGACAGCAAAACTACTGCTGTCTGTGATTTGTGCAACAACCCTACCTGTTCGAAACATTTTATTCGGGTTTGTCAAAAATGCTACGTTCCGAACTCATCTCCTATAAGTGATACTGACTCAGAAGCTGAAGCATGTCTGGATATTTCGACAGCGCCATCTATCTCATCTGGACGTCCACATTCAAAACGATCCAGAACCCATTCACCTGTTTAATTTTGGTATTATATTTAATTTATTATTTTGAATTAGTTTTTTCTTTTCATTACTTTGTGAACATTTTTATTTTGGTTTCAATATGGACATAATTAATTTTTCGAAAATACAGACAATGTTTTATTTTCTCTTCTTTTTCCAAACTCATATCAGCTTGAGCAAATTAAGAACGCTAATTAGCAAAGAAATAGCCGTATTTTCAACACACCACCCATACATTTTGTATGAAATGCATACTGGGGCACTGAGTGCCCCAGAGCACGATAAGTCCATTTCTTGAAGAGCACGGTTCCAGGGTTAAGCTCTACAAAAAAAAACGGCTTGATGAATCACAATTATTCTAGTTTGCACTACATGAGTACTGAATAAGTTCACCAAATTTCAAAGGAATTCATTCGATAGATTTCGAGATATCGTGTCTGCCGATTTGAAAAGTACCGTTTTGAAAAAACGCGACTAAACTGACCATTATATTCGAAACATCAAAGGAGTTTAGAGAATATAACGGCCTGTAATTTCCTAACGGCTTCGAATATCGGAAAATCACTTAGCCCACATATTCTACACTATATTTGGATGCAATTATTGCAAAAAAAAATCGATTTTTTGAACCAGTCACACGGGATGACCCGCTTAATATGACAAACCGCTTATAATGACGCGTTTTCCTTATATTGATGTGTTTTTTTCTTATAAATTAGTTCGGTTATTATGACGTTCATTGTATATTGTTTTTCACATGGACTCACACTCCTCATCTTTGCTATAAATTATTTTCTGGGAAGTATTTTGTTTAGTGGCAAATTTTCGTCTAGTGTTGCACTTTGCACATATTTTGTTTTATTTTCACGCGAAAAAGCCTCCCCAACGTTTTCATTGGACTTACATTTTTCATGCACATTTAACGTACGGTTAGTATGACCTAATTGCGATTTCCCTTCAACGTCATTATAAACGGACTCTACTCTATGTTGAATTTGGGGACAAAACAAAAAAAGGGTTATAAAAATACTGTGCACTTTCTCTAGGACTGTCGTCTGAAGGCTAAGTATAACTCATATTTCCAATTCTAAACCTGGAACTTTATAAAAATCGCCATCAGATCATTTTTGTATTATGTTCTGAAGTTATTATAAAACTAGTATTATTTAAGAAATATTGTACCAAGGAGTACAGTGATTCTGCTCATCAATTTTTCTTTGGGCAACAAGTTGAATCTTAAATTAATAAAAATAAAACTTATTTAGCTTTCTCGTGTTCTCGAGTTAGCGCGAGTTCAAGCGAATACAAGCATTATATAGTCAAGGACCTTCGCAAGACAGGTACTTGAAGCATTTTTATGTTTTTACTTGTTAGTATTTCTGTTCTTATAAATGGGAAAAATTATTAAAAAAATTAAAACTGTCGGTTTCGTGGGTTTCTCATAAATTTTGCATAATAAGTTTAAACTACGTTCTTTAAGGACTTTTGTATGGCAGCTACTCTAAGAAGTATGGGATTACATTTACTAACGAATTCGATCTAATTTTAACTCGAGACTAATTCGTGCAAAATTTCAAATTGCTAGATTAAAGAGCTCTGTAGCTTTAGTCAATATGACCACATTTTTTAAGAACGTTTGTTTGGAAGCCTGAAAGAGTAAATGAATTTTGATCACTTATACGCTAAACCGCACTAGTATCTCCAAACTAATTTGTATGAAATGTCGACATACTGGCTCAATGATTTTTTTTAGTTATAGTGGCGGAAGAGGACCGGAAATTTTTTCAAAGACTGTTTAGCAGCTACAGCAAGGATTAGCTTGGTTCCCTTCTTACAAATGCGTACACAAATGAAAACAGTTATCTCTAGGTGATCTGAAGTTTTTGACCAGTTTTCGTAAAAGAGTATTTCAGGGACTTTGGTATAGGAGCTACTCAAAGGAGTAATAGAATTTTGCTTAAGACGATCACAACCTTACGTTTTACTCCAAACTGATTGGTGCTAAATTTGAACTTTCTGCCGTAATGACTTCATGCGAGTTATAACGCGTTCTGGAAGATGGATGCACAATTTTTTCAAGGAACAAAGAAGGACTTAATCCATTTTCTTCATATTAATTCTGTCATCTGCAACCATTGAAAGATAGATGTAAGATTTTAAATTCTTGTTTAAATGCATTTTGAAGTTCTACTTTCCAAACAAATCTAGAAAATCCGAATATGTGCTACATAATCATCCGAATTCGAGAACGTCCCTCCTTCAAATACCTACCATACAAAGATCCTTCAAAAATTCAATTATATTCCGAATTGTTATTTTGTTATTATTATCATTTTTTGAATAAACATCTGTTTTGAGATTTTTATAAATTTTCCTGAAAAATATAACATTTATGCACTAAGGACATGTTCCAATAGTCAGCTCCATTCGACTATTCGGACGGGTTAGCTGGCCTATTTTGCATGCCTTCAGCAGATAAATTCAAAATTTGTCGTTTTTACTCAATAAAAAATATTTAAGTTTACTCTCTTGACTTCGTCAGCTGTCGTAACTAGTCAAGCAAAGCTTAGATATCAACCAGAATTTAGTTGGGGCTGGAGTTTGCTATATGCTTGACGTCCTAAACTGTTATAACAGGACATAGACGTAGATGAAGCTGATATTGGAGCAGACAGATTTTTAAAAAAGACCTTACTTTTCATGTCTTTAAAGTATGGTATTTACTACTCACTACTGATACAATGCCATACTTTTCATACGATTTGTAGACCACCACTCTCTAATTGAACTAGACCTTACATAACATATGCTTTATAAGTATTAACCTCTCTTTAATAAAATAAGGCTTTATTTGTCGTGTACCTCGTAAGCCATAATGCCATTGGATCAATGCGGGTTAAAGTAATTAGTTCTGTAATCGGAAATGTTATGGGTTCGAGTATGTACCTTGTAAGGAATCCCTTCCTTACTCATTACTGTTTAGATTGGGATACTACGATTTTAATATCATTACATTAACAGTACATTTAACATATTTTCGAAATCCATGTCAATATGGATTCGTTCTGTAAAAAATTATCTGCATTACTTATAAGTTATATTATAACTTATCTAACGGCCGAAATGATTCACCATAGACACCACCTACCTCACTATCGGCTTATCTGCATACAAAGCTTGCTATTTCTCAAGAGCCAACACTGAAAGTCGGAAACACTACAAAGGTACAATAAACAGCACAAGCGACGACACAACAAGAGCCTCAATTGATCTTATGTAATACAAAAATTTCATAAAAAAACGCTTGCAATGTTTATCACTTCTTTTAGCTATATCTTAAGCCACAACAAGCAAATGTAAATCCGTGAATGGCGTCACTCTATAGAAAGTAATTTCACTTTTCATTATAATCAACTGGTCGGTAGGGGAAGGGTACCTACACGAAGCGGGCGCGTACTGTGAGCTCGCGCCAAAATGTTCAAATTCCCCAGGCAACCTTAAACTTTGTTTATTTTTGCGGTTGTTAAGCGGTTAATGTACGGTGCAATGCGGCTGTGATTAGTTCGAAAATTTAATTTAGTCAATTATCTAATTGAATTGCACAGAAATAAACTTTAATTTCGATCAATTGGACAGAGTGACAAACAATAAACGATTCGTTTTATGCGAAGAAAGTTGTTCGTATTTATTAATAAGATGATGTCAATCATAAACTGCAAAATTCGTTAAAATTCTTTAACTACTTATGCCATTGGTGTACCTACATATTTAAATACTTTTATCTATTAAAATAATTTTATTTGCGTGCTAAAGTTGATGAAGAGTCCGGATTCAAAGCAGTTGGTCTAAACAACATTTTGTAAATATAAAGACGATCACCTAAAGAAATATTATTTGTAAAGCTAGTACACTGTATGATATGATGCCGGATATTTGACAGAAAAATAAATCAAAATAATTTAATGCTGAGATGCGGTGTAGGTTTTTATGCGACTGACAACCTAAAAAATAACGTTCCAAATAGTTCCTGGTTATTCCTTAGGTTGTCAGTCCCATAGTCACTTACACCGCATCTCAACATTAAACACTTTTCGGACTTCTACACATAAAATAATAAAGTTGCGCCCAGACTGTTGGCCGATTTTTTTTTAGTTTTAATTACTCTAATAGCACTTCTACATATAGGTACTACGTTTCAACTTTCTAGCATAAGCCTTTTCTGAGATATGAAAAACCACCCCCTTGCTACCCCTATCAAAAATTTATTTTTTTGGGATGTCTCTTTAGTAGCTTTATACAGTTGTCAATTTTTAGATTTCCTTTGCGGCTTTCGAGAAATTAAAATCAGAATGTTTTCATTTCCATCCCCTCCCACCATCACTCCCTACACCCACACCGCTAGAGGTCTACTAATCCTAACTCCTGTACAATTTTCAAGATTATATGTGATACGGTTCTTGAGATATAACAATTTAATTTTTGAAAAATGAATGTCCCCCCACTCGCACACCCCTCGACCCCTACTGACCATTTTTTGGAAATGGGTCCATTATCATAGTACTATATAAGTTTCAACTTTTAGCCTCCTAGCATAAGCGGTTCCTGAGATCTAGAAACCAAAATTTTTCATCTAAAACGCTCCCCTCTCCTCCCCTGACACCCCCACCCCTCCAAAAGATAGAACTCGTAGGGGTTCACCCATTCTACCTAACATAAAAATTTCAACTTAATATCTCAATGGATTTGTGAGCTACGCCCCTTCAAACGGTCTTGCGTACGGCGCCTACGGCGGACAGACGGACATTTTTTTTTTGCCTTTTTGGGGTTTTTCAGATAGCAAATTTTTTTGAAAATTCTTTATTATTAAAAAATAATAAAGTAAATCAATTCACCACTCTCCATCAAGAATACTGACTAATTTGTGGTTTGTAGACGTTGTAGTTTCAAATAACATTTATGTATTTCACTAAGTTGAAGAATATGCGAACATAACTTGTAATCCCTCTAAATAAATCACTTACGGTTCACCTAGGTGAGTCACTTACGGGGAACAAAATAAAACGCTCACCTAGATGCATAGTTAGTGATTAACTTGCAATCCGTTAAGATCTATATATTAGGTAATTTTTAAGATTTCCGCGCGCATGGTGTATATCAAAATACCGGGATTTTGTAGATTATTGTGGAATAAGTAGAAGAATTATTTCATGACGTAGCATTGTCCGGTTTTAGAGTCAAACTTTTATTGCTAGGTTTCTAAATGGAAGGAAGAAGGATGCTGGACTGAAAAAAAACAGAAACACAGCCGGAGTTCAAATTGTCTTTGCTGGGTTTTTCAATGGATGCAATAAAGATGTATGTCTGAAAATAAACAGGAACAGAGGTGTAAGCATTTATGAAGTACTATCATAATTGATGGTGGAGCTGAGTCCTAATTGTTTATTTTTTCGACATTATTGCTTTCGGTAGAATGCCGACCGCATATGTCCAAATCCAATTTGTATGTTTTTTTAATGACATTAAGCTACTACATACGAGTATCTGGTAAAAAAATTATTGAAAAATCCATCAACAAGGTTATATATAAACATAGTCAAGCGGCTCTATCTGTTCTGCTTTTCCATGATTAATTACGACACGTTTACTTCAATATATAAAAAAATCCCATCGATTAATCAAAATATAATTTATTTTAAAATTGATTTCGGTTCAATTTGTTTTTTCCAATAAACCGACAATATGTTAAGAACAAATCAATTAACTCATACTAGCGGTGTGTGCAACAATTTCGGACATTATTTTTTAAACGAATATGGTTTCATATTGCCGGAATGGATGTTTTCAAGTGGATCGATAAATTTTAAATATTAGTAAGAACATCAAAGGATCTGATATATTTTTAGTATAATAGTCCCTTATTTGCAATACAACCTAAAAAATTGTTCTAAGCATCATTTTTACAATATACGAGTATTCAGAACTGGGTGACTATCCAAAAATAAATACCTTTTATTTTATAATTTTATTGTCTCAAAACTGAAGTTTTTTTTCCAAAATATCTTTTTATCACTCTTTGTTTTTTTTTTAAACTTTACTTGTTCACATGCCGACTGATACTTTTCAATTCACTCGCACTCGCCCTTTCTTTAAATTTCGTGAAAAAATATTAGACTTTTTTTCACACTATTAGATTTCTCCTCATGATCCCGCACCAAAATTCTCTCATTCTTTTTTTTACAACATTCGGTTTTTCTTCATTTTTGGCGAACCTTTACTGCATGGAAATATACCCTATGTCACAATCGTTACTATGTCACACCCCTAGAAAATTATATATTACCTTAAACTCGTTTGGTGGAAATAGTTACGAAGTAAAAGTCAAGCAGTATCAAGTCTAGTAGCAAGTGAGTAATAAAATTAAATAAATTTCGCATGTAGGAACTTTCGCAAAAGGAAGTTCATAAACAAATTTTAGTACGCAAAGCAGCCAAGGATTATGAACTCGTCTTAGGTTTATTGCTACGATTCGATAACGATGTACAGTAGCGATTTGTTTTCGGTGTACAACGGCCAACAATTCGTATTCAATTTGTCGTTACGATTTGCTAACGAGATGTACTACTTTTCTTATGCAAAACATTTTGAGATCAACCCTGAAAAAATTTTTCGACGAACCGATTCGTAGTTGATGTGCTGGCGAATCGTACTACATGTGAATGTTACATTTGTTTAAGAACTTTGATTTCTTTAAATAAATTACTTACTGAGTCATACCTATTACGCTGATGTTGCTTCCATTTATAGTTTAAAATAAATTATTTATTAAAATGATGATAACAAATGGGAAAATGGGGTCAAATATTTTCCAATAAGGTATTTTTATAAACCGCATAACAAATTTTATTTATCTAAATCTAACAATTTACATAAATATGCTTTAGATGGAAATTTCCGATCTCATAATGAGTTAAAGAGAAATGTTACCGAGTATACGAAGATTACGTTTGTTAAAACTATAACGAAAAAGTTTATGATACAACAGCGGTTTAGTTTATGCCGATAATAAAAAAACAAATTAGTTTGAAGTTGAGCACAATAAATAATTTTAAAGTCATTAAATTGCTCAATTTTAAGCTATTAAAATCAATATTAATTTCTTGGTATTTCTTTTTACCCTTGTTACTACTATGGCTAAATGCTTTTACTATTCTAGTAATAAATGATTTTTCATTAAATTTTAATTTTTCTTTATTAAGAAACTTAATTTACGACGAGAAAATCGTCGTTTCTTACGATATTAATAAATAAATTCCTTTCCTTTCGGTCATGCTTTCGCTACATTTGCCTAAAAATTAAACTAAAGCGGATATTTACTATTTGTTAACAAAATTAAGACGGCACTGCAACAGCTTAAATAAAACTGCTGTATTCATCTTGGATATTCATTTTCTTTTCCATTGCTTTTCAAAATTTAGTCACATTATTATAATATTAAAATTAAGAAATTGTTAGATTTAGTTTCTATTAATTCGAAACTTATTTTAAGCTTAAGTTTTATTTGTAGATTCTTAAGCAGGTATTTGTAATTTTCAATATTAAATAGATTCGAACGTATTTAAGGCTATTGTAAAGCTGCTTAAAATTATGAACATCAAAATATTTGGTGAACTGAATTCGAGATAATTGATTTTTGAAAAATTCGTCTATTCCGGTGTTATGGACGACGATAAATAAAAGATAAGTACAATAATTGATAAAGGTGTATATCCTCATGATATCCCAGTTATTGACTTTTATGGCGTACAAGAGATAATAGAGATAATCAGTTGTATTATTATTTGAAAGATATAAAGCTGATATTTTATTTCGGAAATCACTGAGAAGATCCCATTAAATCTGGATATTTACGCACAATACTACTTGTAACTCCTTCATGGTCGAGTTCGAAGAATACTTTAAAATTGTACCAGAAATTCAGTACATGAACGAGTTTGTCCTATCAACTGTTTTAAAGTTCACTTAAAAGTGCAATTATTGAACGCACTCCGTGAGAGATAAATTTTATAACTAAAACTTTTCACTTAAAGAATTTTTGGATTATTTTTTAACATCAGAGGGGTCTGTTAAGAACAGACAGAACAGGAACTTTCCGGCTTATATTGACCAGAGCATTAACTGTTTCCATTGGGTGGCGAATACCAGGATTTTATTATGGGGAGCCCAATAAATGTTAAAATTGAGTGGTACTAGTTATCGACCTAGGTCTATCATTAAGCCTTTCAGAGATATAACTCAACTTCAACTTCAGCTTTCTAGAGTATGCCGTTCCTAAAATCTGGGGTCATCAAATATCATTTCAAATAGAATCCAACAATAACTACGGACAGTGTGAAATACTGATGGCAATATATTCTATAATTGCGCCGTTCGGGGAATGAAGGATTGTATTACCATTCCATTATTCACCGAACCACCAACATAGTTGTTTTGAATGGAATTGAGGTGTGTATTACAGGTCATGACGATAATATGTAAATCATACGATATCTTTTCATTTCAATTCGTGATCCGATTTTTCCAATACATTTCCTATATATGTATGTACTTGAAAATATTGTTACGTGCTAAAGGTTCGCAGGGATTTTAAGTAAAACTCAATTCGATTAAAATTAATAAAAGAAATAACGCTAAATTTTTTCGCATTCAAATATCACACTATTGGCAACTCTTCCTGATATTTACTACTCGAGTACTGTTTTAAACGAAAATCACTTTACACTTTCGTGTAGAACGCATAATCGTCTCAGTCTCGTAGTAGAAAAACTGATGCCAAGCACAAGCTGTGCGTGGCTTATATACTGCATGTGTTGAGTCGAGAAATTTGTAGCATATTCGGTTGTGTGTGGAATATGCAAGAAGTATCTATAACATGCGACAAGTGGCCAAAATATGCGAGTGGTGTCTAGAGCTCTCTACGCTATTCTAGTTGGATATTGGAAGATAGTATTTTCCTCTGGGAACTGTGATCTCATTGATATGCAGATTCATGTATCAATATTAAAACAGCTGGAACTGAACTATCGACATTATGTGAATGGGTCCTTAACGTAAACCAATGGATTGCCTTAATCAACCAAATCCATATTGCTGGTTATGGATTATGCTGCTCGAATTTAAATAGCCCATGATTTGATGATTGATAGCAGTCCGGCTTACAAAAGCTCCTCAATATGTATAAGGAGAGAAACTCTATGTGAACACCAGAATCAAAAACTAAAAGCATTTTGTCAGACGACACGTGAACCTGGTAGTGACAGCTCTAATTTAAAGAAAAAACTTTAGTTTTGATATTCCGATAAGGTATTTTTAATTTTATTCCAAAAAAACACTCAAACAACGAATCAAACAATGTGACATGAGTTAACAAAACTTTTGTAACACGATTGACCAGTATTTCATTCTTTAAAATATTATTTACTTATCAATGAACCATGTCATAGTTGATTATTAAGCCTGTCAAACATTGATAAGAACGTATTTGAATATTTTTTTTACAAGAACCAGACTTTCATACTAGTCCATAGAGCTACATACTCGTATATTATGTCTCCGAATGTAACGTGAGTTACCAACTGTTTATACTAATATAAAACCAAAAACAAACACGCAAAGCTCAATGTACTAGTAAAATTGAATATACATTTTTGGTTATTTCAAAATGATATTTTCCATGAGGTGAGTTCATTCAATTGGTATATTAGTTAGATAGTACCCATGCAAAGACAGTTGTAATGATGAGTAAAATGTAGCTTTACGAGTAACTCGATTGTAAGGAGACGCTAGTCCTTACCAAAATTAATGATATTTCACCGATTGAATTTGATACTGTCCCTTTGTACGATCTGAGTGAAGGAATAAGCACAGCAGTCTCGCTAGTTATTTGTTTCTGTAAAATCCGACCTCAGCACAATTTCGGAATCGATTACCATAGTGCCCCACCCCTTACCCTAGTCGTAGGCACACTACTTTGGTCACTTAAGCCAATGGGGATCGAAATAAAACCTATGATATATGGCGGCATGATATCGATAAAAAGTGGTGAATGCTCTAGAATATCATGTAATGAATTCACCTACCGGATAGTTGTCATGCAGCTAGGTAAATAGGGATTAGTACCATTCCCGCAACTAGATCCAATTATATTGCGTGAATTTTTCTGGGTGACCCTGTCTCCGGATGTAAGGATACCACTTACTTCAGTAAGAGCAACTACTGCCTAATCAAAAATTTCGATTGTTTAGATAACAAAGTTTGTGAAATTTTGTAAAGCAACACTTTGCAATAATTGAGCCTGCTACCTGCCTTCTATCCAATTAGATTAAAGTCAAAATTATAAATAATACGTATACCTAATTAAAAAAAAAATTAAAATTAAAATTGAATGCACGGATGCAATTAGGTAAGAAAACTCTCCATTTTCAATATACCTACCTAGTGTGTAATATAAAATTATAATATTGAATGACAATTTCACGAGTGTTTTCCCCAACTCAGTAGTTAAATTTACCTACTCTCGTACAGGAAATTTATAATGAGCCGTACCTAACTACAAAAGCGGGTATTTCATATAATTTCCGCAAACTCAGTCACATATATTTATAGCACCTACTTACTTAATCCAATTTAATGCAAAGTGAAAGTGGCATTTGCGATGTTAATTTTCTCCAAATTTGTTTTTATAAACATTTCGTTGTGTCCATTCTATAACAAGCGAAGAAAAAAATTGAGCCGGCCTTGAACGACCTTTAGTGGCGATGGACATTCGATGAAAGCATATTCATCAATTTTATACTGCATTCGTAAAATTTAATTGTGCTTGAATTCATTATCGCAATTGCATAACCGTCAAATGAATAACGATTTCTGGTTGCACAGGTAAAAATACGTTGTCGTGTAAGAAACATCTTCTAAAAATGAGGTAAGGTACTGTATTACTGCTTACTGGTATAATAAAAACTATATGCGGTACCTACTCGTGCGCTATACTTTTATGAATTAATTAGTACTTTAATTACGGACTTCACTCCAGTTGGAATTTGCAGAATAATGAACTTTTACTTTACTTTATCAATGAAAGAAAGAGACTAAAAAAATACGAACAGTATTGGCACAACAATTTAAAGATCTAACATATACTAATAATTAAACTGTAATGTGCCTTTTCTATAAGTTTCTTTCTTAAAGAAATATTTTTTAAAAGTTTTAAATGTTTTTTTCCCTAGACTGTGTTTTATTGCTCCAAATGAATAGCTCGTAGAAGCAAAAATCTCTCAGCACTTCTTCGAATTTACAGATATGGCTGAATTCGTGAAAATATTCAACTCCCTTTGATCTGTTTTAATGCTGAGTTTTAGGCGCTCGTATAAGGAGCTAGTAAATATAACAAACATGCAAATTTATTATTTCGTCGGACCTAGGAGATATTGCAAGATTCGTGAGTCAGTAATGTTCATCCCCTTAGAGAGTGCTTATATAAATAGGCCATGGAATGAAACCTAATTTTATATGTAATCAGGCCTAGAAGACATGATGGAATTCGTGAAAACGAATACGAAATTGAAAATGAATATCAAAAAATTCTGAAAGATTTTTATGTACATATCTAAAAGTCCGTGAAAGCAAAACTCAGTTCGATACCTCAATCGATTTAATAAGTTTGTCGGAATTTAAAAAAAATAATTGAACATGGTGCGGGTGGTTGTGAGGGGAAAAAACTTCGGATTGCGATATTTCATAAAAAATTACTCGTAAAAGATGAAATTTGGTTAAGTTTTTGTCCAATTTTGTCACCAAAACCAAGTCGTAAAAATTTATACAGCCGGTAGTACCAACAAACACTAACGGGCGAATTTCTGTTTAGGAACGGGGTGGTTGAAAGTGGGGGAAGAAAAAAATTAAATAAATATGGTGATGTTATCTTGAGAACAGCTGAAGATATTAAGCTGAACTCGTATTTACATATATGTATATGGCTTTAAAAGTGCACTTTCAAAAAATACAGTTTTTGTTTTCATTTTTCTATTTTAAGAACGGCTTATGTTAGAAAACTGAAACTTATTCCGTCTATGTAAATTTTCTAGAATCGTAAATTATTTAAAACAATTTCAATTTTAGTTTGGCGTTGGTTGGTTGGTTGGTTTAAGTGGCAGCCCTGTCCTCTAGACAGAGCACAATTAGCTCAATGGCCGTTTTGGAACCACAAACTCGTATTAAACCCGGATGTGAGGGGTTGTTGTGACTGGAAAATTTTAAAGGATGAGTGTGAGGAAAATTGATCGTTATAACCATCCTGTGCTGTTTAGGAAGAGTAATAACTCTCCAATTTTCTTCCTCGAAATCTCCATCAGGTCCCCCTAGTGCTCGCTCTCGGGCTCTAGCTAAAGCCGAACATACGCAAAGGAAATGAACGAGCGACTCTCGCTCATTAGTGTCCTGGCAGCTGCGGCAGTGTACATTGAACGGAATGCCTAATTTGGCTGCATGATCCCCAATTGGCCAGTGACCTGTACTAATCGCCGTGATTCTGGAGATGTCTGCCCGGGTCTTGTATAGAAGTTCGTCTGACTTGGCTCGGTTGTAAGATGGCCACATCTTCCTAGATATGGCGCAGGTGGTTAGGCCTTTCCATCTGGAGTTAGCCGCTGCTTGGAAGTGGGAGAGTATGTCCCACTTGACAACTCCTAAAGGAACGTGAAGTATTTCTTAAAGAGAGCCGGGAAGAGCAGACCCCTTTCTGGCCAGTTCATCAGCCCGCTCATTTCTCACTATATCTCTATGCCCCGGGATCCAGAGCACAGTAACTTTGAGCCACTCCGCTAAACCGGCTAGTTCGTAACGACATTGCTGTACTAGTTTAGAGGAGATGGTAGTCGAATCTATAGTGCTTTGATTGCGGCTTGGCTATCGGTGAAAATAACGATGTTGCGTTTTGGCGATAAGTCGTGTTTTAATGTCCGACAAGCCTCACGGATCCCCAGTATCTCCGCCTGGAAGACGCTAGCGTGGTCCGGTAGGCGGTAGGACATTGCGACATTATGTGTGTCTGAGAATATTCCTGCCCCGACCGCGCAGTCCTTTTTCGAACCGCCGGTAAATATTATCGTATCAAAATCTGTTACTACCGCACCGTTCTTCCACTCCTCTCTAGTTGGGACACCAACAGAGAAGCCTCTCGTGAAGCTCAATTTGGCGGTGATGTAGTCAGTCGGTGACGTAACCAATTCCTTCGGTAACTGTCCCAGGATGTTACTATGCACGTACGGCTTCGCAGTCCAGCATCCAGATTCTTTGAGTCTGACGGCATTGTTTGATGCGGTGTTTTCTATATAAAGGTCGATTGGTATTAGGTGGAGTAGCACGTTTACAGCATCGGTCGGGCATGACCGCATAGCACCTGTGATGCCTTTGGCCGCGTTTCGTTGAACTCTAATGAGTTTAGTTATGTTATAGTTCTTCTCAGAACGGGCCACCAGACTAGCGACCCGTAGTTGAGAATTGGACGTATTACGGCAGTGTACAGCCATAAAACCATCCTTGGTTTAAGTCCCCACTTCTTGTTGAAAGTTCTTTTGCAGGCGTAAAAGGCCAGACGGTCTTTCTCCACCCGGTTTTCTATATTGAGTTTCCAGCTCAGCTTTGAATCGAGGATAACACCAAGATACTTTGCCCTGGAGGAGAGCTGGAGCGGTTGGCCATTGAGGCGGGGAAGGTTAAAGTCTGGTATTTTGGTTTTACTGGTGAATAGCATTAATTCAGTTTGGCGTACAAAAGTGTTGCACAAAAACGAAATAGTAAGTGAAAAGAGTGTCTAGAAATTTTCACGAATTTTGTCATATCTTTTAGGTCATTTAAGATATCGAGTTAATTATAGTTAATCGAGCTTCTAAGATAAGGGAGTAGAAATCGCTTTCAGAAATTTTTTATATTTAACCCTAAAAAAGCGCAAAATGGTTACATACATTTTCACGAATTCTGAGACATCTGTTAGGTGTGTGTGATAAGATATCGAATTAATTTTCACTTCTTTGAGTTTTGCATAAAAATAAGAATTCTGAGACATCTCTTAGGTGTATGTGATGAGATATCGAATTAATTTTTACTTCTCCGGGCTTTTTGTATAAACACCTAAAAACTAATTTCACAATTTTCGGATATTCAGCCCTTGAAAGGGTGTAAAAACAACTTGCTCCATATCTATTAGGTTTGATGAGATATCGAATTGGTTACAACTTCCATGGGTTTTTATATGTATAATCGCATACAAATGAGATTCAAGATGTTTTGATATTCAACCCAGAAGGGGGTTTGTATAACTTTTTAAAAATTCCACCATATCTCTTAAGTCTGATGATATATCAAACTCGTTTTTACTTTACGAGCTTAAAGCTTATAATGCATAATCGCATAAAAATCAATTTCATAATTTATCGATATTCATCGCTTCAGGAGAAATGTGGTTGCATACCTTTTCACGAATTTTGCCACATGTTTTAGGTCTAGTTAGATATGGAATTTTTCCACGCCTGTTTTATTTATTTAAATTTTTGTATAAAGAACCTCTAATGAACGTTTAAAGTTGTATTTTACAAGGAGCTTTTCAAGTGACAAAATAAATTTTCCAAATAACCTAGTCTTGAAACGATCGGTGATCTTCTTATATTTCGAATTTAACCGCGTCCTAGACTATGGCCCAAAGTCTTAATTGGTGTTTTAATGGTGTCAGTAGCGTTGGAACTTCTGTCTCGACTTCAACCGCTTCTCGAACTTTGTCTCTTCAAATAGTAAAGTTACGACCAGACTGTTCGCAGAATTTCTATTATCGGTTTTATTACAATTAGCCTTGCATGAAAAATAAACAGCGGCATTCTCTTTTATTTCAGGCATAATACACCTTTGGTTCTACGATGAAATATTAGCTCAGCTGTTTCATCCCGAGTACATTCCACTAAACAGAGGTAAGACATTAAAAATTGGGAAATTGATTAAAAAGTCAGTTTCAGGTCACCGCGACTTTCAAATCTACGTTCAAGGCAGAATCTTATTTTCAGTCCCCGGCCGTGTTTAGTCCCTTTATGCAGGCACGGCATGTGCGAAGGACGAGTCGTAATGAATTCCTTGAAGATGAAATTTTTGCAAGTCCCGAAGTTAGAAGATTTCGAAGAGGTGACGAAGATAGCAGTGCGTCTACTAAAGATATTTTGAGCGAAGAGTCGTCAAGTTCCGAGGAAGAAGGCCAAGCCGGACGGGTCCTATCGTCATCAGCTTTTCATAAGATCTCCGAAACATTGGGTGCCTTGAATACCGTCGGGCATTTTATTGTGGATATGACACGTGGACAAGATCCTGTACATTCTGCGGATAATTCCTCGAGTGTTCCCGATGCCATCCTTACTCTGACGAAAACCGTTCTAGGACAAAACGTAACAAAAACTATTGAGCCATTGATCAAGAAACGAATTGGAACTGAGGAGGAAGTAAAGCCACCGGTTCTTGAGGTAAAAAAGAAGAAGAAGAAAAATAAAGTTCGAAAGGAGAATAACACTATTCTCACGGCCGGTACAACAACAACTACCACGACTGTAGCCCCATTTCAAGGTAAATGCGAACGAGAAGAATCTTATCAATAATAAAATTAATTTTCGTTTTATTTCATTTAGCTCTAATAAATGAAGCTATCGGGAAGGAAGGTGAAAATAGATGCAAGACTCCAGATGGAAAACCGGGTAGATGTGAAGATCTCAGTAGTTGCCCAGCTCTTCTCTTGGACTTAGGCGGTCTCAGGGAATCGTTGTGTTTCAAAAGTCTTTTTGTACCTGGCGTTTGTTGTCCGATCGCACACTCCACAGTCCTTACAACACAAAAGCCCTTAATATTAACATTAAGGCCCACAGCTCGGCCAACCGTTCGACCGACATCGCAAAGTTTGCTACTGGTACCCCAACAAACACCGGTTGCAATATATACCACAACTCCAAGACCACTTCCACCGATCATTGATTCTCCAGACAATGATATCGATTCGGGATTCTCAAATATAGTCGATCAGGAACATTGTGGTCAGCAGGAATTCACAACAGGACGAATTGTGGGCGGGATTGAAGCTCCCAATGGGCAATGGCCTTGGATGGCAGCTATATTCTTGCATGGTCCGAAACGTACTGAGTTTTGGTGCGGAGGATCTTTGATCGGTTCGAAGTATATCCTTACAGCGGCTCATTGTACCAGGGATTCGCGACAAAAGCCGTACGTTTTTACTTCCTTATTGAGAGTTAGGAGATTAATCTAGTTTGGCTTTGTACTTAGATTTGCGGCTCGGCAGTTTACAGTGCGGTTAGGTGATATTGATCTATCCACAGATGGCGAACCATCCTCACCAGTAACGTTCAATGTTAAAGAAGTTCGAGCTCATGAGCGGTATGGGTTCTTTCGTTCAAATCAAATTTATGACTTCAAGATGTTTCTTTTTCAAGGTTTTCTCGTGTTGGATTTTACAACGATTTGGCCATCTTAGTATTGGACAGACAAGTTCGAAAATCAAAGTATGTGATACCAGTGTGTCTTCCTAAGCCAGGATTTGTTCCATCGAAGGAACGATTGGCTGGACGTCGTGCAACTGTTGTCGGTTGGGGTACAACCTACTATGGCGGCAAAGAATCGACGGTTCAACGTCAAGCAGACCTTCCAATCTGGCGAAACGAGGATTGCGATCGTGCCTATTTTCAACCGATCACCGAAAATTTCTTATGTGCTGGATATTCAGAGGGTGGTGTTGACGCTTGTCAGGTACATAGTTAGATGTCCTTAAAACTAATTATAGTAGTCATCAGGTTCTCTTTCCGTTAAATTTCAGGGCGACTCTGGCGGTCCACTCATGATGCGAATCGACACCAAGTGGACACAATTGGGAGTAGTGTCGTTTGGTAACAAGTGCGGCGAGCCAGGCTATCCTGGTGTTTATACAAGAATATCGGAATATGTTGATTGGATTCGATCGCACACTAGAGATTAGCTTTTCGAATAAATAATATTATTAAATTATAAACGATTATTTTGTGTGATTGCAAGTATTTATTATTTTGTAGATAACAAATTTGTACAGTAAATATATTTTTATAAAATTAGAATTGATGGAGAATTTAAGAAATTTTTTTTTTTAAATTTTAGGAGTCCGTCATTTGGTATGCTCTAATAAAATTTATATTTTAAGATTCGAATTGTAAGTAAAACATAATGGTAGTAAGAAAAATTCGAGAGCATCTTTGAGCACCCAAAGACTTCGAGCTAAAAGAGCGATTATATGTGAAAATCAGAAGTCTATCCCTAGTTGATACTTGCGATCCAGTTTATGCCTCAAAATTAAATAAAATATGTGTGCACACGAACATATCGACTAAATAGTGAGTACCAAATTCTGGAAATTGAACTAAACAAAATTATGGAATTAAAAATCTCGAAACCACAAGATCTTAGAAATAAAATTTCAGAATGGAAATCTCGGAATTTCTGTTCAATTTTCTTACTTGACTTAAAAATAACACACTCTAAAAACAGTTTGTAAAAATACTAAGTGGAAAAATACACAATATATGTAATTGTACGTATTATTGACGTATAATCGTTTCTTAACGCACAAATAGGTAATATTCAGGGTTGCCAGATAGTTGGCTGCAGAACCCGCTGAGTGAGTTGTATGAAATAGCCCAAAACCCGCACGAGGACTTGTAGCCCAAATACCGCGCTCAACTAAAACGTGTTGAACACAGTTGCGATTTCAACGACGAACTGTGCTCCAGAATTTTTAAGAAACACTATAATGTAAACATTATGTGAATACATAAATTCGTATTAATCGCGATTTTAAAAATCTTATTTGAAAAACATATTAGGTGCAAATGAAAGGTAAAATTATTCTGGAAATATACACGCGTAGCTTGTCGTTTCACTCTCGCAGTAGAAAAACTTATCTCCCGACTCTGCGGCGTTTATATACTGCATGTGTTGAGTCGAGAAATTTCCGGCATAATCGATTGTTTGTGTGGAACGTGGAATAAGTGCCTATTACATTCGAGAAGTGTCTAGAACATGCGAGAAGTATATAGAGCTCTCTACAATATTGCAAGGTTGTTGTTTTTCTCTGAAAACTTTAATATCAATAATAAGTGAGTTGTTCGGTTTGCCAGAGTACACCTATAACAATAACTTTGGAGGGACTAAAATTTTTGCAACACGTGTCTGTAACCTACCAATGCAGCAAAAATTATAATTAATAAATTATGCAAAATATAAAGGAACTCTACGACAGTCATCAATATTCGTAAATATATTGTCTCTTGTATGTTATATTTCTATGAGTGTCCATAACTTGAAAGAAAGTGATTCATTTGTAGAAAGTCTACAAATAATGAACCGATTCTAAATTAATTTAAGTTTGCAAATATCGTGTGAACTAAAATTTTTCATCATTATGACTGGAGAGCCGAAAATTTAGTGGCAAGAGGATTTGTGATATGATGTAATTTGCAAACGTTGTATTTGAGCCGTTAAAACTAGCAGATTTAACACAAGTGTCGTAAATCGTCTGTTGTAAACTGCGTTGACCGAATAGCCCAAAAAGCTGTAAGTAGCTTTTTGAAATTTGTACCCGCGAGCCCAAATCGCAGGAAAAAGCCCAATCTGGCGACCTTAGTAATATTACCCAATAAGGTTGACAATTACATCTATTTTGGACTATAAAAAAAATGAATTTAGGCGTCATGATTATATTACATTATTAATAAAGTAAATTTAGGCTTAGTGTAATTTTACTTTAAATACTGTGTAATATTACTCCAGAATAAGCAAGTTCGCGAAAATTCATTTCATTCTCCTTCACGTCGTCAGGTTTGTTAAATCCGACAAAGGTTTTTGTGCAATATTTATAAATTATTATAGTTTTCGAATCAGTAACCGTAATATCATTGTCAACTCAATTTAATACAGTACATGTATTGTGAAGTTGAATTTTGAATTTATGATTTTACTGTAAAATTATAATTTTGAATTAAATGGAGGATTTTCCGCTATAATAAAACGGAAATTTTACACAAAAAGTGTGTAATAATTGCATTCTCTGTGTAATAATTACGCCACTTTTGTCTATTGATTACACAGCTATTGTAAAATACTTACATCACTGATGTGTATTGATTACGCATATGTTGTGTAATTATTACAACTTATTTGTGTAATTTTCCCTCTAATTACACATGCATGTAATTTTACCATTATTATCGATGGAAAACAGTTGCCAACTATAATAATGGAAAATTTACTCCAATATTTCTTAGAGTGCAGACATAAGTTGATAAACAAAATATCTTTCAGTTATTTTAGCCCCACAGAGCTCTCCAAAGGCTAGTTTGTAGCGAAGCTGTTATTTGTAAGGTCATATCTGATACGGTTCTTGAGATATAAAAATTTCCTTTTTTTGAAAAATGGCTGTCCTTCCACTTCCGCGTCCCACCTTCACCCTTAAAATTTTTACATTCAGTGGACTCGACTTGCAATCCTATCTTCAGAAACCAAATTTTATCTTCCTGGTATAATTGGTTCGGAAGATATTGTAATCCAAAGTTTTTTACCGCCACCCACACACTCCCTTCCTTCAAAATTTGAGTCCTTGTCTAGGCTCTTAGTATCACACAAAACAACCACAAAGTTTCAACCTTCTGACATGAACCGTTCAGGATTTTAGAATGTTTCATCTTCAGCTATCTCGCAATTTGGACGCATTGTCCCCAGTTACACACCGTTCAACCAATATCAACCACTTTTTTTTGCAAAGAATATTGTAGTCAAAAAGAACAGACCAAACCTTAGAGTATAGACCAAACAAACACGAAACGGAAAACAAACATTTTCCTCAATTCACATATGCGGATTTCAATTTGAATACCTAGCAAGGTCACAAAAATATTCGCCAAAAGCCTTGCCTCATGAAACCAACAAGTTGCCCTGTTTCGAAGATCAAATTGAAATATTGCATCATAACGGTTAACTAGTAGGTTGCTGTCCGTCCGGCTGTCCATAGGCACGATGACTCAAGCACGCCTGGATCTAGGATCTTGAAATTTTGAATCAGGACGATTGGTTGAATTTTTAAGGTTAAGCCAAATCATCTTAATCCTTCGGGTAGCTTGTATCCAAAAAGTAAATAACACACGTGTTCAAGAATATTGCCCGATAACTTCGGAACGCCTTAAACTACGACTTTAAAATTTTGTATGTGTTGATTTCCCAACAGTTGGATATAATTATGAAAAATATCCCATTACTCCTTCGTGTAGCTGCCGTGTACAAATATCCTGTAAAAATGACTTCACTTAATTTACGTAACTCACTATAACTCAAGTAATCGTTCAGCCCCGAATTCGAAATTTTGTACAAATCAGTTTTAAGTGAAAACAAAGTTTGAGTTTACTAGTCAGCGAAATCCTTTTACCAGGGACGTCATTTCAGTTTTTTCTAGGGGGAGGGGCAAGATGTTATGTTTGGATATATTTTTATATACAAATATACATATGTCATGTATAATCTATAAAAATACATAATTCAGGGGGGGCAAATGCCCCCCCTGCCCCCCACAAATGACGTCCCTGCCTTTTACTCCTTCCGGTAGCTCCCATACAAAAAATCCTTAAGATACATGTACTCGTACAACAATATTTTCCGAAATCTTTTAAATGCTTCAACCTTGGAATTTGAAATGTTGAACAGTTATCTTATAAACTAAAGTATTCTTATAAACTAAAGTGTTTTAGAAAAAATTTTCAGCCTTGTAGGAATAAGTCAAAAAAGGAAATTTTTTAACACCTTGCGTGGGTGGTAGACGCATGATGGCCCCCTCTCCGACGCGGTAGACTATCATTATACTGCATTTTTAGGTATCATTGACCACCCAAAAAAGTTTCAGTCTTGTAGATATTAATTTAATCCCGGTATATCCAATAATTCAGAGCAACTAATAGCAGATCGGCGTAGTGGCTGCGCTCGGGAGATCGTGCATTCCATTGCGTCTATCAAGGCTTTGCACCCTTACATGATCGGTAGACTGTCTTTTTTAGTTGTCTTATAAACTAAAGTATTTTAGAAAAAATTTTCAGCCTTGTAGGAATAAGTCAAAAAAGGAAATTTTTTAACACTTTGCGTGGGTGGTAGACGCATGGTGGCCCCCTCTCCGACGCGGTAGACTATCATTATACTGCATTTTTAGGTATCATTGACCACCCAAAAAAATTTCAGTCCTGTAGGAATAAGGCATTTACATACTATTTATTAACAGGTTTCAACAATTGTTATTATTGTTTGCCCCCACATTGGGGCGGTAGACTGCCGTTCCGTTTACTTGCCATATAAAAACAACAAAATGACAAAAAATCAGCTTTGTAGGAATAATTACATCAAAAGTGTCGCTGCCTCCCGGACTATTAGCTTACTCCATGTTCCGGGTTTCAATGTGAAAGTAGAACGATAAAAAATAATTAAGTATAATATTTACCTAGTCAGCCTTAAAAAACACTTATACATTGTCAAACTACGGAAATGGAATTTATGATACTTTTAAGTGTTAACAATACTGATAAAGTGCGCCTCCAACGAACGGCCTAAGTTTAAATTGTCCAGTTTTTATTTGTAATTATCCTTGGTTGAACCCGTACTAAATTGTTTTACTATTATTACTAAAGTTATAAAGATATTTATCTATTCTCTAAATTAATTTACGCATGCAGTCTACATAATTAATAATTTTAATCTAAATTGAACTTGTATATACTCTGCAATAAGCTATATTTGAATTTAAATAATATACGAGTATGTACTTACTCCAGCTTCAATCATTTAAATCTTTATCTTCAAGTCTCTTAAAAGGGGTTACATGAACCTTACTTCGTTTTTATCTTCAACTATAATTTATTTCAAGTATTTCATCACTAGAATATTGTACGATTGGTGGTTGTCTTCTGTGAAGACGATATTAATAATTGTGTATAAAATATATAAAGTGAAGCAGGTAACACGTTTCAAATCGAAAATCACTTATCGCCACATAAAAGCGATTGTTAAAAATTTGTGTAATCTTAGAAATGCCGTTACAATTTTAATTTTGCTGTCAATGATTGGTTTTCGTTTTCGACTCAATAATAACGTGATTTAGCTGTACATTTAAAAAAAACGTGTAATGTAATTTATTTTTAGCATTCTTTTGTACTGCTCGTATCTTTGACATTATGAACTTTACCTACGCTAAGAACGAATCTTCCCAGTAGGAAAAGAAATGGTCACACAATTGATTGTGTAATGCATGGCTTATAAGGTCGTCTCACAAAATGTATAGTACCATAGAGATATAAATACTGGAGACGAAAAGACGCCGTTTTTGTATGGGGGTCTTTGAAGAATTTTGAAGCCAAATTGAACGTTTTTGTATGGAGCGTTTGATGCCAGGTGGCAGCGAAATGCAAATAGTAGCCTAGTATTAAAATGTATGGCGTTTTTCGTGTTCAAGACCGGAATAAATGTGAGTAAGATGCTAATAGGTAGCATAATGTTTATTGCCGGTCCTTTGCATGGAATCGTCCGGCTTCAAAGCAGTCCATGCTCGTCATCTCCAGTACATATCCCCTCAAGAACGCCCTACCCGAAAGTACAAACACATGCATTAAATCCAACACCCTGACATCAAAATTGTTTACTTACTTACTTATTTATTTAATTATTACAGTTATTCTATAAGATATTTACAGATTATACAATTTTTTTTTGATCAGACGGGGAAAAAATTATTGTCTTTACAACTATAGTGTAGTATTTCTATTTCTTGTCAAATTATGTTATTAATTAAAGTGATACTTCATTTAAGAAAATTAAAATTGTTTGCTTAAATTTGTATGCGATACATTAATACTTTTGAATACATGGCCGTTTTCTAGTCTTAAGTGCCATCAAATTTTAGCGTAAATTAGTCGAGCGGACCTATCCCTGCTGCACTACTATCATTTTTGTTCTACTGCACTTCAGGTACCTGACGTTTTTGGACATCTCTAAAGTTTTTGCTTTATTTCTTATTTTATACTTATCATTGTTTTTTAAGGTTTTTCCTACCGAAAAATGGGTTTTTTCTTCTACACCTTAATCAAGCCGAAAAGGTATCGGGGTACCTGCTATGAAGAATTGAAATTTAGACGCATTTATTATTATAATACTAAGGACGCATACGAATAGTTAAATTGTACTGGCTTAGCTTACAAATTTCATTGTATCTAAGTAGTTATTTTCAATTAAAGGGTACCATTCACTGGTAATATTCCAGTTAAATCGTACTGGCTTCGGTTAGAACTTTCCCTGTATCCATGTAGTTAATTTAGTATTCAGCTATCATGTACCATTCAGTCCAGTTAAATCATACTGGGCTCGCTAAGTATTTAATTTTCAGTATAGAATTGAGTTAATTTAACGGTGAGCTACCAGGTATCATTAACTAGGAGTGAAAAAGATGGAGATATTGACAGGTAGAGGTAGAGAATCACAAGTATGTATACCGATACGAAGTATATACTCGTAAGTTAATTTTGTCTCGAGGCATATACGTTTATCTGAAAGATTACCGGTTAATGCTACGGCGGAGCTCCGGCGGACTTAACCGGTAAATTTCTTGCTGGGTTATCTCTATGTGTAGTACCCACAATTGTTTATATTTCACATTACAACATGCAATACCCTATCGCTTACATTAACACGGTCTCCGGCGGTAAGGCAAATCGATTACTTTTCGCAATACCAAGCATGAGTTTGATTGCAGATGGGATGTCGTAGGCGTCATTTGATCTGGATTGTCGCGATGTAAAATTAAACTGCACATAAATGCATACATACATTGGAACCTACGTACACACTTTAGTTGGATAAAAGAACGTCTCCTTGCGAACGACTTAAATTGACTTTGAATTTCTCCCTGCGAGTTCTGCTATGAAATTCGCTTCTTAAATTGACTTGCACTTCCGATTACTACACGATTTCATTGGTGAAATATTCAATTTGAAATTCACGCAAGCGTCAATTTCCTGATGGGTTTGTTCTACGCCATATGTGTGCTCATGGTGAAACGTCAGATTCTCATTCATAGTTCATAGGTACACCAAGTTGGATTACTCATTAGTGTTTAGCCGGCACTTTTAGTTGTTTATAAATGCACGAGTATTCTAATTTACACTCCGACTATTTTTCAAGTGCCCCAAGATCTAAATTGTGTTTGATAGTACACATTCGTTTTGCATTCAATGAGTTAGTGATAAGTGTGATCGGTTTCCATGGTGACGGACGCTAAACGTTTTGGCGGCATTTGTGACACGTGTCATTCGTACAAAACGAGTATAGTGGTGCCTTCGTTTTCATATATGAAATAATCGATTTTTCAAACATTACGAAATTGCAAATCAAGTGTACCACAAAGCCTATAGTCACTGGGCATAGTGACTAAATTAGTTTATCACACACACGCGAAGCAAAACGAGTAAAAAAGTCATCACATACCAGCTGTTTTTTTTCAAATAGCATATATTAGGGGCGCTTAGTTTTATGAAAAGCTCAACATGAAAGCTCGTAACGGTAAAATGATAAACGACAGCGACGAGGTAAGTTAACATTTTTAAAATACATAATTTTGTTTGGCTTATGATGTCTTAAGTACTCTCTACTGGACTCCATTCTACTATTTATTAAGCTGTGACAACTGTGGTATATTGCATAATGTCAATGTACTTTTATTTGGAAATGATCTTAAAATTTTTAAAACAGTCCACACAGTCCGCGATTGTGAGACTATTCAACAGAATAGTCAGACATAAGTTGCTTGAATGAAGTGTAGCTACATACAGTGGCGGACAACTAATTCGTACACGAACACAAAAGTCTTTTCGTCGGCTAGTGACTCAAGCACCTTATATAAGCTAACTGTTATGATTTTTTAAGTATTGCTTGTAATACCCGAAAAAAATCAAATATCTCGATAATCACATTTAGTATCAAAAAACCAATTCAATGGGTTTTGCAGAGCGCGAGAAAAAATTAGGACACTACGCATAGTAAGAGTAATTTCATAGTAAAACGTAAAGGTAATAAATAAATCGATAATATTTTTATCATTACGTTTCGTTGATAGTTTGAAGGAACACATTGAGTTATGTTTCATAATAATATACCGTTACCATAATAGGAAAAAAAAGGTAGAGCTGTACAGAGAACGTTCGAAAAATGATAAATTGATGAAGAGAAAAGAAAGTATTTTCGATATTGCAAATGTGAACTGCTCCAAAAAGATGGTCTACAATGCAAGTAAGCATGTGAAAAAGCATGGCACCATAAGCAACGTCAAAAGGAAGTACAGATCGAAGAAAACATCTCCCCATAAGGACAACTATGTTATGCAATTATACAAACAGGAACCCCATGTGTCATCTACTGATATTGTTCGAGAATAAATTTATCTAGAAGGAGTGGAACTCAGCTCTCGTACAATTCAACGCCGACTGTGTCAAGCTAGACTATTCAAAAGATCAGCCCGTAAGGTTTCATTAATCTCTGCTAAGAGTCGTAAAAACCGATTGGAATTTACAAGAAACCATGAGAAGTGGACAGTAGATCAATGGAAAACATGATGCAGTCACGATCGGCTGCAAGCCAATCGTATGATACTCTAGATGAAATACTGAACTCCAATTTATATTGTAGGTAGGGATAAAGTAGGATCAGGATTGCACATGTTGTTTGTCCTTTATTAAGGACTCCCATTTGGTTGGTAGAAAAATATCAAAGTAGTAGCTAAATCGTTCTGAAGTTATCGGTTAATATTCTTGAACACGCGTTTTAAGCACTTTTCGTATGGGAGCTACCCGAAGGAGTAAAGGAATTTCATTCACTAATGAACTCAAACTTCTTTTTCCCTCAAAACTAAAAACAAAAGTAAAATTGGTTTGATAAGTTGATAACTTTCCTAAAAGATATAACAAAATTCGTGAAAATATGCAAAAAACCGGACATTTTTTTACTCCACCTTTATACGCCAATAAAAATCTGAACTTTTTATTGCTTTAGTTATTTCTGTGGTACTACATATAGGTATTAGGTTTCAATTTTCTAGCATAAGCCGTTTCAAAGATACAAAAAACCACCCTATATCATCCTACACCTATAAAAAATTTTTTTTGTAGGAAGCACCTATGGAGGCTCAATATATTCGTCAATTTTTAGCTATATCCTTTGCGGTTTTCTAGAAATAAGAGTCCGAATTTTTTATTTCCACCTCTGCTAACTCCTCTAAAATTTTTAAGATCATTTATCTTGTACGGTTCTTGAGATATAAAAATAAATTTTTTTAAAAATTCTGTAGACTCCACTTGAAATTCTATGTACACAAAACCAACTTTTATATTCCTGGTACAATTGGTTCTCGACCCGGGGGGTTCACCCAATCTACCCACCAAAAAAAATTCAATTTAAAAGCTCTACTGGTTTGGGAGCTGTGTGCCTTCCAATGCTTTTGCGTGTGGCGTCTACGACGGGTAGACGGATTTTTTGGTGTTTAGTGGTCCTAAAACGTAAAAATATCTAATTCTTTCTTTTCAGCAAATTTTTTGGAAATTTGAGGTCGACCCCAAAAAATAATAAAGTAAACTTAAATTATTGTTGTTTTTCACTAATTCTTCGAGTACACAAAGTTTCAAAATAATCGGCAATGTTAAGATAACACCTGCGGCCGATTCTTGTTGAAATGACCCAATAAGAATGCTATAAAATTAAATGAAATTCATTGCAACAACTAACTTACATTTAAGTTCAAAGGGGGATGTCCGATTATAGTGAATTCAATACACTCGAACTACAAGTGCAATATTGCAGGTGCATTTCTATGCCCTTTAACTACTCGTATATTCAATTTCGTGAAGTACCTACTCATACCGTAACCTTTTCATATTCGACCTTTTGGAATAATGCCATTTTCAGCAAGGATGCACTGTTGCGTAGGTGTACTGAACTATCCAGTACGTACATACGCTGGTAACCTTTGCATTTGCTTGATGCTAACAACTACGTCATTCAAAACCTTTTAGTTTGACCAGTGAATGAAATATGTTTGACCCAATTACTGTGGATAATCCATTTGAGAGCAACTTTACTAGATGAAATGTTCATATATGGTGGAGAATATCTGTAAAATCGATTTTCATAATATTTGGTAATACGGAAGAAAAATAAATTTTTCATATCGGGTATTAATTTCTTCGTTTTATTGACGCATTCCTCCGAGTATTGGATTTTTCTGCCAGATTAACACTTTTACAAAAATATTCTGAATGGTTAGTAGCGTAATTTTAAATTTCCGGCCCGTAAGAAGAATTTTCAGAAGACTCCTATCACTGAGGTGTCATTAATATTGTTTTCGCGGCCCAGGGGTTAAAAAAGGTACATTATTTGCGTGGTAAATTCTACATAATGTATCTATTTCGTTGAAATAAGAATTAAAGAAATCATTCATAATTCAAGATAAATAAACGTAACCATTGATATATGGTTTTTAAGGGTTGTTTCCTTGATATATTTCTAAACAACCCTTAAAAACCATGTATCAGATACACTGTGTATATCAATCTCAGTACAATACTGACGTCGCTATGACGACGTTTGTTCTATTATATAAATTTGAAGTCAGAAGATTCGGTGCAGTAATAAGTACGAAGTGTTGGCGTAATACTAACTAGTTTGTAGTAGTCACTACTAGTTGTCGGTATTTAAGGTTGCAAGAACGTCGCAAAAACTTATTTAATAACTTTGTAGTCCGAATAACTAGGCTTGAAGTGTCTTAACATATCTAACTGTTGAGATCGTTTCAAAAAGGTATGAACGAAATTCAAATACAAGACGACATATTACCGAAACTGAAAAATTTTTGAATCCTATACGTCTGAATTGGTTTTAAGTTCGAAATGTTCAGTTATAGTCATTTCAAATAAAACTCATCCGACGTGACCATAAGTTTCAAATGAAAGAACAAATGTAAAATAGCAACCT
Organism: Beris morrisii; assembly: GCA_951812415.1. Taxonomy (NCBI): domain Eukaryota; kingdom Metazoa; phylum Arthropoda; class Insecta; order Diptera; family Stratiomyidae; genus Beris; species Beris morrisii. The sequence goes on along the minus strand of OX638312.1, from coordinate 104,568,690 downwards.
TAACATGGCTTCTTCTTCGTTTTGTTTGCCCCATTCAGGGTTGCCAGAACACGCCGAGTGAGCTGTATGAAATAGCCCAAAACCTGCACGAAGACTTGTATCCCAAATACCGCGCTTAGGTTAAAGACCTACTTAAATGTGTTGAACCCAGTTGCGACTTCAACGACGAACTGTGCCCCAGAATTCTTAAGAAACACTGTAATATTATAAATATTATGTGAATATTAATAAATAAAAATTCGAAATTATTAACATTTTAAAAATCTTATTTTACTTTTCATTGGGTGCTAATGAAAGGTAAAATAATACTTGAACGAGTTTTCAAATAAAACACAATTCGATTTCACTTACTGCTTGATCACTGTTATCGATGAAACCCTTTTAAAAATACTCTTTTGCGTAGATCGCCGTTTTACTCTTGCAGTAGAAAAACTTATCCCCTGGCTTTGCGACGTTTATATAATGCAAGTGTTGAGTCGATAAATTTCCAGCATATTTGGTTGTTTGTGGGGAACGCGGAAGAAGTACCTATTACATGCGAGAAGTGTTTAGAATATGCGAGAAGTATACAGGGTGTCCGGTACTCCGTGCACAAACTTGTAAGGGGTTATTCCTTGATATATTCTGAGACAAAAATTGTTCTACAGGAAGGGTAAATTTTCAATATCCGTGGAGATACAGGGTGGTCAAGAAAAGTGATTCGGACCTGTACCCTCACTCACTTAAAAGTTATATCTTGAAAACTAATAATCAGAATTCAAAGTGTTATAGCTTGTTTTTTTAGGGAATCAAATTACCTTTGATGTAACAGTTCAAATTGTAACTGCATCCGATCTTGAGATATTTACTTCCAAACACAAATTTTGCTACTTCTATTCTAAAAATTCCGTGATCAATGTAGTTTTTCTCAGAAAACCCCACTATAAAAATGCCAGTTTAATTTTATTTTTTTATTTGTCATATTATTGCCTACAAAAGTTGCATACATATGAATGAGTTACGTTTTACTATTTTGGAAGCAATAGGCGAAAATACATGTGGGATTTGGTCCCAATAAAGTCGATAAATGTTCAAGAAATGTAATATAATATAAAATGAAATATAAAATGTGAAATAATAAAAATGAAATAATAAAAATGAAATAATGAAAATGAAATAATAAAAATATACGAAATATGCGTCGTGCGTCGTGCGTCGTTCGTCGTGCGGCTTTCATCGAGAGAGAGCGTAGCCATCCGGTGCTTTCCTTTTTATATGGTGCTTCCCGGAAGTGGTTATTGCTGAACATAGTGAAGTTAGGCAAAGTTTACCCTACTTCGGTTTACAATGCCTAATCATTCCTCTACGCTGATACTGAATCCTACATACATATCGCTTAAAAATTAAATATGACATAAAGTGGCCCTTGTTCAAAAAACCTGTTTAAATTGTTGGTTCTACTTTAGAATTTTGATTGTCAATTTATTTATATTTTAAGTATCGGGGAAATCAATGAAATGTAAATGAGTTTCAACATAATTGGTGCACTGCTTTGGACGGCCCTGAGTGCGAGCAGGACAAAGTTTGTCCTACTCGGAGATAGGAATACTCTTCGTATCCGGATTGGTGTACTGACAGGCCTGATCGGCCGGCACGCCAGAATCCTAGGTGTTGCGGACGTTTCAGATCTGTGCCGCAGCTGTAGTGAACCCGATACCGAGGAAAGTATTTTCCACATGTTCTGGCTTGGAGGCAGGAACTTTAAGTACGCGCTTCGCCATGGACTTGGGTGAATTCGCAAACATTAAGCTAGACAAGCTGCTGCAGTTTGTCAGGCTGGCGGGGTGGTTTACCTAAGATGAGGTCTTGGGCACACGGGTATTTCTTCCCGTATATGTCATGGATCACAATGGACCCATTCGTGGTCTATGTGTTTGGTCGCTCTAAGCGGCCACTCACCTAACCTAACCTAACCTAACCTACCAATCCAGCAAAAATTATAACTAGTAAATAATGCAAAAAATAAAGGAACTCTATGACAGTCATCAATATTGGAAAGTCTATTGCCTCGTGTATGTTATATTTTTATGAGTGTCCATAACTTGAAAGAAAGGGGTTCATTTGTTGAAAGTCCACAAATAATGAACCGATTCGAAGTTAATTTTAGTTTGCAAATACCAGATAGATATCGTGTGAACTATTATTTTTCATTATCATGACTGGAGAACCGAAAATTTAGTGCCAAAAGGATTTTTGATATGATGTAATTTGCAAACGTTGTATTTGAGCCGTTAACACTAGCAGATTTAACCCAAGAGACGACTTTGAAATTCAGTTACCAAATTTTTTTATTTTTGCCTCGTATATCGGATCTTTTGAAAACTAGCAAAATAACACAATTTGCGTTGGCCGAATAGCCCAAAAAGCTATAAGTAGCTTTTTAAAATTTGTACCCAAGAATTGAACATTTAAATAGCCCAAATCGCGAGAAAAAAAATTTGACTGAACTTTTCGTTAAATTTTCTTAGTCAAATATTTGACAGCATGGCTACAGTATAATACTAGCTTTCTGCACAAACTAAAACCATGCTATGTTGCGCGCTATTGATGGCATTAAGAGTTCAAATAAAAAGCAAATTGTTTCTCACCTTTATCTACAATGATGTTAAACATACCTCTTCCGCCTTTAATGAGTGAAAAAGTCTAAAGTATGATCGCCAAATCTCGATTGTCAAGAGCGTATTGATTTACAAAATCATTTGAAATGTCCAGAGCGATAAAATTGTTGGTGTGTTCTTCGGTGCGCTTACAACCGAAAAGTAGGCTATGATCAGAAAAGTCCGGATCCCCGAAACCAGAGCCCTCTGAACTATAGCCGCGCAGCTGAATTCAACATAAAAAACCAGAGTCATAACAAACATGACAGCTCCATACAAATCGCATCAATTTTGTATGGCGGGTGCATAACTTGGATGATAAAAACCAAGTTTCCTATTAAAGTGCAAGCTTTTGTTAGGCAAAGCAAAGTTAAATAGTTTATAAACATATTTAAAAATGAGAATTAGACAAGTTTTCTCATCTGGAATTGAGTTTTCATAGAAAAAATTGGGTCGAAAAAAATATCGCAATTTTCAATTCAATTTTTCAATGTCGGCATTCCGCCATTTATAAAATGTGCAGTTAAATTGCTTATTTTTTGAAAGATAATTTTTGTTATATGAAACACATTGCATATTGCTATGATTCTGAACATTTGTTATTCCGTATCGACTCTAGAGGTTCATCAATTCCAGAGTTTTGTATTAAAACACCGCGCTTTGGGATAATAAAATATTGTTACGAATTCGTTCCAAAAAAGATTCTCCAATGAACTGGTATATTTTCTCGTTTTGATCCGTGACGTCACACATCACATAAAAAACGAGGCATTTCTCACGACGAACTGTCATATGTGCGCGGCCTGAGTTTAAGTCGGCGGTGCCGAAACCCATAGCTTGACGACTACTAGAATTCTATTTAGCCATGATCCGGCGCCCACGACGTCTACAATGTTGGCCGGTATGGCAGAATACATATGTAATTAAATCCTCCTCGATGTGTGGTAGTTATCACAGAATTCACATGTAAAACCACCCATCGATGTGTGGTATACGACAGTACATGTGTAAATCCATTCCACCGGTCCATGACGAGTACGGCAAAATTCATATGTAACTCAGGCCTTATCCTCATCGATGATTGGTAAGGTCTAGTTCACACTCATATCATAAAAACTCTCCACTGAAGTCAACGTCTCTTTTGTGCTCATTAAAATTTTAAATACAATTCGCGTTAGGACTCATATGGATGAGTGCAGATGGGAGAGTCGAATGCATTTCAATACGAGCTTGAAAGAAATGCGAATACCTCACACGTCTTTACAGATAGTAAGTTCATAGCTGAACTTGTTCCCAAGTGGTAATCTTTTTTCAGCGGCAACTTTCGAAAGTGTTCCTTGCCGTTTCATCGCCAATTCGTCGATGTTTGGTTTATATCGGTTCGAATGGATGTGTGTAAAATATAATAAAAGTAACTGCTATAATAGTACTCTGGCGTAAAGTATGTGATTATGTATAAAAGGAAAAGACTAAATAAAGAAGGAAGAATAAATCAACTTGCCTTACAAATCGTCACTGTGTAATCCACTTTAAATTCGTTCCAGCTTAAATACTCGTAGAATTCAATACGGTCCAAGGTAAACTTTCATTTGCAAGATAAAAATAAATTAGTTAAATAAAATTTGCATTAGAAAGTCGCATCAAGCTTAAAACTTTTCCTATTTTCCTAATTGAAATTCAGGTTCGTTAAATAAGTTTACTCGTCCTGTACAAATACTCTTTACTCTGTATATACGGAAGAGGACGAAGAAGCCTTCGTGACACAAGGGACTTGACTTAATTGCTTGGCCATGAAGACGTCGGCGGCCACGTAAGTGCTCCTCTCCACTGAATTATGTGATTACGTATGAAATCTAACTTTATAGAGAGTCTGTTTGTTTCTTTACTATGGTCTCTTCGGTTTCCTTGCTACTGTATCCTAGTTCTAGCAAACATTATATGAGCATAAATAATAATGGAATTAGTTGAAAGTAGAAAGTAGAGAGTCTTTGAATCTTAGAGTTGTGAAGCTGGATAAAATTGTGATAGAAATTTAATAGTCTGCATAGTTAACATAACGTAGTATCAATACAGGTGCTTCAGGAACTTCGAACTAATCAAAGTAATATATTTATTATTGTGTGTAAAGGTATTTGCAAGAAAGTTGATGTACAGAATTGAAATATGTAGACGGTTATGTGGGAGTTCGCCTCGCTTCAATTAATCCTGCTTTGCATTACGTGAACGCAATTATTAAGCTGGAAATCAGTAGCGGTGGTGAGGTTTTCCCAATATCGATCGATAAGTAAACCTGGCAAAGCTTTTGTATTTTAAGATTATTATGGCCGTTTCATACACTTCAACTAGATCGTGGTGGATATTCTTGTTGCTTTCGCTTTCTATCTAATGATAAAGAAAATATAAGCAATATGATACCTAAGGCTCAAACCACAAAGACAAAGTCGGGAAAGAGACTTACCAAATGGAAACTTTATTCCAGGACGCGTTGAGACTACCGGTTGTGGAACTATCGAACTAAATTCAATCCCCCAGAAACAAAAAGTCGAGCTAAGTACATCGGAACTTACGTAAATAAAAAAAAAGAAAATATTTTGCAGTTGAACGAGAAGTAGCAGTGTTTTTAAATTTTTATTAGTTATCTTTTTGAAAAAATTTAAATTTAAAAATTTTAATTTAAAGACCGGTCGGGACGGAACAACAATACTTTAGGCTAAGGCATTATGGAGTTTTCGTGTTTTCGGAAAGACGGACAACAAGCAGAATTGGGGTCTTTGGAAATTTATCGCGAAAAGAACTAGGTATTGCTGGAAAATAGAATTTGGCACAATCAGCCGTACTGCAGAACTGCAGATCGCTCGGATCTGAAACATAAACATACTGCAGTCACGATCAGCTGCAAGGCAATCGTATGATACTCTAGATGAAATACTGAACTACGATTTATATTGTAGTTCGGGTTACACTAGAATAAGGAGTGTGCACGTAGTTCGCTTCTAATTACGGACTCCCATTTGGTTGATACTCGAAACTAAAAGGCAATATCATTAGTGGTCAGTTTCATTTCTGGAACTAGGTGAGTCACCGAAAGTAAAATTAACCTTCACGTGGGAAGTGCAGGAAGGACTCAATCGATTTCTAGCATATTTATACTTTTACCTGTAACCCTTTAAAAATTAATAACTACGAAATTTCCTTTCCCATTCCTAGCTTGAAGCGCTTACAAGTTATGGGAAAATATTGTTAAACACGTGTCTTAAGGATATTTTGTATGGGAGCTATCGGAAGGAGTAAAAGGATTACGCTGACTAGTGAAATCGAACTTTGTTTTCTCTCAAGACTAATTTGTACAAAATTCCGAGTTCGTGACTGAATGATTACTTGAGTTATATAGTGAGTTCCGTAAATTGAGTGGAGACATTTTTACAGGATATTTGGATGGTAGCTACACGAAAGTAATGGGATTTTCTTCATAATCATACGTTTAGCTCTTACTATTGGAAAATCAATACGTACAAAATTTCAAAGTCTTAGCTTAAACCGTTTTGAAGTTATCGGGCAATATTCTTGAAGATGTCTTTAGAGCTGTCTTTGCTTTCAAGGTAATTTCTGGTGATATTAACCAGGGACGTCATTTCATTTAGGGGGGGGGGGGGGTGGCAGGATGTTATGTATGTATATATTTTTATATATAAATATACATATCTTATAAATAATATATAAAAATACATAATTCAGGGGTGGGCAAATGCCCCCCTGCCCCCTCACAAATGACGTCCCTGATATTAACTCCTCGTCATTGCTCGAAGCCGTTACTTTCAATTTTCCATTTCGATTCTTAAGAGACTATGTGTTGCTGGATATTCCTCACCATCGGACAAATTACGGCCAACATGAACTAATCACATCTCTTTAATAGTAATTACAGTCAAATTGACTTCAGTATTTCTGTTCAGCAGTTAAAATCGGCTTTATTAAATACATAATGTAATATCATATTGTTGCGAGCTAGGGGTTCGCCGGGATTTCAAGTAAAACACAATTCGTTCAAAATCGAAATAAGTAATAATTTATTTAATCGCACTATTATTCTTTTCGCGCAATAATTCGCACTGTATGGCAATACCGCCCGCTTATATATCGCTTGACTTGATCACTTTCGCTTTCTACCAACACGGTCGCGTATACACGCTGGCTGTCACAGCTGACCTAATAAAAATTAATATGTCCCTCGCTGAAAGCTTCACCTGCTTTTATACAAGTTGGCTGTGGTCTAGACTGTTCTTGAATCTTCGCTCGGTGGTGTGTGTGGACGGTACTCGAAAGCTTGAGAGCGTTCGATTTGGTCTTTTACGCTGTTCTGCTACATACGAGAATATTCGATTAGAAGGGAGGTACAATCGTGTTGCTCCGCTTCCTTATATACTTCAACTAGGTTTCTGATTGGGTTACTTTGCAGCTAGGTATTCGGTTGTTGCTGTTTCCATTATGCGAAACTGATCGACTTGCGCGGTTGCCAGGCTTGCATATAACAATATTTATGCATTTAGGAGTGTATGTATATAATGATGTATTTTTATTTATTTTCTATTTATTATTATTTTATATTTCGCATTTTTGTTATAAGTAATCAGTATTTGATGAATTTGAATAATAAATAAACATTGCTACGGCAATCATTACTATGCCCTAAACACGTGTTACTCGCAGGAGTAATGGAATTTTACTGACGTACATTGAATAAGGATATTTTTACAGGATTTTTGTATGGCAGCTACTCGAAGAACTCATAGTGCACTCTTTCATATTCGCTCATTTAACTGCAACTATTGAAAAATCAACGTATACAAAATTTCAAACTCGTAGTTTTTAAGGTGTTCCGGGGCTATTCGCCAATTTTGAACATGTGTTTTAAGGACTTTTTGTATGGCAGCTACCCGAAGGAGTAGAATGATTTTGCCCATTAACGAACTTAGCTTTATAAATTCGACTAAACATCCAGATTCAAAATATCAAGATCCTACGTCAAGGCGTTCTCGAGTTATCGTGCTTACGGACTGACAGACGGGTGAACGTACGTCAAGTGAATTTGGAGCTTTTGGCCACAAATAAACACAAAATAATATACAACTTTTTTCCGTTCGAGGGACCGTTCTATGCGTTACAAACTTTTGGGCTAGATTAAACTTATAATAATCTCAGATTTAATCTAGAGTTTAAAAAAAATTATTTATTTTAAACTAATTGTCTGAACTTATGTAGTTACCTTTTAAAATTGGGAATTCGCCGTTGCCTCCTCAGTCCATTTCGAGTTCTTGACATTTATAATCGAAATGTCATATGTCATACGGTTGGCGGATACATATATTTGCAGTAGTGTACTACACAGAACATTCAAACTTGAAGTTTTGATGTTCGAAATATGCCTATTTGTAGGTTATGTTATGTTCTCCTAGTACAATTTCGGGATCTAGGCCAAACTCTAGGTAGAAGGATTAGTCTGGATATACACATGCCACGTTTCAACTACATAGTATAATCCGTTTTTGAGATACAAAAACCAAACCATTCCCACACCCCCAAAAGGTTCCTCGTAAATGGGTCCACTAAATGTATTCGCATAAAAAATGTTAACTTAATATCTCAACGTGTTTCTGAGTTATGGGTATTTAAACGCGTTTTTATATGGCGTATACGGCGGACAGGTGGACATTTTTTACAGGTCGATCACAATACTTTATTATTAAAACATAATAAGGTAAAATTCTTCGACGAAACAGAATTTACAATAACAATTCTAAAATAAGCAAATTTGATTTCAATATTATGTAAAAAGGTCATCTGTACCTTAATATTTTTAAAGATTTCATCTATGTATGTAGGTATGCTATAAAACAAGTGGCGCCTACTGAGACACTGTAACGGCATGCAAGCATACAAAACGTTATATGAACACATGTCAAGTAGGAATACCAAATCAGTGCCGCTAGTGACGTAAAATCGGAAATTGGCTTCACATAGCGCTAGTCATAAATATACATCCACCTGATGACGTATATTACGTAGAATAGTACACCTACATATTTGAAATTACGCCATTACGAATTTTGCATACCTCAGCAAGTAGCAGCGGAACGAACTGCATTATAGTCGTTCATAGCGCAAATGGTGCCTCCTGTTACGGAAATATCCATCCTATAGCTCCTTCATACCGTTTCGAATCAAAAAGGAAATTTAGTATTAACGAGTGGATAAAATCTATCAATCATTTCCTACCGACAAAATTTTCTTTTCTTTTGTAAAAGAGAGGTGCTATTTTTCGCGTGAATTCGCCGATTCGAATTTGTTCATCAAACAAACTTAAAATTTCCTTCGTGATATTGCTAAAAGCATTGGGAGATTAGATGATTGCGCTGTCTATGGAACAAATAAAAGTTTGCCTTTAAGCACTATGTGTAAATCGCAAGGTCATATGTTTCCTGCCTGCATTTGAGTAATTGAGGTAAAACATAAAATACGTGACCTTTGGAATAGTCCTTCGAACGTGTTCTGGAATATCTTTAACTGCAAATTAATGTTGGATTTGCCCAGTCAATAAAGGCAAAAAAATGTCTTTCCACTTCCAATTAATCTTGGTCAAATACGCTGTTTCGCATTGCTTATTACTGCAATTTGACCACTTGGTCAAACAGTGTAATACTAGCTTTACTATGCCACAGACAACATAAAAATTTAGTTATATGTGACTGATATACTCCTCTGGTATGCCCACAAGCAATCACTAACATTAACTTTTCATGAAATATAAACTTTAGAATGTTTCCACCATTACGATATCTCGCGAACCAATTGTGTAGGATTCAAGAGATCTTTGAGATAGGACTTTGGAATTTATACAACAGGCTCAGTTGACCCCAAGGCAAAAAAAATTATGAAGTGTGAAAAGCAAAATGTTCTTTTTTTTAATATCTCGAGAGCCACTTAATTCAGGCATCTGAAACCATGTTCTACAAATATATTTTATGACAGCCTTACCACGATATGGAGGTGAAGGGTGCATTTTTGGTATCCTTAGAACGGCGTCTATTAGAAAGTTGGAACTTACTAAGTGTACGTAAATAACCGGGAAAAATAACTCAAGTAAAAAAAATTTCAAATTTGTATTTTCATACGGGGCAAAAAATGGTGAGTGAAATTGGGCTCAATATATTCTCATGAATTTTGTGATATCTCTGAGTTCTCCCGGGATATCGAATTATTCTTGCATCCACGAGCTCCTCTGATTGGCAAAACCGAAGGTGGGAAGGGCTTGTTCGCGTTTTCATGATTTTTGACATATCTCTTAGATGTGATGAAATATCGAATTTGTTTTTTACTTTTGTGCCTTTCACGTAATCCCCTAAAACTTGGTTCGAGAATTTGGCAGTATTACACTGTTTGACCATGTGGTCAAACAGTAATAAGCAATGCGAAATAGCGAATTCCAATTATTCTCGCAATATCCGCTCGGTCAAATTCGCTATTTCGCATTGCTTATTACTGCAATTTGACCACTTCGTCAAACAGTGTAATACTAGCTTTAGGTCTTACGATATCGAATTGATTTTTAGTTCCACGATCTTTTAGCCTCATAACTAATTTTTGAATTTTTTAAAAAACCCGTAAGGGTGTGTGAGGGCGTTGTATATGTTTTCACGACATCTGATTTTATTTCAGGGGCTTTTTAGATAATTGCTTAAAAAGCAATTGGAAAGGATTTGTATTCGTTTTCACTAACTCCACCATATCTCTTAATTCTGATGATTTTAATTTTTATTTTACGGGCAATTCTGTCGCACCTCAACTTTAATCGCTTCTGGAGTTTGTTCCGAAAAACAATAAAGAAAGTTGCAAGGTTGGCAGACTTTTATTTTTGTTATGTTTTCTAGAATTTTTTTCTTGTTTTCCAATTTCACCCTCTCACACCTACACATAGAAAAAATTCAGCTTCAATTATGCCGGATTTATTTGTTTATCATTTTATTTTAAGAGAAAACGTGGGTATTTAAAATGTAAGCGTGTATGTCTGAATTTTGTTATACTCGTATGTACTTCAGATTGATCACAATTTTTTATCAATAATTTGTAATAAAATATGTGATCCGCCCTTGGTAGTCTAGTGTGCTTGTGAGATGTTAGCGCGTGTTATTCTAGTGTGAGCGCGCTAGTCTATCATCCCGAAAGTCGTAAGTCCATTCATGACCTAGTCCTATGTATAGAACCCATTTACACTCCCTTCGGGATTGAATATCAAAAATTCTGAAATTAGTTCTAAGGCGATTATAGCAGAAGCCCATAGATGTGAAAACCAACTTGCTGTTCATCACTCATCAGACCTAAGAAACGTATGCAAACCCATTCTATAACCTTGGGTTTCGAAAAATTGTGAAAAAGGTTTTTAGGCGTAGAAATAATAGCCAATTTTATATCTCATCAGACCTAAGGGATGGCGAAAATTGTGAATATGTATGCAACCCCTTTTACACACCCTTGGTGACTGTAAACCGAAAAATCCCGAAATTATTTTTAGGCGATTATATAGAAAGCCCGGGGAGATTTGATATTTCATCAGATCCTAGAGGTATGTTAGAATTCAGGAAATCATATGCAACCCCTTTACACTGCCTTGGGGGTAGGAATAAAAAAACTGTGAAACGAGTTTGTAGGCGTTTAATAAGTAAACACCAATTCAAAATCTCTTCATAAGAGATATGGCAAAAATTATGAAAACACCTCTTTGGGGATATATACCATAAAGCCAGAGGAAGTAAAAGCCAATTCCATATTTCATCAGATCTCAGAGGTTTGTTGCAATTCATGAAAACGTATGCAACCTCATTACAATTTACAACTGCTTGTGGGTTGAATATCGAAAATTCAAATCGGTTTTGTGGGCGATTACAATTTGATAACTCATCAAACCCAATAAATATGGCGAAAAATGCAACAAAGTTTACCTTACACCATCTTGTAATTAACTTTCAGTCGATTATACAGGAAGAAAGTAATTATTTATTCGATTTCGCATCAGCTTTATATCTCATCAAATCTAACAGATATGGCGAAAACCGTGAAAACATGTGCGATTCGGAACTAAAAATCAATTGCATTCACTTGGGGGTTAAATATCCGAAAATCGTGAAATAGCCCGAGGAATTAAAAACCACTTCGATGTCATATCAGTCCTAAGAGATATGGCGGAATTCGTGAAAACGTGTTCAACTCTTTTACACCTTGAAGGGCTTCAATTGGAAAATAGGATATAGCGGAATTCGTGGAAATGTTTACAACTCCTTTACACCTATTACGGATTAAATTTAAAAATATTTGAAACCAGGCATTTATCTGAAGAACTCGTAGAGGTAAAATAAATTTGATATTTCAGAAAACCTAAAAGATACAACGAAATTCGTGAAAATACATGCACGTTTTTTCAACCCCCTAAAAAATTTTGTATTTAGCAAACTCCCCTTGTCCATCTATAAACGCAGACCGGAATGTCATCTTTCTGACGTAATTGGTTCGTGAGATATAAAATGACTTTGAATACGAAATTTTGAAAATTTTGATGAAAATGAACAAGATTTAATTTAGAGAACTGGAAACTGTTTAATGATATTATATAAAGGTGTAATACCGCGTACACAAATATTTTTACTTTATTGTATCAATAAAAAGGCTTAGGTTTGGATCTATTCAAAGCCTCGTTTTAATCAATCATCCGAAACCATTTCAATTTTCCACATGAATAAGTACTTTGAAGCTGAACATTGAATTGTATTCGAACAATTAAATTTGCATTGGGTATACAGTGCCGGGCAAAAACATAATAACACTACACAAATAAAACGTTTCGATATCGAAACGACTTGAAACCGAGAAATATGGTTTCGATATCGAAGTCTCTAATGAATAACCCTTAGCTATTTACAAAGAAACTTTCAATAGGGACATGTCCGACATGGTCCTGAAATCGATTCAGAACTGAAGTGAAGAGTTTAATTGAGAACTGGTTTTCCACGATTCGGAACCCGAAATTCTATAATTTAAAGATGTACAGTGAAAACAGTTAATATATTATAAACAAAATTAACTTTATTGTATAAAACAGGAACCAAGGTACGTGTTATAAAAATTCATGAGAACATATGTACAAAAAATTAGTCGACCTCTGCGGTCATTACAGCCTTTTGCTAATACCCTAGACTCACGGACACGTAAATTGGCAATTTACTAATTCCCAGAAAAATTAAATTACCAACAAGAATAATGTCTACACACGGTCAGTCCATTAATGATGAAGAAGGAGATATGTGATTTGACAGTTTTACTTGAAAACGAGTTTTTTAAGTGGTAAACGAACAGCTCAAGTAATAAATGCATATCTCACAAATTTCATATCTCAGAAAGGTGGTAAATAATCAATTTCATCGTTAAAAAGTTGTCACAAGTTGATTATCTCTAGCATGTTTTTACGCATTTATTTCCTAATGCCCATTTTAATTTGATCATTTACCCGAGATCATAATGGTCAATATATCGATATACTGGCCCTAGGATAAATGGTTACATAACGCGATTACGATTTTCTCTTCACATTCGCGTATTTGATTTATCCATATTAGAGTCTTTCGCCTCTTTAGCAATAATCTGATCTAAATTGTTAGTACTGTTACTTGTAAGCCTGGCAACCGCGCAACCGTGCAACTCGTTCGTTTCACATAATGAAAACAACAACAACAACCGAATACCTAGTTGCAAAATAACCCAATCAGAAACCTAGCTGAAGATAAGGCGAAACAACACGATTGTATCTCTCTTCTTATCGAATGCTCTCCAATGTACTAGAATCCAATTAGAATCAAAGTCGAAAGATCTCAAGCTCACTTGAACCTTCTACATACACCACTGAACGAAGATCAAAATCGAAAGCTCTAAAGCTTTCTAGAACAATCCACACGCATCGAACATTCAAGTACATCCTAGACTGCAACCGGCTAGTATATAAGCAGGTGAAGCTTTCAACGAAGACACAGTAATTTTTATTACGTCGACTGTGACAGCCAGCGTGTATACGCGACCGTGTTGGTAGAGAGCGAAAGTGATCGAGTCAAGCGATATAAATAAGCGGGCAGTGCTGCCATACAGTGCGAATTATTGTGGGAATATAATTCTGTGAACTAAAAAGTGCGGATTAATAAATTATCACTTATTTTTATTTTAACCGAATTGTGTTTTACTTGAAATCCCGGCGAACCCCTAGCTCGCAACAGTATTTTGAACCATTCAGTACAATTGGGATCTTTCTGGAAAAGCTGATCTTAATTTTTGATTGATTTAGCTGTTTTTATTACATTTAATATTATTTTCAGTTCTGCACTACTACTGAATGATAATAAATGTTGCCACTTTGCATTTTACTTTATTATTTTCTAATAATGCAGTATTTTAATATGGTTTTTGCGCAATTTCTTTCTTTAATTGGGTCACCCACAGCGGGGGTACACAGGAATTTGTTAAGGGGGTGTTGGTCATTAAAGTAGACTCTGCGAATTTTTTTTTGTATAACAAGTTCAGTTTTATGCGATTATATTTTAGATCTGTATACGTCTCGCTGAACTTTAAAGCAATATACAATTGAAAAACTGCTATTTCGGTAGGAAAGCTCATCAAAAAGAGTTGCTATATAAAGTTTTATGTAGAGAAAAAATATTTCCGGAGTCTGTTGGTGAGATATTTTTAATAATAATTATTTGTCAATGAAGGGTTCGAACCATCGCTCAAACCTCTCATGCGCACGCTCAAATTCAAATTCATATTGATTTCCAATAATGTAAATTTCTCTTAAATGTTAACATGCTCCCGCTCTAAGATTACAATAAAAGTTGGAAACCTCAATTAATATTGTATCTATAGTCTATAATTAGATTATTTATAAAAAAATCCCCCAATGGTCTGGGCGAAACTTTATTATTTTCGGGTTAAAGTTCGGGAGCGGTCAAAGTTAGGGTATATCATCAGTTGTTTCGAAATTATGAGATTTCTTGGAAAGTTAGTTTTGTTCTTAGGAAAAAATATTTAAAATAGAGATTTTTAGCCGATTAAACATTGAAAAAGCCCGTGTTGAATTCGTTATATTATGTACACTAAAAGCCCATAGAAGTAAAACGAATTTGCTGCCTTATCAGAATTAAGAAATATGACAAATTGTTAAAACGTATACAAAGCCATTACTTCCACTTGGGGTTTGAATTGAGAAACAGGTTTTTAGACGATTTCATAAGAATCAACTTGATATCTCATGAAACACGAAGGATTTTGAAAAATTTGTGAAAACGTAAGCAAACCCTTCACACCCCCTTGGTTCTTGAAATTCGAAAAATCGTGAAATTTGTTTTTAGGTCATTACATCAAATGCCGTAATAACCAATTTTATATCTCATCAGAACTAAGGGATGGCAAAAATTGTGAAAACATATGCAAACCCTTGGGGGTTGAATAAATTGAGAAGGCGATTATGTGAAAAGTCTGTGGAAGCGAAAAGCGATCTAATATCTCATCAAACTTAAGAAATATGTCAAAGCTTTGAAAAGCATACATCCCCCTTACATTATACAACCCCTTTACACCACCTTAGGGGTAGAGTATCAAAAAATCCTGAAAACACTTTCTAGGTATTTATATGAAGAAGGCGTAAAATAAAAATGAATTCAATATTTAAGAATACCTAATAGATATGACGAAAACCGTGAAAATATATGCATTCGATTTTCACCGATCATTTTTTTGCACCCCTTCCGAACGCCAATGGATATTTGAAATTTATTTTTATCAAAATTGCTTTTCTAGTTGATTTACATATAAATACTGAGTTTCAATTTTGTAGCATAAGCCGTTCTAAAAAAAGGAACCCCCCCCCCTCCACCCGTATCATACTACCCTTATAAAAAATTATATTTTTCCAACATGGTACTACTATAGCTCTATCTAAGTTTTAGCTTTATGTCATTATAGGTTCTTGAGATATAAAAATCGGAACCTATTCCTTTTCACCCTCACCCTCTACACCCTCACCGCCAATATTTTTTTTTTCTGCTAGGGGTCTAATTAGGCCTACTTCTAGTACAAGCATCTATCTTACACTGTTCTTAAGATATAAGATGTGATTTTTTTAGAAAAATTCGTATACCCTCTACTTTCATGTTCCACCGCCTCCTTAAAAAATTTTACTTTCAGCAAACTCCATTTGTCAACCTTTATACACAAACCGAATTTTATTCGTAAGATATCGTAATTTAAAATTTTTCACCCCCACCCCAGTACGCCACTGCCCCCACTCAAACATTTGTTTTTAATCTATTTTTCTAGTATACCTACAGAGAATCATTAAGTTTCAATTTTGTGACATTAACCGTTTAGGAGATATGGATTTTAGAATGTGTCGATCTCGACTTTTTTGCGTTTCGGACGCATTATTTTTCCCCCCACTCCCACACCCCTTCACCACTATTAAAAAATTTTTTGGAAATGGGTCCACTATCAAAGCTCTATATAAATTCCAAGTTTCAGCCTCCTGTCATAAGCAGTTGGATCTAGAAACCAAAATTTCCGTCTAAAACGGAAAAATCTATGCCCACTGTGTGTTAAGGAGTAATGTACGGAAACTACCCACAGGTGCCTGGGTTTTGGGTATTTATATTTTTGTTTTTGGTTTTTCTGGATAAATTAAACTTGTATTACGAAAATATTAGTATATTGTGTTTAATTAATTAAAAGGTGTATGTAGACTTTTCGTACTAACTGTAAGTTCAAACATATTAACAAATCGTTTTAGTGAAATAAAAAAATTCAGTTGGCAGTTCCAATTACCTTCTGTATTATTTTGACTATCCCGAAATTTTAAAATTGCGGCTTTTTTCTTGTTTGTTTTCTCACTTGTATTACGACCGTTGCCTGAGAACGTTTGATATTTCTTTGGTATCCTGGATACAAACCTGCGAGGAAAACTTGTTAATTCAATAACCGAAAAAACCGCGTTTGTTGATTTTCTTTGCAGTTTCCCGCATCAAAAATTCGGCGCACTTCAGCGATGTACTCTTCCACGCCTTCGTATTTAGTTGACGACCCTAAGCTGTTCGCGATGGACGCGTGTTTTACGGCCTTCGATAAGGACGGGTGAGTTGAAATTTTTTTTTTATAATCGAAATTTTCATAATTTAGTACAAATACGATAAAATCTATGGTTCAATTCACGTGCTAGAAATAATATTTTTTTTATATATACCTAGGTCTCTGTTGAAAATTAATCAATATAAAATTGATGCTAGTACTACTTTTTAAATGCATGTATAATTTATTTAGAAAGAGGTGTATAATGTGAATAATTTGTGTTAAACTTATACTGATAGTTTCGCATCAATCAGTATATCTATAAGTTTTGTGTGAAATTCCTGTAAAACACCCTAAATCCATGTTTTTATCAGCGTGAAAACATTATATATACTCGTATGAAGCTGTTTTTGTAATAATTTATATTAACAAATTGCATAATAGTCAAAATAATAATAATTATTGCTATATATTCGGAATAATAAATATTATTCGGGACAGTAACTATCGTCTCAAAAGATATTTGTATCGCAAGCCTTAGGAAAGATACACAGGTATATTCAAGCACGGTTTAAGAGTTTTCGTTCTGGTTTCTCACAACATTTTCTGCTGGTTATATTATTTTATATTAATATCTGAGTCTTTCTTTTGTAAACAATATTTGGAAGTCTATATTCAAAGGGACTCAGCAAACCAAAATCTTCGCAAGTGAATCACTAATCATTCATCTAGGTGAAGTATATATTCATAGGTGAATTCTTCCCATGAATCATTAAGAATTATATTTTGTTAGTCGTAAATGAATAATTTGAATGGACTGTAAGGTACGAGAATTTCATTGTATTTATACAAATCGTTTAAAATTAAATCTTCTTTATCTAATATATATTCTTCATCCGAAATTAAATTATTCGTCAGTTGCAGTGAATTTATACAATTAAAAATTTATTTTGTTGAGATGCAAATACGATATATTTTGCATGTACCATCCCCAATCAGTTATTTTGCGCCGATACAAATTCTACATTAGGATGCGTCAAATCGTTGCGTTTTTTACTCGTATGGCCGTTCTACAAACGTAACGTTAGTGCGCCGCCAGATCGTTAAAGTTTACTGCAATCAATTGCATAATTGCTATCACAAATTGTGCCCAAACTTGACAATTATCTCAGTAAACGGAGTTTATGTTTATGTTTGTTTATGTTTGTACTAAAGGGAGTTGGATACTTATAAGTGCGATAAAGTCAATTTTGTTCGATAAAGTCAATTTTGAGTTTTCGTTTCTTAATTTTACATTTTATGTGTAACTTTGTTCAGAAAACTTAAATTGCATATTCAGAAACCTTTAAAATCATTGCACTGGGCAGAAGTCAAAAAAACTTTGTCCTAATACCCTATGAAAGAATATCCGTTTTAAACGAGTTTAAGTAGGCAAAATGAACGTGTTAAAAAGTAGTGTTCAGACTAATAAACTCGTTTAGTTTTGACACATTGATTGAGTTTCTGCACCATTAAATAGTTTCTCCCAAATTTACTTCGATTTCCGCAAGGGTCGTAGTACTTACGAGTATTTTCAGTTAAACGCATTATAGTAATGCGTTTTTGTAAACGCGTGGGGAAGTAATTTCAACGCGTTTAACTCTATTTAAATGCGCTTGTCGCGTAGTCTGAATATCACAGTAAAAAATTTTGTGAAAATTACTATTCTTACAGCAATAAAATATTCCGCATTGATGTAATAAATTTACGAATTTTTATTAAATTTAACAAAATTGAGAGTAATTCTTAAAACTGCGTATTTTTACACATATAATTCATAAATTTACTGACTGGATCGGGTAGTATTGCAACACCACATGAAATTTTCCACATTTAATGTGTAAAATTGATCATTGTGTATAAAATTACGCATTTTGCATGTAATTTTGATACTTTAATCGTAGTAATTTATTTTTATTTATTAACTTGACCGCTTCGTTGTTTTATTCACTTGTTTCGTGGTTTTGTGTAAGGCGTGATTTAATTTAAAAAGAAAATAATGTTTATAAAGTGTGAAGTTTGTGGCTTTAAAACAAATAAATTAAATTTATATAATAAACATGTATAGTGTTTTATACTTTCTACACTTTTTGACCTATATCCTGGTTTTTTTCCCAATTATTATGTGTTGATTGATCTCATTGAATTTTTCCAATTGTCGATTGCTGCGTCCTTTGCCCTTCAAAAAAACGTCTAGGAATTCATCTGCCGATCATTCGCTTTAAGTTTATTTATTTATATTTTCAATAAATTAATAATAATAATAAGCAAACATAAACATGTCACATTTTTCTAGTACATATGTAGTATACATATTAGTTTTTCCGCACCGTGTGTAATTTTACGCATTGTAAAATTTTGCCTTTGCACACCAGCAGTAAATTTACAAATTTTTAGCGATTGATTTCCACAATGTGTGAATTTCCGCATTAATAGTAAAAATCACAAGAGTGCGTAAAGAAATTTGACAATAGTATAATAATTTTACTGCTACAGTAGGCAATTTAGTGCCTACTCTGAGAGTAGTAAACATTTTTTACTGTGTACTTATGTACCTATTACTAATCTATTGAAAATTACGACTCTAAAAAGGTGGTTTTTTAGCGCAAAAGCTATCTAAATTGACAACTGATTTTATTTTATTATTTTAATAATAAAGTACCTCTTTATTATGATCGACATGAAATTAAAAAAAAAATTATCCCTTAAAAATGTGTGTTTTTGCTCGCAAACGTGATTCTTTTGCCATACAGGGAGCGAAATATTCAAACTTATGATTGACAGCTTGACCCTCGCAAAAACAGGTGAAAAAGCAGCGGTATATTTTCACAGGACATCAATGAATTATAATAATTCCACTTCCACATAAGGTTCAGGCCTTTTTCTTTCGTCGATAGGTCCTTATCAATGGAAAGGGAAACTACTGGGATTTCTATAATTCAAGGACTGCTAATGGTAAATTACCTGATGATAGCAGCGCTTGGCCAACAGGGAGAAGTAGAAACTGCATCAAATTATGATATCGGCATAACGGCTATAAAAGACGCAACGCGTGCCGGTCCGTCACGTGAAGCTGATGTTATTATCTTACCAGACCACATCTTGATTTATATGAATGCTCGCATGGTCGAGGATTGCATATTGCAATAATATTGTTTAAGACATCCGTTTCCGTAGTGCTCGGGTCCAAGCGTGACACAAATTGGTCGCGTTTACGTGCAGACCAGACCAGTCCACAGACCGGTTTGGTATTTTTCGGTCTTGCATTAATGTGCGCATTTTCACAGTACGAGACTGGTTTGGTTTCGTTTGGTCCGTACCAAAATCAAGACCAAAATCAGTCCAAATGGACTGGTTTGGTTTGAGTTTATGCGTACGACCAAACTGGTTTTTTTGGTCTATTCAGACTGGTCTGGTCCGCACGTAAACGCGACCATTGACTGTTCTACAGCCTGCATGGTGGAATTACAACCAAAGTTTGTGGCGTGACTTTGCCCCCACAAGACTATCACAAACCGGTTTTACGGCCGAAAAGCGAGCACTATAAAAGAAAGCGTGCACTAGAGGCGGGCCACATCGCACCGGTGCGCTGCGGATTTTTGTATGCAGCCCGGCTTGCCTAGTGGACCTTTAGACGTCGCCTGATTGGTTGGTTTTCATGGTGTGGGTAAAGTTGCGTCTCAACGTGTTGAGAACGTGCTGTGAAAATCCAGCATCAAACTGCAATGCTGGTTCTTGGTCCACAGTACACCATTATGAAGCTCACCCTCCGCTGATGTACGAGTAACACTTGTAGGCTCAGATGGACTCATCAAGGCATCATCACCTTCTAAGCCCTTAGTCGTGGGAGATATGTGTTGTTCTACGGAAGCCATCAAAGTACCACTGTTTCTCATAGTCTCGTTGTGATCATTAATCTCAAAACTTCGTACAATCTTCATGCGGCACTTAGTCTCTTTCACATTCTTTATTGGCTTACTAGTCTTGGCCATAGGATATATTATTAAAAAAAATAAAGTAAAATGGGATTTGAGAATGGTATCGGCTGGACATCTCAAACTTCTACCAAAATATACCAACGAATTTTATTCGATATTTTCCTATTGTCAGCTTTTTGTCTACTAGTGCCTGCCTATTACTTTTCTTGGTCATTCGAATAGTTAAAAACAAATTGAAGTACATTTTCTTAATAACGGCTTTAATGGAATTTATTGCTCTAATAATTGATAACAACATAAATTTCCATTCATATCCTGCAATTAAATTCTGGTTTCTGGCATCTCAATCTCAATGTTTCAGATCTCCTGTCTGTCAGTTTGATTAATTGGATATGAGAGCCATTATTTAATTATAAAACGCTTTCATAAGAATTTGCAACATTTTCCACAAAAGTGTTTTACAAGTGTTGCAGATTCAACTATTGCCTAAAGAGTCTCGACTGTGTGCCATAAAGGTATAAGCTTTAGAAAAGGAAATAATATTTTCAAAATAGTTTCCGCTTGGCTAATTAGGGTGTAGGATGAACTAAACTGAACCAAACACTTTGCATAAACATGTTTTAGGCAAATTCATTAGCATAAACATACAGAATGTACATATGTGTATGTGAATTAAGCTTTCGGCTATCAAAACAACATCAACATTGTTGAAGACGTGCACGAAGCCACGACAGCCGGATTATTCAAGCGAGTTATTGTCGGCTATAGTGCGTGTTTTCAAACTGAAATGCTAACAGAGCACACAGCAGTTTTTATGGTGCTAAAGGACGAATTTCGCAGAATGTCACGCGCTTCCGTATAATTTGCGACGAGTGTTTATACGAGTATATCATAGAAAATTATTCTATTTTAAAATCGAAGAAATTATATTGCAACAGCCACCTAACTCTCTAAGCGGGCATATAATACTGTATATTAAATCTGTAGATTATTATAATTTTAATCCACACAAGCTTCTTTTCTTAAGTCTTTCATTGCAAAGGTGGTATGGCTACATGTATCTACATCCTAAAGATAAAAGGTATCAAACGTTCTAAACCATTCCATACATGCAACATCATATTAATTTGTATTTTATAATTATTATTTGATTGACTGTTAATGAAATAAAGTCATGAAAACTATCCTACACAGTAAAAATTTTTTACTACTTTTGGAGTAGGCAATTTAGTGCCTACTCTGAGAGCGATACAATTACTATTGTCAAATTTAATTAAACACTCTTGTGATTTTTACTATTAATGCGGAAATTCACATATAAGTGTGGAAATCAGTCACTAAAAATGTGTAAATTTACTGCTGGTGTGGAAAGGCAAAATTTTACAATGCGTAAAATTACACACGGTGTGGAAAAACTAATATGTACTACATATGTACTACAAAAATGTGACATGTTTATGTTTGCTTATTATTATTATTAATTTGTTGATAATATAAATGAATAAACTTCAAGCGAATGATCGGCAGATGAATTCCCAGACGTATTTTGAAGGGTAAAGGACGCAGCAATCGATAATTGGAAAAAATCAATGAGATCAATCAACACATAATAATTGGGAAAAAAAACCAGGATATAGGTCAAAAAGTGTAGAAAGTATAAAACACTATACATGTTTATTATATAAATTTAATTTATTTGTTTTAAAGCCACAAACTTCACACTTTATAAACTATATTTTCTTTTTAAATTTTAAATCACGCCTTACATAAAACCACGTAACAAGTGAATTAAACAATGAAGCGGTCAAGTTAATACATATTATAAAAACAAATTACTACGCTTGAAGTATCAAAATTACATGCAAAATGCGTAATTTTATGTACAATGATCAATTTTACACATTAAATGTGGAAAATTTCATGCGGTGCTGCAATATTACTACCCAGTCTAGTCAGTATATTTATGGATTAAATGTGTAAAAATACGCAGTTTTAAGAATTACTCTCAATTTTGTTAAATTTAATGAAAATCCGTAAATTTACTATATCAATGCGGAATATTTTACTGCTTTAAGAATAGTAATTTTCACAAAAATTTTTACTGTGTATTATTAATCTTGCTTTATATGTATAATATATGAATTTTTTTCCTCGCTAGAATTACATATAATCGGATCCTTGGTGGAATTTAAATTTATGATGTATATATTGGTATTGTTAGGAGCTAGGGGTTCGCCGGGATTTCAAGTAAAACACAATTCGGTTAAAATAAAAATAAGTGATAATTTATTAATCCGCACTTTAATTCACAGAATTATATTCGCACAATAATTCGCACTGTATGGCAGCACTGCCCGCTTATTTATATCGCTTGACTCGATCACTTTCGCTCTCTACCAACACGGTCGCGTATACACGCTGGCTGTCACAGTCGACGTAATAAAAATTACTATCTCTTCGCTGAAAGCTTCACCTGCTTATATACTAGCCGGTTGCAGTCTAGGATGTACTTGAATGTTCGCTCGGTGATGTGGATGTTTCTCGAAAGCTTTAGAGCTTTCGATTTTGATCTTCGTTCGGTGGTTTATGTACAGGGTTCTAGTACATTGGAGAGCATTCGATAAGAAGGGAGATACAATCGTGCTGTTTCGCCTTATTTACTTCAGCTAGGTTTCTGATTGGGTTATTTTGCAACTAGGTATTCAGTAATTCAGGTATTAACAGTATTAATATTAATGCATATAAACAACTGAATAATCGGTGGAGTGATTGGGCACAAAACCCAATTTACGTCAACCTTAAAAACTATCCCTCACCCCATGAGAAAATTATGGCACCGACCCTAATGTAGGAGCTCCTTCTTTGTAGAGAATACCATAAATGAAAGCAAATTTCAAGAGTATTTTAATTTAATTACAGTTCTAGTCTGTTTTTCGAAAAAAAAAATTTAATTAAAGGCCAACTTCAATTCATTTCAGGGATGATCGACTATCGTTGGCTGAATTCACGCTGATATGCCGGGCGCTTTTTAGAAATGATAAAGGTCATATTTATGAGGTGCCGCAAGCTCGATTGGAGCAAATGTTTAGTGTATTCGACAAAAATGCCGACAGTTTTATCGATCGCGATGAGTTTCAATTTTGTTGGAATCAGTGGATTAAAACGGTAAGTTTAGTGATTCTGTAAAGTGCAATTTGTTACAGGCACAATATTAAAATTTAAGTTAGGGCCTCGGTTGCTTTCTGGTTGTTGGGGCACCCTGTATGCATCAAACTTTAACTTTCTACTATCTTTCTAGATTCTAAAAAAACAAAAAGAACTTTTTTTTATTTTAATAATTCATTATAAATTTACAATTACAGCCTACACAGAATTTATTTGCAGGGTTAGAGTTGTCTGCCAGTCTAACTAATAGATCAAGGATCACTAACAGTAATAGGCTCAATCTTAGGATTTTCTCACGAGGAGGGAGTGGGATAATTTTTTTAGGTATGCGTCACTTGGGGTTTGTGCCTTTCATTGAGTAGGTACAATAAAAATAAATCTAGAGCTTATATCCTCAAATCGCACTCACGATCTAGAAAATATGATTGTTCAGGGCTGTTAAATTCTATCCTAAACGATATTAGAGTCTACAGAAGATCTGCTGTGATTCTACCGAGGAAAAGTAATTTTCATTGCATAACTTTCTTAATTTAAAAAATAAAAATAAAGATTAAAGTACTCTGCTTTTATGCAAAAGTGAAACATATAGTAATCTTCGCTTGAATTGAAAAAATGTTTAAAATGGCCACCTTCGTTTTGAATGCACGCTAAAACGCGTTTTCCAAGAATTGTCTTAAGGCCGTGATACAATAAAAGCCGAAGCAGCGGCAGAAGCAGTGACGAAAGCAGTGCTGCTTTCTGCTCTGCATAATAAATTTAAATGAAAGCGGAAGCAGAGAAAAAATCTGCCAACAGTCTGGGCGCAACTTTATTATTTTTTGGGTAGAAGTTCAAAACGAGTTTAATTCTGAGATGCGGTGTAGTTTACTATGTGACTGAAAACCTAAAAAAAAGTTCGGGAAGCGGTTAGAATGGGGTCGCGCTAGAATACTTACGCCGCTGCCACATATAACATATGAATTACATAATTGGGTCATACCCCGGGACGAGGTCTATATCAGTTGTTACGCCATTAGAAGGTTTTTCGTGATTTGGTTTTGGGCCATTACATGAAATCGGAAATGCGTTTGTAGGCGATTATATAAAAAGTCTGTGGAAGTACAAACCAATCTAATATCTCATCAATCCTGAGAAATATGTCGAAAGCCATACGTCCTATTGGAGTTGAATAACAAACATCCTGAAATCAACTTTTTGACGATTATGTAGGAAGCCTTAGGAAGTAAAAATGAATTCGATATCTCATTAGAACTTAGAAATATGTATGAATTTGTGAAAACATATAAAACCCCCTTGCACCCACTTTGGGGTTGAATATCCAAAAATCCTTAAATAGGTTTTTAGATATATATAAAGAAAGCACGAGGAAGTAAAAACCAATCCGATGTCTTATCACTCCTAAGAGATATGACCGAATTCGTGAAAACGTGCTCAACCCGTTTTTACTCTCTTAGGGGTTGAAAAAGGAAAAAACCTGAAAACGGGTTTTAGGTGATTATTAAATAAGCACGGGGAAGTAAAAAGTTATTCGATATCTAATCAGACCTGAGGGATACGGCTGAATTCGTGAAAATGTATACATCCCTATTACACCACCTTGGGGGTCGAATTTCAAAAAATCCTGAAAACGCTTTCTAGGTATTTATATGAAGAATCCGTACAAAAAAAATGAATTCAATATTTGGAAAGACCTAATAGATATGAAGAAAATCGTAAAAATATATGCATTCCATTTTCACTGATCATTTTTTTCCCCCACTTCCGAAAGCCAATAGATATTTGAATTTTTTTTTAATCAGAATTACTTTTCTAGTTGATTTACATATACATACCAAATTTCAACTTTCTAGCATAAGCCGTTCTATAGTTAAGAAAAACACCCCTCTCCCCCGTACCATACTACCCCTATACAAAATTATATTTTTCCAACATGCTACTACTATATTTCTATCTAAATATTAAGTTTCAGCTTTATATCATTATAGGTTCTCGAGATATAAGAATCGGAACTTTTTACTTTTCACCCTCACCCACCCTCACCCTCTACACCCTCATCCCTGAAAATTTTTTTTCTGCTGGGGGTCTATTAGGCCTACTTCTGGTAAAAATTTACACCGTTCTTGAGATATAAGACGTGATTTTTTAAAAAAATTCTTACCCCCTCCACTTCCATGCTCCACCACCCCATACAAAAATTTTACTTTCAGCAAACTTTATTTGTCAACCCTTATACACAGACCAAATTTTATTTCTCTAGTGCAATTTGTTCGTGAGATATCGTAATCTAAAGTTTTTTAACCCCCACCCCCGTACGTCACTGCCCTCTTTCAAAAATTTGTTTCCGATCTATTCTCCTAGTATACCTACAGATGATTATCAAGTTTTAATTTCGTAACATTAACCGTTTAGGAGATATTGATTTTAGAATGTCTCTATCTCGCCTTTTGCGTTTTGGATACATTTTTCTCCCCCCACTCCCACACCCCTTCACCCATATCAACAATATTTTTGCAAATGGTTCCACTATTAAAGCTCTATATAAATTCCAAGTTTCAGCTTTCTAACATAAGCGGTTGCTGAGATCTAGAAACCAAAATTTTTCGTCTAAAACGCTTCCCCCACCTCCCCCCTCATACTCCCACCCCCGAAAAAGTGGTCACTTGAAGGGGCGTACTCAGTCAATTAAAGAAAAAAATTTCAATTCAATAGCTTTTAGGGTTTAGGAGTTATAAGCCCTCAAACGTTTTGCGTATGGCGGACGGCGCACAGACGGACTGAATTTTTTTTTGCTTTTTTGGTGCTTATTAGTCGTGAAACGTATAAAAAAATTTTTTCAGGGTAGCAAAATTTTTTTTTTTAAAAATCGATTACAATACTTTATTATTAAAATAATAAAGTAAATGTGTCCATTCTAACTGTCAAACGTCACAAGTATTTTGGTCTCTGGATTGGGCGGACGAAAATATTTTGTTTCCATTGATTTTTCTAAGCTTTTAGTTTAAAATGATCATTAAATACGAGTATATGGATACAATTTTGACACCTTTAACATTTTCATTGCTGACAACATTCCCAATTCTTAAGGTATTTATGTTGGCAGTACTGAAGCAGAAGCAGAAGCAGAATTTTAGATTTTAGAATTTAGAACGAAAAAGGAGCACTGCCTTCGTCGCTGCTTCTGCCGCTGCTTTCGTTTAAAGAGACGTCATTATGATCGTGTGCTTTCTAAAAAAAGTTCTGTTTCTGCCGCTGCTTCTGCTTTTATTGTCTCACGGCCTTTAGTATTCACTCTCCTCAACTGCTGCCTTACTTCTGTTTCTGCTGGATCGATCGTGGCATTCAGATCTTGCAATGTTATATACAAGAAAAACCAAGTATGTATAGTTAAATCGAGAAGAAATTATTATAAAACTAATGATGTACGAGTATGTAGGTACATACTGTCAAATTAAACTTTATACATCAATGCTACTCAGTTATTTATATTTCGTGAATAATTCATATCAAAGGGCACGTGCTTCTGGCAGATATTAATGTTTGGCAAATCGATTTCGCTGGAATCTCTTCAAGGTATGGTAACTATTTGTACTTCGTAGGCACGGTACATTTCATACGTAGTGTCGTACGTAGTCACCAGTACATTGGCTCAGATGAAAGCGTACATTTCCACATGTTACATTATTTTTCTAATAATAATCACGCAAGGCTGTTGAAATAAGTGATTGCCAGAAATCAACATGGGTCTTCGATTTGGCCTTCTCTTGTCGCCTTCCATTTTCGACCTTTAGAAATTCCACGGCAAAGTTCGTGCCGGATTTCATGTAAAGTAGAAAGGAAGTCGTAAATGACATCGATCCGTGTAAATGCTCAACAATAGAACGACTAAGTACCTGAAAGCCTACCTGTCTGATTCCGTTATGATGTCAAAATGTGGGCGCTTCCATTGTTCTATTTTGGCAGTGCCCTTTACACTGTATCCACGAAATGAAATCATACATTTTCCATGTGGACACTTCCCCTTGGATTTCTACACCACCTTTGTAGGTGGTTTTACTGCCTACATTATAGTAGGGTCCATACGAGACAGTTAGAAACACTGATCAAATATTTTGTGTCTACTATGCCACCACCAACCAACTAATAGAATGTGCTTTTTTCGCACCTAGTTACCCCGAATGGGAAAGGTAAAAGTAAGCTAATCGAAATCACTTGAATTTGCTTCTGTTGCAGGCTTCCTTCACCTGCTGGGGTGACATTTATAGCCCTTATGTAGGCATATTTTATGAATATATTCTTGATACTAAAACGTGTAATGTTTGCTTCTGCCATTTAGGAGATGAGTGTAGAAGGGAATTTACGGCGAATATTAATTTTTGATTTTCTATTTTCAGATTGTTCGTCCTGTAAATGCGTTTCTTATTGTTGATGTTCAGAATGATTTTATAAGTGGATCACTTGATATCAGTAATTGTAGTGCTCAGCACAATGGTCTTGAGGTAAGTACTATTACTGCTATTACATACTAACGCTTCAAGCCTATCCTCCAGTCAAATAGCATATTTTCGATCGCAACAAACAGTTCAAAAGTTTTACCGATGTATAAAATTTTCCATACTTCGTCTGCGTAAGATCAGCCAAAATAAAACAAACTCGCATAGATTTTGCGAAGGAAAGATTTCGCATTTTAGACAAAAAAAATTGGTTCCTACATTTCAGGAACTTCTTATGCCAGTAACTTGAAACTTAAAATGTATATGGAGGTGACAATGTGAAATGTGGATATAGTACTTCCTGGAATGGAGACATTCTAAAAGTTATCGTTCCTGAATGGTTTAAGCCACAAAATTCAAACTTGGTGATTGTAGGAATACTAGAAAAGAAATAACATTTGACGCAGAGTAATGGCGTGAGAGGGTAATAATGTTGGGTGACGCGAACCAATTACGTAGGAAAGATTAATTTGTGTTTGTGTGTATAATTTTAGGGGTAGTATATCCTGAACATATAAACGCCTGGAAATTGTCTTCAAGACTTCTTGATACTCCGCTGCACATGGAGTGAAAAGGTATTGTACAATAATTAGTACAAGAATAACTATTCACGAATTCCGCCATATCTCTTAGATTACCTATCGAGTTGATTTTATTTCCTTGAGTTTTTTATAAAATCGCTTAAAAATTAGATTCGGATTTTTTCGATATTCAACCCCTATATGAGTGAAAAGGTACGGGAGTGCGGGAAAAAACAATGCGTCCGGAACGCTCGAAAGCTTGGTTCGAAATATTTTAAAATCTATATTTCCTGAGCAGTTAATCTCAGGAAATTAAAATGCAGTTACCCTTAAATCAGGAGGCTATTTGAGAAGTTATTTGTTTAGGGTGTCGACATTGATACAATCCGTGTTACATTTTGACCCATAAACGAAATTGATGTTTTACTGTTGGCAGTGACGTCTGTGGTACTATACACCAAAAAATAGTTAAGTTGCGCCCAGACTGTTGGCAGAGTTTTTTTTTATTAATTATTAGGTGTGCTGTTTTGCGCATTTATCAGATCAGAGTAGTGATTAAAATTTACATTGAAAACACCATGAATATTGCTGATTTTGTTATTTTTTATTGCCTTTCCCTGTAGATAGTAGGCTAGAATATAGATTTTAATAGGAATAGCTGCCACAGTAAGCTCACAGGGGTGGCTATTCGCAATAAATTCTCTAACCTAGCCTACTCTCTATGGAAAAAAGTTATAAAGAACCATAAAAACAGCAATATTGCTGTTATTTTGTATATAAATTTTCTAATTTACTCTGTTCTAGGTAAGTGTGCAAAAAAAACACCTATTAGTAACTTCACATTTCAGAGTTACTTTCGGATTTTATCGTATTATCAAAAATTCTTCATGGTATTTAATATTCTTTACTTTTAGATTATCCAGCCCATTAACCATCTACTCGGCACTATAGAATTTGATGCAGTATTTTACTCATTGGACTGGCATCCAAGTGATCACGTGTCGTTCATTGATAACGTGAAAAAGAGGCCATTGCATGAAACAACGCCGGTGAGTACTTTTTTTTAAATTTATCCACGTTTACTTTATTATTAAATTATTCTTTAAAACTGTTGCAGGTCGATGCAGATTCTGCACAAGTTTATGATACGGTTATCTTTGCTGGTCCACCACCGATGAAGCAAAGATTATGGCCAAGACATTGCGTTCAGGATTCATGGGGTTCGGAATTGCATAAGGACTTAAAAGTTTGCACAGCTGCGGCTTTTTTTCGTGGTCTTTTGAAATTTATGCGATTATTTTCTTCTTTTTTTTCTGCGGCCAGGTGCTGGAAAGTGGAGTAAAAGTTTATAAGGGAACTAATCCGGAAGTTGATTCCTACTCGGTGTTCTGGGATAATAAAAAACTTTCGGATACAACTTTGAATGCACAGCTTAAAATGAAGGGAACTACGGATATTTATGTATGCGGGCTGGCTTACGATGTTTGTGTTGGTAATATATTCTGCAATTGAATTTAAAACGACTTAGAAAATTTAATGAAGGTTGTTGTCTTAGGTGCTACTGCTGTTGATGCCTTGTCTGCTGGATATCGTACTGTTCTAATCGACGATTGCTGTCGCGGCGTTGATTTGCACGACATCGAACATACTAAGGAAAATGTAATCTCAAGCTATGGTGTTATTGTACATTCCAATGAGGTAGGAGGCATTTTTTATAAACACTTTATCCTCATTTTAGGTGTACTCTATGTGCTATAACCCACCATACATTTTAACTCGTATGTAACTTGTCGGCGGCTTATAGTAGGCAAGCAAAACCCTTGCGGCAACAATTGCAAAAGCCTCGAAAATAGTTATACGGCGGACTAAAATGCTTCTTGCCGGTAAGTTGCAAATGGCAACTCAAACGCAAGTTGCCTGATTATCGCTTTGAGTAAAGGTTGTTTATCAGTTCCCTTGCTCAAAACGATAATTATGCAAGTAACTTTTAAGTGGCGATTTTAGACTTGCCGGCAAGTCAAAATTTAATTTGCTCACCGGTTACTAAAAATCATTTTCACTCGTACCAAATTATGCAATATACAGGGTGTTTGGTACTCCGTGTGCCATCTTGTAGGAGGTTATTCCTTGATATATTTGGAGAAAAAAATTGTTCCACAGGGTGGGTCAATTTTCAATATCAGTGGAGATACAGGGTGGTTAAGAAAAGTATTTTTGACCGGTACCCTCACTCACTTAAAACGTTATATCTTGAAAACGAATAATCACAAGGCAAAGTGTTATAACTCGTTTTTTAGGGAATCGAATTACCTTCACTCAAAGAAAAAATATGACTGTGGTAACCATATTTTGGGAGAACCTTACTATGGTTGAATTTATAGTTGCGTGAACCACGTTACAAGATGTAAGATAGTTCTGATAACTGATGTTAGGGTTGTACTAACTTTATTGTCTTATTGCTCTAAACATAGTATGATTATGTCAATCATGAAAATATTTGTAATTTGATTATTGCAACTATAGTTATGTTTCTGAGAAATGAGTTATGATTAAATCAAACAAACGAAAACTTGTTGTATGGTTAACGCAAACATAGTTTTGGTTCTACCAACTTAACTTATGTTCTGTTGAACATTCGGTATCTTATGACTTGAGTTATGATAAACATATTCTGATTACGTCAATCATATAAATGGTTGTAACAATTACAGAACATGGTTAAGAGAACTATAATTACAATCCTAAGAAGCATTAATATTGTTGCGAGCTAGGGGTTCGCTGGGATTTCAAGTAAAACACAATTCGTTTAAAATCAAAATAAGTGTTTATTTATTATTCGCACTATAATTCTTTTCGCACAATAATTCGCACTGTATGGCAACACTGCCCGCTTATTTATATCGCTTGACTCGATCACTTTCGCTTTCTACCAACACAATCGCGTATACACGCTCGCTGTCACAGTCGACGTAATAAAAATTACTATGTCCTCGCTGAAAGCTTTATCTGCTTTTATACCAGCTGCCTGTAGTCGAGACTGTTCTTGAATCTTCGTTCAGTGGTGTGTGTAGAGGGTACCCGAAAGCTTGAGATCGTTCCATTTGACCCTCTATGCTGTTCTAGTACATTCGAGCGCATTCGAGCACATTCGATAAGAAGTGGGGTATAATCGTGTTGCTCCGCTCTCCTTATTTACTCAACTAGGCTTTTGATTGGGTTACTTTGCAGCTTAGGTATTCGGTTGTTGCTGTTTCCCTATTCGTAATCGATCGAGTTGCGAGGTGGCCAGGCTTACACGTAACAATATGTTTGATTCAAACAGATCTAAGGTTGAGACAAACAATGATGTATGGTTCATATAACCAATAACCATAATGCTGTGAACACTAAGATACTATCATATTATAAAAAATGGCACTGGGGATCCTCACACACTTTAAAATTGGATTCACTTCTCATTACAAACTTACTTTCTTATTTCTTGTCTCTGTGTGGTAGACAAGTCCCGTCAAATGCCGAATAAAATGTCTTCCCAGATCGCTGAAAATGTATGAAGTCCACATTTCTGTGCAGCTAGAGAATTTTGTAATAATAAATTATAGTAATTGGAAAAACTGCGTATTTTCTTATGAATATTTTCATTTTGCAAATCTTCAAGAGTAAATTGTACTAAAAATTTATGGTAAGTTATATATTTTCATAACTGTAAAATACTTATTTATTATATATTTTCAATATATAAAATAAGAAATTACATAGGTATTTCTTAATTATTAACACTTCAATTTTAAAATTTCAACTTCACTTGAATACATTTCACTTGTAAGCAGCTTTAAATGAACCTAACTCACAAACGATACCTTTCACTGTGGAAGAAATTATGGTTTTCGTCTTTTTATGACATGTTTGTTTAATAATTGCGATAACCATAATATGTTTGTAAAATCATCGTGCAAAATGGTACAAACCATAGTATAGTTGTGAAAAATATTCAATAAATTTCTATAGTTGTACTAATCATGGAATATAGTGGCTGTTATCATAAAATACTTTTACATCATGTAACAAGCATGGTTAGGCCGACCTTATTGCAATCATAGTTTGTTTGTGCGAATTATAAGCTATGGCAAGGACAACCATAACTATTTTAATATAGTTATAATAACTAAATTGGAGAATCACATTTTTTCTTTCAGTGTTTGATTTGATGTAACATCCTAAATTGTAACTGCACCCTATCTTGAGATAGTAAACTTTGAAGGAAACTATTTAATGCTGTAGAAACTCAATTTTGTGCTTGTGCAACGACTGCATTAGCTAATAAATTCCCTTTTCATTACTGCTATACAAATTAAATGGTTTCAAACACAGCTGAATATCTACTTGTCAAAACAAATCACATCAAGCTATCATGTATCAAAATAAAACGAATTGCCTAGTCTGAACACTACTTTTTTAACATGTTAAATTTACCTACTTAAATGCGTTTAAAATGCATAGTCTGTACAGGGTATAAGAGTTGCGACTTAAATAAAGCTGTAGTAGTGGAGCCATTTGCAAAAAATTGTCAATTTTAGGTGGAGAAATGTAGGAGTGGGAGGAAAACAATACGTTCAAAACTCTCGAAAGTTGGGATCACAAAATTAATACTTTATTATTAAAAAATAATAAAATAAAATTCAATGATTGTAGCCAAACTAGGAGCGTATACTAGAAACAAAAAATGTTTTATATATAAGTTCTGAAGTGTGGTATGCTAAATTTTAAATTTTTGAGAGAAATGGTGAAGTACGGAAGTAGATGGATAAAAACTATTTAAGAAAATCAATTTTTATATATCAAGAACCGTTTCAGATCTTGAGTTAAACCGTTAAGCCCAGTAGAAAAATTTTAATTTTAAAGCTAAATAATTAACCTTTCCCAAACTCTCATATTTCACTTAAAAGAAAAATTGATAAAAGGAATATCATACAAACGCGTTTTAAAAATGTGTATGAATTGTAGAAGCGGTACTCGCTTCAGTTCAATAACGCGTCAAGCTATGAATCTAAAACTTGAAGGTAAAAATAATAGTTTCTTGTATCAATAAGCAAAATCTCTCTAATTCTTTGGGTATCACATTTAGAAGTCTTCAAAATACGAGGTTGCCACTTTTTGACTGATTACCATAAAATTTCGTTTACTTAATTTTTTACTGTTTATAAGTTCGTTACCTAAGAAAAAATCTGCCAACAGTCTGGGCGCAACTTTATTACTTTATGTGTAGAAGTCCGAAACGTGTTTAATGATGAGATACGGTGTTGGGTATTATGCGACTGACAACCTAAAAAATAACGTTCTAAATAGCTTCCTGGTTATTTTTTGGTTGTCAGTCACATAATACCCAACACCGTATCTCATCATTAAACACGTTTCGGACTTCTACACATAAAGTAATAAAGTTGCGCCCAGACTGTTGGCAGATTTTTTTTATTTATTTACGTATTTTTTTTATCAATAGAATAATTCATAGTAGTAAAAGCGAATTCGATCACATTAAGCCTAAGAGATTTTCGGAATCAGTGAAATCTTGAACAATACCCCCAGGGGGTTTAATAGAGAAAAATACTTAAATCGGGGTTTTCCCCGACTACGTTTAAAGCTTATAGAAGTAAACGTGAATTCCAAGTCTCAATATACCTTAGGAATATATCAGAATTCGTGAATATGTAAACAACCACTTTACACCCCTTTAGGGGTTGAATATCGAAAAATTTTGAAAACCGTTAGTAGGCGCTTATATTAATAGCCAGCAGAAGTAAAATTGATTTGATAGCTCGACATGTCTAAAAGTTTTAACGAAATTTACGAAAATGTGGATTCACGAACATTTTTTTTAATCAACCTCTGAACGCCAATAAAAATATGAACTTTTTTTTTGCTTTAATTACTCTAATAGTACATCTACATATACGTACTAAGTGTCACCTTTCTAGCATAAGCCGTTTCTGAGATATAAAAAACCACCCCTCTCCCCCGTACCTTGATACCCCTATCAAGAATTGTATTTTTCTAGGATGTCTCCATAGTGGCTCTATATAATCCTAAATTTTTAGCTTTCTATTCATTATGGTTTTCGAGAAATAAAAATCAGAATGTTTTCCTTTCTACCCCCTTTCACCATCACCCCCAACATCAACATCACCAAAATTTTTTTCCCTACTAGAAGTTTATCGACCCCAACTCCTGTAAAATTTTCAAGATCATATCTGATACGGTTTCTGAGATATAAAAATTACATTTTTTGAGAAATTGCTATCCCCCCACTTTCGTGCTCCACCTCCCCCCTCAAAAAATTTAGTTTTGGTAGACTCCTCTTGTGATCCCATATACAGAAACTAAATTTTATCTTCCTGGTGTAATTGATTCGAAAGATATTGTAATCCAAAGTTTTTCACCCCCCACCTCCACACCCCACCTCCCCTCTTACAAATGTTAGCCCTTGTCTAATCTTGAAGTATCCCCAAGGACAACAACAAAGTTTCAATCTTCTGACATCAATGGTTCAGGAGATATCGAATTTAGAATGTTTCAATCCCGGCTTTCATGCGTCAAAGACTCATTGTTTTCCCCCCCACTTCCACACCCCTTAACCAATATCGACAATTTTTTTGCAATTGAGTCCATTATCATAGTACTACATAAGTTCCAAGTTTCAGCCTCCTAGCATAAGTGGTTCCTGAGATCTAGAAACCAAAATTTTTCGTCTAAAACGCTCCCCTCTCCTCTCCCCTTGTACCCCCACCCCACAAAAATATACCAGTCGTAGGGGTTCACCCAATCTACCCACCGTAAAAATTTCAATTTAATATCTCAACGGGTTTGGGAGCTACGCGCTTTCAAACGATTTTGCGTACGGCGTACGGCGTACGGCGGACGGCGTACGGCGTACGGCGTCTACGGCGGACAGACGGACATTTTTTTTTTTTTTGCTTTTTTGGTGTTTACTAGTCCTAAAACGTGTAATTACAAAATTTCAGGGTAGCAAACTTTTTTGAAATTTCAGGTCGATCACAATACTTTATTATTAAAAAATAATAAAGTAAAATAGCTAAAATTAATTTCTTCGAGTAGCGACCATATAAATGTCAATAAAATGCGATCTTTACATTCGCGCGAGCTCATGATTGTACGAGAACGCATTGCTAACTAATCCATGAATAAAGTAGCAAAATACACTACAATTTAAAAAGGTGTTCAGTATATCTAGGGAATCATACAATTTTTATATTCTTTTTTTTTTCAGATTAGGTATAAATACAGACAAATGATGAAAGAATTTTCGACATCTGACGTATTCTTTTATCTTGAAATTTTACTAAAAAAAACAAGTTTATTTCCAATTAATATGCATGAAAACCATTTATTTCAGATAAAAGGAATGGTAGAAGGTCGTGACAGACGTCCAGAACTAGGATACAAATTGGCAATGGAATTGAAAAATCCGGACTCAGCTTTATCGCAGCGGAATAGCGTGAAACGTCCAATTTAAATTCTTAACACGGGTTTGTTGTTCCTGTTGGTAAAAATAGTTAAGCTACGCTTAATTTCATTATTTCCATTTTTTACTTCTGTTTAATATATGTAGTATAATATTTATATAGTCTTAGTAATATTTAAGAAAAGCATCACATAACTTAGTCTGATAAAAATAATATGAGTGTTTGCCATTTGCATATAAATGAAGGGTTATTCAATAGGTACATAACAATTTTGTATTGTAATACAAATGCACCCTTAAACTTTTTTGCTGGTCTGTCAATGTCAAAACGTCAATCAAGGTTTACACTTTTATCATGGTGAAGTTCTCGAACGAGCAACGTTTGTAAATTATCTCAATTATTGTGTGTTTTATTTAAATTCAAAATTGTTATGTCCCTATTGAATAACCCTTTACAATAGTTTTTGCTCTTATTTGGTGTGTTTGTTTGTAGTGGTGGAAACATTAAATTACGATTAATTGATTTGTTTAGTTCCTTATTGCCGCCTTCAATAGTATGATGCAAAGAAATCACTTGTTAGTATTTTGCAAAATGTTTTCTAATTATGCTACGGCTTGTACTTAATGAATAGTGAACCGAAATAAAATGTAAAGGAAGTAAAATCGCAATGTTTCTTTTATTAATTTGGACAATTATAAAAAAGTTGTTAAGACACAAAAATGAAAAAATAAATTTATTTCCCGAATTTAGACATAAATGCTGCCGGTTTCGAGAAGATAGGTAAGTAACAATATTCTGAAAAAAATCAAACGGTTCCTTATTTAAATAGTCCTTTGACTTTTTCCAAGCCGGTTTGACTTCTTGATGAAGTTTAACACCTCTGTTAGGAAAAACTTGGTTCTTCTAGAACCAGTTTTATGTTATGAACAGTTATGAACATTTTTGATTTTCTGCAGTGGTCTGGAGTATTGAAACGGCCTTTAAGCCATTCGGTAAGCTTCCTGTGCATGTAGCAATTAATGCCCGCCTAGAATATTTTTAATACGTAGATTGGGAGGAGTGGGCACATTTTCGGGGGTGGCTATGTGAGTTCGGAGATGCGTGGAGCAGGTGAAATGAGTGGAAAACAAAAACTTGTGTTTTTCTTCAAGAACCGCTAAGGATAAAAAGCTAAGTGTTGAGCGTTTTTGATGGAGGTAGTAAGGCCCCATACCTTGGTAGGTGCAGGTTTTGTATCTCAGGAGCGGAGAATGTATTAGATGCCCCAAGGA
Source organism: Beris morrisii (assembly GCA_951812415.1). Taxonomy (NCBI): domain Eukaryota; kingdom Metazoa; phylum Arthropoda; class Insecta; order Diptera; family Stratiomyidae; genus Beris; species Beris morrisii. The sequence goes on along the minus strand of OX638312.1, from coordinate 104,531,004 downwards.
AATTATTATAATTTGAGCAAAAAACTCAACGTGTCGAGTTATCGAATTAATTACACTTTCGCGTGCGCTTAGAAATTGTGTTCAGCATTTTGCAATACTTTTAATAATTTAAGGGGGTGTAGACGGTGGAGTAAGGAGTAATTGTGCACGTTTTCACGAATTTCGTTATATTTCCTAGGTCTAATGAGATACCAAATTTGCTTTTAATTCAAAAGGGTTTATATATGTACATACTCGTATGTATATATTCCTAAAAATTGATTCCTGCACTGCAGCTTAGTATTAAACGCGTTTCGGACTGATGATTTTTAAATTGCCTTTGGGTGATAATATAAATAGCGAACAGTGTGAAATGTTTAATTGAGTAACTACTGAAGAATCAAACACGACCCAGGCAGACTTGAGTCCGAAGGGAACTGTGATCTTTTAATTTTTACTTTATTATTTTTTAATAATAAAGTATTGTGATCGAACTGAAATTTCAAAAAAATTTGCTACCCTGAAATTTTGTATTTTCACGTTTTAGGACTAGTGAACCCCAAAAAAGCAAAAAAAAAAAATCCGTCTGTCCGTCGTAGACGCCGTACGCCGTACGCAAAACCGTTTGAAGGTGCGTCGCTCTCAAACCCCTTGAGATATTGAGTTGAAATTTTTGTGGTACGTAGAATGGGTGAACCCTTACGAGTAGTATCTTTTGCAGGGATGAGGGAAAATAGGTGAGCGTTTTAGATGAAAAATTTTGGTTTCTATATCTCAGGAACCGCTTATGCTAGGAGGCTGAAAGTTGAAACTTATGTAGTACTATGATAGTGCAGTCATTTGTAAAATGGTCGATAGGGGTTGAGGGGTGTGCGAGTGAGGGGAAAAACAATGCGTCCAAAACGCTTGAAAGCTGGGATTGAAACATTCTAAAATCCATATCTCCTGAACGATTAATGTCAGGCGGCTGAAACTTTGTAGTTGTATTAAGAGTTACTAGGAGATTAGAAAAGGGTTAACATGTTTAAGGGGGGTCGTGAGGAATGGGGGTGGGGGGTGAAAAACTTTGAATTACAATATCTTCCGACTCAATTGTGCCAGAAAGATAAAATTTGGTTTCTGTATATAGAATTACCAATTGAAAATTTTTGATGGTGAGGTGACGCGCGGAAGTTGGGGGACAAACATTTTTCAAAATATTAAGTTTTAATATCTCAAGAACCGTATCAGGTATGTTCTTGAAAATTTTAGCGGAGCAAAAACTTTTTAGGGTGTAGGTGTAGGTGCAGAGTAGTGATGGTGGGAGGGGTGGAAATGAAAAAAAATTGATTTTAATTTCTCGAAAGCCGCAAAGGATAGAAAGCTAATAATTGACAACTGTATAGAGCTACTATAGAGACATCCCAGAAAACAAGGAATAACCAGGAGGCTATTTGGAACGTTATTTTTTTGGTTGTCAGTCGCACCGCATCTCAGCATTAAACACTTTTCGAACTTCAACTCATAAAATAATAAAGTTGCTACCAGACTTTTGGCCAATTTTTTCTGAAAGGAGTGTCTTCAAGGAATCCCATAAAATATGTGTACTTTATGAACCGTGCGTGCATGCGTGCATACACTATACATTTAACCATGTCTATTAGACCTACCTTCCATTAAAATTCTAAGCATCTATCTATCTTATACTATTCTTGAGATATGAGCCGTGATTTTTTAGAAAATTCTTATTCTCCCACTTCCATGCCCCACCTCCCACTTAAAAGAAATGTATCTTCATCAAACTCCGTTTGACGACTTTTATACACAAACCGAACTTTATTTTCCTAGCGCAATTGGTTCGTGAGATATCGTAATCTAAAGTTTTTCACCTCCAACCCCCGCACGACAATGACCCTCCTCAAAATTTTGTTTCCGGTCCATTCTTCTAGTATACCTACACACAATCGTTAAGTTTCACTTTCGCGACATTAAATGTTTAGGAGATATGGATTTTAGAATGTCTCGCTCTCAGTTTTCAAGCGATTTTACGCATTGTTTCCACTCCCTCCCCCTCACACAATACCCTCTACCCTTATCGACAATTTTTTTCCAAATGGGTGCACTATCAAAGCTCTACATAAATTCAAAGTTTCAGCCTACTAAAAGCGGTTGCTGAGATCTAGAAACCAAAATCTTTCGCCTAAAATGCTCGCCCACCCACCCCTCATACTCCCACCCCTAAAGAGGACACACTTAAAGGGGTGCACCTAGCCTATTCACATAGATAGTTCAACTTAATAGCTCAAAGGGTTTGGGATGTACGAGCCTTCAAACGATTTTGCGTACGGCGTACAGACATTCCATTTTTTTTCCTTTTTTGGTGTCTACTAGTCATGAAACTTAAAAAAAATCAAGGTAGTATTTTTTTTTTAAATCGATAATAATACTATTAAAATAATAAACTAAAACAATAAACAAGAGAATTTAAAAAATTGGATTCTTAAACGCAGCCAACGTAATTGATCGATTATGCTGCCAAAATTGGTATTGTTCTATATCTAGCCGTTTGGGCTGATCGTTGTTACGTGTCTTTAGTCTTTAGTACATAGCAATAGCAATTAAAATTTTACATCAGTTGTAACGAATAAAATGAAATAAAGTCTACTCTCTTGTTCACTTCGTCAACTGTCATAAAGCTAGGCAGGCTATGATGCCGATACACCACTTAAGTTTAGTTGTGAAAGTCTTTCCTATCCGTACCGAAGACGAAGCTTTTAAGAACGAAAAGATTTGAGGGTTGACCAGGAATGGAAGAGGGGGTTTTGATCTATTTCCTCCTAGCTCCCCAGTCTATGCGACTGACCATTGCTATTAAAAGTCCACCTAGTTACCATCTAAGTTAAGAGTTGATCTAATTTCCGAATTTATTTCTCTGTTGTTCCTTATTATTTACCTAGCATGTAACATGTACGAATTTTCCTAGATCCGTCGTCGGTATCGACTCCTGCTCTATATCAAAATTTGCTATTTTCCTCAAGTATGCTTGTTGTCTTCGTAATTGTGCACACAATACTTGACAGTTTGGCATTAGTCTTGCTAACAATCCTACTTGGACTCCATACAACTGCTCTTGGCTTTATAAAAATTTTGTGCATTCAGTTCACAACGGAACAAATATTCCCACAACAAGCGCCTGTAAATCAGATGCCAACAATGGCATTGTATCGATGGCGAGGAGATTTTCCTGGCTCGTAGCCAACACGATACCATATAGTGACTAATCGGTAAAAACGACCCTTTTTCAACTATTATCGAGTGGTGGGAAAAAAATGTAATTGCAAGCAAAATACTGAAAGGAAAATTTCACCAAAACAAATAACCGAATCTATGGCAGATCTGTGCAAAGGACATATTACAACGCTATTGTCAGCTTGGTTTATGGCTTCAAATTTTTGAAGTGGGTGCCAATTTTTAAGCACTTGAACAAAGTAAGAGTAGCTATTGAGTAATTGACCCAGCTAGAAATCGTATTGAAGAAACGTAGCAACTTTGAGTTGACTATTGATAAGTACTCGAACTTTTCTATTTTCATGAAACATCTATTAGAAATAAAATGAATTAGAGAATAGGCAGTTTTGTTGTTAGAATAGAAAAGACAATGGTCTAAGAACAACAATTACATTAATGTTTTAGGTAAAGCTTTTTGAGCATCTCTGACACAATAGAAACATAAAATGGCCGTAATACCCAATCTAACTTATACAAGAGAAAAGTATATCGACAAATCAACTTAAATTCATTAAAATTTGTTTATTGCTTTCAGTCAGACCCAAACAGAATTGCGGAACAAGAACAGAGTAACTTCCACGGGATTTGACCCCACAGAAGTTGTTATGATAAGATCCACCATCCTTGCATGAATTCAAGATGGCAAAATTCTTGCATTTCTTCAACTTTGTTTATTTAGAAGACCCTCCGACGAGCGACTTTAGTCGGCGTGCAGTTTAGCGATTCAGCTAACAGCTAACAAGCGAAATGGAAGAGCGCACACCAAACGATTCGAAATCGGCCCTTATGCACAAATCGCACCTTTCGATTAAACTATCGGAACTGCATTCTATGTACAGTGGATGCCGCTTATTGTAATCACTTTGGGACCAGCCAAAAACAATAACATTAACCGGGTGATAACAATAAACGAAGAAAAAAATAAGCGATGAATTCTGTTCGTGGAAAATGGAACCCAACTGTTTTGATAACAAAATGCGGCTTATAACATTATCCGCGATTACAATAAGCGGCATCCACTGTATAAGCATAGTAACTTTAACAAAACGTAACTAACCATGTCGCTATACACGCGATTAGCCAGAGTGGTAAAACGAAAAAATTTTAGTTTCCTTACCGGCCTGAGCCATGATTCTTATTTACATTATTGTTAACTAGAGTTCCTTGAAACGGAAAAATTTTAATAAGATTTTTTATACCCGAATTGCATTAAGTAGCAATTAAGTAACGTAATACTGGAAAAAGGATAATAGTACGAAATTATATTGAAATTAAACATTTCGTGTTGAATTAAAAAAAAAAAAGGAAAAGTGTAACTTCTTTGTTACCATAAAGGTATGGTCAGTTGATCAAAAAATTTGTACATTGTGCTCGGAAACGTCCTAAAAACCCCAGCAGCTTTCTTCCCGTTCTTTCTTCACTTCGTCCCGAAAAATTGTTCGAATGAACCCTCTAACAAATGGTGCTCTTTGATGGTGAAGAGCTTCAGTTTCAATTTATGAAAAACTTTAAAACTTTTACTTCATTTCCCCAAATATAAACAATGGAGCTCTAAACTTAAAAATATACGTGCATTCTAAATATTGTTGTATGTGCCCTGCCAACCCGAACAACACATTTACCAATCATTGAAGCCTTCAAAGAAAACTACAACCTTTCATATACAAGAGCGGAGAAAAACAACACACACTTTACTCCTCGAATTTTTTCCACACTTCCCGAACATTCCACACACACAACCGAATATGCTGGAAATCTCTCGCTTCAATGAAGCGCCATAAAGATTGTATACGCGATCAGTGCTTCTAGTGTGAGAGCGAGATAACTCCCATTTCTACGCGAAAGTGTTTGTAGAGTGATATTCGTTGATAACAGCAATCAAGTAGTAAATTAAATTAGGCAGCGTTGACAGTAGTACGATTACTGAATGCGATAAAATAAAGTGTTGTTAGTTTTATTACTTTAAATCGAATTGTGTTTTACTTGAAATGACGGTGATAATGATAAAATGATAAATTTACATTATTTACATTTCACTGACCTTTATAATGTTTTCAAATATTTTTGAAATGTAAAATTATTATTATTAACTGCACTTTACTTAATTCTCACTACAAATGAAAAACTTAAGTTCTAGATACTGAAAACACAAAAGATCTTCAAAGGACGCCGCTTAGGAAAATATGTAGGAGAACCGAGGATATCTGAAAGCTATCTGGAAAAGATTTCGGAACCAAGTGCGTAAATTCGAAACGATATCGATTCGATTACGATTCGAGATATCGGGGTGTTTTGCCCATATCTTTCGTTTGCTTCTGACACCTTTGATTTCCTGTTCGATAATGATCCGAGAAAACCAAGAAGACCGCGGTGCGAGGTAATGTTAGTGTGATGGGTACGGTTCGCTTTATCGGTTTCTTGATTTATAGCGAGATCCAAAAATTCAGTAACATTCTAAGAAGATTTTTGAATGGAAGAATTTATCTGATTCTCTTCATAATCATTTCCTTAGGTGCAAATATTTAAAAATAAATGTAAAAACAATTTTATATTGGTAACTTGAAATGACTTTAGTTAAGGTAGAAATTTCCCCGTTAACAGAAGTAGCCATTCTATCAAACATCCGTATTTCATATTTCAACATACGAGTACTAGTTCAAGACGTTGTTAAGTTATCTTGTCTTCGGACAGGCAGACGAACATCACATATTTGTGGACTATCAAATAACAAACAACAATATAAAATTTTATTGCCGAGACTCTTTTTTACAGCGTTCTGATCTAAAGGACAAATCTACGGCTGATAAGAGTTCAAGAAAATCGATTTGGACAATAAGCTAAAGTTCGGTTCCCGGTAAAAAAAATCCAATATTACAAAACTTCAGGAGCAGAATGTGGTGATGAAGAAGATGACTAACATTCCATTTTGTGTATTTAAAGAACAATTTATTCAAATTTCTTCCAGGAAAAATATATGTAGTTGTTATATTAACAAAACTCAATTTGGGTATACGAGTATTTAAAATAATTTTAGGATTTTTTTTCGCAAAAGAGATTTCTTGGAGTGTATCCCGGGCACTTCGTAATAGAATAGATAGCACAGATTGAAATACCAATCCGTTCTCCTATAAATTACATTAATCAATTTCGGGGTAAGAACTCTCATTCTGTTAGATCAAACTACCATAAAATGTCCATTAAAAATTTAAATGGCATTCACTGTACTTGCGATGCTTTGAATTTTGAACTATTAGGTGGCCATTTCGAAGGCTGGTGGACTCGTGAATTTCACGTCAGTTGCCATAAATCACGACAGGACTATTATTTCGATGGCGCTATGGCTCCTGTGCTCCGGTGATACAGGAATTTCACGACTACATTATTGTTGAATTTGCCGTTAAAAGTTATTTAGTGCTTCACTGCAGTCATTTTAGGGTTTTTGCCTATCAAAGTGTAAACTCACTAAAATGGTGAACAAAGCGAACAATACCACCATCGCCGCAAGGTTAAAATATTACGAGTTGGCCGAAAATACTTTATCGAATTTATTCAAATCGCTGTAATCAATGGCAGATTATAAGTGGAACATAAATAATCTTTGATCTTTGGGAGCAATTGGAAAGATAGCAATTATGGGGAATAGTTCAGATATTCATGTAATTATCGTTTAGGAGTTATACGAGTAGTTCGACAAATGTAACGACTTACACAGTAGCACTTGCGGAATACAATCTTATGAATCTATATGAAATACTTGACTCAGACCTTAACTGTGGATATGCGGATAACGAAAGATTGGCAAAACTTATAATAAATCTCTTTAAAATTATTTCACCGCACCTTTTAAGGAATTATCTATTTATTGAAGTGCTTCGAACTTAGTTTTATCTTTTAACTCAAACTTTAAACTGATACCTATACTTATAAATCATTTTTAGTTTCATGCTTGATCTCCAATTCTCATGCAATCTAGTTATCAGAAATTAAAAAAAAAATTGTAAAAGAGCGAGGCATACTTGAAATAGTCCTCAACTAATTTCTCATTATCAAATTTAATTATAGCTAGCTACTGTTAAGAAATATTTTGCGTTCGGTCGCTTGAAATCGGTCCGTTTCTTCCTGTTTTCAATTTCCTGACCGGAACTATTAGGAACCTGATGCTTGCAAGATTCAAGGAATCTTCGCCCTACCTTAAAGTGCACTGAAATTGTTAAGTATTGGATTAAATGAATATTAAGTTATTTTGTATAGGATATTCCTAAAAGAGTGCAGAGATTTATTCCCCTTTAACCGTCGCAAATAAAAATATCTGTCAACAATCTAAGTACAACTATATTTAACTAAAGAAAATAACTAGGATGCTATTTGAAGAGTAACCTGCACTGCCATGAAGCCTAGTACTAGTACCTAACTAGAAGCGAAACGAAATTTCCCATACAAATTTTTCGTTCGAGCGAAAAATTTTAGTGGATATTGTATGTAATTTTGCAGAAAATTTCTTCTAGTTAGTACTAGGCTTTAAGCTTGAAAAATTTAACGTATTTCCCCCCAAAAATTAATTTCTAACATTTTTGTAGTACAGCTATTTAGTTCGTTTTGCCACTCTATCATAAATCGTTTCTTTAACATTGAAATCGCAAAGTTTCGCTTTAAGCGATTTTTGACCTATCTTGAGAAATGCATGTAATAAGTGTACTGCTCGAATTGAAATCCCATAGTTACGTAAATGTTCTAAATTTAAGAATTTTAGTGAAAGTGTAGTTTCGTCTACCGCTCGATACACCCCCTTCTAAATTGCATTTTTAAAATACCCTTCTAAAATACTAGTATTCACTTACCCAATTTCGAGCATTAGCCGTTTTGAGATACAAAAATCGGAATGATTTTATTCAAAGTGACAGATTCCTACTGTTCGCCATTCCGGAGATACACAATTTAGGCAAGTTTAATATAAAAGATTACGTACATGGGCACCGCTACAGAGTAAAAAATATTTGTAATTTTACAATATTTAATGTAATAAAATTATCCCCATATCATAGTTAAAATTACATACTTCATGTATAAACGCTACTATGTACCATTATGCAATCAATTTACTTTATTATTTTTTAATAATAAAGTATTGTGATCGACCTGAAATTTCAAAAAAGGTTTGCTACCCTGAAATTTTGTATTTACACGTTTTAGGACTAGTAAACACCAAAAAAGCAAAAAAAAAAAATGTCCGTCTGTCCCCCGTAGACGCCGTACGCCGTCCGCCGTACGCCGTACGCCGTCCGCCGTACGCAAAATCGTTTGAAGGCGCGTACGGCTCCCAAACCCGTTGAGATATTAAATTGAAATTTTTATGGTGGGTAGATTGGGTGAACCCCTACGACTGGTATATTTTCGAGGGGTGGCGGTACAAGGGGAGAGGAGAGGGGGGCGTTTTAGACGAAAAATTTTGGTTTCTAGATCTCAGGAACCACTTATGCTAGGAGGCTGAAACTTGGAACTTATGTAGTACTATGATAATAGACTCAATTGCAAAAAAATGGTCGATATTGGTTAAGGGGTGTGGAATTGGGGGGGAAAACAATGAGTCTTTAACGCATGAAAGACGGGATTGAAACATTCTAAAATCGATATCTCCTGAACAATTGATGTCAGAAGATTGAAACTTTGTTGTTGTCCTTGGGAATACTCCAAGATTAGACAAGGGCTAAAATTTTTAAGTTGGGTGGTGGGGTGTGGGGGTGGTTGGTGAAAAACTTTGGATTACAATATCTTCCGAACCAATTACACCAGGAAGATAGAATTTAGTTTCTGTATATGGGATCACAAGAGGAGTCTAACGAAACTAAATTTTTTGAGGGGGGAGGTGGAGCAGGAAAGTGGGGGGACAGCAATTTTTCAAAAAATGTAATTTTTATATCTCAGAAACCGTATCAGATATGATCAAATTTTACAGGAGTTGGGGTCGGTAAACTTCTAGTAGGGAAAAAAATTTTGGTGGTGTTGGTGTTGAGGGTGATGGTGAAAGGGGGTACAAAGGAAAGCATTCTGATTTTTATTTCTCGAAAACCATAATGAATAGAAAGCTAACAATTTAGGATTATATAGAACCACTATGGAGACATCCTAAAAAAATAAAATTTTTGATTTTGGTACGGGGTAGAGGGGTGGTTTTTTATATCTCAGAAACGGCTTATGCTAGAAAGTTGAAACTTAGTACGTATATGTAGATGTACTATTAGAGTAATTAAAGCAAAAAAAAAAGTTCATATTTTTATTGGTGTTCAGAGGTTGAGTAAAAAAAATGTCCGTGAATTCACATTTTCACAAACTTCGTTAAAACTTTTAGACATGTCGAGCTATCAAAGCAATTTTACTTCTGCGAGCTATTTATATAAGCGCCTAGTAACGATCTTCAAAATTTTTCGATATCCAACCCCTATGGGGGTGTAAAGTGGTTGAGTACATATTCACGAATTCTGATATATTTCTAAGGTATATTGAGATTTGGAATTCACTTTTACTTCTATAAGCTTTAAACGTAGTCGGGGAAAAACCAATTTAAGTATTTTTCTCAATTAAACCCACTGGGGTATTGTTCAAGTTTTCACTGATTCCAAAAATCTCTTAGGTTTAATGTGATCGAATTCGCTTTTACTACTATGAATTATTCTATTGATAAAAAAATACGTAAGTAAATAAAAAAAATCTGCCAACAGTCTGGGCACAACTTTATTCTTTTATGGGTAGAAGTCCGAAACGTGTTTAATGATGAGATGCGGTGTAGGTTACTATACGACTGGCAATCTAAGAAATAACCAGGGGGCTATTTGGAACGTTATTTTTTAGGTTGTCAGTCGCATAGTAACCTACACCGCATCTCATCATTAAACACGTTTCGGACTTCTACTCATAAAATAATAAAGTTGCGCCCAGACTGTTGGCAGATTTTTTAGATGAAATACTATGTAAAATTACAAAGTCATAAAAATTGCAATAACTCGTACGGAAAACTACGTTTCAAAACAAGGATAAAATAAAATGATTTCTAGTAAAAAATGAAATTAAGGGCCGAAATTACAGTCAATACTCGTACTTGTCAATGGAATTTTACATCTCGGAATGATGTAAATGAAGAGAGATGATGCAATCGTGCGTTGATTTATCATTTTTTGTGCGGAAATTACTAAGTGAACATCGCGACTCGTTTTTTTATAATTAGTTGGTAATAACTGCCTGATTTGGTTTAAATGCTATTATACATCATCTTATTTATAATGAAAATGTTTATTTTTATAATTTTATAGTTTTTAATACATAAAAAAACTTGTTTGTTCTTGTTTATTTACAATAAACTACCTCTATTATTTATTTTTATTGTAATATTATTAACAATTTAATAAAAATCATATTTTATTAAAAAACATACCGCAGGCTCGATGAATATTAAATTTGTGCTTAGTTCGTGGATTTTTTCGTTCCGCTAAGTTAAGGTATTAGATTTTACTTCTAAAGCTTACGATTCACATTAAGTATTAGGTAAATTAATTTACAAATAGTAATGTAGTTTTCTACATGTACCCTTTAAGTGGAAAAGTTTCATATATGATTGATATTATAAATTACTTCAATGACTTTCACCCTCCAAATTGTAAAATTACATATGTCATGTGATTTATGTTTACTATTAAGCATGTGATTTTACAAAGGCAATTATGTACTTATTACATTTCGGAATTTTGATTTTGCAGAGGAAATGTAAGTGGTTTTGAGACATGTAAATTTATAATATCTTATGTTGGCAATTAGTTGCCAACATTTAATGTTGTAAAAATTGTTGACTATGTATAGATAAACCAGTTTTAAAGAAAATAAATAAAATAGAGTCTCGTACTGACTTAAGATTTCAATGCTTATACTCCTCGTTAAAAAAAATAACTTATTTTTTTTACGAATGCCTCCATAATCATAGCTCTATGACATAAAGCTGGATTTGAACAATATTTATTAGCGTGGCTAACCGTTCTGTCAATCTTGGCAACTGTTGTTAAACTGACAAGACTTTCTAGTCGGTCAGGTAAAAACAATATACCCCATCTATTTCATACGTGCGATGTGAGAAAAGTTGGTCCTCTACCTAGATACTTGACGTCATAAACATCAGTGGAGATTGATCATCACTCGCTTTCAATATGATGTAGAAGATCTTTAAATGTGTTGCAGTGTAGAAAACCTTTCCAAATTGTCGCGAAAGACCTATTCAGGTTCAGCGGAACATAGTTTGGAAAACCCTTCTCTATGTAAGGCCCAAGTTTCAACTTTCTAGCGCGTTTAAGCTATTAAATTGAAATCAGATATAGAAATCGGAATTTGTTGTCCGAAGTACCCCCTTCACCTAGCTGCTCACACTGCTACCTCTAAAATATACCCACCAATATACCGACCAACAAATTTTTTTTTTAATTAAATAGTTTTAATAGTTTTGGAATTCTGGTAATAGTCAATGGTCTTTTCATTAACTATACATAAATAATGTTAATAAAGTTGTTTAGTTTAGTTAATACTAAAATACAGTTTGTTTCGAACCTGTATTATTTTTTCGTAGTCAAAATACTTGCAAATATGCAAATAATACCCTTTGACTTAGTAGAGGTTAATACCAATTACACTTCGTTTAGATTACCGACTTTGTTACCACAAAATGCTCTTGAATGTACAAGTACGAAATTGGATAATACCCCTAATTGTCACATTTATCACTTAAGATGTACTTACTTTGTCACTTCGACACAGTATGAATATTGCATGTATTCTGCGGAGTTTCTTGTTAACAAGCAAAGACTTTCATCAAAATTTGTTTTGTTAAGTTGATTTCATTATTTATGCACATAGCGAGTATGTGTTTCGCTTTTATACGAATAAATCAACTGCTCAGGATGTGATAATTGAGATAATTTACTGATATAAAATTTTTATAAACTTTGTTCGAATAAAAATATTAATTATATTTAGAGTGGAATAAATTCAAAAGACGCTTTGAAATGGAAAATTAGTAAAACGATTTATAATGGATACCTACATACTCCTCAATTTCCATTCAAATTGGTGTAATTAAATAAATAAAATATATTGCAATCAAGACAGATAGCAGAAACTCTGTGCGATTCACTGGATTTTCTCCAAATTAATTCTTTTACCTACTATAAGAAAATTAACGTAAATTTCGAATCATTAGCTTGAAGTGATCTCATGTTATTGACCAATATTCGTGAACACTTATTTTAACTATCTTTGTATGGGAGCTACATGAAGGAGTTGGAGGATTTAACTCCACAAATAGTTTTACAGCGAGGCTTACGATTGGCTTCTTCATTGCTGTCCAATTTTAGTCCAACCAGGAATGTCTTTAGAAGATGGACGATCTTCAACATGATGATGAATAGGCTGGATGTAGAAAGCGAATTTTGGTCAATTGTTCGTGAGTGAATCGGCTTGAATGGAGCAATGGTGGTCGTGGTGGAGCGAGGCCTGCTTTGCCATTCTGGGGCGTTTCTCCGCGATCGCTGAATTAAGTCTTCCAAAAGGGTTGCGTAGTATACACCATTGTCGCCGCAACTCCGTTTAATTCTTCTTGAAAAGTTGCAATCATTCGGCAGATGTTCTATTCTCCGGAGTGAGCAATTGAAAGATAATTGACCGATGAAAATGCTAGTCAGCAATCTTAGCTTATTTTTATAATTTAACTCACTTTTATTTTGTAAATTGTTATTTTCGTGTATTAATTTTACTTTATTATTTTTTAATAATAAAGTATTTAATTATTATATTATTCCATTTTACTTTATTATTTTTTAATAGATAATAAAATCGAGTGAAAACTTCCGATTCAATTGTGCCAGGAAGATAAAATTTGGTTTCTGTGTATAGAATTATCAGTGGAGTCTAGTAAATGTAAAATTTTTGTGGGGGAGGTGAGCCGCGGAACTGGGGGACAGCCATTTTTCAAGAAATTACATTTTTATATCTCAATAACCGTACCAGATATGATCTTGAAAATTTTACAGAAGTTAGGACCAGTAGACCTCTAGCGGAAAAAAAATTTGAGGGAGTGATTGAATAAAAAAAATTCTGATTTTTATTTTTTCAAAACCGCGAAGGAAAGAAAACTTAATGTTGACACATGTATAGCGCCACTATAAAATAAAATATAAAATAAAAAATAAAAATTTTGTTAGGGCTAGCAAGGTACGGTGATAGGGGGCTGGTTTTTCATATCTCAGAAACGGTTTATGTTAGAAAGTTGAAACTTAGTACCTATATGTAGATACTACATTGATTTATCTACATGTCGAGCTACGGACTTTTTGTATAAGCGCCTAGAAAGGTTTTTCCAAATTTTTCGATTTTCAACCCCTAAGGGGGTGTAAAGTTGCTGTGTACATATTCACGAATTCCGATATATTTCTTAGGTCTAATAAGATATCGAATTCACTTTTACTTCTAAAAGCTTTAAATACAATCGATTTAAGTATTTTATCATATTAAGTCCCCTTTGGAAGGGAGGGGGCTTAAAGTATTGTTCAAGTTTTCAGGAATTCAGAAATTCTTTTAGGTTTAATGAGATCTTTTTCTTACTTCTATTGAATCATTTATTGAAAAACAAATATGTAAATAAATAAAAATAAAATAAAAAATCTGCCAACAGTCTGGGCGCAACTTTATTATTTTATGGGTAGAAGTCCGAAACGTGTTTAATGCTAAGATGCGTGTAGGTTGGTTGCTATGCGATTGACAATCTAAGGAATAACCGGGAGGCTATTTGGAACATTCTTTTTTAGGTTGTCAATCGCATAGTAACTTCTACCCATAAAATAATAAAGTTGCGACCAGACTGTTGGCATATTTTTTCCTCCTGATTTTCTTTAATAGTTTTTTTTAGAACTCTTTCGAATTTAAGGGGTACGGCCCAATAATGTCCTATACTAACGTGAATTTTTTTTACTGAACTTACCATACACCAGATTTTCGAGCCGCAGGATGTATATTTCTCGATATGTAACAAAATTGTTCTTGTAAAATTTAGAAAATTTAAAATTAAGTAATTTTTCTTTATTTAAGTTCGACCATAAAATTAGTTTGTTATTAAAAGTTAATAAATTAAAACCAATTCTCGATAAGTTCATTCATCCCTGAGCATAATTTTATATACAACATTTAAAGTTTGGATTAAATGAAAGATATTTATTACGGTATCTGAATTTTCGCGACACATAAATTCTTTTAAATAGAATTCGTAAATTAAAAGTCACTATCAACAATAATAAATAAATGGCTTGTTTTTCGTGGATTATTGTAGCAGATAAAAATAGATGGTAAACAAAACATTTCGTCCATAAATAAGATAATCATTAGCGATTTTATTTGCAAATACCCAATTTATAAATATCGCGAAATTCTTGATCGTCTTCTAAATAGACTACAAATATCGTACATTAGTAATAATAATTATAATAGCTTATTTCGTGTTTCAAAATGTTTCGTTCGCGAGGTAAGTTCAAATATTATTTTACTCTTAGTTGTAATAAGAATTTTAACATTTGGTGCCAAGCCAGCAGCATGTACGCTGTTAATCTATATAAATATGACCTACACTAACTTACTCGTATAGCAACGGAAGTAAAAATTGTTCCAAATAGAACAAAGCCGCAGACGACAGTAATGCCCAAAAACCTCATACCCGCTTACACAAAAACATCAACACGATAGTGCGTTTATTTAGGAAGATGAAATATAATACCTCCACTTTACATAGAATCTGTAAGGCAATGTTCAAAAATAGACGGATCTGTCTCCCAAATAGCTTCAATACAAAAATACTTAAAACACTTCTTCACAACTATTGACACTAAGAAAGTTCGTTTTTCAGTAATGTCTGCTACATAATTGATAATGGCGAAAATCAAGCTAGAGCTTCGAACAGCTACCATACAAACGCTCTACATAAATTTATGAAATCAACAGAATGAATGCATGATAGCTTAAGAACGTGTTGTGATACGGTGTGAAAAATTGTTTACAAGGTGGTCAGTGTTTGTTTTGCTGACATAGCAGTATAGTAATATTGAAGTGCGATCGACTAGTGCGTTCGTTTCGTCGCGCCATGCCCTCACCTCGGATAGCCAGGGACAGGAAGAGGTATGGACTGTCCACACTCTTGTCAACTTCCATTAATTTTCTATTTATTTGGTACAGGTCAATTTAATTTTAATTTTAAAATTTGTAATCGCGTAATTTGTGATTTGGACTTTAAAATTTAAATTTTATCATTTCTTTTTAATTTAATTAATTAATGTACTTTCTTTGTGAGGCAGACGCTCAACGCATTAGCGACGTACGAGGAACACTCCAGGGGCGATCGCAAATGCATGTGAATGGCTAGTGACGCTCATTACAAGACACTTTGGTTTATCAGAGGTTTCATCAGGTTTATCAGCTCTAAGATGGTCAGAATCCCAACTAATAAGATGTAAATTCGAGAAAACGTGTTAAACCCTTTTATACCCTCTTAAAGTTCGATAAAGGAAAAATGTTGGAAACGAGTTTTAGGCGATTATAAAACATGCCGGTGGAAGTTAAAACTTATTCTTGCATTCGTGAAAATGTATAGAACCCCTTTACACGTCCTTAGGAGTATAATTTTAATAAATCCTGAAAAAGCCTTCTAGGCATTTGTGTAAAGAATTCGCAGAATAAAAATTAATTCAATCTATATATTATATATAAAACAGGATGTATGTATGTTCCCTATAAACTCATTAAAGGCTCATATACCCTTGAAATTTTCAAAAAAATTTTTTTTTTTTTTTACTGATTTTTATTTTTTATACTTTTAAGAATTAAAAAAAAAATTTGAATTTAGAAAATTCCACTCCATTACAAAGTTATAGCAATAAATGTCACCAAACATCGGTTTGGAACGGCTTCCTGGCTAATTGCCGCGCCACTCTCAACAGCAGCGTTTAGCATTTATTTTTTCGTAAAAGCTGGGTTTCATAGAAAACAAGGGAATGGGAGACTAGCCGTAAGTTCACATTGTACCTATCAAAAACTTTAAACGCATTTTTCTCGAAACTATGTTTTTAGACATGGTCGGCACGATAACTCAGTCAATTTTCAATATTTTTCAACTTTTTTTTTTTTAAATTTTGATAACTATTTTCTCTATAGTCTGTCGAGAGGTTTATTTAATTTTTTGCTTGGAAATTTTTTTATAAATTATTAAACGCAAATTTTTTTAAAAAAACTGATTACTAAAGTTTGAAATTCTGTAACTTATTAATTTTTGAAAAAAAAAAAAATTCCCTCCGTGAGATTATAACTACTACATTATTTTACAAGATTCTTTTTTATTTTTGCAAATTGAATTATTTTTGGTGAAGTTATGATGCCGACCAGGAGGTGCCATGGTTTTCATAAGTAGTCCGTTTATACCCGTAAAAAACAATGTTAATATTACAAAATAAAAAAAAAAATCTTTTTTTTTATAGCTGAATAGTTAATAAGATATGTGAACTCAACAAATAAATTGTTTTTTCACCATACAACCTTTGTAATAATTTTTCAAATTTACTCGGTTTTCAGCGCGTGCAGGGGTATGTGAGCCCTTAACAGCTCAACCGATTTTGTTAAAATTTTTAGGGAACATGTAGAATAGTCCGGGGATGGTTCCTGTGAAGCTTGGTACCGATCGAATCAAAAACGATTGTTTTTTCGACATTTTTCCAATTTTTTCGCGATTTTAGCCCTAATTGTTTGTTTTTTGTTTGTCCCGTATGCCTTCCTAAACCATTCATTGATATGTTGAGCGCACGCCCGCGAAGGTTTCTGCGTTAACAAAAACATTTTACAATTGGTGGTACGCAACTTATTTCAACATTTGAGTGTATTTCATATAGTTTAGCGCAGTTCGTTCGTTTTTGGTGTTTTAGTTATGCGTTCCTATTACTATATGGTAAAGTTGGACGATGGATGTTGGATAGGGGATAGTGGATTGAGGATGCAGGATAGATGGAGGATGGAGGATGGGGGATGGTGTATGATGGATGATGGATAGAAGATGGAGGATGGAGGATGATGGATAGAGGATGGAGAATGGAGGATGGAGTAACCGGAGCAACGGGTGCAACGGAGCAACGGAAGCAACGGGAGAAATGGGAGCAACGTGAGAAATGAGAGCAACGGGAGAAATGGGAGCAACAGGATCAACGGGAGCAACAGGATCAACGGGAGCAGCGGAGCAACGGAAGCAACGGAGTAACGGAAGTAACGGGAGTAATGGAAGCAACGGGAGTAACGGGAGCAACGGAAGCAACGGGGGGAATGGGAGCGACGGGAGCAACGGGATCAAAGGGAGCAACAGGAGCAACGGAAGCAACGGGTGAAATGGACGCAACGGGAGAAATGGAAGCAACGGGAGTAACGATAGTATAGCACCAAACAAACGTGAGCATAGCGAGCGTAGCCGCGGTACGCAGCTAGTATTTTATAAGACTTAAGAGATATGACGAAATTCGTGAAAAAGATATAGTCAAATGTATAGTCTATGCGCGAGTGCGAGGGCGTAATTCAGGCATTAAATGTACCTACATGTAAATCAAGCAGCTATCCTAAGTGAACGAGTGGAACGATTCTTTCTATTAACGAACTTAGATCAGAAAATTTCATACTAAATTTAAACGTACTACTCGTATTTGACCTATGTATTTTCTGGTAGACAGCAAACAGATTTGGGATTTTTGTCTTTCAAGCTAGTATTACACTATATGTGCGGTCAATTCTTGCCAGATTGATTGTCAAACGGTGTCAGACGGTTTAATGAAACATTTTGACAGACAACATTCGACGATTACACTATCTGACAGCATTTGACAGGGAAAATTGTCAAATATTTGATAGAGTGGCATACAGTGTACTAATACTACTTCACTGAATAAAAATAGGCGGCTTCTTCTGCTCTCATATCCAGAGCAGCGCAGGTTAGTGACATGTTTAAATAACGTCAAATGTTATTGATTTCACATGTCGCTATGCTTCTCGGGTCTGAATAAGTGCAAAATAATTCGCTTTATATCTATTGAACTATGAAAATTTAGTATTCTATTAGCTACGAGCATTTTGAGCAAATATTCTACAGATTTAATCCGAAGTGGAAACCAAATGTAGTGCCGCGTGTACATCATTATTCAAATAGTTTGCTGGAATTCTACCTTCATTTGAATTTAAACTCCATTTATACCACAAAATTATGACATTTTGCAGTACCAACTAATAAAATCAAGGTACATGACGTGCGGATTCCACCTTTTGAGGCGAGAAGTCAATAGGCGAAGAATAACTAAGAAATTCTATTAAACCAAAAAAGCCTTGTAGACATGTATTCGAGGGTGTGTGCCTAATATTTGTCGGGGTTAAATTCAATCAAAGCACAAGTTATACGCATGCTCCAAAAACCGTGACGTCACGGGAATTAGGTCAGAGGATATCGGTCAGGCATTATGCAAGTAGTAAAATGTTGAGCAGGATTCTGTTCAGATTTTCTAGGGGTGGTTATGTGTCCCCACTACCTCACCTTCATTATCGGGATGAAATTGGATTTCTTACAAAGTTCCCGAAACAGGAATAAACGATTACGTTGTATTGGTGGCTTTATGTACCGAAAGGATACGGGGTATACAGTACATCGGTTTTACTGGTTATAAAAAGAATGGAATATTGAGGGCATTTTCTTTTCATTCTACGTTATGTGGATGCGGTGTAAAAGCTTGAGATAAGCTTCGATTCGGTAGGGCTGGTTTTAATTTATTTGATAGGAAAACAATATTGAAAGTAGGTAAACAAATTTGAGAGGATTTAGCAGCTGATGCTTACTGCGGAAAAAATAGAGGAGAATAAGTAACAGAACTGAACTGAATGGAGATGATGGAAATAAAGGCCTTATTTCAGAGTGATAAGAATTACAATAGCTATAGAAGATTCAAGAACTATTAGCGGACTATCAACACTGCAGCTTTGATACTATAGATTAATAAGTATTACATGTGAACAACAGAAGAGATGTGAAGATGTAATTGACACTGAACACAGTACTATAGACTGTGCCTAGTAGTAAAGAAAAAGTTTAGTATGGCTTACCGCAGCCGTTACATTTGCAGGATGTTCATCGAGGAGGCTGGGGTCAAATTCGGTAGAGAAACAAATACATAGCAAGCGGATCTAGGAGTAGAGGTGGAGCTTCCCTGGAAAGTGCTACAGGCGTGACGAATTCCTTCTAACTTCTTAATCTGATTCATTATTAACAGTAAAGTGCTTGGATATAAAAAAAACGAATTCATGGACTAAAATAATGTCTTTTGGGGACCTGTTGTACAATTGGTACTTTACTAGTTTTCAATTTTTACTTTATTATTTTAGTAATAAAGTATTTATATCGATTTTTTTAAAAAAAAATTTGTTACCCTGAAAAATTTTTTTTCCACGTTTCATGACTGATAGACACCAAAACAGCAAAAAAACTCCGTCTGTACGCCGCCGCCGTCAGCCGTTCGCCGTACGCAAAACGTTTGAGGGCTTATAGCTACCAAATCCTATGAGCTATTAAATTGAAATTTTTTCTGTGAATAGACTGGGTAGGGCCCTTGAAGTGACCTCTTTTTGAGGTGTAGGGGTGTGAAGAGGTAGGTGGGGGAAGCATTTTAGACGGAAAATTTTGGCTTCTGGATCTCAACAACGGCTTATGTTAGGAGGCTGAAACTTGGAATTTATATAGAGCTTCGATAGTGGACCTATGTATTTGCAAAAGAATTGTTGATATGGGTGAAGGGGTTTGAGAAAAACTTTAGATTACGATATCTTACGAACTAATTGCACTAGAAAAATAAAATTCGGTTTCACAATTTTCGTCATATCTATTGGGTCTTTCCAAATATTGAATTCATTTTTATTCTACGGATTCTTCATATAAATACATAGAAAGTGTTTTTAGGATTTTTTGAAATTCGACCCCCAAGGTGGTGTACTGGTGTTTTCAAGAATTCAGCAGTATTTCTCAGGTCTGCTAAGATATCGAATAACTTTTTACTTCCACGGGCTTCTTTAATAATCACTTAAAACCAGTTATTAAGGTTTGTTTCTTTTTCAACCCCTAAGAGTGGAATAACGGGTTGAACACGTTTTCATGAATTCCGTCATATCTCTTTGGAGTGATGACATCGGATTGCTTTTCACTTCCTCGGGCTTTCTATATATATATCTAAAAACCTATTTCAGGATTTTTGGATATTCAACCCCAAAGAGTGTGCAAGGGAGTTGCATGTGTTTTCACAAATTCCTATATATTTCTTAGTTCTGATGAGATATCGAATTCAGTTTTATTTCCTAAGGCTTCCTACATAATCGTCAAAAAGTTGATTTCAGGATTTTTAGATATTCAACTCCAATAGGACGTAAGGCTTTTGACATATTTCTTAGGATAGATGAGATATCAGATTGGTTTTCACTTCCACAGACTTCTTATATCATCGCCTACAAACGCATTTCCGATTTCATGTAATGGTCCAAAAACTCCTAATCACGTAACAACTGATATTATACTACGACTTAGACCTCGTCCCGGATTATGTAATTCATATATTATATGTGGCAGCGGGGTAAGTATTCTCGCGCGACCACATTCTAATCGCTTCCCGAACTTTTTTTTAGGTTTTCAGTCACATAGTAACCTACACCGCATCTCAGAATTAAACTCGTTCCGAACTTCTATCCAAAAAATTATAAAGTTGCGCCCAGACTGTTGGCAGATTTTTTTTTTACTTATAATACTTATGGAAAAGCAAATAATATAAATGTATGCAGTTTTTGTAGGTTATAACATTGTACATAAAAATAATTAAAGAGTCTAGGCGAAACTTTATTATTTTTCAGTTTTAGCCCGGGAAGCGGATTAGGTGGGGCTAATATATGAATTAAAATTTTAGGTCATAATCTGAGACGCGATCAAAGTTAATCACAATATAACTTCGTTGTTTCAATATAAGGAGGTTTTTGGATAGTTAATTTTGACACTTAAATAGCTGCGGGTAAGATACAACTTTCAATATTAATCAATGGTTCTTTATACAAACGTTACGTTGTAATAAAAAACTACCATAACTAGAAAAAATATAGAAAAATGCTGGATTCGACTTTTAGCCGATTATACATATGAAAGTCGGCGTAGACATCTCGAATTTCGTCATATCTTGAAATGTGAAAATGTGCCTAACCCTGTTACAGTCCTTCGGAGAATGACTATACAAAAACCTTGAAATTAGATAGATAGATAGATAATTATATTTCATGATTATATACAAGTTTGCTTTTACATTTTCATAACAGTGAAGGGTTTAAGAACCGTGAAATTAGTTCTTAGGCGTTTATGCTGAAAGCCCGACGAAGTAAAAACTAAGTCGATACCTATAACGAACCGAAGACTAATGAGAGAATTCGTGAATATGTGTCCCACTTTTTAACACCCATTTTAGGGGTTAAAAAAAAAACCGTTTTCAAAACAGTTTTAGGCGATTAGTCAAGCCAATCAAAGCTAAAACTTAATAGATATCGAATCAGATATCTAGAAACAATCATGAACTGTTTAGGAGCTACAGATTTAAGAGGGCGGTGGAGCACCCATATCGGCAATTTTTGCAAATTTCGCAAATGGGTCCACTATCAAAGCTCTATATAAATTCCAAGTTTCAGCTTCCTAGCATAAGCGGTTGCTGAGATCCCGAAACCAAAATTTTCCGTCTAAAAAGTTTCCCCACCTCCCCCTTCACACCCCATCCCTCAAAAGATGTTCATTTAAAGGGATATAACCAGTCTACCCACGAAAAAAAATTCAACTGAATAGCTCTAAGAGTTTGGTTGCTACGAGCCTTCAAACAATTTTGCATACACCGGTAGACGTACGGCGGACAGACGGACTGAAATTTTTTTTTGCTTTTTTCGTGTCTACTAGTCATGAAACGTAAAAAAAAATTTTGAGAGTAACAAATTTTTTTTTTTTAAAATCGATCACAATACTGTATTATTGAAATAATAAAGTAAAATGTCCGCTGTATACGCGCAAAGGTTTTTCGCAAAAGTTTTCACATCATAAATCAAGAACTCCCAAAGATGTTAGATTAAAATGTTTACAGTAGCTGGAGGTTCCCCAATGGGATGATAGGTTAGGTTAGGTTGAGAAGGGTGGACTGAAGCAATGTACCACAGTCCATCACGAGAGATCACTGTGGATACATTGTGGTCCCCTCGTATATGGTAAAACCGGGCTCTAGACTACTGATTCCAAATATTGCTCTTCCTTATGAAGAGAGTAGTTCTCCATAAAGGAATCATCGCAAGTTCTGATAGATCGGTCAAGGAGAATTTCCCCAAGTATCGATACCTGGTACGTGCCAGGCTTTCACATTCACACACTAGATGCTCCAGTGTTGGTTCAACATTCTCATCACCACAGCGACATAGATCAGCCATGGGTAAATGGGATAATAAGTGGCGAAGGATTGGGGGAGAAAGGCTTACAGCCGAAATTTGGGAATTTTGTATCTCTGGAACAACTCAAGTTAAATATCTGGAACTTTGTAGGTTCAAAGTGACCTGCTAGGAGAAGATCCAAAAACAAGTAGCTTTCCAAATTGATTCCTGGTTAATTTTTAAGGATCCCTGCATCGACACAACCAATGTTACATTTCGAACTTGTCCACGTCCCCGCCCCAGTTGGCAGTGGCGTAAGAACTTCTGTCGCATCCATACTTTAACCGTTTCCCGAACTCGTGAAAGTAAAAGAAAATAATAAAGTTGCACCCGGATTGATGACAGACTCTTTTAAATTAATGTATTAATTGAAAGGTTGCTGAAATCCCTAAAAACAAGCTACATCATCTTACGTGAATGTGGGTACAAGTCCGAAAGACTTTTATTTATTGCGCGTGTAGTGAAAATTTACCATCCTTGGAAAATCAAAGAATCATTATTTAAAAAGTTTGCGATCAGTCACATCCTGTATAATGCATACAAGAAGTCTTAAAATTGTTGTGTAGCTAAAAGACTTCATCGCAAGACAAAAGTTAATAAATTCTTGAATCTAAGCCTTCATTCTGGCCTTTGATTTCATCTTATAACACTTAAGGTTCAAAAATGGAACAAAGACTGATTTTTTGGGCAAAACGTTTCCTTTTTCAAATCCATTAATGAAAAAAATGGACCTGCCAGTGTTTCTATTGTCCTTATAACTTGTGGCAGCAACAACGCGAAATCATTCACGGAAATCCTTGACAAAAAAACGGTTCATCCTTGGAATAAAGTGCTGGCGATCTTACACTTAACTTACACTTTAGTCGATACATCTCGTCGCAAAGAGTTCTCACCTTTTGTTCATTTTTCTGCCCCCAGATTCTGTTGTTTTTTCTGATCGAAATCTGCGATAACAGACCCCTTCTAGGAAAGACAATAGATTGTAGGTGACTTTGAGGAGGACGAGCAAGAGAACGAACCCACTTTTATTCATAGAGCACTATTTCTCCTTAAACCTTGAAGTAAAGATGGTGTACCGTAGAAGGTGGGGGACATAGCAGACCGATGGAGGAAGTGACGTGGGAGTCTGCCAGTTCTAGAAGCATCGTTTTAGACTCCATGTTGGGTTTAATAAGCAGTACCGTCGCTATGCAACACGGAAGCTTTTTGTCATCCATTTATCAATTCCATTGTTGTAAACGTTTCAGGTAGGATGGTTCTATTGCAAGGATATTATGTTCGTCCTTTAACGTACGAAGAATACCAGTTCTTTTGATGTCCTTTATTTTGCATTTATGTCCGATAGCTTAGGACTCCAATTGACTTCTGACGAGCTACGAAAAGCTTTCCCTTAATTTATTCAATTCGTTGAATTAAAAGAAATGACCGTTTTCTTCTTTTGGGCAAAAATGTATATACATTTTTTTAATTTACGAATTGTTCTTAAAATTGGTAATTCTTTTCAAATTCCAGAGAAATGCAACTTTTAAAATATTAAATTGAATAAAACTGTAAATTTCTGAAGTTATCTGCCAATATTGATGAACATGTGTTTTAAGGACATTTTGTATGGGAGCTACCGGAAGAAGTAGAGGAATTTCGCTGAATAATAAAGCCGAACCCCATTTTTGCTCAAAAATATTTTGTAAAAAATGTTGACTTCGTAGCTAAACGAATTCTTGAGTTATTGTGAGTTCCGTAAATTTATTATTATTTTTATATTTTAATAAGAGGTATATAAATACACACAATTATTCTTAAGCACTAGTTACAAAGACCATCAGCTTTCCGTAAATTTAGTGAAGACATTTTTACAAGATTCTTGAATGACACCTACACGAAGGATTAATAGGATTTTCTTCATTCATTCAACTATTGGAAAATTTAAAAGTTATGCCTTAAAGTGATCTGAAGTTATCGGTAAATATTCGTGAATACATGTGTCAAGGATATGGCAGAAACCCAAAGAAGTAGCACTCTTATCTTCGTTTTACTAATTTGACTAAATATTCGGACTTTTTCAAGTTGTCGTAGTAAGTTCGTACTGATCGGCAGAAATCGGATGTCCTTAGATATAATTGAACAAAAAATAATATGTGTATAACGCTTTTTGTCTGAGGCTTCTTTCGGCCTGATCAAACAATTAATTCTCTACAGATATCGGTTGTTCAGCGGCATTCCTTAAAATGTAAGCCAGGCAACTATTTAGGAATTTTTTATCAATAGGAGTTACTATTCATACAAAAATTTAAATAAAAACATACTGCAGTCACGATCGGCTGCAAGCCAATCGTATAATACTCTAGATGAATACTTAACTCCGATTTATATTGTAGTTGGGGATAAAGTAGAATTACGCGTGTGTATGTTGTATGTCCTTTATTAAGGACTGCCATTAGATTGCTACTGAAAACTAAAAGACAATATTCAGTGTTTAATTTCATATCTTAAACTGGGTAAGTCATCGAACAAAAATGTCCTTTTTGAAGGACTTTCGCATAGGAGGTGCAGGAAGGACTCACTCGATTTATTACATATTTATGCTTTTCCTTGCTTTCCATTTTAAAATGAACGTGTACAAAATTTCAAAATCGTAGCTTGAAGCGTTCAAAAGTTATCGAAAAATATTGTTGAACACGTGTCTTAAGGACATTTTGTATAGCAGGTACCAGAAGGAGTAAAAGGATTTTGGTGATTAGTAAACTCGAACTTTGTTTTCACTCAAAACTAATTTGTACAAAATTTCGAGTTCATAGCTAAAATAATACTTGAGTTGTAGTGAGTTCCGTAAATTAAGTGAAGGCTATTTGACAGGATATTTGTATGGCAGCTACACGAAGGACTAATAGGATTTTCTTCATAATCATACATTTAGCTCCAACTATTGGAAAAATAACACATACAAAATTTCAAAGACGTAGCTAAAAACCCTTCTGAAGTTATCGGCAATATTCTTGAACACGTGTTTTAAGGACATTTTGTATGGCAGCTACCAGAAGGAGTAAAAGGATTTCGCTGATTAGTTAACTCGAACTTCCTTTTCACTCAAAACTAACTTGTTTAAAATTCCGAATTCGTAGCTGAAAGATTACTTGAGTTATAGTGAGTTTCGTAGATTAAGTCAATACATTTTGACAGGATATTTGTATGGCAGCTACACGAAGGACCAACAGGATTTTCTTCATAATCATATATTTAACTCCAACTATTGGAAAAATAACACATACAAAATTTCAATGTCGTAGCTTAAACCCTTCTGAAGTTATCAACCAATATTCTTGAACACGTGTTTTAAGGGCATTTTGTATGGCAGCTACCAGAAGGAGAAAAAGGATTTCACTGATTAGTAAACTCGAACTTCCTTTTTACTCAAAACTAACTTGTACAAAATTCCGAATTCGTAGCTAAAAGATTACTTGAGTTATAGTGAGTTTCGTAAATTAAGTGAATACATTTTGACAGGATATTTGTATGGCAGCTACACGAAGGACTAACAGGATTTTCTTCATAACCATATATTTAGCTTCAACTATTGGAAAAATAACACAAACAAAATTTCAATATCGTAGCTTAAACCCTTCTTAAGTTATCGACCAATATTCTTGAACACGTGTTTTAAGGACATTTTGTATGGCAGCTACCCGAAGGAGTAGGACGATTTTGCCCATTAACGAACTTAGCCTTACAAATTCAACCAAACATCCAGATTCAAAATTTCAAGATCCTAGGTGAAGGCGTTCTTGAGTTATCGTGTTCACGGACAGACGGACGGACGGACGGACGTCAAGCGGATTTGAGGTTTTTGGGCACAAATAAACAAAAAATAATATATAACTTTTTTTCGTCCGAGGCTTGGTTCTATGCGTTACAAACTTTTCGGCTGGATTAAACTTATAATACTCTATATGATTTCATCTAGAGTATAAATAGTAAAAATGTACAGTCCATAGAAGTAAAAACCAATTTGCTATATGATCAAACATGAGAGATATGGCGGAATTCGTGAAAACGTATTCAGCTCACTTTCACGACTTGAATATTAAAACATTTTGACATCAATTTCGAGATGTGTATCTGAAGAGCCTGAAGAACTGACCCAAGAGATATGACGAAATTCATGAAAATAAAACAACAACAGACAAAGTTTTTACCACATTTTCAGACATCAATGCAAATCTGTTTTTTTTACTTTAATTACTTGTCTAGCAAATCTAAATACTCCAACATACATTGTTTGTAGTAGTCTTTTTATTTATTTATTTATTTACCAAACAAGATATTTACAAATTCATCATTAATTCAGATTAATCTAATTTAATACAATTTGACTTAATTTAATTTAATTTAATTTACTTTAATTTAGTATGAAATTATTGGCATTAGTAAAAAGTTGGTTAAACGGGATGTAGGAGAGTTGATAAGATCGAACGCAGTCTCAGTTTGTATGTCGGCTTACTTATTGGAGGTGTGAAATATACGCGGAAATTGTTAAATGTTCTATAGCATCTGTTAATGGGTTCATTTTGACCGAAATCGGTACGATGAGGATATTCCTTAAGAGGTTTTGAATGTCTCGTCAGCCTGACAGTGTCGTTGAGTCTAATTTTATTTATAAGGTGGTCAACCTTAATATCACCATTCAAGACATCTAAGGTAAAGCAATGTGAGCATAGTTCTTCTAGAGCTGAGCGGTAGAAGCTCTAACAATTGTAGCCTAACTGTGTAGTGTGGAAGGTAATCAAAGTCTCTAGGGCCATACAAGTCCCTAAGAGCAAAAAGAAGGAATTGCTTCTGGATTGACTCTATTCTATTGCTGTACATCTGGAAAAAGGGATCCCAAATGGGACATGCATATTCTAGAAGAGGGCGAACAAGGGAACAGAATAATGATTTAGTGACCCATACATTTTTGAACTCTTTAGCCCTTCTTTTAATGAAACCTAGAATTTTGTTGGCCTTTGAGATTATTCTGTTGTAGTGAGATTTAAAGCATAGTTTATTCTCAAATAGCACGCCGAGGTCTTCAATATGCTCTATTCGATTTAGACCATTTCCACTTAGGGTATAATTATGGTGGTAAGTGGATTCTTTACGTGAGAAGCTTATCACGTGATATTTACCGACATTAAGCTATAATTTGTTTGGACTGCACCACACATCTAGTGCCAAGAGCTTGGATTGCATGAATACTGCGGGGAGCTAATGGAGTGATATATTTTCAAATCATCGGCGTATAAAAGATGTGAAACACTTTCTAGTACTTCCGAGAGATCTGAAATGAAGATATTGAATAAAGGAGGTCCCAAGTGATTCCTTGGGGTACACCAGAGGACACTACTATTTCTTTGGAAATGAAGCCTTGGAACTTAACACATTGAGTTCTATTACTAAGATATGACTTAAGCCAGTCAATTAAAGGTCCTGTTACACTGGCACACCTTTAGTATAAATTCCAAGATCCTATCCTAAACTCCTCTTGAGATAGGAAATTTGATTTTTTGAAAAAATCTACTGTGCTCCATACCACCCATCAAAAAAATTTAAATTCTTTTATGCACTTCACTTACATAACTATTCATAAAACATACTGCAGTCACGATCGGCTGCAAGCCAATCGTATAATACTCTAGATGAATACTGAACTCCGATTTATATAGTTGGGTATAAAGTAGAATTACGTGTGTGCATGTTGTATGTCCTTTATTAAGGACTGCTATTAGATTGCTACTCAAAACTAAAAGACAATATTCAGTGTTTAATTTCATACCTTGAACTGGGTAAGTCATCGAAAAAAATGTCCTTTTTGAAGGACTTTCACATGGGAGGAGCAGGAAGGACTCACTCGATTTCTTACATATTTATCCTTTTCCTTGGAACCATTCAAAAATAAACGTGTACAAAATTTCAAATTCGTAGCTTGAAGCGTTCAAAAGTTATTGGAAAATATTGTTGAACACGTGTTTTAAGGATATTTTGTATGGCAGCTACCAGAAGGAGTAAAAGGATTTCGCTGATTAGTAAACTCGAACTTCCTTTTCACTCAAAACTAACTTGTACAAAATTCCGAATTCGTAGCTAAAAGATTACTTGAGTTATTGTGAATTTTGTAAATTAAGTGAATACATTTTGACAGGATATTTGTATGGCAGCTACACGAAGGACTAACAGGATTTTCTTCATAATCATATATTTAGCTCCAACTATTGGAAAAATAACACATACAAAATTTCAAAGACGTAGCTTAAACCCTTCTGAAGTTATCGACCAATATTCTTGAACACGTGTTTTAAGGACATTTTGTATGGCAGCTACCCGAAGGAGTAGGACGATTTTGCCCGTTAACGAACTTAGCCTTACGAATTCAACCAAACATCCAGATTCAAAATTTCATGATCCTAGGTGAAGGCGTTCTTGAGTTATCGTGCTAACGGACAGACGGACGGACGGACGGACGGACGGACGGACGTCAGGCGGAATTGAGGTTTTTGGCCACAAATAAACAAAAAATAATATATAACTTTTTTTCGTCCGAGGCTTGGTTCTATGCGTTACAAACTTTTGGGCTGGATTAAACTTATAATACTCTATATGATTTCATCTAGAGTATAAAAATTATTAAATTCTTATTTTGGTACAAAGCTCAAAATTTATTCTTATAATAAATTAAAGGTTGATATAAAACATACTACAGTCACACGATTTCTAGCATTTATATCCTTTTACCTGTAACAAATTCCTAGCTTGAAGCGTTCAAAAGCTATCGAAAAATAATCTTGAACCCGTGTCTTAAGGACTTTTTGTTCGGGAGCTACCCAAAGGAATAGAAAGATTTCACTGCCTAGTAAACTCGAATTCTGTTTTCACTTAGAACTAATTTGTATAAAATTCCGAATTCGAAGCTGAACGATTTCTTGAGTTATTATTATTATATATTTACATGATATGTGCATTGCAGCTACACGAAGGACTAGTTCGATTTTCTTCATTACCACACCTTTAGCTCCGCCAAATGTAAAATCAACACATACAAAATTTCAAAGTCGTAGCTTAAACCGTTCTGAAGCTATCGCGTAATAATCTTGAACACGTAGTATAAGGACTTTTTGTATGGGAGCTACCCGCAGGAGGAAAGGAATTTTACTGACTAATAAACTTGAACTTAATTTTTAATCAAAACTAATTTGTACAAAAATTTCAACTTCCTGGCGAAACGATTTCTCAAGTTATGGTTAGTTCCGTAAATTGTATGGCAGCTACGCGAAGGACTAAAAAAAACTCTGATTTTTATTTTTCGAAAACCGCAAAAGATTGAAAGCTTAATATTGACGACTATATAATGCTATTATAGGGCATCCTAGAAAAATAAAGTTTTTGATAGGCAAGGTACGGGATTGGGGTGGTTTTTTATAACCTAACATAAACGGCTTATACTAGTTAGGTGAAACTTATAGTACGTCTACGAAGATGTACAACAGGAGTAATTAAAGCAGTTCAGATTTTTATTGACGTACAAAAGCGGAGTAAACAAAATTCATTAAAAATGGGTTTTTCCACATTTCCACGAATTTCGTTATATCTTTTTTTTTCCCAAATTTTTTGATATCCAACTCCTAAGAGGGTTAGATCTAATGAGATATCGAATTCACTTTTACTTCTAAAGGCTTTAAATTTAATCGAAAAAAAACGATTTAAGCATTTTTCGACATTTATTCCCATGGGGATGTAAGGTATTGTTCAAGTTTTCACGAATTCCGTCAAATGTTTTAGGTTTAATGAGGTCGATTTCGTTTTTACTTCTATGGGCTTTATATACAATGTAATCAAAATTGATTTTAGGAATTTGCGATATTCGACCCCTAAAAGGGGGTAAAATTATTTTGCACATTTTTACGATTTCCAATGTATCACTGAGATATCGTATCATTTTTTTTGCTTTAACGTACTTTCTATTCTATTGCCTAAAAATCGGTTTAAAATTTTTTATATTCAGCCCCTAAATGTCATTAATTTATCCCCTATGTTTTTATTGATATTCAAAGAAAGTAAATAAATAAAAAAATCTACCAGCACTCTGCGCACAACTTTATTATTTTTTTGGGTAAAAGTCCGGAATGCGTTTATTGCTGAGATGCGGCGTAGGTTACTACACTCCGCGAAATAAATATAAAGGCACAACAATCATTGAATTTTTTTTGACAGTACATAATATACTAACATAAAAATATTTTTATTGGTTTCATTGGAAGTAGAAACCCAGTGACCCATGCTTATTGTTGTTGTTATCAGAGAAACAAAAAAGATCTGTCAACTGTTCGGTTATTTGATGCGAAATAAGTATAAAGGCACGTTGTAAAAGTAATTAATATTGGTTATATTCTCCGCAAAAAACGCAATATAGTGTAAGTACTTCTGTTTCAAAAAAGTTTTATAATATTTTTAATGTGATTTGAAAATAATTTACCCTAAGAATATTAGAATGCCGCGCGGAAAAGTGCTCAATGACGAAGAAAAGGGTAAAATTGCAGCTTATCACGACAGGGGTTTATCAAATCGCCAAATAGCTATTAAGTTAAACAGATCGAGTTGTGTCATCGATAATTACATTAAGATGGGGAAAATATACGGCACCAAAAAGCGACCTGGAAGGACACCAACGGTCTCTAAAAGAGAGAAAAGGGAAATGAGGAGAATTGCCGTTAATGAAAACCTTACCGCAAACGAAATTCGAGGTCAGTTGAATCTAGAAGTAGGTGTACGTAGAGTACAACAAATTATGAAGACCGAATTAAATCTTCTATATGACAACAAATGTGGTAAACCGTCATTAACACCAAGACACAAGAAGGCTAGATTACAATTTGCCGAAAAATACCATTTTTGAAACGAAGAATGGAAAACAGTAGTCTTCAGCGATGAAAAAAAATTTAACTTGGATGGTCCTGATGGTGCCCATAAACATTGGCGGAACAAAGGTTCAAAAAGGGAAAATAGAAAAAGTAGAAATTTTGGCGGAGGTTCTCTAATGGTTTGGGCAGCAATATCTTACAATGGTACCACGCCGATTTGCTTTGTGTCGACTCGTATGGACTCCGAATATTATATCGAACTTCTTGACAATGTTTTAATCGAATACGGAGAGAAAATTGCTGGTCCTGAGTTTGTTTTTCAACAAGACAATGCGGCTATCCATTCTTCAAGGAAAACAAAAGAATTCCTTATGTCACGGAGTATTGCGGTTCTCGATTCGCCTGCAATTAGTCCAGATCTCAATCCAATCGAGAATCTTAGGGCCATATTATCATCAACATTTTTCCATCATGGCCGGCAGTACTCCACTGTAAAGGAGCTAAAGGATTCCATTAATAGGGAATGGAAGGAAATTGATATCAGTATCCTTAATAGTTTACTGAATAGTTTACTGAATGATGCCAAGGCGGTTAGAAGATGTCATAAATAGCAACGGTGGCCATACGTCTTACTAACATGTCATAAAAAACATTAAAAATTTAAAAAAAAATTGTTTTTTCTTAATTGCCTTTATAATTATTTCACTCCTCTTTTTTATATTTTGTTTTATTATGATTTAAAGAAGTTATATTATTTTTTAAATGTATTACAGCTAAAACAACATTAAAAAACAATTAAAGAATTTAAGTTAAGCAATTGAAAATAACATTTATTTTCTTTTTTAAATAAGAAGTTTAGGTGCCTTTATATTTATTTCGTGGAGTGTATGCGACTGACAACCTATAGAACTACCAGGAGGCTATTTGGAACGTTATTCCCGTTTCCTTAAGCTTCAGATTTTAAATTTCACGCTGCCTAGATAACGCAGCAGATGTGCGGAGTTACAGTAAAAAATGTAGAATATATTTTGGTTAAGATATCGTAATCCAAAGTTTTCACTCCCCCGCACGATACTTTTCCCCCAATTGTACTTCTCCCGCAATATGTCGGCCGACAAACAATCATCAAGTTCAAGGTTTGTGGCACGAACCGTTCAGGAGAACGAATTTAAGAATGTCTCGATTTTGGCTTTCTAGCGGTTCGGGTGCACTGTTTCCCGTACCTCTCCTTCACTCACCTCATCCATCACAAAAAAGTTTTAACTTTAAAGGGTCCACCAAGTCAAAAAAATATTTAACTTGATAACTCAAACGGTTTGTGAACTGCGATCCTTTAACCCTGTTTACGTATGCCGTGCGGAGGACGGTGTACAGACGGACTGAGTTTTCTTTTCGCGATTTTGTGGTCTACTAGTCCTAAAACGTGAAAATACAAAATATCAGGGAAGCAAATTTTTTGAAGTCGACTACAATATTTTATTATTAATATAATAATACTACTAGGATTTTGAATTTCTTAGCAAAAATTTACTGACATTGTTTTACACAAAGCACGGCAATATTTAATCATTCGGCTGTATGATCTTTTCGTTTCCGTCCGGAAATGGATGTGAATTCCGGTTATAGTTCTACATCTATCCGGTCCAAGCCGATTATTCAGTCCCGCAAGAGTTCACAATTTATAATTAATAATTTCTATTGGGTTTACGTTAAGATGGTTAGCTCCAAGGAGATCTCAGATAGTTTTATCGTTTTATTCGGTACCACATCTAATCTTTGAGATACGCAGCAGATGCTCTTTATTATTGCTCTGCATCAGATTATAATTTCATTAATCTGGAAATGCTCAAAAAATCTTCCAGCAGAATAAAAGCGTGGGTAGCTCCTTCCACCCTTCAAAGCCACTCTCTAACGCGTGGTTGCCCTTCGCTTTCCAAGAACCGGGAAAATTCATCCCCATTGCATGTTGAAGAATCGCTAGAGCTTTTTGGGGCCGCACTGGCACGAGGTAGGTACAAGTGTGGAAGCTAGCGTTTGCCTGCTTTCTGCTATGCGCACAACTCCCCCAATGGATCCGCTCAGAAGTCGGGAACTTTTGCAAAATTAACGGCAACAGCGGGGCAACCCATAGCACCAGCATCCAGGCAAGAGCAATCGATTTTAGTCAGGTGTAGTCAGTGGTTAAGCTCGGGTGCTGGGATCCGTGACCGTAATCTGTTCAGAAGGAAAAATTTAGGGGATGAAATTTTTTTTTCAAATGTGAAATCTAGAAATAATTTAAACAAAAATTCGTGTATGGCTGCATGAGTAAAAATCACTTGTAGTATCGAAACGAAAAGTTCGTTATTCGGACGAACGGAAAGGACTGTTTTGTGTTTTGAAAACGGAACTGTTGTGATGTCGGTGTAGCAAATGGACCGGAAAAATGTTGGGCGACTAACAGCAATAATTAAACGGAAAAATCATTTTCTTTAGTTTTCCATTTCTGTGAATGTGTAGTTCGAGTAAAACTGCGAAATCTGCAAGGCTTTGCAGATATTTAAAAGGAGTAGTAGCAACGGCCAATATTTCTACAGGTAAGTTGTTTTTTTTTTGCTCTTTTCGAAATTGTTGTGCAGGGAATTCGAATAACTTTTATTCGAATTCGAAATGAAAAAAAAAACTCTACGCTAGGTTGTATGGGTGTGTACATGTGTAGAAGACGGAAAATTTATGGGGCGCAATACAAGGAAATTGCCAGGCGGACCCAATGAAATTGATTTAGATGGTCCAGGGAGCACTGAATGTGCGAAAATTCTTCTTCCAATTACCTTAGGGTAGTTTGATGGTCTTTACTTGCTCTGCAAGCGGGTTTCATTTATTTTTCCAATATGGACCAAGTGTGCGGTCCATAAGGAAAATTGCTTAATTTTTTGGAGAAGAAGTTTCTCCGTCGTTCATGGGTTACCTGGAATAAAAGTCGAGGGTGTAATTCGGTTACGGGCCGAATGCAGTACGAGAGTAAAATGAGATCAGCTTACGTCACAAAATCACAAATCAAAAACAACCTTCCCCTGATAGTTTCAAGTGCATGACGTAGAGCTCCGGCGACCGTCTTCTCGAGAGAGAGAGCACATCCATCCAGCAGCAGCCAGTAGCAAATTGACGTGCACCCGGAGATTTATGTGGGAAAATTACGTTAGATTGGCTTCCTCCATCTGGCCCTCTTGCACCTGACGCCCTACTAATCCATCGGGCACAACCTTTCGCTAATTTATGCCTACGCTTGATTACAGCGAAACTGATTGAATCTGGCATTGGCGGGTGACATGCCGATTTGTGGTTTACGTGTCAAACAAGTGGGCACACTTGGTATCCATGTCGTACTAGAAACGATAATGTCGCCACCATATTTTGCGCGAGAGGAGTCTGCACAGTTTTCGTGGGGGTGTTTTATGTGGAAGCTGTATGAGAAGCGCACCCGCTCCGGTTGATATGTGGGTGAGCAGGTGCCAGAACCGATACTAAAGGTAGCAAAAGCTGTGATTTCGTAAACACGTAAAAGTGCTTTCCTCGCGACTATTTTGTATCGACGTCAAGTCCCCGAGGTTGTCTACTAGTTAAGTACTTTAACGTTATCGGATCGATATTAACTTTTTGTGATTTATACCATGTATGTGACTTCGAATACGTGAACGTGGACGGAATGATATGCGGAAAAATGACACGTTCGACACATCAATTATTGGCTCCTGTAAATGTCTTCGTCTTTTTTGGTTGTCACCCGCATATCAATGCGATTTATACGCCTTTATCTGGTAAAAAAAAAACTGATTGATTGTGCAGAAAAATGCATTTTCAATTTTTGGGCGTGACGCAGTAAAAAGTATGGTGTTCGAACTGAAATTTTAAATATTTACGCTTATTCTGAAAAACTGCGGATTTTTTTTCCCGCCGACTATGCGATTCACATTCGATTCCCATTCACGGCACATGCGATTATTAAAAACGTTCCGAAACTGCTCTATCGACATATTTTAAAAACGTCTTTTCCGTGAATTTGAAACCATATTTTAAGGCAGAAAAATATCCAAAATTCTAATATTGTAAATGAGAGCGATGGACCATCTCAAATTTTGCTTTATTTATTGCCAATTACTTTCTGAAAAATGTTTAAAAACGCGACTATTTCATTGCGGACTTCAACTGTCAAATTTTCGAGAAAGTGAATCGTTCACGCGTTTTCTTTAGTTTAAAATTGAGTGAATCGCATTTCACTGTCCCGCCAGCGGGTTCCAGAATAAGGGTGATTAAAAAAATGTCTCTTCTGCGAAATTTGGTATTTCAACAATGTCTAATGTCAGCTTCTGCCATTCTCAAACATGTTTGATGCTTCGGGTGTAGGCAGTGGTGGATCTAAGATTCAAATGTGTTTGACGTTTCGGGTGTAGGCATTGACGGATCTAAGATTAATTTGAGGAGGCTGTGTATTTTCATTTTTTGTAATAATTACTGACCACCTTCAAATGTGTAGGAAACCGAGGAAAGATTTCCCGTTTAAGCGACATTGTTGCTGTACGAGTATTTGGAGTTTTTTTTTGTCAAAATCATATAAACGTTGTTTTAACGAATGTAATAGAACTAGCAATTTTAGTGAAAGTAAATTAATTAATCTGAAGAAATGTTGATGGAATGAAGCATGGTTATTCTTACAAGAATAGGAACCACCTACCTTCAACCAATCCGAAAAATTGTATTACAAATAGGAATAATATTAATATCCAAATCAAATATTGGTCCAACATTCCAGCCATTCAGATAACTAAAATTTGTGCTTCCTTCTAGCCGTTAATGAGTTTGTGTTGAACACTGAAACAAAAACTTTGCTAACAGTTTGGGCTCAACTTTATAATTTTTTGGGTAGAAGTCCGGAACGCGTTTAGCGTTGAGATGCGGTTCAAATTTCTATGCGACTGGCAACCTAAAAAGAATAACGTTCCAAACAGCCTCCTGGCTATTCTTCAGGTTGTAATGAAACTTTAGCAATAAAACTATTTTATTAGAATTTTAATTTATAAATAAAAAAAAAATAAATAAGAAAAAAAAAGAGTTTCAATTCATATAGGATCTTTCAATAAGGACGCTTGATTTTTAAATGTAAATAAAACATGTTGAGTGTGTGTGTGAGATATCCACTAAATTTTTTTTTTATTTGAAAGAATATTTTATGGCATTAAGTATGGAATATAACGTCGATCAAATGTCCGCCGCGGCTTTTTTTGGTGGCACGTATTCGGGATGTCCAATTTTCGATGACTTTGTCCCATAATCTGGCTGAATTTGCTGGATGGCGTTCGTTATGTTGACTTTGAGGGCATCAATTGTTTGCGGTTTATGTGCTTAGACCTGCGATTTAAGATAGACTCAAAGGAAGAAGTCTAAAGGCGTAAAATCGCACGATTTCGGTGGCTAGTTTACGTTGCTGCCACACAAGATAACCATACGATAACAATACGATAATCATACGATATCGCGGAATGTTTTTTGATCGGAGCACTGATTTTGAAAATAAAATTTGATGATTTACACACGTTGTTCAACGCTATAGCCTTCCATGGTGATTTGCCATATACAACTGAACAATTTACAACAAATTCGACAGATGTTGCTTTAACAACATGGCCGCTATAACCTAACGAATTTCGAGCGTCCCTATTGAAACACCCTATACATAAAAACTTTCAGAATCAACGGTGTAAACATGAAAGTTTTAGAATAATTGAATATTATTTTATATTATTGTTTCTTAAATAATCTATTTATGTTACTTTATTGCGATTGCGAATAATTTTTTTTCTTTGCGAATATTTTTTTAGATTCTTTATTTACAGAATATTAGTGACATTTATTTTGTTGAATTGAAGATTTTGGCATTAAAATTTCTTTGAAAAATCCGATGTTGATTGGTAAAGGAATTGTAGTTCTTATTGTAATTGATATTATTATTATACCTATGGTAAAATATTTCAAGAATGTAAAAATCCTATTTTAAATGGTTATGCCCATGTGATTCTCACGTGCTATGAAAGTTACGAGTTACCACTGCCGCCGACCCTCACATGGTTCCTTAATAATTTGAAATTCAATTGGAATTTTTTAATTTTTTTTAACTTTGGTGACTGGAATTTTTCCCCGAATTTTTTTTTATATTTTAATTTTTTTAGGTAATAACGAAACGAACCCGACCCGCACTCGCCAACTTTTAAAGTGTTTTCACTTTATATAGCAAATTGTGTCATTATTGTTCTGTGGTAAGAATCTTTACCCTTTACTTCGGAGACCGTAGCTTAATTCTCGGCCTAGACCACTAAATATTTTTTAATATCGATAATTACGAAATTTCCATTAAAAAATTGTAAAATATTCACATCTGCTAAATGATAATCTAAATATTGAAAAGACAACTACTTTGTATTATTATGTATAATATTCTTACTTTTCCAAATACGAAACCATGTTTTATAATTGTAAAAAATCTGACAAAAGTCTGGGCGGAACTTTATTATCTTTTGGAACAAAGTCCCGGAAGTAGTATAAGTCGAGGTTCGATAAAGTTACCGACGCTATAGAAACCCTTAAATACCAATTACGATTTTAGGTCATAGTACCGGAAGCGGTCAAAGGTTGTGAAAATATATCCTAACTCCTAGCTGATTTTTAGTCAATTATTTAAAAAGTCCATGTAAAACCCAGGTTAGACTTAAGAGATATTCGTCAAAACGTTTACAAACCATTCACACACAACTTCGTAGAGTTTAAATAAAAATTTTTTTTAATTATTTTATATCAAAGCTATTATATATATGAAATAATATTGCATGATATATAGGATTCGATTTTCTATAAAAATTGTGATCTCTTCGCTGAAAGGCTATTCTTCTTATACAGTTTCTCATACAGCTAGTTCGTGAGATACTGTTATTCAAAATTGTTCAACCTCGCCCGGTAATACTACCAAAAATCAATAAGTTTCAGCTTTGTGTCATTAACTGTTCAGGAGATATGGTTTTTAGAATGTCTCGATCCCAGCTTTCAAGCGGTTCGGACGCTGTTCAGTATTTTCTTAAAAATAGCGCAAATATCATAGCTCTATATAAATTCCAAGTTTCCTTAAAATTCTTTCTTCAAACCTCGCACACCCAAATATGGCGACTAATTTTACTTTATTATTTTTTAATAATAAAGTATTTTGATCGACCTGAAATTTGAAAAAAATTTGCTACCCTGAAATTTTGTATTATCACTTTTTAGGTCTAGTAAAACCCAAAAAAAATGTCCGTCTGTCCGCCGTACGCAAACCCATTTGAAGGCGCGAACCTCACAAGCCCCTTGAGATATTATGGTCAAATTTTGATGGTGGGTAGAATGGGTGAACCCGTACGAGTGGTATCTTGGGAGTGTGAGTGTGAGGGGGCAGGAGGAGGGAGCGTTTTAGACAAAAAATTTTGGTTTCTAGATCTCAGGAACGGATTATGTTAGGAGGCTGAAAGTTGGAACTTATGTAGTGCTATGATAGTGGACCAGTTTGCAAAAAAATGGTCTATATGTAGTGCTATGATAGTGGACCAGTTTGCAAAAAAATGGTCTATATAGATTGAGGGGTGTACGAGTGGGCGGAAAATCAATGCGTCCAAAACGGTTGAAAGCTGGGATTGAAACATTCTAAAATCCATATCTCCTGAACGATTCATGTCAGAAGATTGATACTTTTTGGATGTTTTAAGGAATACTTTAAGATTTGTCAAGGGTTAATTTTACGGGGGGTTGTGGGGTGTGAGGGTGTGGGGTGAAAAATTTTGGATTAGAATATCTTCCTAACCAATTACTCCAGGAAGATAAAATTTGGTTTCTGTATATGGGATCACAAGTGGAGTCTACGGAATGTAAACTTTTTGCGGGGGAAGGTGGAATACGAAAGTAGGGGGATAGCAATTTTTAAAAAAATTTAATTTTTATATCTCAAAAACCGTACCAGATATGATTTTGGAAATTTTACTGGAGTTGGGGCCAGTAGACCTCAAGCAGGGAAAACAATTTTGGGGTGTTGGTGTTGGGATTGATGGCGAAAGGGGGTGGAAAGGAAAACATTCTGATTTGTATTTCTCGAAAACCGTAAAGCATAGAAAGATAAAAATTTACGACTATATAGAACCACTATAGATACACCCTAGAAAAATTTTTTTTAATAGGAGTAGCACACCCCCGTAGTGGGGTGGTTTTTTATATCTCAGAAACGGTTTATGCTAGAAAGTTGAGTCTTAGTTCTTATATGTAGAAGCACTACTAGGGTAATTAAAGTAAAAAAAAAGTTCAGATTTTCATTGTCGTTCAGAGGTTGAGTAAAGAAAATGTTCCTGAAAAAGGTTTTTCGCACATTTTCACGAATGTCGTTAAATCTTTTAGAAATGTCGAGCTATCAAAGCAATTTTACTTCTGCGGGCTCTTTATATAAGCGCCTAGAAAAGTGCTTCCAAATCTTTCGATATCCAACCCCTAAGGCGATGTAAAGTGGTTGTGTACATATTTACGAATTCCGATATATATCTTAGGTCTATTGATATTTCGAATTTACTTTCCCTTTTAAAAGCTTTAAACATAGTCGGGGAAAAAATCGATTTAAGTTTTTTTCAATATTAAACCCACTGGGGTTGTAAGGTATTGTTCAAGTTTTCACGAATTCCGAAAATCTTTTAGGTTTAATGTGATCGAATTCGCTTTTACATCCGCTGAAGCTCCTAGTCGGTTTTAGTTCTAGATAGGAAATATATATATTGAATTCGAAACAGTTGTTTCTAGTTTGGTCTGAGTTTCTTTCGCGAATCTTCGTAACACTGGTGATTATATCCGAGGATAGGTAGTTAGCGCATTGCAGGGACAGGAATGGGGTTTTTTTTCTGGGAATGGATAATGTTGAAAAGTAAGCATAGCTGCGAATAAGGAGAAGCGCAGGATCATGTTATGAATGTTTATTAACTGAATTGGGTTGTTTTTAATTTTATCTGAATTAAGATCTTATCTACCTTTGTAAAAAGCATACGCACACCACTTTAAGCACCATAAAAAAAAATTAAATTCAATTACAAACTCATAATTCATTCAATTTGAAAGCAGCAAGATACTCGTATATCATGTGTGGCCCATTCGAACATTTCTGATTTTCCTTATAAAATTAATATGCAGTGAATCATGAAACATTCGAAATAAATGAATGTTGAATTTTAGTAATTCCTTTTTATAGATACGTAATAGCAAACAATTTTTTTTTATAAAGATAACTTCCAAATAAGAATTTTTCGTGTTGGATTGTAGTGGAAATAAAAAACACATTTTAATGTTGAGGTTTGTTAATATTTTTATCTATAGATGATACAAATGAAATTTAATCGATTGTGTAACTTATCAAAATTATATTATAGTTAACCGATATTTTTTTTTTTTTACTCTAGATATTATCTGTGTGAGTTGAATAGTATTAGTTAAATGAAGAATTTTTAAGTTATTAATGGGTGAAATAATCCCAATCCAGAGAAAGAAATGCTAAAATAGGCATTTTATTTACTAGTATCTTCTGGTTCAAAATCGAAAATGGTGAAGTCAAAGCACTTCTACGAGTAGCTACCATATGAAAGCCTTTGAGAAAAGAATGTTTTCATAAGACTGAACGTAAGATAACTCAAGAATGTAACGAAACATGTTTAATATAATATGTTTAGAATTAACTCAGACGAAAAGAACATTTTAATTTCTTTCTAAATCAAATTTTTATCATTCCTTGAGGAAGATCCTTCAAATTTTTCTCATAGCACAATGTCACATGCTGTAAGAAATATTTGATAATATTGAACAACGCATTAAACTCAGCACTCGTATATCTAATAATAATTTACATAGTTTTATTTAAAATATCTATTTAAATATATTCCTCATCGTAGCTAGGACGTTAAAGAGACTTGTGTCAAGCTATGAGG
The DNA here is from genome assembly GCA_951812415.1 of Beris morrisii. NCBI lineage: Eukaryota > Metazoa > Arthropoda > Insecta > Diptera > Stratiomyidae > Beris > Beris morrisii. Next base: position 104,489,297 of record OX638312.1, on the reverse strand, counting down.
CTGAATAACCAAGATAGCTAATGCGTCTCAAGAACAGGGCTATGAAACTATTCATGTTGTACTTGCGGTATAGCTTTTAAAACTTCTTTAAGCAGCAGGTTTTAAGAAAATTTCCAGCCGTTTTTATCCGATTGTTCAAGTTTGTCCATGGTTGAACGAAGTATTATACTAATAAAGCGACCAAATGAAAAGGCATAAAAAAATCAATGGTGAAAGTATTTAGCTACAGGGCGTTGTTGCCCACTTTTGCTTGTCAGTTAAATTTGTCGGTAAAAATGAATATGGTAAAGGCAACGATTCGTTCAAGAATAAAATAATATAAGCCGATGCTTCTTGTCTATACATCCAAATATAAAACCGAAGATCAAAGAAAATTTGGCTTTAGAAGATCCGGCATGAATCTAATTGACGCTAACCGCTTAATCGGTGAATATCATTTCTGTCCAACTACACGTGTGTACTGCTACTGCTATTTATGCAACTGTAAAAAAGATATGGCGAGCGAGCTCTTTCACTTAGAATAGTATATCTTTTGTTGGAAATTTGTACCAAGCAGCCAGTGGCGCAAATAATCGACCGGCAACTCCCGAGAGTGCCAATGCGGCCCGAACAATGACATGGTATCTTTGTATGCATACATACTTACTTTTAAACATGGTTAGTTACTACGCCGTCCGCCGTACGCAGAATTTGAAGGCATTTGAAGGCACGTATGTAGCTCACAAACCCGTTGAGATATACTATAAAGTTGAAATTTTTATGGTGGGTAGACTCATAGAGATACTCGTACATGTGCTGGAGATGACGAGCAGCGACTGTTTTGAAGCCGGACGATTCCTCGCAAAGGACCGGCAATACTAGCAGTAAAATGCATATTATACTAGGTAAAATTATCGAATTTGATACCATGAAACAGGTTCAATACTAGATATATACCATTTCGTTTATCTCGTATATGCTTAGTATTCGGTAATACACTGCTGGTATTGACGATATTATGATATCAATACCAGCAGTGTATCCATGGTATTACTCACATCTATGTTATACTCCGGTTTTGAACACGAAAAACGCCAAACATTTGAATACTGGGCTACTATTTGCATTTCACTGCCACCTGGCATCAAACGCTCCATACAAAAACGTTCAACTTGGCATCAAACTGCTTCAAAGTGCTTCATACAAAAACGGCGTCTTGTCGTCTCCAGTATTTATATCTCTATGTCTATGGCTAGACTGGTAGGGAGAGGGAGCGTTTTAGATGAAAAATTTTGGTCTCTAGATCTCTGGAAATGTTTATGCTAGGTAGCTGAAACATGGAACTTATGTAGAACTATGATAGTGGACCATTTGCCAAAAAATAGTAGATATGCGTTGAGCAGTGTGTGGGTGGGGGGGAAAATAATGCGTCCGAAACGCTTTAAAGCTGGGCTTGAAACATTCTAATATTCATATCTCCTGAATGGTTGATGGCAGAAGGTTTATCTTAAGGCATACTAGGAACTGTACCAGATATGATCTTAAAATTTTTACAGGAATTTAGCCTAGTAGACCTCCATCAAAGAAGGTTTGGAAGGGCGTGTGACGGAGATGATGGTGTGAGGGGGTGGAAAGGAGCAAATTCTGTTTTTTTTCTCCAAAAGCGAATAGGATAGAACACTAAACATTGACGAATTGTATATAAAAAGTAAAAAATTGTACTTTCAAATTATTGAAAGATAGATTCGATAAGATTCACTTCAAAAGAAACAATAAGTCAAATAAAATTAGTGAGCCAAATGCTTTCACATTATTGCCATTTGTTTGCCAAATAACACACAAGAATTTATGTAAAATTGGCAACAAACTAATAGATCACATTGACCGACCGTGACCCCCAGACATTTTCTCAAATTGATTCATTAAAATTTGCTAGAAAATTTAATAAAGTGCGACAAAATGAATTCTATTTTTCATATAGGTACTAGGTATGTATGTACATATACGAGTACGAGCATAAAAAAAACCTAAGTATCTGTACAAGTTTAGTACGCTCCTCTGTCGCTACCAAGCATAAAAGTGTCTAAGAATAAGGAAAAGTGGCACCAGCAGATACTTGTCCTCTTTAACGCAACCAAGAAGGTTGTTGTACAGTACACTGTACTCGTACTAGTGAATGTTGCATTCAGAAAGCGGGTGAAGGTCCCACTGAAAGTAGGACAAAAAATTTCAAACGAAAGACGATATGAGAAATAAGAGAAGCGCCTATATTCAATCGAGAACGGCATATGTATTTCATTAGGCATTTTAAAAGACGACAATCGTACAAACACGATTCCACGTTTTTCTAATAAACATAAAATTTCGAATCTAATCTAGAACACGTTCTCAAGAAAGTGGGCAGAATTTGGATCACTCGAACACCGTTTAGAGTTATTCTTTGCAGAAAAGATTGTATTTATCGATCGAGTGAAAAAATTCATTGAAATTAAAAAAAAAGGGCGAATGCAAAGTTCGAAGATGTCTGGTTAAATTATGTGTGTGTATACACATAATCGCGCAGATATATACTCGTACATATATCGCACACTTTCCTGCAAGCCATATGATTCGCAGATGATTCGTCTTCAGATCATTTCGGTAAACAAATTTACCGGCAGCAACAGTCACTTGAGACCTCGGTGGTGCAGTGGATAGGCGAATACAAGCAATGAGATCGTGAGTTCGAGTAGTAAAAAATATGCCAAAAGTCTGGCCGCAACTTTATTTGGAACAAAGTCCGATATGCGATGCCACTAAAACATAAAATCCGGTTTTGGGTCATAGTACGGTCAAAGTTGAAATATAGCCACCCCCGTCATACTGTTGCTCAGACCGTACTTCCCGAAAAAGTTATATATGCAGGGTGGGCCATCTAGTGGTTTCTTTTTAAATCATAGGAAATTTTGACACTGAAAGCTGTTTCCCGCTCGAAATCTTGACAGAAAGTCAGTATCATACCTCCGCGGAACAAAATAAGTCGCTTTACGCTTGAACAACGTATTGAAAACTTATTTCCAAAGTGAGTGCTGTGTAGCCCAAACAGTGCGTTTTTTGAAAAGAAGTTTTGGCCGAAATGAAGCACCCACCGCGCCTGCTGTACGCAAGTTTGTGCAAAAAGTTGGTCAGACTGGCATGCTAGTGGACAACACTCATGGCCCCCGTCGTCGTACGGTGAACACAGACGATAATGTGGCTGCTGTAACCGAGAATGTGAGACTCACTCCACGAACATCAACTCGCCGTCGATCTCAACAGCTCAACATTTCACGCACTAGCCTGAGGAGAATTCTGCAGAAAGATCTCGGATTATGTGCTTACAAGGTCCTATTGACTCATCAATTGAAGGCGCACGACCATCCGCTTCGTTATCGCTTCGCAATTTGGGCCTTAGAGCAGCTTGAATTGGACAACGATTTTGAGCGAAAAATCATCTTTTCTGACGAGGAGCATTTTCATCTCGGCGGCTACGTTAGCAAACAAAATTGCCGCATCTGGGGCTCGGAAAACCCGCACGTTATTGTCGAGAAGCCAATGCATCCACAGAGAGTGACAGTTTGGTGCGGATTGTGGAGAGGTGGCATCATTGGACCATTTTTCTTCGAAAATTAACAACGTTTCGGTCTACGGTTTTTTTTTTACTGAAATTGAAGACATGGAGTTGGACGACCTCTGGTTCATGCCACAATCGATTTTTTACGCACCAAATTCCCAAATCGTGTTATCAGCCGTCTTGGCGATGTCAATTGACCGCCTCGGAGCTGCGATTTGATCCCTTTGGATTTTTTTTGTGGGGAACCGCGAAGGACCGATGTTATGCCAACAATCCAGAAACGATTCAAGCACTTAAGGCCAAGCAATCCGTGAGCTACAGCCCGAAACCATCAACAAGATCTTGGAAAATTGGAGTGACAGAATGCGCTACTGCGCAGCCAGCCGAGGCAGCCACTTGAACGAAGTTGTGTTCCATCATTAATGGGAATGTTTACTCTTACTAATAAAGCCATAATACATGGAAAAAAATTTAATTTTGTTCATTTTATTGCATTTTTAAAAAGAAACTTGTATTTGGCCCACCCTGCATACATAAATCTAATTTCATCGAGGTTGCAGAATTGCTTCGCAAGATATCGTAATCAACACTTTTCTCTCCCACCGTCACACACCACTCTCTTAACATTTTTTTCTAGGACATATACTTCCTAAGTATGACTAAAAATAATCATCAAGTTTCAATCTTGAACCATTTAGGACATATGGATTTTAAAATGTGTGTTTGTTTTGTAAATCTATGTATGCTCCAAATTCCAACTTTCTAGCATAAGCGACTTCTGAAACTAAGAAGTCAATATATATATATATATATATAATATAAAACCAAAATTTTTAACTTAATAGCACACAGGCTCTGAGTCTTCAAACCCATTTGTGTACGGTACGGATAGACGAACCTTTTTCAGCGATTTTGAGATCTACCAGTTCTAAAACATAGATATACAAAATATCAGGGCATAACATGGATTTTAATTATTGAAATAGTATAGTAAAGTTACCGGACGGCTATTTGGAACTTTATTTTTGTAGGTTGCCAGTCGCATAGTATTCTGGACCGCAAATAAACTTTAAACCCGTTCGGTACATCCACCCAAAAAATAATAAAGTTGCTACTAATGCTACTAATAATAATGTGTTCAAGATGTCACCTATAACTGCATCGAAAACATAGCAGAGCAAGGCTGTGACAACTGTCCAATTCAGCCACAGCAAGAAATAGCTTCTTCGGGTTTTGGACTGTCCAAAGCAGCTTTTATAGCTTACAACAACTGATCGACCCTTACATACGCATATAACATATATTTGGAGGTTTGCGATCAAAAAAGAAGAATTAAAACAAAAATAAAGTGACAATAAGCACTACTAGTAGTATCCCTACATTTTTCGCTAATTTCCATTGTTAATAAAACATTGTTTTCCATTTTGAATACTCAAAATGACGTTGTGATGAAAGTAACAACTACACACAAATATGAATATTGCAATAGCTGCTTTCTTGCTTACAGTCCGGAGTGTGAGCAACAAGAAGCTGCAATGAAAGCTTCTATGAAAGCTGCTTATTAAAATTTTTGGACAGATCTAGTGTCAAATATCAAGCACGAGAAAGCAGTTTTTTAGTTGGACACACAAAAGCATAAAAAAGCAGCAAATAGCAGTTATAGCAGAAATTATAAACAGACCCCAGAATGGGCTCTTTTTCGCCAAATGGGCTATAGTTTATACAAATCTCGCGGCAAAATTTAAACTCGACCGATTTTTATTCAATTGGCGCATTTCGGGGTACCTCCATTAAATAATGTAAATGAGAAAATTGGTTTAATTTTTTTCCTGTTTAACTTTCGCGATTCAAATAAGTAAATCTAGTTTAAATAAACAATTTAAAATCCCCTAATCAGAATTATTATTACTACATATTTACTACTTGTAGATGCTGGCCAAATTCTCCTTATTAAGAATGAAAAAACTGTTTTGTTTGTGTTGGTGAAATTTTAGTTTGAGCTATGCTGGGCACATTTTGGCTTATCTAATGCGAATTTTGTGGTAATTTGATGTGAATGAAATATACAACCCTGATGAAAAGTTGAAATTCTTTAACATGTTTCTCATATGTTCTTCAGTTGAATAGGATATGGTTAAGATATCATTACTTCCTCCAAAAGACAAATTTAGTTTCTTTCATAATTTTTTTGGACTGAAGATCACAATGGAAATACATGCACTGAATATACTACATCCAACCAATGAAAATGTATGTCATAATAATGAAGAATTCATTGCTTTAGATCCGATGCAAAGATTCATTAATAATATTGTTGCGAGCTAGGGGTTCGCCGGGATTTTAAGTAAAACACAATTCGTTTAAAGTCAATAGAAAAAAATAATTTATTCGCATTAATTGTAATCGCTCTAATAAATGCACTGAATGGCAACGCTACTCGATTTTATATACAACAGCGTGCGGGTGCATTTACAATTTGAACTGTTACATCAAACGAAAGGTAATTCCTTACGTGTAGGAATTTTTTTGTCTCATAATATATCAAGGAATAACCCCTTACAAGGTGGCGCACGGAGTACCGGACACTCTGTATACTGACTGCGCTATGGTCGAAAGCCCTCTCGGTGTGTGTAGAATTTTCCATAAGTATCCTCGGCATGCGAGAAGAGTCGAGAGACTTCCACACTGTTCTGTTGTATGCGTTTGTGGGTGGAGGAACAACCGATAAGGGGAAAAGTGATTATTCTCGAATGCTAACCTTGTCGAAGATTTTGCCACGGCTTCTTTATCTTTATTATGCATTGCAACGTAGTCAATCGGATGCCTTCTCTGCTTTAGGTGTTGGGAGTTTGCTGTTCTCACGAGAAACTGATCGAGTTGCGCAGTTACCAGGTTTACATGTATAATCATGTAGTGCTGTTCAAAAATATTTGACGATTTCATTGTTCATCTTTTAGTTCATCGAGACTAATATAATTTGACATTTTAAAATGATAAAAACTTGCCGAGTTTAAAGTTATAAGCCCTGGAAGTAGAATAGTACCCGATAGTTGACTGGTAAGTTAATCCGCTGTCTACCTAAAGGCAAATCTTATGACGCAGAAGAGTAATTAAAAGTTTTTGAAAGCAGGATGACGCGTGCCGGATAGTGGTTACTGGCCAGTGTTACCGCGAGTCGGTTTTTTGGGGTAGCAGAATCTGCTACCCTTTTCAAAAAAGAGGTAGTAGAAACCGAATTTTAATAATAATACAATAACAGTAACATATAGTAATGTAAAATAATAATGGATTACATTTTTGTGCGTGCATTTTTCTGTTTTCAATTTAACTTTCGAGAATTATCGCAAAAACGTAGTGTTTTATGACTTGAAATAGTAGTTCAGTAAATTTTACAATTAAAAAAAGGTAGTAAATCTGCTACATATGTAGTAAAACGGTAACGCTGTTACTGGTTGTCAGTTGGCCTAAGGTAGTAATGGTATACACAAAAGGAATAGTCTCGCCAACTGCTCAAATTAGCTGACTTACCGCTAGTTCAAGACGCTATCACCAAATATGAGACAAATTTTAAAAATAAATGCGAATCGTCAGACAACCGGCGAATTCTTTATCTCCTACCTACATTGACTCAAATGTAGTAAACTTATAATTACTGCATGCTCCAGCTTTTTTTTAATTATAAACACTAGAGCAATTTTTGATTATATTTTCTTTTTCTGTTCTCCATACAAGATTTATGCTACTTCCTTTTCCTTGTGTTAACTATACTGTAATACATACCTACTCATAAGGTATGTCGCACTTCAATATCAACATCACTCCTTGGATGCAAAGGATCTATCGTGATCGCCAAATAATTTATAATAAGCATAATCATATTGTTATTACTATAGAATTAAATAAATAATTTGAATTTGAAAGGAATAATAAGAGTACTCGCAGACCTGAGGTTTTTTATCGCACGATAGTTTAGTTGAATGGATAATGACTATGCAGATATATTAGGGCGCACACCAATCTTTTAGTTTCGTCCAAACTAAATAGTTGAATATGCAAGACAAATCCCTTTCGATCGATGCGTGACTAAGCAATCACATAAAGGTCTTATGGAGACGAGCAGACTCACCACAATTAGTCTACAATTAGTCTTGTTTTGTGTTAAAGTGTAACATGTAAATATTATGATTATGAGATTATGGCATTAATACTCTGCCAGCGGTCGTGATAGGTTGACACGTGTCCGGCCGATAGTCACATTCAACAGTCAACTATCGGCCGGTCGTTTGAGAAATATGCGTATGGACATCGACTAAACAATTTAGTCGAGCAGATAAGAGTGTGCGCGGCTCGATGTGTTACTCAACTGTTTAGTTCCAAGTATGCGCTGTCCCTAAGCGTTTAACTCGCTATTTCCCGTCTTGGATGAACTGAGTGATCATTGATCACGGTCAGCATTATGATTGAATCTTTCAAGTTCGAAATGTACAATTGGCCTTATATGGTTGCAGTGCATAAGAAGCAGGGCGCAACTTTATTATTTTTTGGGTAGAAGTCTGGAACGCGTTTAATGCTGAGATTGCAGTGTAGGTTACTATGCAACCCCCTTACAACCCAGTTGGGTTGAATATTTAAAAATCCTGAAATTAACTTTCTGGCAAATTTACTGGAAGAAATAAATTCAATATCTCATCAGGTCTAAGAAATATGTAGAAATTAGTGAAAATGTGTGCAACTCCTTTACACTACCTCGGGGGTTGGATATTAGAAAATACATACTAAAATCGGTTTGTAGGCTATTATATAAAAACTCTGCAGAAGTTGTAGCCAAATAGATATCTCATCAAACCTGAAGAGATATATAATATTGTGAAAACGTGTGCAACCTCTTTACACCCACTTGAGGGTTGAATATTCAAAAATTCTGAAATTGGTTTCAAGATATATATAAGGAAAGCCCGAGGAAGTAAATATCAATTTTATGTCTATAAGCCCTAAAAAGTATGACGGAATTCGTGAAAACGTGTTCAACCCGTTTATACCCTCATAGGGGTTGAAAATGCGATTATAACACAAGAATGTGGAAGGGAAGAGTTATTCGTTATCTAATCAGACCTGAATTATAGGGCAGAATTCGTGAAAATGTACATAATTCCTTTACAGCCCCTTAGGGGTTGAATTTGAAAAACACTGAAACCTTTTTCGAGGCTATATGAAGAAGCCGTGGAATAAAAATTTCTTCAATATATCAAAAGATCTAAGAGATATGACGATATTCGTAAAAATATATGCATTTAATTTCACTGATAATTTTTGTAGCACCCATTCCGTACGTCAATGGATATTTGAAATTTTTTTTATACTATTTTTATACTATAGATAGATAAAAAACTCCCACCCTCGTATCGTGAAACCCCCACTTTCATGCTCCATCTCCTTCTTGAAAATGTTTTTTTCAGCAAACTGCAAATCCGTCTTTCATTTTTCTGGCGCAATTGGTTCGTGAGATATCGAAAAGTTATCACCCCCAACCCCCACACGGCATTGCCTCCCTCAATATCTTTTTGTTGTTTGGTCAATTCTCCTAGTATACCACAGGTAGTCATTAAGTTTTAATTTCGTGACATTAACCGTTTCGGAGATATATGTAGATTTTAGAATGTCTCAATCTCGGCTTTCGAGCGTTACGGACTCATTGTTTCCCCCTTGCTCATGAAACATGAACAAAATTTCCGGGTAACAAATTTTTTTTTAAAAAATCGATAACAATACTTTATTATTAAAATAATAAAGTAACATACCTACTAACTAAAGAAAATAATTTTGTTACAAATTGAGTGCGTACTTTCGGGTAGCGCGTTCTTGAAGGGATTTTTATCACTACATGCTGAAATATAACTTTAATTATACTACTCGCAAGTTTTATTATTATAAATAACCAATATTTCGAAAATATGTAAAATATTTAATAGCTGAAACTGTAAAATTACTCGCCTGAAAAAAAAACAGAAAATATGTCAAATAGTATTAAGTCCTTCTCCTGTGATCTTATTGCAATTGGTAATTATCTTAAAGTATCTCACCGTCATCTACCACCCCTCATGGACTCTTCTCTTAACGATGTGTGTACACTTAAAAACTTTAAAATGAAACAACCGGAATATCTTTCTCGACAGGCAACTGAACAATACTAAGCTTAGTGAAAGCACTGATCAATAGACATTTACTCGAAGTGTCTTTCAAGGCCCTAATAGTCCGTCATGCTATTAAATGAGTTCTTGAGCCGGAAGAGTAATCGATATCCTACCTAGCAAGTCGAGTATGAATCAATTAGACTCAGTTTGATGCCGGATGAATGAATTTCGTGTCCTTGGTGTCTTCCATGTAAATTTCAAGTACCTACATTGTTGCAAGGGAGATTTACAACCAATTGTGAACAAGTGTATCTACTATAAGTTTCTCTAAATAAATCTTAAAATGGTAGGTATATACTTAATCTTAAACTCTTGGTCAAGTGACTTATTTAATCACATGACGTAAGTATTAAATTACACATTAACATCCCTTTTGGGCTCGCGAAAGTTTTTCATTTTTTGATAATTTTATATAGTATTCCATAGTGCAGTAAAATTTCCATGACTCTAACACATGTGGGAGGGGTGAAACATCTGTTCCTTTAATAAGGAAGAAGAATACCAAATGCCCGTGCTTTATTGATATCAGCCTTCACGTTTTTTCAGCACTGCCAGCAATGCAGATTCTTAACACCATTTACGGCTATTTGTGTGCTACTGTCCGGACCGATGTATTAGGGTTTCCGCACGTAAATTTTCATTTCTGCGTTGAAACAGTGACAGTGGACTATTATATTTTATTACAGGTTAATCATGAAGTTGGCAGTAGCATTCGCACCAAAGTGGAGCGATAATGGTATTTGGAAACCTTATATCCTGGAGCCGTCCGATCATGTCAGTATTTTTGATGGAAAATTGCAAGCTGCTTCATGGTCCACGAATGCTGAACCTCAAAATAAATTTGATACCTTTTAAAATTTTGTTTGAACCATCTTTTATTCGCCACAAAGTCGAAAGAGCCAAAAGAGTAACTGGGGTCACCAGAATGCTCCTTAAAATGATTAATATGCAAGTTTTACGGCGATTACTAAAATGGGTGTATTGTCAGTCAATCGCGAAAGCTAAACTCGCAAATCCTAAGGGATTACAGTATAGTAATTGGGTAGGTTTGTGAAGATTCTTATTTCTAGTATGCGGTTCACGAAAAACTTTTCTGATAAAATGAGAGTCTGCGAAATCATTAGCTTTGGTTCGTCAGCTGCATACTCGTATCCCTAAGATAGTAAAATTCTGAAAATTGTTCTTCGTCATTCGTTACAGAACTATTTCCGTGCTTCCTTCTTAATGAAAGTCCATCAAACTGAGCTCCTGTCGGATAGTAGCTAGCTGGTTATCTATGAAAGCGTTTCGCGTAGACTGCTTATTTTGCAATGGACAAACAATACCCCCCTATGTTTTTAAATGTCACTCGACGAGGCACAATATGTCTGAAAACTTTTTTTTACCATTCTATTTCAATGGCATGGTCATCGTGTTGTGTGCTGAAAAATATAAAAGTCATAGGGTGTGGAGAATAGAGAACTCCACCCCTATGATGTGGAAATTCGCCACACTTCTTTGTATGCAAATGTAGAGAAGGAAGCTTTATAAATATATAGTAAACTATACTCTATACTCATATGTAGAGTAATGCACTTCGGATTTGCTCTGCGACTAGTGACTAAAATGTTTTTCTTCTTCTCTTTACAGGCTCATAGAGACCATCAACAATATCATGGGCACTGGCCATTGCTTCTGGGCGGTATTCTGCTTTGCATGCATCTGTAGCGCCTCACTGTAAGTATTATCTACGCTAAAGTACACAATCTTTCTTCACTATCGAGAGGGTGGGTGGTGTCAAAACAATTTGATTATCTTTAAAAGTCTTTTCAGACGATACGACGTGTAAACATAATGACGTGCCTTTAATTAGACAAGCTTTTGTGTGCTAGCCAGAATTGCTTCAGGGATGGTTACGATTATTTTCATTTTTGCCTTTTAGTTTTTCAGATTCAGTCTGGAAGATTTCTTAATATTTTCAGTAAAATGGAGCACTTTTGTATGTTCTTAGTAAAAGGGAATTAACATATCATAGTACACAGAGATATTATCATAAGTTGGTCCGTTTACTTTAGATGAAATCCGCAGAATAGATAAATACATGAAACCACTAGAGTGGCGAGAGTATCTGTACTTAGGCTAATAAAGAAAGACCATATTCCTTTAAAAAATTTTAAAGTATTCGTTCACCAACGTTGCTAAACGTCCAACTTTAAATAGGACTCCACGACCACAGAACTAATAACTTTTACGTCACTAGCGGGAATTTGAATTATTTATTTATCGGAGACAATTTTTAATTTTGAGGCCATTACACAGAAATTTGTTTACCAAATTTGTCTTTGGCAATTTATTGCCAATAATAATGGTGTAAGATTAAAGCTAAATTGTATTTTACATTTCAATGGCCAATTCAGTATTGAATTGTAAGATATTATCAGTGTAAGGCGCTGTACACATTGCACACGACCGAATGAATTTTCTGATACGAATTTTCGTTTTTCTGCTTATTGTCAAATCTTTAGTTATTAGAAAATTGGTTGAAATCGTTAATTATAACATTTTCAAGAATATCATAAAAGAAAATTTCTAGGAATTTGGATTTTGATTGATATTATTAAACAAGTGACCACTTAAATTAAAATTAAAATTAAATTCAAATCCGCAAAAAGGATAAAAAAAAATGTTGCGCCCAGGAGAGCGGAAGTTCTTTGGAGAGGGGGGGGGGGGGTACAAACGTACCCTCTACGTACCCCCCAATGGGTATGAGCACATAGGCTGAGATTTTTACAAGTGACCACTTAAATTAAAATTAAAATTAAATTCAAATCCGCAAAATTGCGCCCAGGAGAGCGGAAGTTCATTGGGGGTACGTGGGGGATACGAACGTACCCCCCACGGACCCTCCCCCCCCCAATGAGTATGAGCACATAGGCTGAGATTTTTACAAGTGACCACTCAATTTAAAATTAAAATTAAATTCGAATCTGTTTGCAGATTTAAAAATATTTTAGTCGTACGACGGATTCAATTTTAGGTTAGGTTAGGTTGAGAAGGGTGGACTAAAGCGATGTGCCCCAGTCCATCACGAGAGATCACTGTGGATCCATTGTGGTCCCCTCGTATAAAAACCGGGCTCTATACTACTGATTCCAAATATTGCTCTTCCTTATGAAGAGAGTAGTTCTCCATAAAGGAATCACCGCAAGGTCTGATAGATCGGTTAGGGAGAATTTCCCCAAGTACCGATGCCTGGTGCGTGCCAGACTTTCACATTCACACGCTCAACATTCTCATCAGCACAGAGACACAGGTCAGCCATGGGTATTTCCAGCCTTTCTCCATGCCTCCCAAAGGGTCAGTGCCCCGTTAGGACCCCTATAAGTTGTCTACAAATGTCCTTGCCCAGAGACAAAATGAAGCTAGAGTTTCTCCTATCAAGTTTCGGCCAGCAGATTCTTGCTTGCCGGCATCCCGAGAGATTCACCCAGGCCCCCTCCATCTGTCTGATCGCTTCAATATCGATCATTCCCTTTACACATTCAATGGGACATAGAACCGACTCGGCCAGCCCTATGCTCATCTCCGATCCCCTTCTGGCGAGCTCGTCTGCCTTTTCATTTCCAGGGAAGTCACTGTGACCAGGAATCCAGCTAATCTTAAGGTTGTTATTCATACCCGCCATCTGCAATATTCATTTACATTCTGCCACAAGCCTGGATTTAGTAATGTGCGCCTCAACAGCCTTGATGGCAGCTTGGCTGTCAACATAAATAGTTATTGTACCATTCACGCACTGTTTTCGCACAATTAACTCCGCTGCCTTTGTCAGCGCAAAAATCTCGGCCTGAAACACGCTCGAGCTATCCGGTAGCCTGAACGGTTCCATAATGTCAAGCTCACAAGAGTACACTCCCGCGCCCGTTCCGCTTTCCGTTTTGGAGCCATCAGTGTAGATAGCAAACGTGTCTGGGGCGATGATTCCAGATCGCCACTCCAGTCTGGTGGGAATATTAATAGCATAGGAATGTCCAAAACTGCAAGACGGTGTCCTGTAGTCGGTGCGCTCCGGTATGGCGGAACACAGGGAAATTGACAAGATCCTAGTGTGGCCCACACTGCCTCCCATCCAATAGCCTGCCTCACGCAGACGCAATGCACTCTTTGCTGCTATAGATTTTACCGCTAATTCCAATGGGATTATGTGGAGCATTACTTCCAGAGCCTGCGAGGCCGTGGTACGTAAGGCCCCAGTGATCCCAATGAGTGCCATTCTTTGTATTCTGCTCATGGCGACCCTGTTAGTCCCGACCTCCAACGCATGCCACCACACCAGTGACCCGTAAGTAAGAACAGGTCTAACTACCGTGATGTACAGCCAGTGCACTATTCTCGGGTTAAGGCCCCAGGTTTTCCCTACCATTTTCTGACAAGCGTAGTAAGCATTCGATGCCTTCTTGATCCTGTCGTCAATCGTGAGTTTCCAGTTCAACCTAGATTCCCAAGTACTTCACACTAGGGGAGAGCGGGATGGTAACGCCATTCAAGCGTGGGAGCCTGAATTCTCGGTCTTTTTTCCTCGTAAAGAGGATAAGGTCGGTTTTCTCCGGATTGATGTTGAGACCACAGTTACCAGCCCACCTAATCAAGGATTTGAGCCCAACTTCTAGTAAATCGCTCAAGGTGACCAGGAACTTACCTCTCACCATCAGAACGATATCATCCGCGTAGGCAACAACCTTGACTCCGGTCAAAGATAGAGCCTGTAAAATTTCGTCAACCACTATGACCCACAGCAGTGGAGATAGCACCCCACCCTGTGGGGTTCCCCGTGTTGCTTTCATTCTGCTCCAACCATCCCCCAGAGAGGAGTTGATAGTTCTTCCCCCTAGCATCGACACAATCCAACACGAAATTAATGAGTCCACACCCAGTCTATTCAATGCCTTCTTGAACGCACTTGTCTTCACATTATTGAAGGCACCCTCAATATCTAGAAACGCTGCTAGAGTATACTCTTTCACATTCAAAGATTCTTCAACCGTGTAGACGACCTCATGTAAGGCCGTTTCGACAGATTTTCCCTTCATATAGGCGTGCTGAGAAGCTGAGAAGCCTCTCGCGTCCAGAACACATCTGAGATAATAGTCCATCAGTCTCTCCATTGTTTTCAGTAAAAACGATGAGAGACTAATGGGTCGAAAGTCCTTGGCCAGGGTGTGGCTTGGCTTACCAGCCTTAGGAATGAAAATCACCCTGACTTCACGCCACATCTTCGGGACATACCTGAGAGTTAAACAACTTCTAAAGATCCTTACCAAGGAAGGACCAATATGTGGCATGGTCTTTTGCAGCATAATGGGCACCAGACAGCCCACTCCCGGAGACTTAAAGGGAGAGAAGGACATAACCGCACACCTTACCCTTTCAAGAGAGATTTTCCGATTTACAATGTCTACGTCCGCCACAGGGAGATCTACTACCTGAGATGAGTTCCCAAGCTCCGAGATGCACCCCGGGAAGTGCGTCTCCATCAGTAGATCCAGACTTTCCTGACTCGATTCCGCCCAGTTTCCGTCATTCGTCCTCAAGTACCCCGGAACACTGGGGTCCTTGGCGAGGATCCTACGCATTCTAGATGCTTCATTAATACATTCTATATCCTCGCAGAGTTTTCTCCATGAACTTCGCTTGGCAAAGTTCAGCGACGATTTAAATTCTTTTTGGTTGAGTCTGTATGCGTCCCAGTCCAAATCATTCTGAGTTCTTTTAGCTTTCTTGAAAAGCCTCCTCGCCCTTCCTCTCAGAGTTTCAAGATCCTTTGACCACCACTTCGGACCACCTTTCCCACCCCCATTTGAGAGCGGACAGGCCGATCTAAAGGCAGTCATCAAGGTTTCCGAAATCATTCCCAACTCCCTATCAAGTAGTTCCGCACTGCTTAAGCTGATGGTTTCCTGCCTAAGGTTTCTACCGACCGCCCTTACGAAATCCTCCCAGTTGGTTCTTTTGATGTTACGGAAGGAGTTACCCCGCACTACATCGCAAGATATCGTGAACATTATTATTCTATGATCAGAGAAGGATTCCATTCCTGATACTGACCAGTTACCGACTTCAAACTTCGTGCCGTAGCTCGATCTTAGAGTTATGTCCAAGACTTCACTTCTATTTCTAATAACAATCTGTTGCATAATAAAAGTTTGGAAGAGCAAATATATTCAAAAAGTGACTCACCCCTACTGTTGATATTTCTGCTGTCCCATTGAGTGTGGTGAGCGTTAGCGTCGCACCCCACCACGATGTTGATCTTCTTCCTTTCCACCATACTGATCAAGTGTCTGGACCCGTCAGTGGGTGGGTGTTCTTCGCTGTCATACGGAAGGTAGAGAGAGGTGACAATAATACTATTACCATCCGATTCCTCCACTTTTACTGCAGTCTAGTCACCATTGCTGTAATTGTTCAAGAGAAAAGAATTAATTCCTTTCCTAATCAGAATACAAGTTCTCTGCTTACCTGTGTCCTTTGAGAAGAACAAATCAAATTCTGCTGATTTCAGACCCTGTATCCGATTGTTTAACAACCAAGATTCTTGCAGGAGAGCCACATCTATTTTGCACAAATCAAGCAGTCTCAAGAGATTGCCGGATGCGGCTTTGCTGTGATGAAGGTTAAGTTATAGTACCTTCATCATTGGCTTCCTTGGTTTCCGTTTCGCTCTACGGGAATCTCACTAACGTTCTGCTACATCCGTAGTGTAGTTCCCACCTCTTCTTTTCCAGGGCCGGGATCGCTTCCTTGTCCCATACCAGTAGAAGACGTTGTCCCCCGTTAGCTGGTGGGTCCCTCTTGGCGATACTAAGTCCCGCCATAGGAACATCCGGGTTCTGCTTTCTCAGCAGACCCAGAGTCTTCGCGTCTTCATAGGGGGGTCCCGGAACCCAAACCCAAGTCTGCGGCTTAACGAGAGATGACTTCGGCACCACATCGAATTTCTCTCCGTCCCACAGATTACCGATCCGAGATACGTAGCGAGAGAGCCTTGTCCGCGTCTGTTCATCCCTGCAGGTCATGGTCCGCACCCCCCGATACCATGCAATGTCATCAATGGCAAAGGGGGCTTCTTCATTCACATCCCTTATCGCCACATGGAACTCCTCCGGTACGTTCGAGATTGGATGCAAGTTCGGCCGTGACGTCGTAGGCTGCGACATTGCAGGTCTCGGCTTCTTCGCTTGGCTTTGCTCGCCCTCACACGACCGGATTCTCTTCTTCGATTGGTCCTCCCCAGTTTTAACCGACGAGGGGTCCAATTTACCCACATCAGAAGACTTCTCCGTTGGAGGGTGCAACTTCAGATACTCTCTTGCCCAGTTAAGTCTGTTGGACTGGATAAGCGATAAATCGTTCGATTCGATGCTCCCAAACGCTTTGATCGCTCTCCTAGCTAGCTTCCTGTTGTTTCGGATGCGTGCCGTTAGGCTCCGAACCTTACCAGCTGATGATGATTGAGTAGCGGAGGATGCTTCCGTTATCTCTTTCGTCGCGGTTGGTGGTGCAGAAGATTCGTCCACACCCCCCAGAAGGTTGACCGGTACCACGGTGTTATTTAGGTCGTCTTCATCCTCAGAATCCTGCTCCAGATTCAGCCTAGCCAAATAGGAGCAACTGGTTCCACCGAAGTCGAAGGTGAGGGAGGGTTGTCAGGAAGGGGAAAGGGAGGGGAAGAGGATGGGGGAGATGAATCAACCGAGGACTGGGCCCCAGTGGATGCATGCCTGGTTCGGAAGGAAGAAGAAGCAGTATTTGCGCACGTTGCAACGGCCTGCTCCTGCACCGTCGGACCAACCGCAGCCTCAGCGCCCGTCGAGCTAGATGACTGATTGTCACCAACGCCGGATAGAGAGCTAGGCTTGCAGGTGTTGTCCTTCGTCTTTCTTTTCGTCTTGTCCATGTTTTTTGAATTATGTTTTTCCATTTGATTCCCACGAGTATGCCCGGAAGGAAAGGTCCATTCTGGCAGAGCCGGCATACCAGAATAAGGCAAAGAATACTGTGGTTATTTGCCGATCAACCACAGGAGCTCATTTGTGACTGATTTAACCCTCAGTCTTTCATCCTTCGGCACGGTTTACAATACGCTCACACCACCTTAGAGTTAGGTATTACCTCAGTCTTAATGACCACCGCGCACGATTGAGTACATGCGTGTAGTCTCGGCTGATCAATCGTAGGGACACAATGTCATCCACTACTGAGCATTACCAGCGGGCGCCCACGTGGAGGACTAAAGATGAGGATTTGCGCCCCCCGATTCAATGCCAAAGATAAATCAGAGCTTCTCAATACAAGGCAATGCCCTACACTCGCGTAATAACGGAGAGATCGTTTCGTACGATAAGTTGCAACAAGACTTGGTTGCGAGTAACGCCATCTCTCGATTCTGCCCCCATGACCCTAACGCTGGGTGCGCCCATGTCAATATTGCCTCAGAGTGCCTTCTGATGTGCTTAAAAATATTATTTCTTTATATTAAACGTTCTTGCGGTATTCCCTTCATGTCTAATATCTCATTGTCTCCAAACCATAAGGATATATATATATATATATATAATTAATAATTAAAAGCAATTTTTTGTTTCTTTGTTTTAACAGAGCCAATAATGCCAAAATCAACTTCAGGGAGAAAGAAAAAAAAGTATTGGATCAAATTTTAGGTGCAGGCAAATATGATGCTCGAATTCGACCATCTGGAGTAAACGGAACTGGTAAGTTAATCATTAGATTCATTACTTAACAGAATCATCGAAAATAATACCAAAAATTGTGTACCTATGAGTACCCAAGCATATCAGAAATAAAAAAAATGTTAGGTTTCCAATAAATGGTTAACAATTTCAATAAAATTTTAGGCTCAATATAAACTAAAATAAGACGAAGATATATTTCTTTCTACTTTTTTTCAATTTGTATTAAATTTCCATTATTATTTTATTCCGTCTTGTGTATTACCATACCACAATATCAAATTGTGCCAAATCTAAACATTAAATAATACACAGATGGAAATTTTGGTAGTGGATTATAAAGAAATAAAATCAACACTTCCTACACAAATATATACCGTGTTTATTCTTTTTTTCTTATTTATTTATTATATTTCCATTTTTTAATTCAATATTATTAACACTGCCTTAAATTATTGATTAATTTCAAATTTGCCCAAAACCGTAACCGAAACTGGTTGATGATGTTTTTGTTATCCACGAGGATATTTTGGCTACCCAAAAATTATTAAATGTATACAAAAAACACAATAAATCTGCTTGTGAAGATCACTGCAAAACTGCAGGTATTTTTATATTTTTCCAATTTGATTTTCATCTATGCTTAAATATATATTTGAAATTATGGATACACATGACCGTTTATCAATTATAGGAATTAACAAACAGGCCTGTGAGTATTATACACAATAAAATATTATATATTTATATAAAATATATTATGTCAGTAATGTGATATGCCTGCACTTACTGTCATCGACTTCATCTAAAATTTTGACATCAATTTCAAACTAATAAATTTAGTTCTCGAACCATTTACTTAAGCTGTAGGATTGCCCGTATAGTGTCCCTCCCCAAAATCAATATCTTCGCCAAAGTGTAGCTGATAGGATTTTGTATATTTTACACTAAATTAATTACTTCGCAGAATTATTTATAATATGGTTACCTCACGTGTAATTTAATACCAATCAATTTAATGCGTTTGATGAAAAGGAATATGATAGCGAGATTAAACAACAATAATGTTCAGAAATGGAGTTTAAAATTAATAATTTGTCCAAATTATATGAGTTTTACTCTATGCAGTATTAAAAATTTCAAGGTATTCGACACTGCCGAGCATATCTTTAATAGATTTGTGAAAATTGTAAATTATTATAAAATACTTTATTATTAAAATAATAAAGTAAAACTGCATCTATGAAATTGCATAGAGTAAAATAATTTTCTTTCAAATCTAATCCATACAAATTAATATCCATAACATCTCAAAACCAATATTAAAGTAGCTTTTATGTAATAAAACCGAAAAGGTGTAAATAAACAAAAATATTTCGCATATGTATAAACAGATGGTCCCGCTGTAGTCAAAATCAATCTTTTCGTTCGAAATATAATGACGATAAGTGACATTAAAATGGTAAGTCAAGTGTAGAGCTTTGAGAAAAAATTAAAAATAAACAAAAACAAAAATTACAAAATTCACTGGAAATATGGAAAATTCCCAACAATTTAAAAATCATAAGAACGAAATATACAACAAAACTAAAGGAAACAAAATATTTTTTTTACTAAATTCTATTATAAGAAATTGAAAGTTCAAAATGAAATATATATTTAAGTCAGTAATTAATAAATATATATTTGAAAACAAAGATTGGTATCAAAATTATTATTTTTTATTGGAGAATAAGTTTATTGAAAATTGTATTGGTAAATAATTATTTTCGTTTAAGTTTGTTTCTTTTAATTTATACAAATGAAAAATTTGACCAAATACAAAAAAATTTACACGTTGTACTGAAAAAAACTAACAAAACATATTTGAAACTAATTAATTTATTAAGCTTTTGAATTAGTTTTCTTCGTTTGAATTTTTTATTAACTTTTAATTAGGTATATTGTTACTTGCTGTTCTTGTTATTTTTTCTTTCGTAATATTTATGCAACGAGTAACTATAAGATGATTATTAACATTAAGAATATACGATTGTTGCTGATTTTATTATTGGAAAATAAACAAAATAAAAAAAAGTTTAAATTAAAAATTTTTTTTAAAAGTGTCTCGGTAGTTTTATTTTCAAAGCAGCTATAACTTCGTCATTCTTTTTTATTTTGTCTACAATTAGATAATTATATGACAAACTTAATAGAAACTTAACAGCAACAAACGTATGTACGTTCTGCGTTTAAGAATATAATTAAAAATGCTTTTTTAACGCATTTCATCAGTTTGGTTTAGGAAATTTTAAATAAATAAAATTCAATGAGTTTAGATTAATTTTTTTATTATTCGATATTTTGAAATAGAATTTTCAAGTATAAAATTGTTCTTTTGTGTTCTTATACTGTGCCTAGCAGGTTAACGCCACTTCAAAACAATAACAAATCCATTTTTCTCAGTTCACACTCGACAAAAGTTCAGAGTTTTAAAACTAGATTGTCTTAAATATGTATGTGAAATTGGCTTTTGTGGAAAATTTTCACTAGACAAGATGTCGAAACAAACTTACTGCCTTTAAATAATTTGGTAGAAAATTAATTTGGACGAAGAATCGAAAACTCGACAATTGAAAAGCAAGATTCCTATTACTATATATTAAATCAAGTTTACAAAATTATTTTCCGTATTAAGTCTTTTCCGTTAGAATATTTCGAATATATAGCATTAGCGTCATCTAGATGTGAAAACTAAATTTTTCCTTGCTGCTCTGTTTCTATTTTTTGTGCTACAGCTGTTCATAGTGAAATTGTCACTATTATCCTCGATCTCCTCTATTCGTTTTGAACGTTCTCGTAAAAGTCAATCTGACAGGAAAATAAATCAGTGGATATCATGGACTTTTTGACCAACATACAGATTCTAAAAAAATTTATACGATTGAGCGATCTAACAATGTCTTATACCTTGGATACACAGATCGTATACAAATCATAATATCGTCAATATCACCAGTGTATCACCCAATAATCTGCATATAGTACGTCAACGAGCTGATATCTACATAATATCCAACCTCTTTCCTTGTATATAAATTCGATGAATTTAGCTGATATAGCCTTCTTTTACTGCCATCAGCGCCATCTAAAACTGAAACCAACTGAAATTCCAATGAATGACAGTTGTGGATTTTTATATCCTTCCATCAGTTAAAATTGTTTGAGCGTGTTTTCATTTTCGTGTGTGATGTGATGGTCTGGTTTCAACATTTCTTTATTAGCAGTGCTTTTCGTCGGAACATCATACTGAGACGTTTGGCACGAAAAGCTAGAAGTCGAAGCCTTTTTTTCTTCACTGCTAAAATTTCGGAATGCACTTTGAACTGTTCCACATTAGTTAAAAGTTCCATTAAATTTTGTTGCTGCGTTAAATTCATATTAATTTTAAAATTTCACAATATAAGCACAATACTACGATTGATAGACGCTTGAAATAAAAAATTTTTTTTTTGACAGCTAAATGTCAAAGTATAACATGTATGGGCTGTGTATCATACCATCTTGTATCGCATATCATGATTTGAATAAAGTAATTTGTATACAAGCAGTGTAACCATGGAATTATCCAATACCTGAATACTACGGTAAAAATAAATGAAACATATAAATGATGCAAACTAAAGAAATGAAAAGGACTAAAGACAAATGATAAATTCACCATTCATTATGACCAACTTCAGACATGTATGTGATACATATTTATATTTCACATAAATACATATTTAAGACATCACAGACAAGAAATAATAATATAAAAATATAGTCGAAATTGAGCGTAACGATAAGCTTAGAAAGTGAGCCGATTCCTTGTTTAATTCGATTGCCTTTCACCAAATATTGACTTTTATAAATTAAGTTCTTCTGAAATTTTTTGGCAATAAACCAATAACAATTATTATTGCCGGTGTCTAATCTACACTAAAAGCTTGCTTAATTAGTACACTAAATTGAATTTATGCACATTTAATATAGCACATCCCAAATATTAAACTCAAGGAAGAAGTACAACATTATACATATTTCACATAATTGACCCATTCTTCTTACTAAAAATATATAATCAGAATATTGTTTCAAATTAATTTCTAAAATTGAATTTAATAAAAACTCATTGAATTTAAAAAAACAATTTTTTTTACATGAATGTATAAAAATAAATACAAAAATTGTAATAAGTCACATCCATTTTAAGTGTTTTATTTCGATTTTCTTCTTTTTGTTAATTAACGTGCAACATTATGGGCTGGAATTAAATTATTCTTAATGACCAATTTATTTGATTGAAAACAATATTTTTTTAATATTATCCATAAGAGACATACAACTAGATTAGGTTTTCTTAAAGCATGAATTCCTAGAGAAACGTTTATTCTGAACCATTACGTACTTTTCAAATAATAAATTAAGTTTTTTAAAAAAAAAAATGCATAATTTATCCAACGTTATAAACAAATCTCCATGAACTATTATTCCCCTTCATTTACATCGTATAGTTTTTAATTAATAAATTTAATTACGATCAGATTGAATTTTCAAAAGAGTTTGCTATCATCCGATTTTCTTCACAAATAGTTGTTTTATTATTTTTTTTATTATTTTCGCATCAAAATAGATTTCAAAAATCACAAATATAACGTTTGTTTTTATTTTAAAATTATGTTCATTTGAATTTGAATATGAGAAGTAGGTATAGTAATGTCATGCAGATGATAATGTTTACAGGTGGATATAATATGTAAAAATAAATGCTTGGCTTATGTCTACAGTGTGCGGTACATACGGATACGAGAGCGCATATATCGTATTCAATTTGTACCTTGATAGGTTAGCATTTGAAATTGGCTCACCGCGTATGATCTCAATCGCAATATCACTCGAGTTATTCGATAGATAGAGCTGCATTTAAGCAACTCATAATCAAGCAGGTCACCTGAAAGGGATATCGTTTTTCATATTCTTGGTTAGCTCAGACTAATCTAAAATGGTTTGCTCCTCATGGAAAATAAACCAAACGGATAACACAGTAACTATAAAACGAAGACTGGAAAGTACAACCCGATTAGAGCTGATCAATTTGTCTAAAAATAAACACTAAAAAAAACGATCAAGATTAAGGATTGCATTCGCACGACAACGAATTACCTGTCTATTACCTCCACTTTTAGTAATGAAATAAAATCGGCAGTTATTCTCTTACTTTTCTTTGGCTATAAAGAAACCGAGCCGTGATTTCTTTGATCTAACGGTCATCCCTTCGCCCGATCTGAAATTGTTTTTTTTTCTACAGGAACAAGTGGCCAATCTCCTTCATAACTACTGGTGAAAGGAGGGATTTTGCTTCATTAATAAAATTTTGTTTAAATAAAAAGAAAAAATTAATCTTCTGAGTAAATTTTAATGAAAAATATTCTCACTTCAACAGCAAGAAATTTTTTCCTATAAAACTTCCATAAGACGAAAACTTCCATAAGACGAAAACTTCCATAAGACTGAAGAATTTCCACGATCATCCATAATTCTGCGCTTTGCACTATAGCACTGTAGAGGTCAATGCAAATGATACAATCTTTACAAAAATGACGCATTATTAAAAATGTTCTGTCCATTTTAGGACGGTGCCACTCACCCGCTTGTATCCACCAATGTCTGGTATACGACTGCATGTAGCCCCTTTATACTACGTGTAGCGCGTCGCGAAATATCTAATACATTTGATGGTATGCGTGGAATATACGTGATCTAATGAGATTGTCCTTATTGTATATTCGCGTATATCTCTCTAAACATTTTTGTTTCAAGAGGGTAGGCAAAGAATTTCAGTATTAATCTATTTGAACTTTAAATTGATAAGTAGAGTTCGATATTATCTACAAGTAGTTGCTTTGTTACAACTACGCGATCAGTTTTATGGCATACTCACGTACGATTCGAAAAACAAAAAATCCTAAAAACAAAACTGAGTTTTCCACCAACATTGTGATGGGGACAATTGCGAACAAAACAACTAGACATATCAGAAGAAAATTTACATTGCATTATTTTGTAAACTATGTTTTGTAGACGAAAACATGGGAGCTTCAGCATCACCTCCATTTTTAAATATATCTCCATGAATCTAAGAACAATTTATTCAAAACATTTTTTTCAACACTCTCTTTTTAGAGGTGATGAATATTCATCTTTGAGATGGATTGGAAATTAACGTTCGACTGCAGTAACAGCCTCCAACCGGTGGAGTATAAGAACGTTAAGCGATTGCCTAAATAATCATTTAGCATTTGTCTCTCACTAAAATGTTGGTACTTGTGCTACTATATCGAAGAAGATATGAGTTCCATCATTTCATTGTTCTGTAAGATGATAGATCATCATCACCTAACTTGAACAAAGCATCCAAGTTTAACATCTATTCAAGGGCCACTGAAGTTACTAACTATACACACAACTCTGGACGCTTCCCTTTTAATTTCGACTAATATAGTTTTTAGTCTGCTAATAGCAATACTAACTTCAAGTCTAGCAGTCTTCAGATGGAAATATGTAAACTTTCAATTCTCATAGCCTACATAAAAAATTATCTATATATACATATATATTCACCTATAAACTTGCATACAATTGAAGTAGATACCTAATATAGATCGTTCTTCTAAGCATTATTTTCATATTTAAAATATATATTATAAAATACTATTATTATTCCGATTTGTATTTCCTACAAACACTCAAAATGTTCCAAATATCGAAATACTTTTATTTTTTTTATAACCATAAATTTTGCATAATTCGCTATTTTTTCACTTTACAAACCTGAAATATTAGTTCAGTATTCATTCATATTTTACTTAAAGGTTGACTTTAAGTTAGTGTTTTGTTTGATGAAAAAAGATATAATCATTCATTAAAATAATAAAATTTTCGTTGAAGCATCTCTGTAATATTTGAAACCTTTTCTAATTGCATCTACTCTGTATAAAATATATATACAGATTTTGAAGAGAGTTATTTATTTTTAATTTTTAATTATTCCTACTTTCATACATTTTAGAACTGTTTGTATTATGTAGGTAGGTAAGATTTCCTATTAATGAAGTATGAATTTGATTATGCATACAATATACAAATTCATTACGATATCTTTGGACGTCTTATTATGTATACATCATAGAATGTTTTGTAGAAAAATTTCTATCGTCAATTTATAATAATTAGAACTACATAATATACCAGCCCATTCAGGTCCATATTATATTTTTTTTATATAAATGTACATATACATATTATATAAATTTAATTCTCATTATATATATACCCACACATCGATAAAAATCATATCATTTTGCAGACGTATGTAGATATATATATATGTATATGGACTAAGCCAATAACTAGGACCATTAAAGAAATAAATGAATTAATTAATTTATGGAATGTACTCGTAAATCTTGTTACGGTTGTGATGAAAGGTATTAATTAAATTAATACAAAATGACTTATTTGATTTTTCGAGACCCACGTATCCGGCATACTGAACCCAATATTTTATTTATTAATTATTATTTTTTCGTCATTTTTAAAAATGGTTTAACATATATAATATACCAACCACAATTATAAATCCGAATATGTTCCGATCGTTTTATTAACTTTAAGCTTGGTAAATGTCTATACACTATATTTATTTTTTTTTAAATTAATTTATCCCTGACCCTTTCCTAGATTAGATTAGATTAAAGTTTTTATTCAATAAGAATGGCTATCGCACAATTTTCTCTGCCTAACTAAGCTATTACACATGCCATTCAATTGATCGGCCGATAGTTACAGCTACAGAAGAAATTGTAAGAAATTTTGTGGCATACCCAGCATCCATGAATGCCCTTACATGCCTATCCAAAATGCCAAGGGCCTACCTAGGCCTCTTACGTCGTTTACGAAATGCTGAGAATAGGTTATACAAAAAGGCCATCCATCTCAAAGGTATTTAGTTTACTTATCCTACTCGTACCTTCCAGCGTAACCTACTCATGTATAAACTCAAAAACTTACCTAGCTACTTTGCCATACATGAATAAGTAGTTAAGTTAAGGTTAAGTTATTGAGTACGCTGTGCTAGGTATGTATAGTACAGTGTGTACCTTAATTATTTTATGTGAAGAATAGGTACATAGGGTGGGTACATTAGGAAGCGCAGGGAGGGTATTTCAGGTAGGGTAAATCTAGTGGGTACGATAGTTATGACCATATCCTACGATGGTAACGTACGGTGCATACGTAGGGTTGATAGGTTGGGCACATATGGTTATTGTGATCGAACTTTAACGTAAAGCTTAGAGTAGCTTCGAAGATGAATACAGTAGACAGGATCGATATGGTTGGTACGTTAGTTATGAACGTAATCTTCGGTAATATGATACTTCACCACATCTCTAACGACTGAAAATCGAATACTGCTCTCGTGACAGTAATGGTATACCTCGGCATATACACGTCACGGAATAAGGAAATACAAAACAAAATCAAATCAAGCGCTTAGCTAAATTGTAGGCATCAAAATAGCTCATAGCGATCTCTTCGAAACTTGGTGGGCTAATCACCTCCAAAGCATTTCCTCTCCCTGTTGAACTTGACCAGCTTGACACGCCCTATCATTCACAAATCCTCTAATTCCCCTGTACACTATTCTGATTGCAAAGTACCTTAAGCAAATCTCGACAGAGCCTTACTAATCGGGATTTAATATACGTAGTTACCGAATGAAATGCCTTCATAACCTGGCTGTTAATGTAGAGTGAGATATCCTCATCGCATAGTCCTTCGATCAACAAAACATGGTGATGATTCATGTTGTAACATGAATCACTAGATACCTGATACTCCGCTTGGAACAGATTGCCGGCATGTGGTAGTTTGACTCCCCTGCGTTCAGGTGAAGATGCCAGCGCCAATGCCGCATTCCATTTTTGAACCGTCTGTATTCACGGAAACTTCTTAACAACGCACTGTTTACACGCTAAAAGCGAGTTGGTTTCCTTCTCCCCTTTTCATTTTTCAATTAACTCCCTGTCAGGATCAGACCAAGATCCTATCAGGATCGGACTCAGATATTTCCTATTTCCGATAGCTTCAATTTCATCCTTTTAATCCTTGGTTGGTGGTGGCCCGTCAGTCGAAGTAAAGTGCTAATTAGCACAGAAAGCGTCGTTTCGATACCCCAACTTGCTTAACCTGGTCGTTGAGAGCTGATAAAGTAGATACAGAGTTTTACAGAGATCTGGAGCTGGAATGGATTATTATACCCATCCGGAGCTGTTTAAAAATATAATCAGTTCTCCAATCTTATTTTTCGAGATCTCATCAAGGTTATCAAAGAAAGTTTTTCTTAATGCATGAAGTCTAGCTCTAGCTAGAGCCGGACACCCACAAATGAGGTGGATAACCGTTTCCCTCCCCACAACTGCAGCAATTGACGTTAAAGGGAATACCCAGCCTGACCACGTGGTCGCCGATTGGCCAGTGACCCGTGCTGACCGCCGTGACTCTGGAGAATCCTTAGTAGTCTGAAACGCGGCGTTTTGTGCTTTTTAATAAATAGTACCATATCAGTTTTGGATGCGTTCACCCCCAAGCTTCACCTTCTAGCCCATATGTTGAGTGTACTGAGTCCCGAATCCGAAATCTCCATTAGAATCAAACGCTTAAATTCTTGTTTAATTACACATTTTATGAATGGAAAATAGGAAAAAACTGTCCATGTAGCGGTGGATTAGTGACGAATACAGTATTTGTACTCTAGGTACATAGGCTACCTACAGAAGTAACTTAAGTACGCTTTTGCTGGGCGAGAATCGCTTTGGTATGCAATAGATCAATTCACGCTATTTCGTATTGACAGCAAAATTTCATTTCACTATCCTGTGACTTCCGGGATCTTCCCGCATTTTCTCACCAAGCTTCTTATGAGGAAAAATAAGATTCAATTGCAAAATTCTCAGTCATTTGTGTAAATTAGTTAAGTTCGATAATATTGGAAGTTCGAATCTTTCTCATTATAATGGACCTGAAATTTTATACATTTGTGTTACAATAGCCTTTTATTTCAAAACCATTATCTAAGGAAGATTAAGCGATATGCTAGCTATCACCGAAGAAATCAACATTGTTACGAAGGTTCAAGAAACAAACTCAAATCGAATAAAGGGGCAAAAAAGTCACTAAAATTAAGATTGGAGGAGCATTATCCAAAAGAATCTGTAGTGCAAAATGACAAAAGGGCAGGCAGTTTGTTATAGTATATATCGTCTTTTAATTGCGAGGCTTTTTCATGTTTTTCAGTAGACAATTAACGTGTTTTGTAGTTAAAATAAGAATTGCGAAAACCCAAAATAACTTTTAATATCAGAGATATTTCTGAATTTTTAAAAACAATTATAATTCTACTATAGCAAATATATTTTGCTGTAAACATTTCGGTACGTTTAGGAAAAAACATGAAAATGCAGTTAACTAATTATTGCTTTTAGCAAAAATAATCGCACAAGGTGTCCAACATAAAAGATGGGATTATTCGATTGCGTGGCCTTTAGATTCGTGAAGTAGTGCAATTATTACAAGAACCCTAAAAAAGGAATCGCATCCTGAAGAACTCGCGAACTCCTCAAATTGAGCGGAACAAAATTAATCAAGTATATATGTAACAAGATAGCTACCTAATCCACGACTTTTCCCTTTTTCGATAATATACCTTTCCATTTCCTTTCACCTTTTCCAGTTATAATCTATAACAGTTCCCTTAAAAAATCTGGTGAAAGTAATAACAATATAGTGGCTAGACTTAAGAGCAAAATAAAGTAAATTGTTAAAAATGTACAAGATTAGAATATAATACAAATATTGTTCTATTTGCGATGGCAATTCGTTTTCCACAACAGTAATAATTTTATTTCTAAAATATTGTGGTCTTTGCGGATATAAAAAAAATAGTTAATAGCATTTTAAAAGTTAGCAGAAATAATCAATAATTTTTTTTAAAAATTTTTACTACGTAAGGAGAAGTCCCTGGTGACTTAAACCAATATAACATAAAACGAGAAATTATCATAATAGGTGTACATAATGTCTCATATGCCGCGGAAAGTTGTTGACTTTGGTAAACGAAAGTAGTATCCTAATATAATAACGTGTAAGTGAAATAAATTCGAATCAACATTATCTTCAATTAAATAGTGATTGAATGCTATGTACGAGTAGTTGTGGTAATCTAGGCGCCATTTAAATTTGAATACATTTCATACATTTAGCTTGTGGCATTTATTTTAATCAATACCTTAATTTAGCATACAAAATCCTCAGCATACATTTACAGCACCGCGTGACACTCATTAATTTCTACAACCCTTATTTTTAGACAGTATCGTGCATTTAACTCCATAAAAAATAGATAGTTGCAAAATAATAACCAATATAATATCCGTGTGTTATGAATAATAATTTCCAGCATAAAAAAAATAAAGTAGTTTCCTTCACGATCGTGGACAATGCCTAGGACAAAACATTTATTCAGATTGAAGTAGAAAGTAAAGCAATTGATGAAAAAAAAAATAAACAAACCGGAAAAAAAAGATATTTAATTCATTTTGAAATTTCTCTCGATTTCTCTCTGTCGAAAATAGATGGCCCAGCTGTCGTATACGTCAACATTTTCGTTCGAAGTATATCGAAAATCGATGATGTGACTATGGTAAGTCGAAAAGAATGCAGCGAAATCAAAGAAAATCACATAAATTTTTGAAAAAAACCAACAATTTAAAAACTAATGAAAAAAGCTTCGAACAACCATATTTTATTTGTAATAATATGAAAGTATTTTATGCTAAATATTAAATGGAAACAATTCTTTTTAATTGGATTTTAAACAAATGCTAAGCAGCGTTCTTGTCTTCTAAAAATGGATTTATATTTTCTGGTCATTTTAAAAATATAATTTGAATTTCGGTCATTTTGGTAATAAGGAGATTGAAATAAATATTTAATAAAAAAAGTAGGTGCACGTAGCAATGCTTAGGACAAACCAAGCTTTAAGGTGGAAACGTTGGGAGAATATTTGAAATTCCACCATTACTTGGTGAAAAGGGGTTAAATTTTTGTTTTTCAATATTTCTTAAGACATCAACAACAATCAACAATCTACTTATATACACATAAAATGTATTTGGAATTTTTTTCATTCTTAAAACTGTGGAAATATTGGTTTTCACTGAGACGTACTGATAAACATTTTCGTAATTCAATATTCGACCCGCAAGGCGTGAAGAAGGTTTGAATATATTTTCACGAATGTTTCTTAGTGCCGATGTTGGTACTTACTTTTAGAGGGTACTTATATAAATTCTTAAACTCCTTTTTCAGAACTTTTTCATATTCAAACGGATGAAATTTAAATTGAAAATGTTTTCACGAATTTTTCAATGATTCACAAGCTGGATTGGATTTCAAATTGATTTTCTCTTCTCTAGACTAATTAAATATAAACGCCTAAAAGTAATTTGGTATTTTGTGATATTCGATCCTTCCATTCTTGTCCACCCTCTTGACCATTCAGCCACCCATATTCATCTAGAATGATTATGCTCCTTTTGTATTTCTGCAGAGATGATCTAATCATGTATTTTCTTGTAATGACGTGTATTTCTACACAATGGAAAATCTTATCTAAGAGAACGTGTAATAACTTAAGTCAACTCAAAATCAGAAGTTCCTAGTAATGGGATTATCTGAATCTGGTAACGAGATTTCCTACATCGTTCAAGTACTACGGTTCTGGAATAATCTCCCTTTGAATATTCAAAAAGTGCAGGAGTCTTCAAGAAACTTGTAAATGATTACATTTTTCGTTGACCATTTTCTATTCCTCTTTTCGTCCTTCAATTAAATTTGATTTTTTTCTCTATACACATATTAACATCCTCGCTTACTTTTGTGCTTTTAGTTTTTTTTTCTATTTTTTTTCTATTCTGTTTTTAAAAAATTGTTTAAGAAATTGAATTTTTACAAATTGTTGAGTTTTTTAAAAGCATTATTTAGTGCGTTTTTACAAAAGGTGTATAATTTACTAGTACAGTGTAACCCGCTTATAAAGTGCACTTTTATAACGTGCTTTCGGTTATAAGGTACCTACTTTTTTTCAATCCCCATGCACAAATGTGAAAAGTTCTTATGTGGGTTATAACGTACTATCGGTTATAACGTTCTACTTGTTGTGGTCCCCTCGAGGTACGTTATAACCGGGTTACACTGTACATACAATAAATAAGTCTGTAGACAGACAGATAGATTCATAATATTTCAAAAACAATTGTTTTGAAGTGAATTACAGGAGAGTGGTAAAACTGTCAGTACTTTAAAAAAACCCCGACGATTCTTATATTTCCCTTCTTAGAAACTTGAAACTAGGATCTTGTTGCGAGCGAAGAGTTTGCCGGAATTTAAAATACAGCAATTCCACTCAATTAATGAAACAATTCACTTTATTCAAGTCGCAATTCAATTATTGCTTCTTTCACTTGGCAAAGCTGAACTTTTGCGGTGCTATTCGCTTTCGAGTCATACTTATAGTTATACACGGTCGCTGATTTATCAATGAAAACCCACATTCAGATGTCGCTTTATCAAAAATAATCACGTATGCGCGCACATGCTGAATTTTTATACTGCAAATGTGGCGCATCACAAAAGCTTAAGTACATTCGATGGTATGTGTTGAATAAACTGTGATATGTGATTTTACTATATTCTTCCAATTGCTATATTGTGGATCACCGGAAACTTTATTGTTAATCGACAACTTTATTGTTAATCAGCAACTAAACGTAGTTGCCAGAGTGGTCATATATAAATATGTTTCTATCTATGCCAAAAAGAAATATTTGCGAATAAGTTATTTTATAATGAATTTAGTGTAGAAAAGTCAAGATCGGAAAGTATCTATATGAAATGAAAAAAAAACTTTTCTAGTTTGCACTAAACTAAATTCAGACTTGAATCGACGCACACGATAAGATATTCGAGTACTACTAGATTATTATTATCCATATAGTTATCTTATATACAGTATTGTTCGTTATTGGGTATAAAGCTTTTACTATCTATATGCAATCTCTGCTTTAAATTTATGGAATTGCTTATGCTTCAAAGAATGAATTACAGGTATCTTATATGGATATCAAGCATATATTTAGTTTTATCATTATTGATTATATCATTTGAAACTTTGTTTTTAAAGGTCTTGTCGCCATCAGTCTTTAACTATATTCCAAAGTTTGAAAAAAATTATAAAGTTGAGTCCAGTTTATGTTAGAAAAGTGGGACTTTGAACCCATCGAATATATTTTAGTACAATGGACTGATTACCGTTGCCACAGAGCTGGCAAGTTTGGACTCATGTAATTATAATAAGTAAATTGTTTTATCAGCCCTTCATAATAATTTCCCAAACAATTTTTGGTAGAATTTTGCCAAAATTTAACATATGTTTGCGCCGCTATCTACCGCAGATTAAGATTTGTGTTGAGTTTCTTCTTTAATTTCTTTCTCTGTAAACACAAAATAACCAAACTATTTAAAACAAATTTATTGTCTTATTTTCAGTGTTTTACAAAAAATAATGTAGAATAAAAATATTCCTTAATATAAATTTTAACTGGATTCTTTTCATTTACATATGTGGATTAGGTAAGAACTACCATGAAGTCTCGTAATTTATAAACCGAAATAACTATGATAGATTTTCAAGAGAAAATAATAACTTTTATTTTTAATTTTGGCAAAATAGAAACTATAAGTTGAAAAACATAAGAACAGAGGAATATATATTTTAATATATAATTCCACAAATCTGAAATTAAAAATTTGTAGCATCAGTTGCAGATATCTCTCCAGAGCAATTACTGTTTCAGTACAGTATAGGTATTCACATCATTAATCACTCGATGGTAAATATTATGAAACGTCTTACCGAATAGTATATTTGCTTCCTTTCGAGTGTACAAAATGAAGACTTTGCTATTCAACCCTTTCCTTAGGTATTTCATTTGTTTCTGAAAATCTACTCTTTACCAAAATTGACACATATAATCAAATAAAGAATAGAACGTCGAAAACAAATTGACCAGAATTATAAAAACATTAAATAATATTGTAGTTTTCGCTCTCTTATATTATAATATAATTTGAATACTTTAGGTCATGAGATATTGATTGTAAAGTGTCACGTGGGCCATGTTTAATTACTGAGTTTTACGTTAAAATGGATGTTTGTCGTAACTAAATTTTTTATAAAAAAAAAATGAGAGACATTAATTTTCATTCATTTTATACATTTCATTTCAGTTTTTCAAATTTTATTTCTTTATTAATTATTTTTTTTAAATTATGAATTAATTGAATAATTATATTATAGTTTATTCTAAGATAGTCGGTTTTTCAATTATGATTTAAGTTGAATGTCTTTTGGATCTCTCTTATATCTCTGTGTTTTATTAAACTAAATTCAACTGATTATATCTAATATAAATTAAATTATCTCAGAAATATTTATATTACGTATAAGTAAATTTTAACATAAATCTATACCTTAATAATTTGTTATTGTATTGTGTGCTTCGATCGTTTAATTTTCTGATAAACAGGACGTACAAGAGAAATTAAAACCAATAATTATTTATTTTCATTTTAATATAAACATATTTGTCAAGTAAACTAATAACAATATAATTGCAAATATGGAGTATATCACTATTATTTAAATTCCAAAATTTCTGTTATATTCAATAGATGTAACTTTATTCATGTTATTATTTCCGATTATAAAAGTACTGATTTTTGAATGATTTTCAAAATTTTTTTTTGAATGCATTCGAATTAAATATCTAGTTTTTTATTTCGAACAAAAGCAAAAGAAATTGTTATTTTGGCTATTTATTTTCAAAATTTTATTTCTGTTATTTTCTTATCATCGTAATATTTATTTAATCTCACCTCATTGATTTCAAGCACATAGCAATAAAATAGTCCATCGCTGTTGTGTTCATAGTACAAAAATTTTAACCTTTTGAATTATAATAAATATAAACTTTTTTTTAAATATACTTCTTGAGCTCCATTTATAATAATAAAATTATATAAATGCTAAAATAAACTGAACAGATAGCTTTAATAGCTCTATAAAAATTCATTTAAAATTATATTAAGTAAAAAAATCGCATGGAGTCTTTGTATCCCGATTTCTCACCATTATGCAATTTATATCATGTATACTTTCTTTCTATGAGATCCATAGACGTTCTTCATTATACTTTTATTTCTTAAATTATTTTTCATAGTTTTTCATTCGCCTCTTACTTATTAATAAACAACAAAAGTAACAAATGGATTGAAGAAAAATAGAAGATGCATATATCAGTTATTATTTTTTATTTTATGTAGAGACTGCGTTTTTCATAAGAACTTTTACATTCTTTGAATTATGGGTATACAATAAAATAAGAAAAGAAGAAACCTTAAATGCCCTTCTTAGCTAATAATAATTTGATACATTTGTGCATACATCTGACCTTCAAGTGTTCAGTATATTAAAATACCTACATCGGAATTTAGAACAAATTTTCTTTAATAAGACTATTGAAACATTTTTCGAATAAGTCTCTTCGAAGAACCAAAAATTAATTTATTTACTTCGTTAAGTACAAAATGAAACACCTTTCTGTTAGAATATAGCTAAATTAATAATATTATAATATTTCGCATGCCGCTATAAGATTAGATATATTTTATTATAAAATATTTGAGTTTAGTTTATTTCCACAAATTAATAAAAAAATTATATTAGGAACTCCCCTATATACACATAATACATAAATTCCAAGAACCACAAATTCATATTCCTATTATATAAAATTAATATTATTCTTATTTCGAAATCATTCATTAATAACTCATTTATTATTTTTTTATAATCATACTAACCATTATTACAGTTGGACGCGTTGTCTAATCGAGAGTAAAATATGGGAACTTTTTAAAATTCCATAATTAATCTAGTATCCAACGCGGCCAATGTATATAGAATAATTTTCATTTTTAACACAGCAAAATTATAAATAAACGCACACATTTAATTTCTTCTTAAAAAAACGAACAAACAAATTAAATGATTACAAACATTGTAGAGAATGCGCCCACCGTAGTTGCCGTCAACATGTTCCTTCGATCGATCTCTAAAATCGACGATTATAAAATGGTGAGTGATAAAATGCGAGAGTCTCTTACTAACAAATAATATAAAATATAAATATACAAGTATTTAAATAAAGTCCCAAATAATAATAAAAGTATCCACAAGAGTTTTTGTGTATGACCCGGGAAAAAACACACATTTTCGATAAATTCGATGAAATTTCAGAGTCAAACCACAATGATTTCCCACTCCAATAAAAAAAAATTATTTAACTACACTTTTCACTTTGGCAAACATGTTTCTTTCAAGTTTTCAATTATTTTGTTTTGCTTCCAACAAAGCTTATTACACTTTTGCGGAAACCAAGCTGAGCCAAGATTTAACGGTCATAAATACATTCAATCTGTTTACACCGAATTTTAATTATTTTAAAGATAATGTGTACGTTATTCGCAATTATTTCCACCGTATTATCACTTGTGAAAAATATGGAAATATTCAGTAATTAATATGCTATTTAATTCAGGGAAATAAAATAAAACCACTCATTTAAAACCACCTCATTTTCAACTCCTATTTTTAATAATTGTTTTCGTATGCTTGTATGTATATTACACAAATAATTAACAATATATATTTACCTATATAATACACATAAATAATTAATTGCATTTTATATATATGTATGTATACGACTATACGTAGATATAAATATAAAACTAAAAATCGTAAGAGAAAACATTTTGTATAAAAATAACATTGAAGGAAAAAACATGTTGTACATTATATTAAAAAGATACAATTTCCGATATTCAATAATATATTTTAGTTATAATTTTATGTTCACAATCAAATACGTATATTTTTATTTAAAAACACACATCTTATTTCTTTGACTCTTTTTGCAATAATTGGCTTATTAACAATGTAATGGTATTTGAAGCAAATTCGTGAAAATTGAAGCACGCTTAGTGCACAAGTGTATTCTACAAATTTTAATATGAGTTTCAAAAATAATAAGCAAGCCGAATAAAAAGGCTGAAAATCCGCAAGAATCTCGCAGAAATTTCAAAGACATTTCGGTTTATCTGCGAGATTCATCGTGCCCTCAGGGAAAAAATACTCGTATCAAGACAAATTCGAATCTCCAAATGTCACAATAGCAAATTATTTATTGGTGCAACGCCATATCTTATTATAAAGCGGCAAATACGCGATACAACTTGGTTGTACCAATTGTTGGCCCGATTTTTCGTTGTATGCGACGATTGTAACGTGTATGCCCTTATGAACGACGGATGGAAGGACCGATATCGCACGATTGTACGCTCTCAACCGAAAACCTGCGGTCACATGCATATTACAAGAAAATTGTATACAAATCGTATCTTGTGTACCGTGCATACAACTGTTGGACAGATATCGCAACAACACACGTCGGTACAACTGTTGTATCGTGTATTTGCCTATACATTTTTAATTTGTTTGTAACTTTTTTCACTTAGCTTTACAGAGTAAAATCCTGCATCCATATTGTTAGCATCTCACTTAATCGATATAAACAAGAAGCGAAATTTAGTTATTCTATTGGTCATAGATGTGTGAGTGGCACGCATGCAGTAAAACTCATGGGATACTACCCAGAAGCGAGAATAACGCAGATATCTTGAACACATGTATAGCCTGTCTGCGAGGCTCTTCCAGAGAGCTTGTGGAAAACTGTACGTATCGAGAAAAATGCGTCCCGAAAATCGTACACAAATGTTACGATGGATAATATTCTTGTTATTCATTAACTATATCCTAGTGTGCATATTTTATTGGATTTAATAATAATAATCAATGGCACAACAGCCCAAATTGGGCCTAGGCCTTGAGGTAATGCTAGAGTTACTTCATTACTAGACCAACGGAACACTAGGAAGTGAAGTGGTCAGTCACACGCTCGTCCGTGATTAATACCCCGATCTTTAACTCAGGTACTCATTTACAGCTGAGTGAACTAGTAGTATGCGACTTGTCGCCAAGCAGATTCGAACCTGGTAGTGTGCCGAAGGTAAGTGCTCTAGCCACTAAGCCACCCAGACTACCTTTTATTGCATTTGCTCATACATATTCCAAAATAAAGCAAGCAAAAATAACCATTTTAATGTTTATTTGCAATTTTATAAAAACCACATTGAATAATAACAATAATTTGGACATCGTCTAAAATCAGGTATTCTATCCTA
Organism: Beris morrisii; assembly: GCA_951812415.1. NCBI lineage: Eukaryota > Metazoa > Arthropoda > Insecta > Diptera > Stratiomyidae > Beris > Beris morrisii. The sequence goes on along the minus strand of OX638312.1, from coordinate 104,451,300 downwards.
TTCGTTTAATTTCTTCGATCGATGGACATGAAGTACCATCTGATCCCGAACTTTACAATTGGGTTTTATCTAGAATATTAATAACTAAAATAAAACCAGCAAAAATAGAGTACTTCCAAACTTGCCATAATTTATTTCACTTCACACTAAAACTTGTCAAAACGGTGGACGATAGTTGAACTTTCCAATTTATTGCGTTCGTTCTAAGTTTCTTAACTTTTTATTTAAAACGTTAACTTACAGCCACAATTTTTAACTCTGTCCATAAGCGCACAGTTACGTTCAGACGGACTATTAGTTGGTCTCCGAAATTGAAAAACTCAAATGAAGCCTGCAGAATGAGCAACCAACTAAACTTACTAGTATATAGTATGAACATCCTTCGTGAACTGTCCTGTCCTTAAAAAAATTATGGTTTTCCACTTCCATTTTTAATATTAGGTGTTCCTAAGATATAAAACTAATAAATATTCTGTATCCCGAGCCTTGTAGAATAAATGTTTTTCTTGTACGTGCCCGGCTTAATCCATCACCTACAGTTTCACTTTGGATAGGATATGGATATCTCTGAATGGTTTAGGCTGGAAAGTTTAAACAGAATTAAATTTTGGATAGGGTTCAATTTTGGTCAAATACGTGTGCACGTTCTTATACCTGCTCTCAAGCGTGTGGATAGTGTATACTTTTCTACCTACTCTGGGGAAAAAAAAGAGCAACTGCAAAAAATACTTATTGTATTCATTTAGAGATATTTAGATACGAATAAAGATAAATAGTAAATTTCTCATACAATTAACAAATTGGTATAAAATGTCAAAAATATACGCAATATCTTGCATTCCCGATGTGTGCCTCAATATTCAAGACAAGGAACTACAATTGATTTTATTATATTAATATATAGTAAATTTTTAAACCTTCACAAGAGAATATTTCATTCACAATTTAAAATTATCAACGACTAGCCAATTTTACCGTTACATTCAAAATATATTTTCCTTCACAAATATTATCTGTTGTTTCGTTTGTTTGTTTTTATTATTTTCATCAAAATTGAGATATGCATGACAACACTCATACAACCAATTATCATTTTGTGCTATAAATTTTGTGTTTCAGTGTATATCTACAAAAATAATAATTATATAAATAAAATAAATAAAAACAAGAACATAAAAATAACATCCTCGACGTTGTTCTCCTTCTCCTCATCAAAATATGGATGTTTAAAAAAAAATTATAATATCTCGATATCCAGCTTATTATTATTATTATCTATTATAATTATTTTATAAATTTTATTTTATTATCTAATTTTGTAAAAGTATTATTTTAAATTTTTGTTATTTTTAATACGTTTATGGAATTTTAAAGAAAGAAAAGAGGTTTATTTGAAACCGAAAAGTTTGCTGCTCATGCGTAATTTTTAAATTAACTTGATTTATAAAGCTCAAGAAACGGTTACATTTACAGATAATATAAATGAAAATTGCTAAATAGCATAGTTTTTAAACTATTTATTATCATTTTAGATAGTAAGAATCGAAAAAAATCATGTTACGCGAAATAACCATTGTACGTATATAACAAATTATATCTGTAGGTAGAAGAATGAATATTAATAAACAATAAAATGGTAATTTTGTTTACTTTTAACTATAGCAGAGATTATAAGGAAAATTTTTTCTAATTGCTCGATATTAAACTTACGCAACTATGCTATCAAATCTAAAGAAAGTTTAAGTAAATTGTTTATTTATTAATTTTATAAATCTTACTTTATTCTAGATAGAGTTTCAATTTAGACATTAATTAAACAATCGTTCTGCCAGTCCGCTTTAATTTTAATACGCGATCTCTTTCGTGTAGTTTTTAATATGCTTGAATAATAGGTAACTACAAAATATATTTTATTAAACAGTGGTTTTAGCTTTCTTCCTCACTATTTCTATTTCGTTTCATATTAATCGAATAACGCCCCTTTTTTGTGCCAATTTATCTCGATTGTCTCGTTGTGTATTTTTTTTTGGACTTTTAATAACTGTGGAGTTCTCAACATTATTACAGAAGTCTTCATCTATTCAACAGGGTAGTTGCTGAACAGTACAGTGATTTTTGAGATAATTTTTTTCACTTTTCATGAAGCTTCAATTTTATTCGATTAATTTAACGATCAGTGGCGTCAGCACTGCATCGAGCAATAGTTTCCAAAATCACTTTTCTTTTCTGTTTATCAATAACAGAAAAAGAAAAGTGATTTTGAAAAGCATTTGCTTTGACTGGATAATTATCTTATTACATTTACACTTACACAGCTGCTTTACTTATTGGATGAAAAGCGATTTAGTTAAAAAAAATCATTATATTAGTTTCCATCATAGTTTAAGCTGGGAAATTGAAACTATTATTGTTTTGAAAATTATTTTGGAATTATAATTTTTTTTTTCTATAGTGTCAATTTGTTTAAATGGGAGTTTCGGATCTCTACGGTACGTATCATGTAAATTATGTGGTAATTTAGAGAGAAGAGTAGGGGAAAGTGGGGCAAAGTAAGCCCCCTAAGGTTTGCACCGAGATTCTGTAAAATGGATAATAGTTATAAAATCTTTTTCTCGCAAAACGGTAGCTTAGGATGTTAGCTTAGTCATGTATTCGTGAAGTTAAATTATTGCTGCTGTTAAAAAAGATATCTACTCCTTTCTATACATACTTCAAAGTGCCTACTTTGACCCACTACTGGGGTAAAGTGAGCCCTTCCAAGGAGTAAAGTAATTTTACCCAAAACTGGAGCGAGAGAATATGACATTGGATCAATTAGGACAAACAATATGATTTTAACACTAAAGCTACCGATACTTCATGTATACCTATTCCTACCACAGCGGGTCAAGTGACCCGTCTTTAAAATGTTATATATATATTATACTATGTATAGTGAAAAATGTAGCACAATTTGGTACATGAATTAAGCAATTTTTCCAAATAACGATTCAAAAATATTTATTTATTAAATTTAAAAATGTGATAATGTTATTTAGAAGAAATTCTGACAAAAAGTTTAAAATGGGTCATTTGAGTATGGTGGTAAATGTGCCCGGGGCTCACTTTACTCCGAATGAACGTTAAACAGCAAACATCTGCTAAAATTTATATATTTTTTAAATAATCATCAACGCTTACTTATCAAGTTTCACAATCCGTACGCCGATCTCAAGGGTACTGTTCTAAACAATTTTCACTCGCTAACAATTCTTTTAAATGCAATTATTAAACACTGATATTTACATCAGACGGTACCAAAATCGTAATATGAGAAAAATTCAAGGGACTGTTGTAATTAAAGTGAGAAGAGAAGAGAAATTTATGAAGCTTTATCGTATAATTTATTTTGCTAAGAGATGGCGCTATTGCAAACTAGAAATTTTAAAGGGGTTCACTTTACCTTGCCACTTTGCCCCACTCTCCCCTAGAGTAAAAATAGTATAAAGAAGTGATGTAAATATTTAAATTGTTAAAACATAATATACCTACGTTTAATACAGCTCAATTTCTGTAATTTGATACAACTATTGCAATTGACTTAATTGCACTTCCATTTTTATTAAAAGTAAATTCACAAAATTTAAACTTGAAAATACTTTACCACTTTTCCTAAACGAATGTGTTTCACTAATCCTTTTTAAGGTCAAACCATACATATTAGTGGCATGTCCGTTCCGATTTTAAACCTTCTGTGGCTGTTCCTTATCCGATCCGTGTCATTCTAACGCTCTACGCCCTTCCCTCAAGGCAATTACAACTGCAACCGTCTTTCAGTATAATGAGATAATCGTAGCGAGGGGAGCTGGTAATAAGATTCGAATAATAATAATAAGGAAAAGGTTTAAAAATAGAGCGAGGAAGAACGATTGAACATTTGAAAATTAATTTCGTTTGTTAACTTTTTTTTACAGAATAGATCCAGCGAATTAATGTACAGAACCATATAATTTCAAGTTTCTAGGTATGATTACAATTTTGTGCTTTTTGATCAGTTTTTAAAAATGTGTTAAAACAAAATATTTATGTTACACCCATTCCTTAAAATTTTAGCTAAAGCTTTTTATTTACATCTGCCTCGTGTGTTATACCAACGATACACTGCTGGTATTCATATCAATACATCGTCAGCACCAGCAGTGTAGCAACTAATAATATGCATATATGTCCAACATGGTATCTACCTTTCATACCCCTTTCATGGTATACAAATTCGATATTACTATTCATTTTACTGCTAGCAGCGCCATTTAGCCAACTTGTAATAACTAGTGTAACTAAATTAGGTTTCTTTCATTTATATCAGATTATCAGTCGATAAATATAAACAGCTATTTTGAAGAACACCGCCAATTTATAAACCGATTACTGTGCGCTGCTAGTAATGCGTATAGCGAATATAATTCTATCTTTTTAGTATTTACTATTCACTTAAATTTTTCTATAAATAGATTTAAATCCACCCCACTTGGATGTCTTCTTTCATTCAATGAAACTTAGATATCCCTAAATCCAGCACTTTATGCTTCCTAGTATTGAGTGATATCTCGGTTTTGAAATCATTCACCGTTCACTTCCACCCCAAATCTTCTAGCCTACAAACTGACGGATCGGAGTATTGTTTCTTATTCAAAAATTTGCCCATGACGAATATGATATAATTCATATAATAACCTTTATTCAGTTTTTTCAATCTCCACAACCTCGATTTACCGGAAGAAATCACAGAAAAGGCAATCCAACATCTCCTTCAGGAGTTTCTATTCACCCAAAAAAGTCTACATTCTCCTGTCCCATATTTTCACTGACGATTTTGGTTCCCACAAAAATAATCATCATACACATCCCTATTCGTCCAGAAAAGGGTGTATATCATTTTTGCGTTATCAATGGAAATTTAACCTCCACTATTAATTAGATAATTACCAATTCTAGCAAACTTGTTATTATTATAATTTATTTAGTTTATTAAGGCTAGAATATTTACTTACTGCTAATATTGATTTCCTTTCTATTGCTGTTAAGAATTTACCTGACTTTCGTACTATTTAAATACATAAACACTTTATTTATAAAAAAAATATATTTATAAGTAAAATTTTGTTATTTGCTACTTAGTAACAAAATATGAATGAAACAGATGTTCATCCTAAAGTCCATATATTTAATAATTTTCTTAAAAAATTTCAATAATATTTATTGTTATAAAATTAATTAAATTATGTATAAAGCCTTCAAAATAAAATGAATAGACACCACGTAGGTAAGTGGATGACTTTTTGGTTTTAGTTAAACATTTATAGAAATAAAAAAATTCAATTTTACAAGACAAAAATCTCCAGAATATTGAATGTAATAATGTTACAATAGTCCAACCACAATTGAAATCTATGAAAATTTTCAAGGCGAAGACGAATCGAACTTAAACAATGCATTAAACACTCAATAGACAAGTAGCGATAATCAAATTTGATTGAAATAATAGTATTTTTAAGAATAAAATAAAATAAAATCATTTTCACCATATTATCATCGTTTTATTCATTTATAACATCAACTCCATTATTTTGTATTCAATTTTTTTTTTATAAGTTTCAAACTGTTATACCCTTCTTCATAATATCATTCAAGTTTTTTATAATATTATTATGAATCCTTTTTATTTAATTTTCTGTTCATGTTTTTCGTTATTTTAGTAACACTAAACAATGTGAGCATGCGCATGTGCATGTGAATGATTTTTTGATATTGTAAAACGCATGCTTTTTGAGTTAGTATCAAAATATGATTTGGATAATAGATTAAGAGTTGCTGCTTCAAGCTTATAATGCTATGCAAAAATGATAATGGCTTAAATAAAATTGCTAATTTCGCTAAAAATTGCTAAAATTGCTAATTAAGCATGTTAAAGTTACTGCTTTAATTCATGTTGCATCATGGATTTGTCTTTTTGCTGAAAATAAGTTTAGTTTTATATTTAATTTATTTATTATAATTTTTAGTATAATTAAAAAAAATGTCATAATATTTATATGGATATTTAATTGAAACTGGTTTTCAAATTGTAGGAATACAGTGTGCAGTTAACATTTCGAGAGCAATGGACTGACGAAAGGCTGAAATTCGACGATATTGGAGGTAATTTATTTCAAGGGTTTTTGAAATTGGGAAAAATGTAATGTAAAATAATGAATTGATCGACAACACACCATTACAAAGGTGTGTCGAGTCCATTCCGCAAAACTGATTAAGGGAAGACACTCCTTTACATGGTCGAAAAATACATGATTTTCAAGCATTATTTTCTCAGGTATAATAACTCGAAACGCATTGAAATTTTTATGACAATATAATGCATAATTCAAGAGTACAGTGTAATTTTTTCACGTTAAAAAATCGATGTTTAATTTAAAAATGGATGGATGTTGATATCGCCTCGTTTCTAGCTGCGTACACTCTAGCATACTTAATTTTGATCTGAACAAAAAAAACAAAAAGTTTTTGTAAAGTTTATGATACTAGTTCTGACGTCGAGTTTTTTTTAAAGAAAAAATTAAAATTGCATGTTTTACACACTTTTAAATTTAAAGTGCATTTTTCGCTAAACAAATTGACTTTAAAATACGAAAAAAATATGTAAAAAATTGTTTTTCAAAAGACAATTAAAGTCATATAGATGAGAATTTAATTATCTATAAAATGAGTCGTCATAAAGCCAGTAGAATTTTCTCAATTGTGTACGCAAAATCGAAAAATGATGTTTCGAGAAAAACATGTTTGAAGTTTTGGAAACACAAAAAAATACTATGTACTCGTCACCCGACCCCTCCGCTTTATGAGCTGTAACTCGTAAACACTGCAGATATCGACTGAAATTTTTCAGAGATTATTCTTGAATTGTTTAGCAATCGATTAAGACTATTTCCAAAAAATCGATTTTTTTAGACCCGATAAAGGAGTGTCCCTTAAATTTATATTATTATTCTTAGTTAATTATGCCTAAAAAGCCCAATAACCACTTGTTCTCGTGTGTCGTATGTCTCTTTTAACGATACGAAAGAGTACATTGAATCACAGAGCTTGCAATTTTTTGTTATTTTTGAATTAAAAAGGGTCGGTACATTTTCTTCGACTATGAAAGTGTAGAGGTGCATGAAAGGTGTGTCGATGTGCAGTTAAAAATCTCCCCTGTACTGGCAAATAATAAGTAACAACCTTTCCCCCCAGTATTCACTAAACTCTAAAACAAATTCTCATTAGTATGGATTTTGTCTACATACATTTTTTACAGTTTTTCATAGATTAAAATTCGACTAAGGAGCAAAATGATCCAAAGTATTATCGTTAAAAAAACTGAATAAAACACACATATTAAATGAAATATATTAATAATTTCCGAACCGTTAATGTGACTTAAATAATTTTTCAGTGTTCAAGGTAATACTTAAAACTATTAAAAACTTCTTTCGTTAATATTTTGTGAAGCGGGATAGATAGTCGATTTGTAGCCGTCTTTATTACATTTGAGATGAAAAATTTTTGGTTCAAGGTAATTAACCTGAAAGATATAGAATTATAAAAGCATTCTCAATTGAGTCTAAAGGGGTTGCATACAGTTTCACGTATTCGATGTGATGAGATATCGAATTAGGTTTTACTACCTCGGGCTTCCCTCAAGGGGTTGTAAAGTGGTTGCATATGTTTTCCCAATTTCCGAAATTTCAGTATTTTTCTATATATCTCACTGAGTATATGTGACTACATAGAAAATTGGTTCAAAATCGATTAAGCTGTTTAACGGTGTTTCGAAACAAACATCGGTAAATTAGTTTAAATTGCCATTTTCATGTTTAACAAAAGAATGTAGGTAACAGAATTGCCCGTATTGCGTATGGCTTCTCGACATACGTCATGTCGACATATATCGTATCACGTCGATTAAAAAAACCAATTGTGTAACCGCATCGACGCTACTCATGAGTATTGCCATATTGATATCTAAATCAATTGTGAATTTAAGCATTTTTATACTCTAGATGAAATTATATAGAGTTTAATCTAGCCTAAAAGTTTGTAACACATAGAACCGAGCCTCGGACGAAAAAATTTTATATAATATTATATATACTATTAGTCCTTCGAGTAGCTGCCATACAAATATCCTGTCAAAATGTCTTTACTTAATTTACGGAACTCACTATAACTCAAGTAATCGTTTAGCTATGAATTCAGAATTTTGTACAAATTAGTTTTGAGTGGAAACGAAGTTCGAGTTTAATAGTCAGCAAAATCCTTTTACTTCTTCTGGTACCTTCCATACAAAAAATCCTGAAGACACTTTTTCAACAATATTTTCCGATAACTTTTGAACGCTTCAAGCTACGAATTTGAAATTTTGTACACATTAATTTTTAAATGGTTCCAAGGAAAAGGATAAAATTGTAAGAAATCGAGTGAGTCCTTCCTGCACCTTCCATGTGAAAGTCCTTCAAAAAAGAAAATTTTTTTCGGTGACCCAGTTCAAGATATGAAATTAAACACTGAATATTGTCTTTTAGGTTTGAGTAGCAATCAAATGGGAGTCCTTAATAAAGGACATAAAACATACACACACGTAATTCTACTTTATCCCCAACTACAATATAAATCGGAGTTCAGTATTTCATCTAGAGTATCATACGATTGGCTTGCAGCCGATTGTGACTGCTGTATGTTTCCTTTTCAGACCTTCATCCAACCACTAGCATCTCGTGACGGTGGTCCTAAGGAATTATATTGTATTAAAAAGTCGAACCAATTTTCCTTCACGTCCATTCGATCAACACCACTTTTGGTATTTCACCGGGTGATATCTTCGTGCGAGTGTATCAAATCGACGAGTGGGAACTGCTTTTTGTTCGTTAACTTTGCCCCAAAATAACAAATAAAATATAAAGAAAAAAAATAATTTTGTCAGATCTAAACTTAGATTTTTGCATCGACGTTGATTTCCTTGAGGCGTCACAGACTCTGCATGTAATCGGCGGGAGATGTCGACCAAAGTTACAACTGTTGATGAAAATCGACATTCACAATCGCTTTTTGATGCGTCAATTTTGAATCGGCATCGAAGTGACGTGACGTGACATTCACAATACGGTCAAATAATTAAAAAAATTATTAATTATTAATTATTATTATAAAATTATTCTATGTAATTGTTATATTTAATGGTCGCTTTTATTTGTTTTTAAACTGTAATGAACTTTAAGTAATCAGGTCTTGATGAAACTGAAATAAATAAATAAATAAAAGATTGCAACCCCAAGACCGATCTCAGAGAATGTTACCTTGAATTGATTTTCGATAGTATCACATCCTGTGAGAGACTGGATGGGGAGATCAAGCACGCGGAATTGCAACTTTCTTACATCTTTACCATAACAATGCTAAATCTTGTCGAGAATATGAAATTTGAAATATAATCCAAGATACACGCGAAAAAGATTTGTATTGTACTTCCCAAAGTTTTGTAATTTTAAGGGAATCTTCTACCATTTCATCTAACATATTAAACTGCTCTTTTTGATAAATCACAAAAATTTTATTAGAAAGAAAGGTTATTTTATTATAATATTTTAATTACGTATGTCGTTATTTTTACATTGGGTTTATATTTTTAGGTCGACTTAAATATCTGACATTAACAGAAGCTAGTCGTGTTTGGATGCCAGATTTGTTCTTCTCGAACGAAAAGGAGGGACATTTTCATAACATCATTATGCCGAACGTGTACATAAGAATATTTCCAAAAGGATCAGTTCTGTATAGTATAAGGATATCGCTAACACTTGCTTGTCCCATGAATCTGAAATTATATCCGTTGGATAGACAAGTCTGTTCGTTGCGAATGGCCAGCTGTAAGTATTTTGATTTTAAATATGTACCTATAATATATTAAATTAAATAATTTTTTCATTGCAGATGGTTGGACAACGGACGATTTAGTTTTTCAATGGAAAGAAGGAGATCCAGTACAAGTAGTGAAAAACTTACACCTACCACGATTTACTTTAGAAAAGTTCTTAACAGATTATTGCAACAGTAAAACGAACACGGGTATGCATTATACGGAACAATAAATTATTTAATATTTTTCAGTAGATGAATGACGATGAAGAGGCCCATTGTGTCACCCTGTTTCATTAAGAAACTAAAAGGCGCTCAAGCACTTTTCAGATTTTTAACTCCTTCCTTTCCAATTGCCAAACGGAAATGTTGCGAGACTCCATCCGTTTCCGCACTCTGGTTCAACTTCTTCTCTATGAGCTCTTCGCTTCTTCTAAAGTAAACGCATCCTTGTTATACTCTATATGGAATCTGAGAGTATTATAAGTTTAATCCAGCCCAAAAGTTTGTAACGCATAGAACCAAGCCTCGAATGAAAACAAGTTATATATTATTTTTTGTTTATTTGTGGCCAAAAATTACAAATCCGATTGACGTTCGTCCGTCCGTCCGTCTGTCTGTCCGTTAGCACGATAACTCATGAAGGCCTTGACCCAGAATGTAGAAATTTTTAATCTGGATGTTTGGTCGACTTTGTAAGGCTAAGTTCTTTAACGGGCAAAATCGACATACTCCTTCGGGTAGCTGCCATACAAAAGACCTTAAAACACGTCTTCAAGAATATTGGCCAATAACTTCAGAAAGGTTTAAGCTAGAACTTTTAAATTTTATATGTGTTGATTTTGCAATAGTTGGAGCTAAATGTATGATTATGAAGAAAATCCTATTAGTCCTTCGTGCAGCTGCCATACAAATATCCTGTCAAAATGTCTTCACTTAATTTACGGAACTCACTATAACTCAAGTAATCGTTTAGCCACGAATTCGGAATTTTGTACAAATTAGTTTTGAGTAAAAAGAAAGTTCTATTTTAATAATCCTTTTACTCCTTTTGGTAGCTTCTAAAAACAAAAACCCTAAGTTATGTTTTCCGATAACTTTTAGACGCTTCAAGCTAGGAATTTGAAATTTTGTACGCATTCATTTTTAAAAGGTTCCAAGGAAAAGGATAAATATGTAAGAAATCGAGTGAGTCCTTTTCTGCATTTTTTTCCGGTGACTCACCTAGTTCCAGATATGAAATTGAACACTGATGATATTGTCTTTAAGTTTCGAATAGCAACCAAATGGGAGTCTTTAATAAAGGATAAACTACATGCACACACTTTATTCTACTTTATTCCCAACTTCAATATAAATCGGAGTTCAGTATTTCATCTATAGTATCATTCGATTGGCATGCAGCCGATCGTGACTGCAGTATGTTTTTTAAGTTAATTTTCCGTAGTCAGTTCGATTTCCTGAAGAAATGTAAGTTAGGTTCGGCTAGGTTGGAGTGGCAGCCATCTAAACCATAAATTAACTGACATTCGTTTTGTCCATTGTGGTACCTCACCCATGACACCCTTATAAAGTCTTATGTAGAGGATTATCGCAGCGATATTACAGAGAAAAATAGTTTGTCAAACCAGCCATAAGTGCGAATGAATTTGGGTACTTCATCTATGGAACTTGGACTTATGTCCCGGATAAAGGAGAATAAGTAGCTGTCCATGGTTTTAAACTTACATCTAGTTGAGGACACTTACAGTAGGTGTCTAACGCTCCTTGGCAATGGTAAGACTGATTGAAAGATTTTAATGAAGATATAACAAATATTAAATGGAATAGCTTTGAATAGTGGATAATGCGGATCAGAACCAATTTGGCCGACGAATTATTATTTGGGTCGTTTTTAGATACATGACGTCTAAAGCGCACATTATTCATTTTTATTTTAGGTGAATACAGTTGTCTCAAAGTCGATCTACTATTCAAACGAGAATTCTCGTACTACTTGATTCAAATCTACATTCCATGCTGTATGTTAGTCATTGTATCGTGGGTATCATTTTGGCTGGATCAAGGAGCAGTACCAGCTCGGGTCTCATTAGGTAACTTAAGCCCATCAATTTTTGTCAGATTTAAGCGAATGAAAATTTATATTTTCAGGTGTTACAACACTCCTGACAATGGCCACACAAACATCGGGAATAAATGCTTCGCTGCCACCAGTATCTTACACTAAAGCTATTGATGTCTGGACTGGAGTTTGTCTAACGTTCGTTTTCGGCGCTTTATTAGAATTTGCCCTTGTCAATTACGCATCGCGCTCAGGTTTGCTACAATTAATTTGATTGGAATTATTTGGCTTTGTTAACATTATTTTTATTTTATTTCTATATCGTATCGAATTTCGCCGCACACTGAACTTATGTCTACTTTCTCCGCGTAAACGTTGTAAAATAAAAATACAATTTATTGTCCGTTTAACATGTAAATCAATAATGTAAATTTGTTTTGCTGCAAATGGTTTGATTTTGGTTTCTACATAAAAATAATATATTAATTGTTTAAATAATGAAATATTTTATATATTTAAAACGAAATGTCTGTGTGTACTGTGTACTGAAACAAATAAATTCTTTAAAAATTCTCGTATATGCCTCGGATCGGGCCGCAGATATGCATAGAGAGAATATGAAGAAAAAACGTCGTGAATTAGAACAGGCGAGCTTAGATGCTGCATCGGACTTACTGGACACGGACAGTAATGCCACATTTGCAATGGTAATTGCACAAATTATGTTTCATAAATTTTCAGTAACTAGGTTTTCTTTCGTTATTTCAGAAACCATTAGTACGTCATCCAGGCGATCCGCTCGCCTTAGAGAAACTGCGACAATGCGAGGTCCATTTACAACCCCCAAAACGTCCTCATTGTTGTAAAACGTGGTTAGCGAAATTCCCTACGAGGTAATAGCTTTTATTTTAAAGATTTTCTTTTTGATGTTGTGATGATTTCAAAGTTCTGATAATTTTGTACTTCAAGATAAGATCGCCAACAAAACTCACATTCAACTGAAGTTCACAGTGAATCTTATTTATGAATTGATTTTTAATTTCTTTCCAACATGTTTTTATTTAGTTTATAACTAGCTTCACTATTATACGATTTTAATTATAGGAGAAATCTACAGGACACACGGCTCATTGCGATCAAATATTTCTGTTTGTAAAAGAGTTAAGCTGCCATTTTCTATTTTTCCCTTTATCTGCCGAACAAATCTAAATCCTAATTAATTTAAAAACATATCGCTAAAACAGAATACCGACTTCGAAGGCGGACTTTGTCGCACAGTCATAAGAACACACAAAATCGTGTCCCGATGCCCACAACGGCAAGTTCAGCGTCTCGTTAATGCGACTGCGAAGTTGTGCTCTCATTATAATTTCTAATATGACGTCGCCGTCGACCCGACACACATACAATTCCCATTCTGTTTCACTAGAGCGGCTCAGTTCGACTTCGCGGTCGCAATCGAAAGTCGGCGTTCTATTTTATACTATAAAAGAACACCTATCAAAGATTGAAATTCAAAAATGGAAATACATGTCACGACGCAGCTACCTATCAATCTGCTCTGACTGTCGATGTATCCTACGACATACATATATTGAGCAACAAAAAAAAATTCATAAAAGTAAATCGCTGTAAAAACTGAAAATTTGTTTAAATTGATGAAGAAATATTTTAGACAGATGTAGTATTGTAGTAGAAAACTAGTCTACGTAAATAAATATTACGTCACTAATTTGAGTAGGTTTTAAGATTTAAATAAAAGTAGGTGCGATTGCGACATAGCTTCAATGTTTGTATCTGTCGAGTTGGATTGATTTTAAGGTAGTACTATTTAGTATAGTGCAGAAATTTGAAGAATCAATACATTACAGAAAGTAACCTTCTCCAAATTCCAAATAGAGAAAACTAGATAAAATACTGAAGTCTGACTTTTATTGTAGTTGGACGAAAGGAGAATGACACTTCTTTTTAAAGAATATTGTGTGTTGGCTACTCAAAGGAAAAGATGCTTCTATTTTCAATTCTACTACTACGGAAATATATAGAAATCATCTATTTAAATCGGGCTTTGGCTACTTCGATGTTATTTCTCCAACCATATTTGGAAAATTACGGCCATCCCTTAGTCCAATTTGAGTCTCGAAACTTGTGTAGTTTTTTTAAGTACCATCCAATCCCGGCTGAGCAAATCATCCTGTGCTAAATTCTGGATTACTTTCAACATGTTCTGCATTTTTTGTGCAAAGGGTCTTTTAAGAACTTTTAGATATATGGTTTTACTAAACTAATCCAGTCTCTGGTTTTGCTCTATCGAAACTGAATTATATAACAGGTATTTGAAAAAGTATTTATTGTACTTTCAAACGGTGGAAATTGTTGTAGAAAAAATATGAAATTTCTAGCTCGAGTCCTTTTATAATAGTTCAATAAACTCACCCATCTGCTTTAGGGAGTTTCGTATGGGAGCTATCTAAAATCCTTATAAATAAACACAGCTTTTCAGTATTTCAAGATGTGAATACCTTGGAATCTTTTCTGGCTAAACTATTGATAAATTGCAGTATATACAAGGTGAATTTCTGAATTTTCCAAAACTTTACGTTTGTTCAAGCATTTAACTCACGTTCCACAAAGAATATCAAAATTTTGTCCCGATTTTTTATAAGATCGTATACTCTCTTTTTATCAATTTCGTACCATTCAGCACTATTTTGGCACATATATCTCGGTCCGCTACTACTACTGCATTTCAAAGAAACACTGACAAATAATGAACATCAGAAAGCTCCTGGATATTAGAGTGAATCCCGGTTAATCGAATCAATCGCTAAAACAAATATTTTTAATGGAATTCTCCTTATAATTGAGTATCCTGGATAATAGAGTCCCGTATATTCGAAAGTCGATTGCAGTTCTTAAAATATGAGACGTAATTTTTTAAAACTACTATTCTCTTCTCAACTTCCATGCTCCACCGCACCATAAAAACATATTATCAAATTTAATCTTTCCTGCACAATTGGTTCACGATACATAGTTATCAAAAGGTTTTCAATACGGCACACCTTTCTCCTTGAAGTTTTAGAAACAATCAATAAGTATCAACTTTTTGGCATAACCATTAAGGAGCCATGTATTTTAGAATGTAGCGATTCCAGCTTTCGAGAATTTTCGACGTGTTGTTTCTCCCTGTATCCTTGTCGATTATTTACTTGCTCCATTATCGTAGCCATACATAAATATCAACTTTCGTCTTCCTAGCAAAAACAATTCCTCGGATATAAAAACCAACATCTTTCCTCCGAAACACTACCCTCACAGATCCCCTCACAACCCAGCCACACAAAAAGCGACCACTTAAAGGACCTCACCAAATCTATCCACCAAAAATATTTTGAACTTCCGGAAGGCGGACTGAAATTTCCATTGGCGTTTTTGAGGTCTATTGGTCATAAAACATGAAAATGCAAATAAAGTATAATTAAAGAATGACGCCGATGTCAATTTCATTTCTATCATAGAAATTAAGTTTTATTTCATTTTTTATATCTCGAAAACTATTTTCGGAAGTTAATCCAAAAAGCTTATGCCCTGGTATGTTATAGGTAGTATCCAGTGCTGTCGTTTTACTGCATTGCTTTTATTGCAATTTTAAACGGTTTATTGCAACATTGCCATTTAATTCAATCTATTACAAATTGCGTAACTTTGATCAAGTATTTGATGATGTCGAAAACAAAGCAAATTTAATTGTTTTTTTTTTTGGTTGTTAAAACAATTTCTGACCATGAAGCACTTCCTAAATTGATTTCACTTTAAGTAAGTAAGTAATATGAACTAAGTTTAGAAAAACGCCAGAATGAATATTGTTAAACCGAATTCAAATTTTGGTCGGTCAATATAAATTTTCAGAACTTAACACCATTAAAAATTTACCTGGTTTTTTGAATTCATTTTCTTATCTTTTTCTATGAGCCAATTTGTTTTTTCAGTAATGAATCGTAATTATATCAGTATTTATCAGCTACGTCGGAACGAATTCTGTTTTTCATTACCGAATCAGAGCTGTAAAAAGTGAAAGTTTCTTGAGAATTTGAAGTTTCGGAGCTATTTGTAAACTAAAAAGACAAAAAAAAACAACAACAAATATGTACCAGAAAATTGAATGAAACTTTAAAGTCGCTGCCATTTATCTTTTTCTTTATCATACCTTCTTGCTATTTCCGAATCCATAGCGTTGTGTTCACTAGCTAAACGACAAAATTTAAAACTTAAAAAAATACGGTATCTGTGCAGTGCTGAATTCATAACACTGAAGCGATATATCTGTTTATTACAAACTGGATTAACTTTAACAAAATTTAGTCAGTACAAGAACTGTTTCGCTAGAGTACTGTATGGTTCAGAACTATGATTGGAAAATACTTCCGCTGGAATACCGACGGAGTACCAATATTTGTTTGTCGGCAATAAGACCTTCTGATTAGCAAAAAAATTTACTTAATTTCGCCGTTAAAAAATATATTGTTATAATTTATGGCAATTGTAATCAATCCATTGTATTTTAAAGCCAAAAACATCCAAAAACAAACCAAAACGACAGCACTGTTGTGCTAAACTGACTTTACCAACCCCTCTCCCAAACTCCTCGTAAGAAGTCCTGAAATCTCTTACTGGTCTTATTTATTAGCTGTACAATTAACATTTAGAATTTCCTACTTCTAGCTTAATTTGCATACACAGTAGGTACATAATTATAGTGAAGCTGGTTTGTTGAAAATAACAGCATTTTGTGACAACAATGTTTCTAACTTCTGCTCAAATTGAAATTTTTGTAGATTTGATATTTTATTTATTTGAAACTAATCACTCCTTCTATTATTTATTCAATTCGTAAATTTTTTTATTTTTGAAAAACCTTTCAAAACTACTCTTCAAAATATTTGCACATGCTTTTGTATACAACCCACTTGAAACTTGAAAATTTTGTCTGGAGTTTAGAGCTTTGATTTGATATAAGTCCAGATGCGTTTTTGTATTTATTTGTGTTTTTGTTTATTTTTAAGTTCGTCTTTGTTTCACATTTATATTTATAAATGTTACAATGATTTTTTGTTATGAATTTATTTCCTTGAGTTTATTGTTTTTTTATTGTTTCGTTTATCATTTCTATCGAACGTATGTTTCTGGTTTGAAAAAAATAAATTATATGGAATATAACCAAAAAAAAAAAAATTAAATAAAATAAATAACAATAAATCTAAAAAAAATAAATTCACAAATCAAAAAGCTAATCTCTAGATCCATATATTAATAATCAAAAATATTTATCCAAGTCATTGTTCTAGATCGAAGAGAATCGACGTTATTTCACGAATAACGTTTCCGCTAGTATTCGCACTATTTAACTTGGTTTACTGGAGTACATATCTCTTCAGGGAAGAGGAAGACGAATAGACAATTTTTTTTGTCGACCCCCTTACTACATACACATATACGGAAATTTCAAAAATATATATATATAATAAGAATAAAATGAAACTAACGAGTAGGTTAAAATGGGAGACACTCGTAAGAAACATAACTCAAATGAATTATAATTTTAATGAAAAAAAAACTAAGTACAATAGTATTATTTTTAACAATTTTAATACGCCAGATGAAGAGAAACCGAAACGATATCGTCAAAACCTACCTACACACATCAGAATGTATCTGTTTCGTGCTCAAATTAACTAAAAATAATAAAATTCTTGATGTATAATTTTTAAATAAACATACCATTATTATTTTGATAGACAGTTTATATAATGAGAAAATTGATTTACGTAACATGAATGCTATACTTTTTATAATTAGAATTATGTAATATACATACACACGAATAGTTTATATTAGGATGATCCTAGTTAATACATATTTAAAGCAGATACTGTCAATTTCTACAACAAGTTAGTACTTTGTAGGAAAAGATATCTCTCATATCCGCATAAGTTCCTTGCAAGGAAACAAATACGGCATGAGGAAGTATCTTTGATTCAAAGTTAGCAGGATTTAGTCATTATTAAAATATGTGTATCGGTTGGAAATAGGAACAATGTATAGCAATGCAAAAATTCATTTTTAATTCGAAATAAAAATATTATAATAGTTTCCATTCTGGAATCGCTACTGATTTATTTTCAAACTTAATCAGCTGAGCTGACCTGAATCACAGGGCTAAATTAAATTAGGTTAATGATGTTCACGTTAAGTCCGAATTAAATTAATTTAGAATGAAAAACTATGGAGAACGGTTAGGAGTCTATTCGTTTTCCACTAGCCTGTTGGGAGATGCGTATCATCATGAATTTGCTAGTAATCAAATACAAGCAAATTCATTGAGTTGGCGAGATAACACATAACGGTCTATTGATGAAGTAAACTAAGACTATACACCGAGTGACCGAAACTACACCAAGTGCATCACAAAGTTGGTAAGCGAAAAACTACTATACTGTACCAAGGAGGAGTCATACTAAGCAGCTGAATCAGAATAGGATATATCGAAATGAGTTTCGAGTTTTTGATGCATTGAAATTGTGACATGTTTCTTTTCCTGTAAATGTATATCATGAATTCATTGATATGCTTCAGAAACATCCTTAATCGAATGTAAAAAGAGTCGGCGAACGAACACCGAATTAACTGATAAAATTGGACATGCAGACACATCAGTCTGCGAAAGATTGACGCTATCAAGCAACTACTCTTAAAACCTGCTTATTGATTTTATTTTTTTGAGAAGGGCTCATCCGTAACTAATCAAGTTGAGCAATTCGCGGATTTTACAGGTTAGTATTTTGTTCTCGAGCTAGTACACATTCAAAGTGAATCATTGACTAATACAATCCAAATTATTATGTATCTGAAAAATCTTCAGATAATCATTACAATCGTATCATCTCTTTAACGTAGTAAAAGTCATGAAAGGGTCACTAATCTGAACAAACATTTATCTTCATTTCTAGAACAGCACTCCACTACGAAATTGGACCTTACTTGGAAAATATTCGCATCGGGAAGTTAGTTATTCCTGGTTAGTGTTACCCGATTCTTCCAGCGGTTTCAGTTTATTATAGATCTGGAGGCAAGAGTACTTGCGGTGTGAAAAATTAACGAGAAATTATTTAAAAAAAAAAAGACATGCTGAATTATCTTATACAAAGTGTCTTTGGTACCGAATTGCATTTACTGCCGATAAAACGATGGAACAGACGTCTTCTTAATCCAGCTTTAATACGGACTGATTGTCTCCATTTCGCACCATTTAAAAAATTCATGTCGAATTTTGAATCAACCTAAAATACTGCATGAATAAAATGTATTAGTAAGTAGTTAGGGTTTTATTTTCCGCATGCTTACTGCGATATGTTAATTACATAATTCTCATTGAAAAAGATAAACCATTACATAAATCTATTTGCACTGCAAATGAATTTGTGAATAGAACACTTAAGTAATATTTCCATTCATTCAAAACAAATATGTAACACGTTTTTCAAAATAAACCAACCACAATTTTCAGTATAAATCTTCAACTCATAAAATTAAAAACCATCCAAAAATTTAACTCGAATGTATTTCATGTAAATCGTTCAAAACACTAAAGCGATAATTAAATAGAAAATATAAAAACATAGAACAACTTCGTATTAAAATAATTGGTTTCAAAATACACCTACACCCTCATAACATTCTTTCTCATGGCACAAATGTAGCTAATTAATAAAAAAATGCAATTACATAGTAGTAAATAGAGACCATAAAACCCGCAAAAATATGCGGATCATTTTATTTCTACATTTTCCCAATAAATGAAAAAAAAATTACTCTACGTAATAAGTAAAACTAAATAGTAAAAATAATATTAATAAAAACAATTTTTTACATAATTTTTAAAACAAAAAAAGTAAATAGAATTATTTTCTTGTAAATTAGGCAAAAAAAAGAAATAATTTTGTAATAGAACTATTTAGTTTTTAGCCTAAACCCATTGCGTGATTTGCGCAAAGAAAATACTAGAATAAGATAAATAACATATTAAATAAAAGAAAAGAACAACTAAACAAGACATATACATTATAAACAAAAAGTAAACAGAAAGAAAAATATACTATATATTAAAATTCTGCACTAATAAATAAAACGATAGGTTTCGCTTGATATCTTATTGGAGAACATTCAACTTAAAAAAAAATTTGAGCGTTTTAAGTACGCAATGCGATATAATCAGATTCGAATCTTCAATACTTTTCAATATCAACATAAGAAATTCGTTGAAGTTCAAACCATACAAACTGAATGTGTACTTCGAATTACAATTGTATCTTTTTTTAAGATTGTACTGTTCTGTAATGAGATTATCATGACACATCTATCAAACACAATTTTAACATACAGGGTTATATATAAAAATGATCGTTATTTGTTGCTATACTAAATATGATGAGAAGAACCTACAGGTCGATTAAATTTTTAATTTTTAAATTATATATCCATTAATAATTTTAGTTAAAATTTGTTTAAGAAAAGTGTGAAGTATATTCCATCATGCTTGGTATTCTGGAACAACATTATTTTAATAAATATCTTCTTTAATATTTTGTTTATACTCAAAAATGTAAAATTTATAATCTGGATCCAATTGGAAAAATAATGGGACGACGGCAAGCTTAAATTGGATCTGAGCTAATAATAAAATCTGTTTTCGTCCTTCGAAAAAACTCAAGAAGTCTTTTTTGACGCAAATTTTTTGGAGAAAAAAATTCCTAAATTTCATTTATCTCAAATGGATTATAAGATCTTAAAAGAGCAAAAATCTAAAACTACTACGAAAATTCGACTTCTTTTTTCAAACACGAACCAAAGATAGAACGAAGGCCTAAAAAAATAGACGACCTAATGAAATCTTTTCTCACATGTGAATTTTTGAAAATTTTTAACTTTATGGTGGCATTTTTTCATTTAATTTTCCTCAAAAATGTTTGTTTATTCAAATATGAATTTTATCCGTTCAAAGCTGCTCCGCCAGGTATAATGCACTTCTTGAAACCAATTTTAAGGCTTTTTATCGTTGTGAATAGAAACAAGTAGCAGGCAGTGATGCTAATTTAGTGCTTTCAGCGTTTAATTCCAAATCTCAAAATTTTGTCTCAGCGGACTAAAATTAGTTTTACCGCTTGCGCGTTATTTGAATATTCCTGCGATTTATATCAAAAAATAAAGTTTTAGTGCCTTTAAGTTGAAATTAACGCTCAAAATTTCATATTTTAGTGCTCGACCAAGAAAAATACTTGGCAACACTGGTAGCAGGGGCCATGTTCAGCAAATATGGAGGACAAGGCATCATAACGACGTCGTTTTCGGTCAAAAATTCACGGACAGGCAGTCCTGGTACAATTGCCGTAAGTTGTATGCTTCACGCAAACAGAGCCCAATTTCTTCATTCAGCAACTTTTGAGCTACATCCATTCGACAGTACTTTTGATTGAAATTGAACCACATGCAAACATCATAAGCAACGACTTTGATAGTGATTCGACAGTTGACGAAAATCATTTGCTCGCTTATTCGACGTTTCATCGGCAATTACTGTGCTAGGGAGTCGAAAACGTTTATCAACTTCAACATCTTTTCGGCCCTCGTGTATATTTGTTTATTCATAGAAGACTCGCCAGAATTAATATTACAACATTTCCAATACGGCGTTTCACTTTATTCCAATCTTAAAGCAAAATTTAAAACAGATTCTTTCTTCTTACTTTATTCAGAAGTAAAACTAGCGGAGCACTCCAAAACACGTGTAAGCATCCACCGATATTAAAGCGCAGGTTAGTGTAATGTCCAAAATCTTTCAGTGAATACTAGTAAAATCGAGATGATGCTGTTCACTAAAAGTGAAAAGTACCTCAAGTGAGATGACCATGCACGAGGCTAAAGCCTTCAGCTGAGGTGAAGTTTCTGGGTGTAGTCTTGAACCCGACGCTTGTCTGCAAACATTATCCAAAGGGATTTTCTCGCAACCTGCGGGAGAATCTAGGTACTTAGTCCCAAAATGGTGCACTGGATCACACAAGTATTCATCGCCCCTACCTGATCTATGGAGCAGCTGTGTGGGTGGCTGGCACTCAGAGTACTAAGCTGTGGCTCTCAAAACTCCAACGGCTAACGTCTGGCTAGTACTCGTATAGGAGTAACGGGTGCAATGATCCTTTTGCCACCTCTCGATGCCTTTATTGAATGAGGCGGTGAGGAGTATTACCGGATCCGGGTGATACTAGAAAGCATTTCCAATTCGAAACAAACCATCAGCAATCTCACGAGCATCAGGTTGTTCAACGTACTGCGTGAATTAAACAAATATGAGTAGACGCTATGACACCGAACTTCTACCACTTCGGTAAGAACAAATCAACTGAACCGTTAGCCGAGAAGTATAATATTTTATAGGGACGGGTCCTTAACAGAAAATCAATCGGGACCAGGGTCTTTCTGAAAAGCTCAACTGCTGAAAAGTAGTTCGTTCTCCTTAAAAAGAGAAACTAAGGTATTTCGAGAAGAGGTCTACGCAATCTTTCTAGTCGGACAGCCTAGCAGCTATTAAATCGCACGAGTAGGGTCGGCAATACTCTTCTGTGGTCCTGAGCCAGCTGAACAGATATCCTACGTGGGCATTAAATCAGGCAAGCACAGAAAGTTGACCGAATGGCAAAAAGGCTGTTGGAACGATCTGGAATACTGGCTGATAATCAAAAATGCTTCCAACTGAGCTAAGTTTCTTCTAGATAGATAGACGAAGAGGTCTCACTTTCATATTTGATATTTTAACTGTAGGCTGCAAGACATTTGTATGGGGTTGAAAATCCTAGATTCTTCCATATGTGACCAATGCTGTAAAGAGGAGAAGTACGCACAAACGTTTTTATGAGAATCGGCAGTTTTTGCTCGAACAGGACTGGCCACATTGGATGTTAAAACTCCAGAAGGAGTGAGAAGCTCATAGATATTGACCTAGCCAAAGTGTTAGTCAGTCTGGGTGGCTTAGTGGCTAGAGCACTTGCATCAGGTTCGAATCTGCTTGGCGACAAATAATTTTCGAGAATGGGATTGGGTGCCGGACTACCAGTTCACTCAGCTGTAAATGAGTACCTGAGTTAAAATCGGGGTAATAATCACGTACGAGCGTGTGGCTGACCACTTCACCTCCTAGTGTTCCGTTGGTCTAGTAAGGAAGTAACTCTAGCATTACTTCAAGGTCTAGGCCCAATTTGGGCTGTTGTGCCATAGATTATTATTAAAGTATAAGGCTTCATCAAGAAGTCGAACGGGCTAGGGGAAACTGAAAGGACTTCCTAAATCAAAAAAAGCTTGAGGAAAAACAGCCGCGTAGCAATTATACTTGCCTACTTGAAAAGTATGAACCCTGGACCCAACTAATATGAATTTCGAAAGAAAAGAAAAAGCCTCCTTCGCAGTTACTTTGCGTTTACTGTATGAGAAGCAAAGGGTTCGCCGAGCTGAACCTAGCCAAGATGTATAAATCGCTATGTGGTTCAACCGGCTTGGGAAAGCAAAGGTTAGTTCTGATGAAGGAGAAACTCACAATCGGGAAACAGTCAGGGTACAAATTTCGCAAGAAATCAAGCCTAAGGGCTTGGGGAAAGTGCATACTAAACACTGTTAATTTTCTTAACGAAAGAGGCTGATATGGGTCTCGTTGTTGTACTAAATGCCAATACCCTTGACACCCTAATGGTGGCACCTTTCATAATCATCAAACATCCATATTGAATGCCTATGTCGAGATATAGTAACATAGCCATAGCCAAAGAAATGTGTTAACTGGACTTCTGCAGCCCCCTTTTTTATCAAATCTAGTAAAGTGTTTAAATCCGACTTGTAATTAATCAGCTAATGCAAAATAAATAAATGACAAAACCGATGATGTTGATCTGATTTAAAAGTAACACATTTAAATATTTATTATATCTACCATTTATACTTTTAAAAATTTTTATTCCTAGCAAATTCTGAATATTTTAATCTTCTCGTTACCTCTGGCACGATGGAAAAAGCTTTTCTTGAGCATCATTTTATTAATTAATAAGTACAAAACATGTTTTATGTAAATAATTATATTTTTAATCTGAAGAGTTGCAATCACTAACCCGAACAAACGTGGAAATATAGAAAGGAAGACGTCCATTTGGTAACGGATTTCATTATGCAATTTCTTTACATTACATATAATATGTTTAATTTTCTTTAAACGTGAATAATCTTGGATTCTATCTGAGCAAAACTGGTTAAAGGCAGCAATGTAAAAATTCTAACATGCTGGCAACAACAATAACTCGCATTGACTTCCTAACCAAATTTTAATTTAGGTAAATAATTCGATAATTTTATTTTTCTCAATTTAAATTCTATTTTTAAATATATGGTAATTACATGTAAAATAAATTTGTTACATCTTATTTGATTGAATAATGTATATTTAAAAAAAATAATAATGTTTAATGTTTAGGATTACTGCTAAATTTACTTTAGAGAATATCATGTAAATATTTAGGAATGGTTTAAATTATGAATGGTCCGGAAGAGTAATTAAGGACTTTAGGTTGTGTTTCAATGAATGAAAATTGAATAAATAAAAATATACATACTTACAAATACATGAAAATAAAGTGTAATTCTCATTTCATGACTTGTGTAAAAAAGTAATACTAGGTTAATAAAGGTAAAGTAAAAATTATATCCTTTGACGAAAGATTGTAATTTAGATAAAAGTGCATATTTAAAATACCCACATACATAGTTATATTATAATACAAAATAAGTTCTCTACAAACAAACAAAATCAAAACAACATTCACTCCAACTTTTTCTTGAGTACGAAGTAAGTTTCGATGGCGAAACTTTTGTATGATTTCCTTAGAGGATATGCTCTGAACCAAATCTCATGCGAATTTAAAAAAGAGAGCAAAATATTTATTATAATATTTTAAAAATTTCTATTAACTAATGATTTGTTTAAATACAATTCGGTTTTTCAAGCATGAAAGCCAATAAAGTCTAATGATGCTTTTCGTAAATTAAAAACTTATTTAAAATTGATTTAATTAGACTGTGTAATGAAAGTGTTTAAGAAATCGAAGTAAATGATGTACTATACTAGTTATTACATAAATGTAAAGTGGGCAGAAGGAAAACGATAAAATCGTATTATTAGTTTGTTAAAGCCTAAGATAAAGAAAAATTTATAATGTTTCTATAAATAACAAAAATTACATAAAAAAAAAGAAATATAAAAAACATCACTCATCAGTGTAATAAGAGGAGGTAAAAATTTTAACCTCAAATATAATCACACAAAAACCCACATTATTAATATGTTTGTATTTATATTTTATGAGAAAATATATTATATAGAAAACTTTAAAAAAAATGTAAATATGAATTTTCTATTTACCAGAAGATTTTTTGTTTTTGCAGTGATTCGGCACTAGGATGCAAGGGTGCCCATAGAGGGAGGCAAGAGGGGGCACTTGCCCCACCTGTATTCTACCTTCCAGTATTTTAAAAACCATTTCGTCACTTGAATAATATTTTTTTCTGTAATTAAGACCTTTTAATTGTTCTATTAATTTGTTAAACTACTAACAAATAGTTACTAAATCAACGCCCTTTACTGTTTTCAATAAAAAATTAAAGATATCTTTTATATATTTAAAGAAATTTCACTGGTTAAAAATTAAAGTTTTCTTACTTACTGCTGAAAAATTGGATTGTAATTCAAATTTAAGTAGACAAATAAAATTAAGATTAATAAGGTAAGGTAAATATTTTGTTGGAAGACGTAATTGAATTTCTCACTCAGGATTTTTTCGTCATACAAGTTTAGTACGACTTATGACAAATAAAGGAAAACCCAAAGGTCTTAATGGTTTCCTGAGATAAAGTACCCATCTGCTCATATATTAGTTTTTTTTATACATCCTTTCAACTTTGTGCTGGGAAAGAGGGTGTTTTCAAATATGCAAATTTTTTAATTTATTTTGATTAAATTAGCAAGATCAGAAGGATATTAGTAACATTAGTTCGTAATGTTTTGTTAAACCACGGCTATCATTTTTTAGTGGCACTTTATTAAAAAAAAAGAATTGCTCAATTATGAAATGGTTAAAATTAATGGTAAGTAACTTCGAAAGTTTTTAAGCTAGAGCGATTCTTCTTAGCATTTTCAACAGCCTGAACACGGTTACAACTAATTCCAAGTCTTTAAGTTGACTCACCAGAAAGCACTAATTTTTTTAAATATTTTTGTATGGCAGCCTAAAACTGTATCTTCATTTCACTCTGTTTTCCAGTTTCGATGCTTTCAAAATAAGTGCTCCCCTCGCCGATAATTTAATCACATAAAAAGCTTTTATGCCCAATACGTTCTGTTCCGTAGTTACCGCTCCTTCGGGAAAAAATAAGAACCATTTTTATTAAGAAGTTTTGTGTGGTAGCTAATTGAAAGAGAACCGCAATATTGTCAGTTCCTGCAATATAATAATAGTTATATCGTACAAAATTTTTAAATTCCAGTACATAACTATCATCACTTGTTTTGAGGAATTTTGTATGCGATGTACCTGAAGAAGTTGGGCGATTTTACTTACTAACGGATTCTAAGTAAAGTTTCAACTTCTCTGTATTTTTTGCCTATCTCAATCTCCAGGTGCGCTGATATTATTTGGTGTGACAGAAAAGGTTCAATGATTCTTAACTAAGTGAAATCCACATTCATTCTATTCGTCACAAGATGTAGCTCCCGAAATTGCAAACTCATTTTATAAGCCATAGTTCTTCTTTTCTTCTACTTTTTAGCTACACTTTAAATCATTGTAATCCATTTTCCTTATGCAAATTAAACACTAATCACAAATAGCTTCAATTTATGCACAAAGAAACACTTTGAATTACTATGGTTGAAAAGATATGCGATCTGAGCACCAACTCAACAGAAATATTGTACAAATAATTTTTACAAATATTTATTGGAACGAAATAAACATCTATCTATCTATCTATCACTGTAAAAGTCTTCAGAATGTAAACGTTTTCCAGGATATTCAAGAAAAATAACTTCACAAATAATAGATCGAATATGGGGCAGAAACTCGGAAGAATATTTTTGCCATTCTTGGACTATTTAACAACAGACCTTAGAAGTCGATTTAATCAGCTATGATTTCGGGATTACAGAAAGTGTTACCCGTATGCTGCAGAAGACATCAAGAAATGCGTCTAACAATGGTGTTGATTCAGAAAGTGGAAAAAGTTGATATGCTGATGGGGCCGTCACCTGCAATACAAACTGTAGTTGAATGCAGCGATTTTTTTCTCCAAATATTCGGATCCTTCGTCGTATTTTGGCCACTCTATCGGTGTCAACTGCAACTCCAGAAAGATAATGTTCTACATTGCGTCGCCAGAAGACGAGAGAGACTCGATAGGACAGAACAGGCTTCACAGAACACAGACATAATGAAATTAATCCAGAAGTATCCACACCGGGAGAACCCTTGCTTCTGAGCAAGAATCGTACTTATTGAGATAGTAAGACATTACGTTTTAATCTTAACATTTAACTAGTTAAATGTCATTTATAATATTGTTGCGAGCTAGGGGTACGACGGTATTTCAAGTAAAACACAATACGGTTAAAATCAATAGAAGTAACAATGCTTTATTAAATCGCATTATTGGCATGCTTCTCATGCGCTCAAAACGGCCGACATAAGCCTCGCTGCTGCTGTCTGGAAGGCTTGCCACTTGTGGGTTGCGTAGCATATATGGGTCACGGAGTATGCCAAGGTCGGAGCTTCTCCGCAGGCATCTGCAACCTCAGCACGATCGACTTCGGAGCGTGGACAGTACTGTCTTCAATCTCGTTAGGACTGAACGCGTCTTCCTCATGTTTAAAGCTGTGAAGAAACTGCTTGAAACAGCCATGACCACTAAGCGGCTGCCACATAAAAGTCTACTTCTCCACCTGTCGATGTTCGGATTCGGAATCAAAGTAACGTCCATCTCCCATTGTTTGCCATTCTTTCATGATGATTTCGATGTTTCGCTTGCTGCTGCGTAGATATGCTGAAGCTCACAATCCAATATGTCTATCGGCAGCATGCGAGAGGGGGCAAAGTATTCGAGAAGTGTAGAGTTTTCTACGCTATTGTATATGGAAGACTGTAGTTTTCCCTGGAGACTTCGATGTCATTGATGAATGATTTGTTCGGTTTGCCAGATTTCGCGGTTGAATGTAAACCTGCTATGAAGTCTATAAAATTTTTTTGGGAAGCAATAGTTTATTCAAACGGGCACCAATTACCGTCTGAAAAAGAGTCGAAGGAGTGTATCCGAAGATGTTTGCAGGATATTCCCTGGAGGTTCTACTCTGTATGCTTCTTATGGCAATGCATACACGAGCAACTAAAAAATTGCTCATAACCGGTTTTCTTGCTACATTTGGTTGACATTTCATTCGAATAAGTGCTCACTGCTTACGTCTCTACTCTCTATCAACATTTACGAAAACTGTTATCTGCTCTAGCATATTTCGTTTCACATTTTTAATCGAAACCGACCCATACGAAAAAGTTCTCTCCTATTCTACGTAACAAAAAAAACGAAACAATTTTTTGTAGCTTAAATACAATAAATTCTCTTTATTAATTTCACCACATGCTCAAGACTTTACTTCAATTTAGTAACTAACGATGCGTATTTCTTTCAATATTATTAAAACTAATATTTATATATAGAATATAAAAATTTAGTACGAATGGCTAAGGTTAAAATTAACTTTTAACAAAATGTATCAACATTTATGTAAGAAAGAAAATTAAAATAAAACACTAAAATGCGAAGTTTTCAAATTTCTGGAAGATCTAAAACGAATTACTCATAAAAACGTCCATGTCTTTGTCCATTCCGATTCGCGTTGTTGACATGTACTGATCGAGTTCCTTGTCCAAATCTTCCTTCTTGATATCCTGTTTTGGCGCTAAAATTAATTCATATTATAATATTGACTTTGATTGTGTATACTTTAAAATCGAAACCGATTGGAAAAATATTTCACGAAGCGACCAATTGTAGATTTACAAACCTGAAGCACGAGTTATACCTCTCCCACGACCACCACGACCCCGAGCTATACCTCGACCCCGACCACGGCTACTGCTACGATTACCTTTATTGATGTTACTATTACGACCTAGTCTCGTTTCGGAATTTCCTGCACGAATTTCGGATCGGCTTCTTCCTCGTTGTGTAGTATTGCCTCTATAAGTTATAAAAAAAATCGACCGTTACAAAAAATTAATTTCGATTGTCACACAAAACTACAAACCTTCCTCTTGGACGACTAATTCGACCCCGTCTAGCACCACTTTTTGGAGTATTAGCAAGAGTTGCGGTCGAATTCCTCCTCTTAAATATACGGCCTTGTGCAACACCGCTTCGGCCTTGGGCAACGCCACTTCGACCTCGTGCAGCACCGCTTCGGCCTTGTGCGACACCACGGCCAGGCCTGCTTCGAATATTTGCAGCTCGTATACGATCTCGGACCATAGGCACTCTTTTCACGCCTAGACGGCTACTAACAGAACTACTGCGTCTAACGCCTTGCTGTTGTTTGCCATTGGCAGCTTGAAATGGTTTTCTTACAATTCTTCTTCGCTGCGACAAACTTTCCAGTCCTCTTTGTGGCAAATTTCTTTGTCCTCTGTTCAGATCACTTTTGCTATTTGATCTTTTCAGATTTATTCTTGAATTAGATCGTTTCAAGCTTGCTGTCGAATTTGATCTTGTCAAATTTTGTCGGGAACTGGCTCGAACAATAGTGTTTCGATTTAGCCTGCGACGTGGTGTCTGTCCGCCAGACGAATCAGCACGTCGTGTTCCCAACCGACCAGCAAGACTTGAGGTGGAATTCGACCGCCTCAAAGCGGGCTGTACTAAGTCGGCTTTCATTCTGTGGAAATTTTATTGTTTTTAGAGAAATATATTTTGACCATACTTCCAATAACCACTATTGGATTTGTTAAATTCTCTTGATTTGGTATTTGATAGAATTCTTACGTTGCTATATTGGATAGGCTATTTGATCGTGAAATTTTTCCATTTCGTGCTAGCCGTAAGCCAATGGCGCCTTTTTTTATGCCAATTCGATTGCGTATACGTTGCCTACTAGGCAAGTTCGGCTTCATACTTCTCTGTAAATTTCAGATCAACATTAGATCGTATTGTACAATTCTTTTTTTATAGTATTTGTGGATTTTATGCATTACTCTTTTCAGTTTAAGTGCTGCCTGCATTTTGTGTTTCTTATCCAATTGTTCCAAAAATTTACGATTTGCTACTGAAGCTTTTGGTACATTTCTGTCTTGAGACGACGCACTTTGAGTTCTGCGTCTTGGCGATTTCTGTGGTAAAGGCGACTTTGGCCCAACCGATTGCATAACTGTAAATCGGTCATTTAACGATATTTTTGTCGTATTGTTTATATGAATTTTATTGATTGACATTTTGTTTGTATTCTGAAAATAATAATAAAAAAGAAATTGATTAATATCAATTAGTATAGTTGCCGCTTAGTGCTAGTCGCCGGAGTAGAACGATTTCAGTCGTATCATAACGTTGGCAAATGCAAAAATACTTAGAAACGCGTCGCCTGAATCGACAGCAGTTGATTTGTTATGGTCAACTTTGCTGTTCTGATGGATCGCATTACAGCCCACAGAACTAGAAATTATTAACGCCTGCTAGTATAGCGCAATACATGGCCCGATTTCTAACCATCCCATCCCTAAAACTCACTTACTGTACAACACTGCGTAATAAAAGCTAACATCCTAGGTTCAGTTCGGTCGGGGCTTAAAATAAAATACTTAGGAACGGCTGACTGTTTTCTGTGTCTACACTCGACTTGCTTTTTAGGCAGTTATCTTATTCGATTCCAGTGAAGCGTTCGAAGGGTGCTTACCACACGATGAGGAGGGTCACCAGTCCCGAGTTGCAAGTAAACCAAAGGTTGTGGTAGAAGTGGCAACCGGAGGTTCTATTTCTGGTACCAGGGAGTGAAGAAGCAATCAGCAGAAAGTCAATCCGAGTCCGAAAAGGACTGTGCGATTAGCCCCCGAGACATAAATCAAAACATTACTGTGCACTTGTGAAAAATGTTTAAAATTGTCTGCTGTAAGCAACCCATAGAGATACTGGAGACGAGAAGTCACCGGTTTTGTATAAACGCTTTGAAGCCAGAGAAGTGAGACAAAACAGGGTCGTTATATCAAATTGTTTTTGTTTAGCGTATTTCAAGAGCGGGACATAATATAAATGTGAGTGAGAAAAAACAGGGTCGTTATGTCAATTGTTGTTGTTTTACGTGGAGTGAATGCGACGACGTCCGCCTTCAATTCAATCGCTGCTTGTCATCTCCAGTATATATATCTCTATGAAGCAACCAAACACATAGATTGCCAATGGGTTCGTTGTTCTCCATATTTTTGGGAGAAAGATACCCGTACGGTCAAGCCTAATTTTGGTGAATCAATGTCTAGCTAAGGTACTCCTATCCTTGAGTAGGAGAAACTTTGTTCTACTTAAGCTCAGAGTAGGCCAGAGCAAACTAGAACCTCAGGGCCGTATTATTCACTTCGGGTTATTTTCGCCTTAACCAGCTGTTAACTTATCCGGGACATTAACTTTAACCACTGGTTAATTTCTCTGGGTATACAATTGTATTATTCACCTCTGGTTAGCGATTTAATAGGTCCAGACCTATGGTTATCTTAACGGCTGGTTTTCCAGTTTTCCATTATTTCTCTAGTCGAACGTCAAAATTTTTATTAATTATTCAGAGAATGTGACATTTTTCTTTTTGTGTGAATGTTTAAATTGGTATTTTCAGGAAAAATAAGAATTTTTGGCTGCGATTTTATCATGGTTGCGGATCTGGGAGCAGTACAAACGATGTGTGCAATGCACAGTTTACACGTTCAACGAGAACCATCCCATTTGATTCCGACAGTTTTCTGAGTGTGTGCCACCGGGTGATTGGATTTCATAGTGCGTACAACAGTCTATTGAAGGCTTGTATTTCCCAACCCAAATCCTTGGAGCTATTAAATTTAAAATTTCTTTGTTGGGTAGTTTGAGTGGGCCCCTTTAAGTGATTGCGTTTTAGGCGAAAAATTTTGATATTTTTATCTCGAGAATTTCAGAAATTTGGAACTTACATAGATCAATGATATTGTACCCAATTGGAATAAATCTTTTTATATGAGTGAAGGGGTTTGGGAGTTCAGAAGAAGACAATGCGGCCGAAACGCTCGAAAGCTGATATCGAAACATTCTAAAATCCACATCCTCTAAACGGTTAATTTCACAAAGTTGAAACTTAGTGGTTACTTGTGGACTAGGTACTTGGTGAAAAGATCGAAAATAAAATTTTGAGAGTGGTCAGTGGCGTGGGTGGGTGATGAAAAACTTTGTTTTGAGATGTCTTACAAATTAATTACACCAGAAAAAAGGAAATTTGGCTTATGGAGTGAGACACTTGTACACCCCGAGCTATTCACCGCAAGCAAATGCTTCGGAACGGGTTAATCAGTCCATCCTGGCCGGACTACGAGCTTTCATCAGTGATGACCAGACACGATGGGATGAAAGCCTAAGCAAAATTGGATGTGCACTTCGGAGCTCAAACCATCAAGCCACTGGGTTTTCTCCTTATCAGGTTTTGTTTGGCAATCATATGAACTGCTGAAGCGTTGGGATAGTCAGGTGTACAGTTACGGTCTGGGGAAGGAATTCCTAT
This sequence comes from Beris morrisii, assembly GCA_951812415.1. NCBI lineage: Eukaryota > Metazoa > Arthropoda > Insecta > Diptera > Stratiomyidae > Beris > Beris morrisii. The sequence continues at coordinate 104,418,394 of OX638312.1, read as the reverse complement.
CGTGTGACAGCTAGCATAAGCGAAAATAATGGCCGCACATGAGGACAGTAGCAGGCGTTATAACCTGCGCTCGACTCAAACACAATTTTGTGTAGGACAGCAAATATTCAGAAGAAACTTTTCTGTGTCCACAGCGGCACAGAATTATAACGCTAAGCTGGCGAAGAGGTTCCTCAAGTGCAGGATTCGTCAAGTGCTTGGTAACTCACGATATGAATTGGAGGATATAGGTGGTAAACGTATTGGGATTTACCACTCTAATGCCGGTTTTCCACCAAGCAGACAAGTTATGTTTTTGTTTTGTTCATGTTTTTGAAAGCACGGAAAACAAAAACTCGAACTCGAACAAATCTAAAACACTGTTTCAACCAAACTGACAGTGCTCAATCGCAGTTTTGTTTTCAGTATCTCCACGAAGCGGTCTCAGTAAGAAAACACACCGAAACCTTTTGAAGTTACCGCTTCTGGTCGGGACACGAAAAACAGAACAGAAACAGTCCAAAAAAGCTCGAGTTTGTAAAAAAAATTATGAAAAGTCAAAGATTTGTTTTTTTCGACATGAGCTTTTACTGAGTTTTTGTTTTGTCCGTTTGGTGGAAAACCGGCATAAGGATCTGAGGCGGTGATTCGGCGGAGAAAAGTGATCCTCAGTCGTGCGCACGAGACTCCAGACACGCGCGGGTTCCTATTTTTTTTAGACTGTTCGGCGTTGAAGGTTAATGGCGATCAGTCTAGGGGTGTTGGGTCGCCCGAGTGAGTGCTGTGTACGAAGAAAAAAACTGATCGAATTTTTATTGGGATTGAATGAGTAGGCTGTGGAGAAAAGAAAAAAAAGAGGTGGGTTTTTTTTGAGTTTATGACAGGCAGAGTTTGGATTTTGGGTTGTTTTTTTTTGAGCTGATTTGAAGGAGTTTTTGGTTTTGGGTTTGCTTCGAGGGTGACTTGACGATTCTCAACTTCTCAATTTTTGGAAGATTTTTCTACCGCCAACGAAATCGGAAATTATTAAAAACAGTAGCACACTGTCGCGATCGATACAAAAAGAATGTGAACAATTAACTCGATCCTAGGATACTAACACTAAAATCATCCGGAATTGCAATTTAGAGGTCCGTACCGAATAATAAAAAAAAACACCTACCTCTCCTCGCAATGGCCAAATATATAAAATGAATGAAATATATAATTACAATAATAAAGTCATGATTGAACTTGACGGAATAATGTAAGTAATATAATAAAAAAAAAAATCATAAAGTGGAAATAAGAAAAAGGGGTAAGTTTTTTTTTTGGTTTGGTAGTTTGATTTATCAATTATTAGATATTAAAAATGACAGGCTAAAGGCCATTTAATGGACCCTCACGGGTAATTGTTTCTGTCCCTGAACCTGTATATGGGGACACGACGCGGATATTCTATTTTGGAATGTCGTGGCCGAGGCAGGGTGGGCAGAAAGGGCGCTACAACACCAGAGCGCCCTGCCAAGTCTCAAAATCCATCGCTTCTTGGTCTCTCATGACCTATTGGGAAAGATATCCCAAATTTTAACACCCTTAATAAGTCGGCGCGACTATTTTTTGTTGTATAGGCCTAGGGTTTATGGTCTGATTTTTCGAGCAGCGTCCCCCCCCTCCCGCCCACAGCAGCAGCTAGCCCGGACGCCAGCAAGCGCGTCGCTCCAGCTCGAACTTCAGCCACCAATTTGGACGTAGGTGAAATTGGCCCACTGATTCCCGTACCTTACCTGACTTTTTTAAGACGAAATATTCACTCCAAGGCCTCCGTTCACAACAATGTTTAAGGATGGATGGAGGATTTCGCTGAATATAATTTTTTTAGGGAGGCGGTGGATCATGGAAGGGATACATTTTTTTATAAAAAATCACATCTCATATCTCAAAAACTGTATAAGTTAGAATGTTAGAATTCATATGAGAGCTAGGCCTGCTACATCCCCAGCTGAAAACTGAAGGAAGAGGTGTAAGAGGTGAGGGAGAACGGTGAAAAAGAAAAAATTCATTTGGCTGCATAAATCGGAATCGGCAGAAACAGTCTTCGTGAAGATCGTGAATAATACAAAATTTGTCAAATCGCCGGCATCGTAGTAAACCGGAACTTTTCCACTGGTTAAATTTTTCTCCGGATAACTTTAATCACTGGTTACAAAACCAGCGAATCTCCGGCTAAAAACGACAACCGGAGGTGAATAATACCAAAACTGGAAATAATCAGAGGTTATAGATAACCCGAAGTGAATAATACGGCCCTCAGTTGGCCACTAAGAAATTAATCTGAGAAGCTGGGTAGACTGTTCTCTATAGTTACAGACACTAAACAGGCACAATATGCGGCTATTTAATTATTTACTTTTTCCATGAATATCCAGAAACAGGATCATCTCCAACGTCGTTGTAGGCGTAGTGCTAAGATCGCCTGTTGCTCCTGTCGAAGCTAGACGTTGAACCTTGCTGGATTTGTTGAGATAAATGGATTTCTCCAGCGCTCTCACCACACTAAAATTTCGAAAGTTAGGGATGGGATCTGTGTATGGCGTAGGAATGTAAGGAAAATTATGTATCCTTAATACCAAAAACGGCGTCCACTTGTACTGATTGCTCGGTCATGAGAGAAATGAAAAAACAAACCAATTTGCAAGAAAAAGATTCGCCGTTCGTCTGACTGGGCGGACGGGCACACAGCACACACTCTCCTGTGAAATATCAACCTGCTCCATCAAGAGAAGCACAAGGTTATGGGAGGAACATACAAAGGATCTATACTGGGACACACTACCCAGACTCCAACAGAAAAATAAATTCATAGGAATTACTCCACTACAAGAAGCAAGCAAGCAGTTGGATGGAAACAAAGTACAAATATTAAATGGAGAACTTACGAGCCATTCGCGCCTGAATGGAAAATAGGATGATAACCTGTGCAGGTTATGCCAAACAGATGCAGAAACATCAAACAACACTGTTTAAACGCGGGTGCCATTTACTCTTGAGTGAAATAGGGTTGAACGATGATCTCTACATTGAAACTCGAGAAAAATCAATGGGATACAGCAGAGTCACGATGCTTGCAGGAATCTTTCCGCCACCGATGAATCGATGGGTAAATTCGCAAATATGTTTGAGATTCTACGTGTATTTGTTTTTCCAGAGGGCATCCGGAAAAGTTTCGGGGAAAATAAGCTGTTTCCGAGATACAATAAAACCTGTCTAAAACGGACCCTCTATAAAACGGAAACCTGCCTTAACGGAAAAAAAAACTGGGAACGGAGCATTTTCCAATGCAAAACACCCTGTATAAACCGGAAATCTGTCTAACGCGGAAACGGAACGTTATTCGCGGAACGAATTTTTTTGCACAAAGCGGAAAACAGTTTAAATGTGAAATGAGTGGATATGAGTATGACTGACTGCAAGCAAGTGAAAGACGGAAAAATGCTTTTAATTTATTATGGAACTAAAGAGTGTTACAATAGGTTAGGTTAGGTTTAAGGGGCGCAGCGCTAAAACCACCACGCTCACTAGGCGCCAAACGGGCCCATTGCGACCCCTTCAGGTCCTCGTGGTCTATTCCATCACCTCAGAAACACTCCAATTCCCTGCAGAACCTGACTAATTTGTCATACCCTAACGACCTCAAATCCTCGATGCTTTCGAAGAAAAGGCTACCCAACCATTTCAGACGCCTCCTAGCGATCCCCGGGCATTCACACAGAATGTGAGTGATGTCCTCCACAGCATACAGATCATGGCAGAACCTACACATGTCCGATTCCGCAATCCCTAGCCGCATAGCGTGTTTCCTCAGCATACAGTGCCCCGTTAGTGCTCCGACGAGCAGTCGCAGTTTTCCTCTATCCCAAGTCAATATATACTTAGTCTTTTGACTATCCAGCTCGGGCCACAGGGATCTAGAAATCCTGCAGCTTGCCAGTCCTGCCCACCTAGAGTTGGCTGTCTTTTTAGATCACTCACCAATTTGCGCTTTGATGCCGCATATCGGTGGACAAACATCCTCCTCAACCCTACCATTCGATGCCGATCCCGATCTCGCAAGCTCGTCCGCTCTTTCGTTCCCTAAAATATTACTATGCCCTGGCACCCAGCAAATCTGTACTTTGTTCTGACTACAAAGTACCTTTTGCAAGAGTGTTACAATAACTCGTCAAATAATTTTTGACATCTGTTTTGAAATTTTGGTAGTTCAGTCTTTGACAAATTGTTGGTAAGGTGCAAAAAGCAAAACCAAGTAGCCAAAACGACCAAAACGTATTTTCTGATGAGGCTTACTTACAACCTCAACAAGCAGAATTGCAGAATACGGGCTGATGAAAATCCAAGGTCATTCTTTGAAAAGCAAATACATCCAGAAAATCTCACTGTGTGGTGTGTGCTTTGCGCTGCTGGAGTGATTAGTCCGTTTTTCTTCGAAAATGCAGCTGGCAATTCTATCAGAGTGAATGGGGATCGATACCGTGCCATGATCACCGACTTCTTGTGGCCAATATTGGATGATTATGACATCGACATGTAGTTCGAGCAAGATGGTGCGACGTGCCACACAACCAACGCAACAATGGAATTATTGCAGCAGAAGTTCCCCGAGCGAATAATCTCCAGAAACAGCGAAATCAATTGGCCACCGAGATCGTGCGATTTGACTCCGTTGCACTTCTTTCTTTGGGGTTATCTCAAAAGCAAGGTTTACCCCAATAAACCCATCACCATTCAACAACTGAAGGGCGATATAACAAACTATATTGGTCTAATTAAGGAGCAATTAATAATGCCGTGCAGTCATCAAAATTTTGGACAAACGGGCCGAGGTGTGCCGTAGGAGCCGTTGGGAGCATTAGATTGATATTCTTTTCTATACTTAATTGCCATGGACCAAATAATATTTTTTAAAAAAATTTTATTAACTCCATCATCCACTTGTTTTTAATTTTGATTTAACTTCGGAACGCGTTATTGTAACACCCTTTATTTGAACGGTTATATATTTTTATTTTTTGTTTGTTCACTATTTTTAAAGTACCCAAATATATATAAAAAACATATTGTATATGTACTGTATTTTCAAATCAAGAATTTTGCTCAGCAAAACTGTATAAAACGGAAACCTGCTAAAACGGAATGAAAAGTTGGGTACCACAGCATTCCGTTTTAGACAGGTTTTACTGTATCTGCAAAATTCTTTCTTTACCGACTGGGTTTTGGGTTACTGCGCCGCCGAACTGAACCCTTACATCAAATAAATAAGTTTGGAAAAGAATTACCGAAATGGAACCTCCCGTATTTTATAATTACCTACCCAAAGGAGCTGGACTGGGCGTAAATAGAGTTACTCAAATCCAATAAAATATTGTGGGAAAACAAACAATCGGTGTTAAAAGCGGGGCCATTTCATTGACGAGTTTTTGTGTGCCCGTAAGTCGATTCGACTTTCCCCAAAAATTTTGCATTTTTTCGTTGTTTGCCTCGTACTGCCGAAAAACATTTTGCTAAAAGAGGCATATCATACACTTTACTTGCATCACCTAATTTCGAAAATGAATCATATTTTCTAAAAATACACCATCCCGACTCCCGAAATAAATAGAAATCATTTCCGAAAGTTTTTCATAAGAAAAAAATTTTTTGACCCCGAAAAAATGCGGCCGTCTTTGACGTTCACTCGCCCTCGGCGAAAATTTTGCTAACTTTTTAATTTCTTACCTTGTTTCCGCGAAACTCCAATGGATGCGATCGATTTCACACACTTATCGAATTCGTTTCAAGCCGCTACACTTTTCATCACACTTTGCAATTATTTCTGAATTTTTTCCGTTTTCCTTCCGCAGAATATTACTCACTTAGAAGTTCGAACACGAATAATTCGTAAAATGAAACCAACTAAACTGCACAGGCACACATTGCACTTAAATTTCAATCATGGCGGACTTTATTTTCGGCCTGTTCGATCTTTTACAGTTCAGCGGACGGTACGGCAGTTCCGAAAGTAATTTTTGCGGAAGATGTCGCTGTACTGTGTTTTTTTTTTCATTTGACGTTGACATTTCATTCTCATGAAAATTACCAGCAAAAAAGAAGGCAACTAAGTTGAAACTTGTCTGGCGTTCGGGTGCCGAGTTTGAATCGAAACGAATTATGCCCGCCCGAATAGCAGCGGCCGGCCCGAAGTTTTTTATCTAATTCAAAGTTGTTCGACCAGAGCAATGGACCATTAATCAAACCGCACACTCGGCAGCAGAGCAAGTAAACAAAACGCTTCAGTAGTTGAGAAGAAGCAGATATTACGGCGCCACTATGGGAAATATCGTTCCGGACGTGATTATTTGGTGAGTAGAACGGAAATGTGGAGGAGTTTGACCGGCATCTAGTTAATAAATTAATACGCGATTTATTCTGTCGTCTTTCAGCGCGTTTATACTCGGAACGCTCGGAATCGTTCATTTGCTCTCGAACTTCCTGCGTTTGGGGTTACGGGACGGCGCATCCGAGCTGACCTTGACGCAAATCATCGACCAACATTCCAAGGAGTATGGCTGGCTGATAAAGTTGGGAGTGAACTGTTTCGGGTACAGTTGTGTCTTTGTGCCCGGCTTCCTGATCTACAAATATACGAGCAAGACGAATTACATAGAAAAGTCCGGTAAGTTGATGGCTAATTGGTTTTTAGTACGTTCAAACTGCGACCCTTCGTGAACGATCCTTGTCTTAGGCTTTTTTCAGCCGAAAGTAAGCCTGGCTCGGGTGCAACTTCGTTTAAGCTATCGAAATTCAATTTCCAAACCAATGTTTATATAGCTGTGTAAACAATATGCTGGTAGTGAGTGCGGGCGGGCTTAAATCAAAGAATTTGTAGTACCTTTAATCCGTATTGCACAAGCACTAGAGCATCTTAAGAAGGTCAGTGGTGTCTGGTGTTACGTGTCCAGTGGCAGTGGTAACAGAAAAAGCCTATCATGAAATTCAAAAGAAATTCTATTGTTTATTTCGTTATATTTTTGTTATTTATTCAGTCGCATATTCTGGCAGCAGACCTGGAATTTCTATGCGTGGTGCGGTCTTACCGCAACAGGAAGCTCTGTCGTAGCCTTCCCAACAAGGGAAGTTGCGATATTACCGAAATTAGTAGCAGTAGCTCAAGCTCATACGATAATATCACGGTATCACGAGAAATGTACCGGTATCGATACTTTTTCTCGTACTGCGTCCGCTATATTATTATAAGGTGTGCAAATAAGTTCCCGGCGTTCTCGTATAGATGGCGCTAACACGAAATACGGGGAAAAAACGGCGGATCAAGCTCGTAATATGGCAAGATCAAACATATTGCAACAATTACGTTTGTAAAATTTTATCGGCGTCAGTTACTTGTCAGTCCTTAAACATGTCGGAGTTCGAGCCAAATAAGCGCCATTTGCAGGAAATTTTACTTTTTTGCTTTAATTCAAAGAAATCTGCGGCTAAGGCTCGTCAGATGATTAGAGAAACTTATAGCGAGTATTCCATTAGCGAATCAACGTGTCGCGAATGGTTTTATCGCTTCAAAATGGGTGATTGGAGGCACTACTGGACGAAGATTCATGCCAAACACAATAAAGTCTTGCGGATTCATTGGATGTGACTCAACAAGCCGTTGCACATCGTCTGAAAGCCTTGGGAATGATGCAAAAGCAAGGAAATTGGGTGCCGTACGAATTGAAGCCAAGAGACGTCGAACGGCGTTTTTTCACGTGCGAACAGCTGCTTCAACAGCAGAACAATAAAGGATTTTTGCGTGGTATCATGACTGGTGATGAAAAGTGGATACACTACGATAACCCGAAGCGCCAAGAATCGTGGAGACCCTGGTCATGCATCAACATCGACCGCAAAGCCGAATATCCATGGTTCCAAAGTAATGCTATGCATTTGGTGGGATCAGCTCGGCGTGGTGTATTATGAGTTGCAGCAACCGAGTGAAACCATCACAGGACCTCTTTATCGAAGACAACTAATGCGTTTGAGCCGAGCATTGAAAGAAAAACGGCCGAATTATAAGCAGAGACACGACAACGCTCGGCCACATGTTGTGAAAAACACTGAAATGGGACGTCCTACCCCACCCGCCGTATTCACCAAACATCGCTCCTTCCGACTACCACCTCTTCCGATCGATGGCGCATGGCTTGGCTGAGCAGCGCTTCCGTTCTTTTGAAGATGTCAAAAATTCGACTCGTGGATCGACTCGTGGATCGCCTCAAAGGACGTGGAGTTTTTTGAACGCGGAATTCGTATGCTGCCAAAAAGATGGGAAAAGGTTGTGGCTAGCGATGGACAATATTGTTAAAAAAATTATGAATCCAATTTCCCACAATAAAGGCTCAAAGTTTGACAAAAAACGTCGGAAATTTATTTCCACACCTAATAGTTATACGAAAGAGTAGTTGCAAAAGGTCAGTGTGTGGTGTCTCGTCGAGTCATGGGTTATACGATCGGCACTATACACTGCAGAGCTGCCTAGTTGGGCTGCTTTTCGCCAACTGAACGAATTTGACAACATTACTCGGCAATGTACAATTCGAGCATTTGGTCTAAAGTCGGTCAACTTGCATTTTTCCCTTTCCGAGCATATAATGAAAAAACATTAGTTCTAAACACATGGACCACAGTTCTACTGTTCCTGATCCTTTTTGTTGAACATATTTCTGGTGGTTTTAGACCAAAAAAAGAACAATTGAAAAAATCAACCGCAACAGAAATAGTTTTAAATAATGAAAAATATGAGCAATAAAAGGAGGGAATTCCGACATCATGCATCAGAGTTCTAGAGGTCTGTTTGGTGATAAATTCGAAAGGATGTGGTGGAATTCGTGAAAATGTATGCAAGCCCCTTACACCTTTTTATTGGTTGAATATGAAAAAATTCTGAAAACAGTTTCTAGTCCATGTTTTTTCAAAGGCTGGAGCCACTTTCACTAAAGAAAGAAACCGACTTTCCTCAAAACTTTTGGATCAACTAATCTTTTGGCAGCGTATCTGACGAAGATAGGTTCAAGTACACCACTACACCACATTTTCTCGATGGTGACCGAACCGTTGTAGATCCTGTGGAAAAAGCTAACCTTTTGGCGGCGACTTCCATCTTCGAGTCAGAGTCCCCCAACCTCCCAATATCTGATTCCTTGCTGCCTTCCATTTGTTTTCGAACTAGGGTTATTTCAATAATCAATAATTAGCCCAACAATTTAATAAGTTAGCTGTCTCAAATTTGGACAGAAATTCAAAGTTTCAAAATTGAAAACCCCAATCAGCCTTAAAAAAAAATTAAATGAAGACATACTATTGAAAATGAATACGAAGATTCTATTAGACGAAATGAAAATAAAACTTGTTAACTGCTTTTGATACCACAAAACAGATCACCGCGGGTGGTAATTTACAGACTGAATAAAATTTACTCAAGTGAAGCATTTCTATTGCAAATCAAGTGGCTGAATTGTGATATAGACAAGTGTACAGCAGCACACAAATTTTTATATTTTTGTAATATTCAAATACACCATGTCAGCAATGTCAAAAAATCGTGTGCAGGTAAATCTTAAGATCCAGTTGCATAACACAGTAAACAAATAACCTAGCATATGTTTTTGATGATATAAGCATAATCTGCCACCTAAATTAATATTTTAGCACGAGCGTGAGAAAGTGTCTTCGTGGTCAAGTGTCCGGTAATCAAATCCAGATATTACTGACTAGCCGACATGTTTTCCTATGTTGATATGGCATTTACATTATATAAAAGAAAGTGCATCATAGTAATAAACCCCACTTCAATACCTTTTTCGTATTTTTACGCTCATCGACATGCACCAATAGCGCCGTGTGTGCAATTCACATGCAAGTAAAAGAGCTTGTCCGTCAACAAGGATTCAAATTTAAGAATAGCACATACAAAACTAAATAAAAAATATCGCAGTCACGATCGATTGCAAGCCAGTCATATAATACTCTCAAAAAGACTTGGATAGTAATCACCAGGAAAAGTTAAGTTACGAATTACACTTGTCTTTAAGGGCCTGAAAGCAGTTTATACTTCAAGGAGTTTTTGAAGGACATTTTTGTTGCAGCTACACAAAAGTTCACCCGATTTTCGTCATTCAGGTTTTTAGTTGCAACTGTTGGAAATTAATGTATGCAAAATTTCAACTAAAAACAATAGCTTTAAGCGTTCAAAAGTTGAAAATGATTGGGAAATAGCGTTTGAATGTTGGTGTGTGACAACGGGCTCCATCCTGCCTGAAAATTGGCAAAACTCATGCTGGATATTGAATTATTTTTCTTCGGCATTTTCTACATATTGCCAGCATTTTTCGAGGGTAATTATTACCGGTCACTATCAGCTTTTTATAGATTATGAAAAGTTCCGCCTTTCCATACGAACTTATGGTACCGGTCATAATTTTAATTCCTTGCACTAACTTAATAACTTGCGAATCTGATGTACTTATCCTGAAGTTGTTTCGGTTCGGTTTTGGAAAAATGTCAAGGATCCCTTCCCGTTGTTTCGTTCTTAGACTATCCGTCGTGATTTCCTCGTCGATCAGCCTTTACCAGAAATTCGTCCTGTCTCGAATATTTTTCTAGGACAACAGAGGTTTCGCAGGTCTGACATTTGTCACAAGACTTCTAATGTAGTCCTTCACCGTTATTCTGCTGACTGGCAGTATTCAGGTAACTAATTTAGGATTTTTATCACAGTTCTGGTTCCTAATCGAATTTGGTTCTTGACGAGAGTTTTTATTATAGCTCTTTTTTCGCTGTAGGAACAGCTGTCCTACCATTTTTTCTGGTTGTCAAGTTGCTCTCTTATCCTGTCTGACAACCTTCCTTGAAACAGCAAGCTGAATATTGAGCGGATTGATAAGCAGGCGGGCACGATTAACATACTCCCAAAGCGCCTCAAGCGCTTATGAGAATTTGCTTTTAATAAGCGGACTAACTTCATTCAAGGACTAACTTCATTCAAGGAGCTCAGCTTTCAGTCTCGTTTAGCAGTCGATCTCCCAATCATTCGAAGGATTAAATCTTGGCTCAGATGTCACCACTCAAACAAAAAATCTGCACCTGTGAGCTTTAAATGGTTTCTCGACTAGGACTGTAACAAAAAATCGGTGGTATCACAATTGAGATGTGGCAAGTCTAAGTGTGCTTTATATTTAATTTAATTTAAATTTAAAGCCATTGAACAAAATATACATGTCACTTACACAATAGCTTAGGGCTTAGAAGGAATAGAATATAAAGATTTACAAATAGGAGTGAGTTGTTAAAAAAGAAAACAATAGAAAAAATCAGAGCTAAAGAAGTTGTTGTTTAAGCTTTAGGATAAAAGATGAATAGGAAGTGGAAAGAGATCCGAGCTGGAGTGTGTCGTGCGACCTTTGGAGCCTAACCAATGGAGAGTAATAGTAGACATCAAGTAATGCTCGTGGAGGGCAGAAAATGTTACGATTTCGGGTACCAACTAAGTCCGTTCTGAAAGAGAGTTCGTCAAGTAAGAAACTACAACAAATGCTATTACTAGAAATTTTAAAAAACTAGTTTAAAAAAAGGTCGCGTTAAGGTACGTTCTATGTTGGCTTAGTAGAGGAAGTTGAAACTCTGTGAGTATTGTATTATAGTCCGCGTATAGTATGTTGAATCTGTAGAAGAGGGAGCGTGTAAACTTGCGCTGCACAGACTCGATCGCAGCGATGTGACAGTTGTGATGGGGATTCCACACAACAGAACAATACTCCAAGACACTGCGCACGAATGACGTAAACAATAACAAAGAAGTACCAACACAATTAAACGATGACGAAACACGAAGGACAAAACCGGAGAGCCGATAATCTTTATTAGCGATTTCCGCGATGTGATCATCAAATTTCAGCTTCGAGTCAAAAATAATACCGAGATCCTTTATATTAGTGACAGCGGATAGGCTGGTACCATTAATAGAATAATGGAACACAGCAGGAATCATCTTGTAGGTGAAGTTCATAAAGAAACATTTCGCTATGTTAAGTGACATGTCGTTCAATTCACACCATCGAGACAAGTAGTCTAGATCAGATTGAAGGCAGATGCAATCTTCATTGGTCTTAATTATTCTGAAGAGTTTGAGATCATCGGCATATAGAAGAGGAGTGGAGGAAATACCAAGAGGAAGATCATTTATAAAAAGATTGAACAAGAGTGGCCCAGTATGGAACCTTGTGGAACTCCTGAGGGAGTCGAGAAATTTTCCGATAGCTTACCTTTGAACGCGACACGCATTTTTCGACCTGAGAGGTACGATTTTAAAACGTTCAATAACGAGCCCAATAGCCATATTTCTCCAGTTTTGAAATGAGAATTTTGTAGTTTACAGTGTTAAACGCTTTTGAGAAGTCCGTATATATGGTGTGTACTGATAGATGTTTTTCGAGGGTCTTGGCTACTGCATCCGAAATACACATAAGTTAGTAACAGTAGAGCGCCTCCAAACAAAACTTTTGCTGAAACAATTTAATGTACTCGTACATATGGGACGATAATTGTTGACGTCAGTGGGGTCACCTTTCTTAAGTATAGGAATGACATTCGACAGTTTCCATATTCCAGGGAAAGAGCCTCCGTTAAGTACCTTGTTATATATAAGTGACAGAGGACGAGAAAATTCAGGAGCGAGCGGCTTAACGAAGTGATTTGGTAAACCATCCGTTCCACCATTGACGTTCGGATCTTAAGAATTAATGCAGACTGAGACATCGTAGTTGGAGAAGTAAGCTGTACTCAATGAGTCTTGTGTAGGAACGCCAAAATCATAGGTCAGATCCCGGTCCGATGTAGAAAACACAGAGGAGAAGAACTTGGCGAAGAGGTCGCATATGGATTGATGGTCCGTGATACGGTTATCCAGGTGTTTTAAGACATTGGTTGTCTGAGAACCTTTTCTGGTATTTTTGACATGAGACCAGAACGGCTTGGTTACGTTTTGAGCATTGATTGTTTCGACATATACGGAAAATACAAACTTTATTTCATTTCTGACCAATGTGCGCTGAGCCACAAACTGTATATTGTTATAAGACTGTATTTCTGTTTGTGTCCTGTTCGTGATTGGGCCCAGAAATTGTCCATATTTTATTTATTGTAAGTACATACTTTACTTTTGAGAGCTGAGGCAGTTCTAGTCGCGTACCGCAGTAAATAATATTTACTTCATTGCAATTGCAGAGCTAAGTTAACATCATTGATATGGTGATAAAAATGTGAGTTGAGACATTTAGAGTAGCCTAGTTTGTCCTTAGCGGTCGATAGATTTTTTTCAGAATTTTATACTTTTCCAATCACTGTAGCAGAGTTCATTCTTATGCGCTATAATTCGGATTTATTTTTTATATTACAGATCCCGGTCTAATTCATTCAGCTGTAAAATACTGTCTAACCGGTACCGATGGCGAACGTATCGATCAAACAACTGCTAAACAAAATTCCAACAAATCTGTAACTGCTGATTTCATTCTATTAATTTATTGTTTTATTGGACTGATGGGCTCCTATCTAACATGGGGCGTTCTACAAGAGAAAATCATGACCCAAGAATATAAAAATTCGGAGGGTACTAAAGCTTATTTCAAAGATTCGCAATTCTTGGTGTTTGCCAATCGCCTTTTGGCATTTGCCGTAGCGGGCTTCTACATCTTGATAAAACAACAAACTCGTCATCGTGCACCACTTTTCAAATACTCATACGCCTCATTCTCGAATATCATGAGCGCTTGGTTTCAATATGAAGCACTGAAATTCGTCAATTTTCCTACTCAAGTGTTGGCGAAATCGTGTAAAATCATTCCAGTTATGCTCATGGGAAAAATTATTTCTCGAACAAAATACGAATTCTACGAATACTTAACTGCCATCCTAATATCGATTGGGATGGTATTCTTTTTAACTGGAAGCTTGGATGAGAGTAAGGCTTCTTCGGTTACAACACTCACTGGCATATTTTTACTATCGATGTACATGATTTTCGATAGTTTTACATCAAATTGGCAATCTGATCTGTTCAAAAGTTACGGAATGACCGCTATACAAATGATGTGCGGCGTAAATTTGTTCAGTTCGTTCTTTACGGCCGCGTCGCTTTCAATACAAGGAGGTTTTTTAGCTTCGTTACAATTTGCAACGGAGGTAAGTTAACTGAATCTATCAACAATTTAAATATCATTTTCGAATTAATTATAAATTTATTCAATTCACATTCCAGCATCCAAAATTCGTGTTTGACTGCGTTATATTATCATTAAGTTCAGCAGTTGGCCAGCTATTTATTTTTTATACTATTTCAGTATTCGGACCAGTTGTTTTTACAATTATTATGACCATGAGACAGGTACGTGTTTACTATAGACTTATTAATTGGCACCACGCACGTAATCATATTCCGCATATGGAAATATTCTGTAAAATAGTTTTACGTCCGCTATGTACATGGCGCTTTCATATAATTTTGAAGCAATTAATAAATTTAGCAAAATGTTTAACATACTGTTGGGTAGCGTGTGATAGATATTGACATTACCATTGAAAGTAGGAGAAACGGTTAAACGAAAGTCGGAAATTGTAATCAAAAGCTAAATCAAGCAAGTAAAAAGAATCTTATAAAATAATTATATATCCAAAAGTAGTTGAAAATAAATCATTAAGTATTTTATTAGCACTAAGAATTGTCAACATATTTTTTGCGGCCAACGATCATATCAGCAACCATATTTGAAATGATTTGCGATCGGTTCAGCCTTATCTAAGTCAATGTATGTATTATGTGTACTAATTACTTGTATCGAGAAGAAGGTTTTCATGTAGTTTAAAAAAAAAAATTATGGGTCCTTTTCAATGGAAGTAGCACTGACTTCTAATTGAATTTTTTAATGGATAAGTTTTGTTAAGAAATGTACACGAATTTGAATGGCCAAGTCTCTGGCTCTTGTGTTTCTTTCTTGGATAATGTCTTTGGTCTCGTTGTCAAGTTTGAAAGTACTACGGTTATTACTAAATCTTTTAGGAATACAACACTCAACTGCTGGAGAGGTGAAGGCAAATTATAGGTATTAATGTGTTGCGATATCTTTAACACGAATACATTTATTAGATTTTTCGTTTTATTTTGCTATCCTGTCGTAGAAATATTTTTCTCCTTTGCTTCAAAGTGTACTGAAATCCCGTTGGCCTTTTTTCAAATTTTTGAATAGAAAATAGTTGCTCGAAGATAGATTTCGACTATAGGGTATGTGGTTTAATATTCCGTAGTCATAACTGTGAAGGGCCGCCGTCGCATTGTCGTGAAAATCAATACACCTTTGATTCACTTTTCCTTCCCATCCCCATTTGGTTGTTGCAGCCTAAAACTCGCCGGTTATGTTGATACCCTTTTCCTTGAAATTAATCAACAGGATCCCAACCAATTGTTGCCATGATTTTTCCGGCAAACTACCCGACTTTAAACTTAACTTCTTCGGGGGGCTGCCCCTTTTGTGCCACTGCATCGACTTTTGTTTGTTTGCCCAAATTTTTATCTTTAGTAAAAAAATTTGTTGTCACTGCACTGCTCCGAAAATTCTTTACATCGCGAGACGTATTCGCGTTTTTGGAGTGAAGTGAGTATTCCATACACACATACCAAGTGAATTATGCACGGTGTTCAAATTATTGAAAATGATTCGCATGTTGCCTTTTCTTCAAACGTACATCGTGCAATATAAAATTTTTAAATTTTGGAACTGTGCACATACAAGTTGCGTATATCGGTCTTCCTGAGCGCAGATCGAGACTCTCCCGCCTACTTAGAAAATCCTATGCCACATGTAGTCCTTCTAAACCGATTTCAACCCTTATTACACCAAGGGCTTCAATTCTTCTCAGATAATTTCAAACGGTTTCCTTGCCTTGCAAGAAATTTATTAACGAAACGATACGAAACTCAATTTTCTATACGCCTTCAATTTTCTGTGATTTTGAGTTTCTCACAGGACGAGAACTCGATGAACAAAGGCAGGATCAATTACGATATCAAATTAAATGAAAATATGCAGTATTTATGGTTAGTTTCTATCTGACTCCCTTAACCTGATTAACCTTTATTCAAAAAAAAGAAAATTGTCCTTAAACAATTCTTGCATCTATCCTCTCATCATTCGATAATTCAGAGAAAATTAAATTAATTTGCGTGTTCCGATCGATTCGCCACGGTCTAATTGCCTGCTTCAAATTTTCTGACATTAGTTATAGACTCTTGCCATTCAACTTCTGACGGATCCATGCCATCCGATGACGAAACAGCTCCTTCGGACCTAGTCCAACACAGTCTTATTAACTGGCTTCTCCAGTGAAGGTTTTCCAACTGTCATATCCTCAATGGCAGTAGCCAGGACTGGGATTAATCACCAGTCGGGGATTTCGTGTTGGGGTTTCACACCAGAAACTCCTCTGACACCGGAAAACAACAAGAACTTCTTAAAATTAGCTTCTATGGTAGCTTCTCACCATGAAAAAATTCCATTCTCAAATAGAAGTCCTTTAAATACTTGGTTACACTAATTGCAGGATTAGTTGGTGTAAGCGTGAATTGAATCTGATTTAATTCAATATTTTCAGGTATGAGTAATAAAATGGAATTAAGGCACTCTTTCGAATGACCACCATACACATGTTCTTAAAAAACAAGGTGAAGAGTAAACGCGTTAAGCAATGGAAAAAATTGTGGATAGGTGTATTCATGAGTATAATTTCTCCGTTTCTTCGGATAACTTGCAAACAGAAGTCCATAAAAAAGTTATTAATTCTTTTATGTTATCTTGTAAATTCTGTTCATTCTTTTCTTATCATCAGCTACAAAATAAGTAAGAATTTAGCATTTCATAGATAATTTTACAGGATTGGCTAATGTCTATCGCAATAATGGTATGTTTATTTTGTTATGGTGTCAAAGCTATTTTATTTTTTTTATTTTAATAATAAAATATTGCTATTAAATTACAACCAAATTTGCTTCCATGAGATTTAGAATTAAGTTGAGTACCGAATTTTTTATCTATAGTTTAAATTTCATAAGGTCTTACGTTTTGTCAGTATGTCTTGGAGTTAAACTAACCAAATAGTATTAACAAAATTATAATCAGTAATTTCATTTTACCAAAAAAAAAATAAATACTAGATAAGCAATAAAATATTTTTTTATCTTTATTTCAGGCCATTGCAATTCTACTTTCATGCTTAATTTATCATCATACCATATCAGTACTTGGAGTTGTTGGAGTTTTTGTAGTATTTGTCGCGATATTCTTACGAGTTTATTGCGATCAAAGGCACAGAGCTTTGCGACGCCGTGCTGAAGCTAATAAACCCAAACTTGCAGTATAATTTAAATTTTAACTTAGCACCGAAAAATTGATTTGATTGTTATTGATGTATAATGGATGTTTCTTATTATTATAAAATAATATAGTGCTTGTTTGGCTGTGTGCATATTGCGTGCTAAACTTATAATTACCAGAGCAAAATTTGAAGAAAAAAAAAATATTAAAAAGCAATTTTATTCATAAAATAATATATTGTATTCAATGGAGCAAATTGGCAATAGCTGTAGTAGAGTGCTTTATGAAATTTATAATTTTTATTACCCATAAAGCTAAATACAAAACCAATCACTTAATTTAATTTTATAATAATATATAATATATTTTGGAATCTGTACTTCTACATGTAAGTAAACCCTTTTTTTTATAAATGTTTATATATGTCAAAATAAATCTATGTACTTTTAATTATCGGGTTTCATTTCTATTGGATCAACCCTTTTTCATTATAGGGAAACTGAAACTACTACCCTTACTATGAAAAATGAAGTACATATAAAACACGTAAACGTTCATTCAAACTTAAGTCGCGATTTTGCAGTTTCTTTCTTCACTGATATTGAAATAAAGTGAATTTTACGTTCGCCCAAAACAGAAATACTTTGAATAAGAGTCGCATAGTTATCGGGAATAAAAAATCAATCGTTTTCTATGATAGGAGTGTATAATTTCGAAAAGAGTGGAACGAAATTACGGTTGTTCTGAGATGTCCATTTTATCGCGATAAGAATTAATGCTGAAGGTTAAGGTAGTACATTTTAGTAGAAGCTCTGGAGCTTAGGAGAAAAAATTTACACTTTATAGTCGGGATTCTCTCTCACGAGTTATTATGCGTTGCACTTTTGTCCATTTAAGTACATTTATGTTATAATATCAATGGACAACCATCGTGGTATACTTTTAAATTTGTTGAAAAAAGTTTCCCGAGTTGATGTCCCAAAAACAACGTTTTATTCCATTGTTTTAGGCTCACAAGTCTTAATTTATGTATTAATTCTTGGTTAAGGGGGTATTTACATCTATTTAATCAATTTACAGGATTTTTTCAAAGAGGATACAAATTACTTTATTAAAAAATAATAAAGTAAAATTGCCCTAAATTGTTAGAATAGTCTAAAGGTGCTCTTACATGAGGGATTAAAATTGCTCAATTTGCAGCAATATTAGTAAATTTTCAGGTCGCAAAATTATGAAGCAACAATAACAACTGGCGATGTGGATCAACTTTTCATCAACTCGTTGCTGAATTGTGATGAACGATATTGACCAATATCTAACAATTCGGCAATAAGGGCTTACACGACCAATTCAGTCAATGAACAACACGAAAGCAAACTTGACAAACAAATCTAAAACTTTGAACTAGTTGAAGTCCAAGCCATTATAACTCGAAACTTGACAAATAAATGCAAAACTCAAAACAAAACTTGACAACTGAATCACCGAACGGGGACAATTGATCGAAATTTTCCAAGTTAGTGGAGATACAGGAACTATAGTGCGAGCAATACCAGAAATATGTGAAAACTTTGCCACATTGCCGAAATATTGCCGCAACCATCATGATATTGCCCTGTATTGCAACCTTACACGAGCAATTTTACAAGCAATTGATTGCCCAACGTCTATTGCCAAAACTAGTTGAGCGATTAATGGAGCAATATAATGTTAGTTGCGGCAATATTTCGGCAATGTGGCAATGTTTTCACAGATTGCTGGTATTGCACGCCCTGTAGTTGCTGTATTTCCACTAGCTTGGAAAATTCCGAGCAATTGTCCCCGTTCGGTGATTCAGTTGTCAAGTTTTGTTTTGAGTTTTGCATTTATTTGTCAAGTTTCGTGTTATAATATCTTGGAATTCAAATATTTCCAAGTTTCATTTTAAGTTTTAGATTTGTTTGTCAAGTTTGCTTTCGTGTTGTTCATAGACTGAATTGTCCGTGTATGATCTCATTACTGAGTATTGCTCCATATCGCTAGTCACAGCTGAGCAACGAGTTGACCACCAATTGATCCATATCGTTAATTGCTGATGTTGCTGTATGTTTCCGTGACGTCAAAATTGTCTGGAATTGCTGCAAATTGAGCAATTTTAATCGCTCGTGTAAGAGCACCTTAAGTTATTTTCAGTCCATCAAACTTGTATTTTTTAATGTTTTGTGTACACGTACGCCTCCACTGCTCAGAAAGGAGCTAGCCGCCATTAGCTACGTTGTATGCTTTCCATTAACCTGCAGCTAGCTCCGTAGATTTTCGGCTTCTAAAAATTGAAAACGAAAAAGGAGTAATAGGAACTGTGGGAAGAAATTTGTATGTTCAAAAGTCCGAAGTCAAAAAATATACCTTTTAAATATACACAAAGCTTGGTTTTCTGTACAGTGTTTTTTTTTTTGTTGAGAAAATTGAAATAACATTGTAGAGTGGCTTTGCAAAATCAAATACTGCGTAAAGAGTTTAAACCATAGAAGGATCAATGAAGAATAAAGGAACGGTGTTCAAAAATAACTTCCATTTTCACACAAAACTGTTTTAAGGAAAAATCTAAAAGAATTAAGTTTTAGCTATATGTTTTGTATTATTTCGTTGGTTGATATTTCAACAAAAATTTAACTTGAAACAAAGATATGAGCTCTCCAAAAGAGAAATAGAATCCGCCACCGTCGAAAATAGTACGAAAACAAAAACTGGTGGTTTCACCTAATCCAGTGTAAGATCTAGCGATGTAAATCTCATACAAAGAAATATTAATTGTTCCCATAAAAAACATTGCCAATACTAATTGTTGCAAGGTAGGGATCCACCAGAATTTCAAGTAAAAATAAACGGAATTCGATTAAATTAATAAAATTTAAAGACTCTTTGTAATTATCGCATTCAATTATTATTACACTTGGCAATACTTCGAGGCTATATACTACACATTCGCTGTCAGAGCTTTATACAATACACGGTCATTGTTATCAGTGAAAATAACTCTGTAGCTTTCCAGTAGAACTGATCGTCATATCGCTTTCGCAGTCAAAAACTATACAGCATGTGTTGGCTCGACAGCATAACAGCATATTGGATGTTGTGTGTAGAACATGCGGGAAGTGTGAAGAGCTTTCTACGCTATTCTAATCGGGTATTGGAAGGTATAGTTTTCTCTGGAAACTTTGATGTCATTGGTTGGTTCGGGTTGTCAGGGTATGCATGCACCTATCGTTATGTACAAAGACATCTTCCTATATGAAGTAGCGTAAGTTACGGTATATCCTCGCAAAAAAACATGAGTTTTTGTAAAATGTTTATAAATAACACTTAGATTTAACACTTCTTTCTCGATTAATTTATTATCCTGGAATGGGTTGCATTTAACTTATCCGATATTATAAACAAGATAAAAAGTTCAAGGTGCTGCTGATAAATCTATAAAATATTCATATCATATGATATATTAATTTATCAAAACTTTTTGTTCTTGATAAATCGATAAATTATGTATCTGATCTGATGATTTATCAAATTTAATTTGGTTTTCGATAGAGCGAGTTTTGCATTTCTGATTAACGTCCATGTCACGCGATAACATTCCATTCATTCGAACTATGTACACAACATCTAGATGCATACAGTAGCGAGAATAAAATACGTTCACTATCCCGGGAAAAAATTACGAAGGAAACGTAGTTGAATAATTCTGATATTACCTGAATGATAATCATATTAATATAATTGCACTCTTTACTACCGTCGTATACCCTAAAAGACAAAACCCATTTTAAAGAGAAGCACTTTGTTTTTTTTTCACTCGATAGCATGATGATAATCCGTATCCTTTTCTTAATGAATTTCTTCTCTGTTTGATGGATTAAAAAAGAAGATAATATGTACATGTTCTCATTCCTCTACGGCACAAAGTAGCACAAATCGATCCTTGGCCTCTTCGAGAGGATATTTCTTCGATTGGATTTGGGGTATTACGATCGTCCCTTAGCTCGGAGATTTCTCAACGTAGATTTTTTCCGGAGATTGGTTGTTAGCCTATTTTACAACTCCGGCGAGCTAGAGGGGAATATGTATGAAAGGATAATTGAGAATGGATATTGTTGAAAAGTAATGGCAACTTGGTGTAAGGAAGGATAGGACCAAGTCATAAGTGGGATTCGATCCTGAAATCTCTATGATAAAATACATATGTATGTTCACACTAGGCACAGGAAGAAAAACAACAAGTCTTAAAACTTTATTCCTTGGCGCTAAAGGAAGGGCTGAGGTGAGCAACCACCCGGGCTATGTCTTTTAAGTGTTTTCAGTGAAAGCCACTGCAACTGTACCGTGAAAATCTCATCTGCTATGATTTGCTCTCGCGCGCTTTGTTGTTGTCACACGGTTCTGAAGTGAATTAAGGCAAGAGTGCAGTGCAAACACGCATCGAACAACTGGCACACAAAATTAACATATCAATTGTGACTAATAATACACTTTAAATAAGCAGATACCCCTTCAGTAAAAAGGATGTGAAATGGTTGATTTTCGCATTGCTTGATTTTTTTGAAATGCAAAAAAAGTTCCGTCTGTCTGAATGATTGTACACTTATAATTCGAGAATTACTAAACCGATTTTGATTAATTTTTTTTAAATAAATAAATAAAATGTAGTCTTCTTTATATCGTCCTTGATCGCAATAAGGGGTAATACCTGGTCGGAAGCAAAAAATAAGACGGTTTTTTGTTAATTTTTTCTGTTTTTGTTAAAAAATCGATTAATGCGAAATATTGAGGGATCATTACACTTATCTTGAACTACAAAAAAAAAATTTTTTATTTTAATTTTTATGAAAAAATGGCGGCTGAGCAGTGCACAGAACGAAGGTCGATTTTTTGTAGGCGTCCCGCGGCTAGCAGCACAAGTCTTTAACGAAGGTATGTGGAACAATGAAAAAAAATTGTTCATGATATGCACGAGTTTTACTGTCAAAGTACACATGGATATTCAGAAATTTTAATTTTTGAAAATTTACGAGCACTTCGAAAAAAAAATCGATTTTTCAACTAAAAAATCGGCCTCAATTTGTTTATAAAAATCGTAATTGTTTATGAAACTCAAAAATCGTGTGTACTAGACTAGATAATCTATCTAAGAAGGTACAGCCAAAATTTCATATCGATCGGATAAAAATTACTCGAGTTCTACTGCTAGCTGTTTTTGAAAACTTGGTTTCGAGAAAAACGCGTTTAAAGTTTCACAATGTGTTTACTACATGAAATTTTAAAGATACAGGCTTGGCTACACAGACAACGTATGTTCAATATTTGCTTAAAACTACATATTAACGTTATCTATACCTCATTTATAAACTATATAGTGTACATTTGCATCGCCGGTAACGAGTAAAACGGGCGAAACTCACTCCGAAGCTCAATTTGTCATTTTCAAGCGCTCCGCCTTGCTTCGAAAATTCGTCTTTTACGTCCACTTAAAATTTGTTTTCAATAAAAAATGATGTCAGACATCACTCTTGACATGTTTTTACACCATTTAATAAGCTAATAAAAAAAAATGGAAAAAAAAAAATTTCGACTAGGTATTACCCCTTAAGGCAGAGCTACATACTGTAGAGGATTTGATGCCGCTAGTCCTCCACATTTATTTAATTTTATATATCTTTTTTATTTACACAATGAGATATTTTATTTATATTAATTCTTATTATTTACACAAATTAAAATATAAAAATATAAATAAATAACTTGATAAAGTTGATGAAGTAAATTATTAAAGTAACCTGCAGGAAAAAATAGGCATGATTCAGATCTGAATCAGCTATTGTTTTGCAATGCCATCACAGCTATGATTTATACCTCATCGTTCCATGATTTTATTCACGATATGCACACTCAACCAGTTTGAATTATCAGACCTGACATTTTAGTCTGACTCTTACCATATTAGTAATATCTAAAAAAAAATTGAGTTATTTGTGTTTTAATCCTCCTACACTGAATTTTTTTTTATTACCTAGGAGGAGGTAGAGGACTCTTCTAAGACACTATTTTTCTACTTCAAATATTATTTCTCACTTACTGACTTAATAAAACCCATGCCTATATGTAGGAATAGAACCCGGTGTTGAATGTTTTTGGATTGGCGCGCGTAACCACTGCGCCACAGAAGACCTTTCATTTTCATTTCCCTATGTGCAACTTAACTTAGTGTGGATTAACTAAGTTACCGCAACATACATTCGGTTGGCGGAACACAACTAAAAGATGCCGTAAATCGTTTGTGATGATCAACATTCTATTGGACGTTTCGGTCTTATCTATAGGCCGAAATTAGGTCTTAATTTGGAGTATTAAAATCAGACCTTTCAACTTTTCCATCAGAAAGGTAAGAATCATATCATACGCGTACATTAAATGTCATAGCTTTCATTTCGGACCTAACGAATAGGCTAAACTCAGGTCTGATTATTGTGACTAAAATCAGGCCTTAAGACTTTCCCTATAGATCATGATGTGATTCATATCATACGCATATGGTGAATAATCAGACCATGCATTTTGGACTTATCGATAGGTCAAAATCAGATCTGATTTTGGAGTGATTGAAATCATACCGTTTAATTTTCCATCGAAAGTGGTATGATTCATATCATACATGTCCAGCGAACGTCATACCTTGCGTTTTGGGCCTATCGATAGGCCGAAATCAAGTCTGCTTTTGGTATTACTTAAATCAGACCTTACTACTTTTCCTACAGGGTATTATTTAATTATTATTGATTAATGAATTCATGTTGACTATTTGATGTTTAGATTAGACTAATTTCATTTTTTAAAAATATCTTTTTTTTTATAACAACCGGCTACTTCGATTAAATAAATAACATTAAATCCAAGTACCCATTCGTATTTGAACTAAAACGACAGTGGCGAAACACTCAGCTAACATGACAAACTAAAGTTTACCGACCTCTCCACAATACAACCCGACATTAAGTGTCCGAATAATATATAAAAGAATATATAAAAACGGATTGTTAATAAAAATTCCAATGAAATAATACATAATCGGGATTCTTTAGAAACAGGGACGTCATTTGTGGGGGGGCATTTGCCCCCCCCCCCCTGAATTATGTATTTTTATAGATTATATATAACATATGTATATTTATATATAAAAATATATGCAAACATAACATCTTGCCCCCCCCCCCTCTAGAAAAAACTGAAATGACGTCCCTGTTTAGAAATACAACCTATAGGATTTCAAAAACAGCGTCCACTGCCACTTCAGAGACTTCCTTTCGTCCCTACTCTAAGTCCCATGCTCAACGTTTTGTCCACAATCCAGGCCTGTCCGCGAGGGGGTTTAAATTTATTGCATATTCAAAGTTCTGAGTCCGTTATCATACTCAGTCGAGTCCGACACGTCCCACGAAATAAAAATAAACAGTATTTTATCCGGAAAACTATAATAGTATTTTCAGTTTAAAAATATACTGAGAAAACGTTCACCAAACCAATTATTTTAGTGTTAATTAATAAATACATTTTAATAAAATTAGACTGCTATTCGAACATAGAAATCTTTTCAAAATAATTACTTATACCACAACTTACAATTAACGTTTAAGCAGTTGTAATAAATTTTATTCTTATTTCAATATCTTTTATTACAACAGTTTGTAAAATTTACTTTATTACTTCATTTTATTTTATTATAAATTATTTATTTATTGATTTTTACTATACAAAATTATATTATGAATTAAATTGAAATTAAACATTATTCGGTGGATTCTATATTTAATTAGCTCTAAAAGCCAGTTTCATCAATTGGTAAATTATGCGGTAAAGTTGGATAATAGGGAAAATCTTCTATTCTGTAAACACTAAAAAAAATCAGCGCAACAGTCTGTTTGAAACTTTATTATTTTTTGGGTCAAAGTTTGGAAAGTGGTTATAATGGTGTCGCGATAGAATGCTTACGACACTGCCAGAAACACATGAATTAGGTAATTGGGTCATACTCCGGAACACGGTTCATCAGTTTTTTCGAGATTAGGAGATTTTGGAACGTTAATTTTGTCCTTAGAATAGATGTAAAAATGTGTAATATATAGATTAAACCTATAAAATGCTATATATAGAGGTAAGAACCGATTTGCTGCCTCATCCGACCTTAAGATATAACGAATTATCAAAACATCGTGAAATGAGATTGTAGGGTAAAACCAATCTGATATCTCATCAAACCTAAGAAATATGTCGAAAACTGTGAAAAAGTATGCAATCCGCTTACACTACCTTGGGGGTTGGATATCAGAAAATCCTGAAATTACTTTTTTACGTAGTGAAATTTATTATTGCTATTTGTGAAATTCACTACAAATATTTGTATCCGTGTATATGATGGCTACTATCAAAACAGGCATAGATGCGGGATGCGACTATTACCTAAATAAATAATGAGTTATCATTTAATACATTTCAAATATGCACCACTGTCTATGTGTATAATGTAATCGATCAAAAGTCAGCTATTATTGAAATTTATTATTGAAATTTTCCATCTGCTATTACCCATAGAGATATATATACTGAAGATGACAATGATTGAGTTGAAGGCGGACGTCGTCGCATTCACTTGCACGCAAAACAACAACAATTGACATAACGAACCTGTTTTGTCTCACTCACTCTCACGCTAAAACAACAACAACGACCCTGTTTTGTCTCACTTCTAATTGTGTTTTTGGCTTCAAAGCGCTTTATACAAAACCGGTGGCTTGTCGTCTTCAGTAGCTCTATGCTATATCCTCACACGTGCGACCTCGATAACATACATCGTCATGAAATTGGACAACTTAGTTCTCAACTTTCTAAATGTGGACTCGTCCTTTATATTCAGTAAAGCATTTATGGAATTAACGATGTCAATCATTAACATTATTTTTAAACTCGATTTTCGGCTCGTTTAACTTACTGCATACGAATAGTTTTGAATGTTGTTATTTATAGACGTTAATGTGTATTGTATTCTTAAAAGGATTGGTATCAATTATTGTTAGTTATAATTACTATTTCATAGCTTAACGACAATTTGATTGCAGTTCGATAAAACAAGTGTTTTCTTAGTCACTTTACGTCGCTACCAAATAATTTACCACTCCTTTGGAGATAACTGCGCAAGTATATTATTAAATAAATCACCAAAATATCGCGTGCTGTAGAAACACAACTCGTTACAGATTCATATAGCGTATGTGAAGGACTCCGAATTGAAAAATTGAAATATTGGTTTGACAATTTCAATTCATAATTGAGTACACGGCTTTAAAGGATGTGCTATAGATTAGCAGAGATACATCATATACCTACATCATATCCTGCTGTTTCCTGAACTGATAGTTCAGAATGTTTTTTTCATTTTATGTAGGTACCTACATATTAATTGAAATATTTATCGTGCAATTTTCGGAGTAATTGCTCTGCAACTTAAAAAGTCAAAATAAGTCAAGAATATATCGCAGTCACGATATATCAGTTTGTAGTATATCCACTCTCGATTCTAAATGGATGTCATGCGGGAAAAGGTGTACATATGTGACACACTTTTACACTTTGAGATAATCACTTATATAAGTTTAAATAAAATCCATAAATCACAATTCAAGCGAGAAAAGTTTGCTTTTAATAGAATGTGCTTAAAGTTTGATAATAAATCTGATGGTATGAAAACAAATTTGAATATTTCTCGAAAAAGTGTGTTTTTGGAAAATTTTGTGGCTTACATAGTTTCTCCCCAAAGATGGAGTTTTAATTTTCGGGATATTTGGTTTTTGCCCATGATACTTAGTTAATTTTAACACCTCTCTCCTTCCAAATTTTAGCCCTTGTCTAGACTCCTATTATCCCTGAGGACAACAACAAATTTTCTTTAGGAATGGGTTCACCATTATAGTTCTATATAAATTCCAAGTTTCACCCTACTAGTATAGGCGGTTCCTGAGATCTAGAAACCAAAATTTTTAGTCTAAAACGCTCCCACCACTCACACTCTCATTCCACAAAAGGTACCACTCGTAGGGGTGAGACAATCTACCCACCAAAAAAATTTCAACTTAATACCACGACGCTTTTACGTACGGCTCCTACGGTGAACAGACGGATTTTTTTTTTTGCTTTTTTGGGTTTACTAGTCCTAAAACGTTTAAATACAAAATTTCAGGGGAGCAATTTTTTTTTAATTTCAGGTGCACTGCAGTCACGATCGTCTGCAAGCCAATGATGAAATACTGAACTATGATTTATATTGGAGTTGTGGATAAAGTACCATAGAATAAGGAGTGCGCACGTATTTTGTTCTTTATTAAGAATTCTCGTTTGGTTGCTACTCGAAAGTAAAAGTCAATAACTTCTTTTTTCAATTTCATATCTGGAACTTGGTAAATTGCCGAAATTTTCCTTTTTAAGGACTTTTACATGGGAGGTGCAGGAAGGAGTCACTTGATTTTTACTATACTTTTTCCTAGAACCATTTAAAAATTAATGTTTACAAAATATCAAATTCGTAGCCTGAAGCGATCAAAAGTTATCGGAAATATTTTTGAATACTTGTCTGAAGAACTTTTTGTATGGCAACCCAATATAAGTAATCAGTATTTGATGAATATGAATAATAAATAAATAAAGAGTAAAAAGATTTCGCTGACAATTAAGCTCGAACTTTTGAGTCAAAACTAGTTTGTATAAAATTTACACTTCGTGGCTAAACGATTTCTTGAGTTATAGCGAGTTTCGTAAATTAAGTTCGGAAATTTTTACAGGATTTTTCTATGGGAACTATAGAAAATACTCACGGGATTTTTTCTATATTCATACCTTTGGCGGCAACTATTATATAATCAACGTATACAAAATTTCAAACTCGTAGCTTCAAGCGTTCTGAAGTTATCGTTTAATATAGGTAAACACGTGTTTTAAGGACTTTTGTATGACTGTTATCCGAACTAGTTGACGTATGTTACTGAACTCAGTCTTGCTTTTGACTTAAAACTAATTCCTGTAAAGATTTTACTTCCTGCTTTAACGCGTTATTGAGTAGTGGATTCTGTAACGCGCATACATTTTTGAAGCACTTTTGCAGGCTGCTACACGCAGTACTCCTTCAATTTGCATTATATTCGGAATTTTCGTTTCAAACAATGTAAAGTTTATGTGCGCCTAATTTTTAAAGTTCCTAACTTGAAGCAATATCGACAATATCGACCAATAATCATGAATACGTTTTTTTATGGACTCTTGTATGGGAGATATCCGAAGGAGTAGAAGGATATCGCCCATTAACGAACTTAGCCTTACTTTTTTCATTTTACAGGTTGTGACAAAATTTCAACTTCCTACTTCAACGTGTTCTTAAGCTATCGTCCTAACGAAAGATCGGACGGACTGCAAATGGATTAGGGGGTTTAACCCCTGAACTGAACAGAAATTACTATGTAACTTTTTTTCGTCCGAGGCTATAAAAAATACAAATTCCTGTGGAAGTACTTATTATCGATACCAGCCCACAGCTAATTAATGTTCCATTTGTTGTGTCATCTGTGAGAATTGGTGTGGATCAATTAATGCAGTTGGCATTACTGTGATCCACACCAATTCCACACAAACAATCGGTTCAGTGGGAGTGTTTTTTTTGGAGAGTTTTTGTGTTAGGAGTTGAGGTCTGACAGCTGGGTAGGAAAAAAAGGAGGTGAAGTTTTTTTTTGGCGCGGACGAAAGTCGGTTTTTCTGAGCGCGAAAAAAGTTTTTTTTTTTGCAGATCGAAATGAAAGAAGATAAAAGAAGTTTTGGCGCGCACGGGCGATAAAAGTTTAGAAAAAAAGTCGCGTAATGTTACTTTTTACTCGCGTCCGTAAGTTTACTAATCGCTGATTCCAGTGAACCAATATGACGAACCTTCGCGCACGGATTATGTGTTAATAGCTCCCTACTGTTGTGATTGCACAGTGATTTGATCTTAATTAAAATGATATTTTGTTAAAAATTGAAAAAAAAAAATATTTGCAATAGTCATTGTTAGTAAATTCTTTTTACGAAAAATACAAAGCAGCAGTAGAGTTTGCAAAAACAGTGGTACGCAAAAGTTTTCGGCCACCCACATTTTATTTAAAAAATTAGTTATTAGCAAGCAAAGCAAAAGAGCTGAAAATCTTCGTATGCCAATGTGTTGAAAATTTCCGAGTGAAGCGAGCGGAGAGAAAAGTGGCTCCAAAAAGTTTTCGGCCACCATATATAAAAAAATAAAAAAAAAAAAAATAAAAAGCAAAGCAATAAAAGTCATAAAATAGAAATTAAAATTAAAAATAAAATAAAGTAAATTAAAAATAAATAAAAAATCATAAAATAGGAATACAATTAAATTAAAAATAAAATAAATTAAATTAAGAATAAAGAAAATCATAATAAATTAAATTATAAATAAAAAAAATAAATATGACAGACCAGGACAGAAATTGACATGGACAAACAATGAATAATGATAAAATATAATTTAAAATGATAAAATTAAAATAACAGCGAAAAAAAGGAAGAAAAAGGTAATTTTTTTTATTATCTTTTCGAATTTTCGTATCAAATTTTTTTGTTTTGTAAAATGGTGTAGAAAAATGGCTTAATAGAGCGTCATTGAGATGGATCTTCTCGTTTGAAGACCTTCCGCCCCCTCAGTCCTCTCTTTAGGGGCCATACGCATAAGATTCTTTTGAGGACAAGTATGGCTAAGGTAGGGTGGGCTAGACGGCGCACAACAGCAGCGCCAGTCGAGTTGAAGGGAGTTTTCTCGGTCTCTCATGACCGATTGGGAATCTTATCCCAATTTTATCACCCGGGTAAGTCGGCGTGAAATTTTTGTTGTATAGGCCATGGGTTTTATGGTCTGAAATACGAACAACGTACCCCCCCACAGCCGCAGCTAGCCCGGAAGCCAGCAAGCACGTCGCTCCAGTTCGTATTTCAGCCACCAATTCGGACGTAGGCGGAATTGGACCCTTGTTTCCCGATCCCAACCTTCCTTTCGGTTATTTTGACTTTTTTAAGTCGAAATAACCACTCCAAGGCCTCCAACCACAACAAAATGGCGCCCAACGTGGGGCTAGCCAAACCAGCGCGTAGTTCACAACGCGTGATGGGACAATATGCGAGAGTCGGAAAAATGCCGCATAAAAGTTGTCACATCGAATTGACTTAAAATTTGTCTGGTAGCGACTTAAAATAACGCTTAAACAGCACCTACAAGTCAAGTGAACAATCTCTTTTGTTACTTCACTTACTTCTAGTGTGGTTCGAATTTACAGCTGGACATTGTGAAACCTTCATATTGACAGTTTTCTGTTGGCAACCTTTAGGCGCCATCAGAATTCCATATGAAGGGGCAGCCTTTTCTATCTGTGGGTTCGAATTGGACTTGTTGTGGGTTAAGTAGGGTCTTCAAGACCCATCTAACTGATGTATTGTAGGTACCCTTTTGAAAGCTGGGCTTGCCTTGACTTGGCGGGCAAGTCGTCAGACGATTGGGCAGACTACCTGCAATATATGTTTTAGATTGGTGAGGAGAAGACAATACAGAAGTCTTCAAAAGAGTTCCTTATTTCCTTATTCCATCCTTTTAGAGTTCCTATAACGTAGAATTGAATTAAATTATGTAGTATATTTTTTTTTTATTTTAAATTTTAAGTCTTAGGACAATTTACATTTCATATTAGTATTTTATTTTATTTTTCTTTTGTTTTATCCCATTTTTTTTTTTTTTCTCAATTCCAATTTTCCCAGGAAGTTGAAGAGGCTGAGATTTGCCTTTTAACTCGACCTAGCAGGAGAGAGGATGAGGTTTGGGAGGTGGATAGCGAGAAGATCCATCACATTTTTGATTTAAATTTTGCTTTGATGGAGCTTTTTCTTTTGCTTTGATTTTGATTTTTGCATTTGCTACTTGCTTTGCTTTACATTTTTTTTTGTAGATTTTCGTTAATTTCGAAGATACGGATTTGTTTTATTTGTTTTTGAGCCTTATTCATTTAAAATTTGCATGATTTTTTTTTGCTTTCGTTTCTTATATAATATTTTGATTGCGTTATTTATTTGTATTTTCTTCTTTTGCTATCATTATTTGAGTTGTCAAACTTTGCATTCTTTTGTTTGCCTAGCTTCGCTTTCTGATTTTTTTTGAGTTCTGTGAAGGTAGCTAGTCTAATTATGATAGTATAGGTTAGTTAGATTTTTTTTGTATAAGCATTTTTGCGTGGGGATCTTTCCTTTATGATATATTTATTTCCGCCTTATTTATTTATTAGTATATATAATTATTATTATAAAATTTCGGAATTTATAATATTTCGTACGAAATTTTTTTTTGTTAAGTTTATGATTTCTCTTAGTTAAATTTTTAGATTTAGTGTTATTTTGTTAGTTTAAATTTAGTTGGTTTAGTTTTAGGTTTTTTTTTGGGTTGTTATGCATGTATTGTAATTTATTATAGTAGTATTTTTTTTTGAACTTTTCCATATTGTTTTCTTTGGATTTTATTTCTCCCGTGGTATTTATTTATTATATAGGTAGATACTAGAATTTTTTTTTTGCATTATTATTTTTGTAGAACATATATAATTTCTCGTTTATTTATTATTATATATATGTTGAAGTTTGATTATTCTTCGTTTTAGTTTTCTATTTATATTTAGTTGCAATATTTAGTTCAGGTAGTGTAGGTAATTTATTAGATTTATTTTCGCTTAGATTTCTGTTTTTAGTTCCTTTATTTTCTAAACCATGCCATTGTCACGAACGCCAGAAAAGAGGGTTGATGTGCTGTGCACAGTTTGCCAGGAGTGGGTGGAGTTAGAGAATGAGGCAGTAACGAAATGTGGCCACCAATTCCATGAGAATTGCCTAGACAAGTGGATGACGAAACAACAGATATGTCCCACTTGTAGAAAAGAAATGGACAAGTCGGACTACTGGTCTTTCCGGGGAGTAGAGGGAGCGATAGCCGCCCCTGGACCGTTGACAAGAAGCAGGGCTCAGTTAACGGTCCCACAGCTTTCAAAAGATGGAGTTTCTCTCCTTAGGGAGTCAAATTTGGATCCTCCACACGAGCTGGGCGGCGGTCAAGCCTTCTACGCTCCGGACGGAACAGTGGGCACCGACCTAGGGATGGGAATGGGCCTGCCACAACCACCACAACCACACCCACCACAACTGCCACTACAACCGAGGACGACACAAGAGGCACGTGTGAATCTTGGAGTTGATGAGATCACTCAACTGATTCGCACTGTGCTGAGGGAGGAGCGATCTCATCAATTCCAAGAGTCGCACAGTGATCGTTCTCGTACAACGAATCACACCTCCAGAGCTACAAGTGCTGCTCGAGCACCTGAGAGGGCTCAGCTACCACAATATCCGGTCGCTCAGTTCGCTGATCGTAGGAGCACCGGACCGAATTATAGACGCCGCAACACCACAAGTCCCATACGGACATGGCGTCTAAAATTTAATGGAGACGCTAAAGTGTTGCGAGCGGAAGAATTGATATATCGCGCCGAGGCTCTTGCGACCAGCGAGCTGAACGCGGATATGGACTTGCTTGCACGCAGCTTCTACATGCTGCTTGACGGCCGTCCAAACAGTTGGTTCTGGACCTGGCACAGGTCCAATCCAATGCCAACTTGGGCGGTTTTAAAACCTGCATTTTTGCAGACGTGGGGTGTGCGAGCAAGTGACTGGGACATTAGACGGCAAATGTTAGCCAGACGTCAGGTCCCAAGCGAGTCCTATCAGATGTTCGAGCAGGACTTGTGTGAGCTCCGTAACTTGCTGTCGAATCCGATGCACGACGGAGAGTTCGTGGAGCTGTTGCGGGGAAATTTGTTGCCAAGCACGCAGCAACAAATTTGCCTGCAACAAATATGGTCGCTTGACCATCTTCGACAAATGGTGTGCCGAGTCGAAGACATTAGACGGTCCACCAGATACGGCTACTCGAGTCACGCCCGAGTTGCTGAGATCGTGGAGCCTCCTACAGAGGTTTGTGATGAGCGCGATGGTTCCGAAGCCATGGCAGCAATTACATCTGGGGCTCCACTAAAATGTTGGAACTGTGAGCGTACAGGTCACAGTTACCGACTATGTGCAGAAGCTCCCAGGGGTATTTTCTGCTATGGCTGCGGAACAAAAGACGTTTTGCGACCGCATTGTGCTCGTTGCAATCGGGAAAACTCCGGAACGGAACGAACCACTTCGGCAAATTCTCGTCCTTTTCGGAGCAACCCACAGCAGCCACCCAAAACGTAGGAGACTCTTCGATCTCCGCAACTTGTGGTGATGATGACGCATCACCAGTCAGGTCGAATACACCGGACCTGACCAAACCATCGGATTTGACAAATGCCACGACTGAGTCTCATTCAGTCGTAATTCTTCAAAATTCCTTACCTCCTGTTCGCAAAGCGCCTGTACCTCGGAAGCCTTACCATGTAAGACTGAAGGAGTACATGGAGGCACGCGACAGGATTTTTAACGATTCTAAATCCCCTTTTGTTAGTATTTCATCTTGTTCCCCATTTCAACCTTCCCCTGATCCAACTCCTAAAAAGACGATTTTACGTTTACGCGCATTTTGGCGTAAAGTTCGTGAGAGAAAGAAGGCAGTAATGTCGACTATTATCTCCGAACCTTTTGACGTACGTCCCTATGCTATGGTCTCCCTTTTCAATGTAGGCGTTAAAGGTCTTTTAGACAGTGGTGCGAGCATTAGTTGCCTAGGAGCCAATGCACTAGAACGCCTTGAGCGAGCGCAAGTGCATTGGAAGCCGATTTGCCACGAGGTGAAGACAGCTGATGGTGCTTCACAGAGGGTTGTAGGAAGTGTGATGACCGAAATTAAATTTCGTGGAGTTACACAACCTATTACTCTTTACATCGTGCCGAGTTTATCTCAGGATCTGTATCTTGGGGTGGACTTCTGGCGAGCCTTTCATCTTGCTCCATCCATCATCAGCTGTGTCAACACACAAACCACCTCTTTGCAACATGATGCTACTGCGATGCACTCTTTAACGAGTAAAGATGTTGAACGTTTAGAGAACGTTAAGTCTAAGTTCCCTTCTTTCGAACTTCACGGTTTGGGAAAGACTAACGTTCTCGAACACGAAATCGACGTAGGAGAAGCGCGCCCCATCAAACAAAGACACTACCCAGTATCGCCTGCGATTCAAAACCTCATGTATGGCGAGGTCGATCGTATGCTGGCAATGGGAGTGATAGAGGTTAGTTTGAGTGCGTGGAGTTCGCCGGTAGTGCTCGTGAGGAAACCAGGGAAAGTCAGGTTATGTTTGGATTCTCGAAAGGTGAATAATGTGACGAAAAAGGATGCATATCCACTTCCACATATCGACGGAATCCTTAGTCGATTACCACGAGCCAACTACATAACCAGTCTTGACCTGAAGGACGCCTTTTGGCAGATTCCTCTCGAGGCTAAGTCCCGTGAAATGACGGCGTTTACCATTCCCGGACGACCCCTCTATCATTTTACCCGGATGCCATTTGGGTTGTGCAATGCACCCCAACGAATGTGCCGTTTGATGGATCGTGTTATCCTACCCGAATTGAAGGACCAAGTATTTGTTTACTTGGACGATCTATTGTTGATCTCGGAGGATTTCAATTCTCACTTGGTTTTGTTGGCGGAAGTTGCCGAATGCCTAAGGAAGGCTGGACTTACAATCAATGTGAGAAAAAGTAAGTTCTGTCTGAGGGAAGTGAATTACCTCGGATACATTGTTGGAGATGGAGGCCTGAAGACAGACCCGAAAAAAGTCTCGGCCATGGTCGATTACCCTTCGCCGAAATCCGCACGTCAGGTTAGACGCTTTCTTGGTATGGCTGGATGGTATCGACGATTCATTTTCAACTTTGCAGCCGTGGTCTCACCGATCTCAGACACGCTGAAAAAGGCCGACAAATTTACTTGGACTTCAGAGGCGGAAACTGCGTTTCAGTCTGTGAAGGCCATGTTAACTGCGGCCCCTGTATTGGTAAATCCAGACTTCACTAGACCATTCGTGATTCAATGCGATGCTAGCAAATCTGGAGTGGGGAGTGTTCTTTTCCAAGAGAACAATGATGGATCGGAATCTCCTATTGCATTTATGTCCCAGAAGCTCAATTCCGCTCAACGCAATTACAGTGTTACAGAGCTTGAATGCTACGCCGCTGTGTTGAGCGTGAAAAAATTCAGAGCGTACGTAGAAGGGACATCGTTTAAGATTATAACGGACCATGCGAGTCTCAAATGGCTGATGTCTCAAAAGGATCTCAGTGGACGTTTGGCTCGCTGGAGTTTGAAGTTGCAAGGCTTCGACTTCGTGATCGAACATCGTCGTGGGAGCCTGAATGTTGTACCCGACGCTCTCTCTCGCGTATACGAAGACGGATTAAATGCGCTGATCGACGTTGCACCCATGGTTGACTTGAGCTCTTCAGAATTTCAGAATACGGAATATGAGGATCTGAAGGCAACTGTGGAGGCAAACGCCCCTCGGCTTCCTGATGTATGCGTTAGAGATGGCTACGTGTACAAGCGTACAGAGCCCTATAACGGTGACCCAATCACAGAAGATCGTGCCTGGAAACTTTGGATTCCATCGAGCTTGGCGCCTACTGCGATCGCTCAGGCCCATGAAGCGGATACCATGGTTCACGGTGGGTTCGCCAAAACGCTAGAGCGCATTAGGCGATACTTGTATTGGCCCGGTATGTCTACACAAGTCCGCGATTTCGTTCTTTCGTGTCAGACTTGTAAAGAAACGAAGTCCCCGAATCGTCCGCTTAGAGCTGCAATGGGAGAAGCCTTCAAAACGCAGAAGCCCTTTCAACATCTATACATTGATGTATTAGGACCATACCCTAGGACCAAAAGTGGGAAAATCGCTATCCTTGTTGTCCTTGACCATCTGTCAAAATTTCCCATCCTTCATCCCCTAAGAAGAATTACGGCGGGTGAGATCACGACGTTTTTGGAGAGGGATGTCTTCCATATGTTTGGTACCCCCGAGACAATTCTCTCCGACAATGGGTCTCAGTTCAAGTCGGCGACATTTAACTCCATGCTTTCTAAGTATGGGGTTAAACACCAATACACCCCAAAATACTCGCCTCAAGCGAATGCTTCAGAGCGAGTCAACCGTTCAGTTTTAGCTGGACTCCGTGCGTTCATCGTGGAGGACCAGACTCGATGGGACGAAAACTTAAGCAAAATAGGATTTTCTCTTAGGAGTTCAATTCACCAAGCCACTAAGTTTTCGCCCTATCAGGTTTTGTTTGGGACTCACATGATGTCGCATGGGGAGGACTACGCTCTGTTGCATCGTTTGAAAGCGCTAGGTGATGTAGACTTGCAACTGGGTCCCAGAGAAGGTACTCCTATCGTGAGGCAACTGGCACAGGCGAATATTCAGGTCGCACACGAGAACAGCAGTAGGCGTTATAATATGCGTGCGGCTCAAACTCAATTTAGAGAAGGACAGGAAGTGTACAGAAGAAACTTTACCCTGTCCACAGCAGCACAAAATTATAACGCCAAACTGGCCAAGAAGTTCTTGAAGTGCAGGATTCGTCGTGTGCTAGGCAACTCGCGATATGAGCTAGAAGATCTCGGAGGCAAACGTGTGGGAGTGTACCACTCCAAAGACCTTCGTCAGTGACTGGAGCGAGTGACAAACTTCGAGAGTGCCCGGTCACTGCAGTCGTGAGCATGAGACGCAAACGGAGCTCACAGCTGCCTTTTTCAGCCTGTTCGGCGTTGTAAACAACGGCGAGCAGTCTGTGTTGTTGTGTCATCTGTGAGAATTGGTGTGGATCAATTAATGCAGTTGGCATTACTGTGATCCACACCAATTCCACACAAACAATCGGTTCAGTGGGAGTGTTTTTTTTGGAGAGTTTTTGTGTTAGGAGTTGAGGTCTGACAGCTGGGTAGGAAAAAAAGGAGGTGAAGTTTTTTTTTGGCGCGGACGAAAGTCGGTTTTTCTGAGCGCGAAAAAAGTTTTTTTTTTTGCAGATCGAAATGAAAGAAGATAAAAGAAGTTTTGGCGCGCACGGGCGATAAAAGTTTAGAAAAAAAGTCGCGTAATGTTACTTTTTACTCGCGTCCGTAAGTTTACTAATCGCTGATTCCAGTGAACCAATATGACGAACCTTCGCGCACGGATTATGTGTTAATAGCTCCCTACTGTTGTGATTGCACAGTGATTTGATCTTAATTAAAATGATATTTTGTTAAAAATTGAAAAAAAAAAATATTTGCAATAGTCATTGTTAGTAAATTCTTTTTACGAAAAATACAAAGCAGCAGTAGAGTTTGCAAAAACAGTGGTACGCAAAAGTTTTCGGCCACCCACATTTTATTTAAAAAATTAGTTATTAGCAAGCAAAGCAAAAGAGCTGAAAATCTTCGTATGCCAATGTGTTGAAAATTTCCGAGTGAAGCGAGCGGAGAGAAAAGTGGCTCCAAAAAGTTTTCGGCCACCATATATAAAAAAATAAAAAAAAAAAAAATAAAAAGCAAAGCAATAAAAGTCATAAAATAGAAATTAAAATTAAAAATAAAATAAAGTAAATTAAAAATAAATAAAAAATCATAAAATAGGAATACAATTAAATTAAAAATAAAATAAATTAAATTAAGAATAAAGAAAATCATAATAAATTAAATTATAAATAAAAAAAATAAATATGACAGACCAGGACAGAAATTGACATGGACAAACAATGAATAATGATAAAATATAATTTAAAATGATAAAATTAAAATAACAGCGAAAAAAAGGAAGAAAAAGGTAATTTTTTTTATTATCTTTTCGAATTTTCGTATCAAATTTTTTTGTTTTGTAAAATGGTGTAGAAAAATGGCTTAATAGAGCGTCATTGAGATGGATCTTCTCGTTTGAAGACCTTCCGCCCCCTCAGTCCTCTCTTTAGGGGCCATACGCATAAGATTCTTTTGAGGACAAGTATGGCTAAGGTAGGGTGGGCTAGACGGCGCACAACAGCAGCGCCAGTCGAGTTGAAGGGAGTTTTCTCGGTCTCTCATGACCGATTGGGAATCTTATCCCAATTTTATCACCCGGGTAAGTCGGCGTGAAATTTTTGTTGTATAGGCCATGGGTTTTATGGTCTGAAATACGAACAACGTACCCCCCCACAGCCGCAGCTAGCCCGGAAGCCAGCAAGCACGTCGCTCCAGTTCGTATTTCAGCCACCAATTCGGACGTAGGCGGAATTGGACCCTTGTTTCCCGATCCCAACCTTCCTTTCGGTTATTTTGACTTTTTTAAGTCGAAATAACCACTCCAAGGCCTCCAACCACAACAAAATGGCGCCCAACGTGGGGCTAGCCAAACCAGCGCGTAGTTCACAACGCGTGATGGGACAATATGCGAGAGTCGGAAAAATGCCGCATAAAAGTTGTCACATCGAATTGACTTAAAATTTGTCTGGTAGCGACTTAAAATAACGCTTAAACAGCACCTACAAGTCAAGTGAACAAGCTCTTTTGTTACTTCACTTACTTCTAGTGTGGTTCGAATTTACAGCTGGACATTGTGAAACCTTCATATTGACAGTTTTCTGTTGGCAACCTTTAGGCGCCATCAGAATTCCATATGAAGGGGCAGCCTTTTCTATCTGTGGGTTCGAATTGGACTTGTTGTGGGTTAAGTAGGGTCTTCAAGACCCATCTAACTGATGTATTGTAGGTACCCTTTTGAAAGCTGGGCTTGCCTTGACTTGGCGGGCAAGTCGTCAGACGATTGGGCAGACTACCTGCAATATATGTTTTAGATTGGTGAGGAGAAGACAATACAGAAGTCTTCAAAAGAGTTCCTTATTTCCTTATTCCATCCTTTTAGAGTTCCTATAACGTAGAATTGAATTAAATTATGTAGTATATTTTTTTTTTATTTTAAATTTTAAGTCTTAGGACAATTTACATTTCATATTAGTATTTTATTTTATTTTTCTTTTGTTTTATCCCATTTTTTTTTTTTTTCTCAATTCCAATTTTCCCAGGAAGTTGAAGAGGCTGAGATTTGCCTTTTAACTCGACCTAGCAGGAGAGAGGATGAGGTTTGGGAGGTGGATAGCGAGAAGATCCATCACATTTTTGATTTAAATTTTGCTTTGATGGAGCTTTTTCTTTTGCTTTGATTTTGATTTTTGCATTTGCTACTTGCTTTGCTTTACATTTTTTTTTGTAGATTTTCGTTAATTTCGAAGATACGGATTTGTTTTATTTGTTTTTGAGCCTTATTCATTTAAAATTTGCATGATTTTTTTTTGCTTTCGTTTCTTATATAATATTTTGATTGCGTTATTTATTTGTATTTTCTTCTTTTGCTATCATTATTTGAGTTGTCAAACTTTGCATTCTTTTGTTTGCCTAGCTTCGCTTTCTGATTTTTTTTGAGTTCTGTGAAGGTAGCTAGTCTAATTATGATAGTATAGGTTAGTTAGATTTTTTTGTATAAGCATTTTTGCGTGGGGATCTTTCCTTTATGATATATTTATTTCCGCCTTATTTATTTATTAGTATATATAATTATTATTATAAAATTTCGGAATTTATAATATTTCGTACGAAATTTTTTTTTGTTAAGTTTATGATTTCTCTTAGTTAAATTTTTAGATTTAGTGTTATTTTGTTAGTTTAAATTTAGTTGGTTTAGTTTTAGGTTTTTTTTTGGGTTGTTATGCATGTATTGTAATTTATTATAGTAGTATTTTTTTTTGAACTTTTCCATATTGTTTTCTTTGGATTTTATTTCTCCCGTGGTATTTATTTATTATATAGGTAGATACTAGAATTTTTTTTTTGCATTATTATTTTTGTAGAACATATATAATTTCTCGTTTATTTATTATTATATATATGTTGAAGTTTGATTATTCTTCGTTTTAGTTTTCTATTTATATTTAGTTGCAATATTTAGTTCAGGTAGTGTAGGTAATTTATTAGATTTATTTTCGCTTAGATTTCTGTTTTTAGTTCCTTTATTTTCTAAACCATGCCATTGTCACGAACGCCAGAAAAGAGGGTTGATGTGCTGTGCACAGTTTGCCAGGAGTGGGTGGAGTTAGAGAATGAGGCAGTAACGAAATGTGGCCACCAATTCCATGAGAATTGCCTAGACAAGTGGATGACGAAACAACAGATATGTCCCACTTGTAGAAAAGAAATGGACAAGTCGGACTACTGGTCTTTCCGGGGAGTAGAGGGAGCGATAGCCGCCCCTGGACCGTTGACAAGAAGCAGGGCTCAGTTAACGGTCCCACAGCTTTCAAAAGATGGAGTTTCTCTCCTTAGGGAGTCAAATTTGGATCCTCCACACGAGCTGGGCGGCGGTCAAGCCTTCTACGCTCCGGACGGAACAGTGGGCACCGACCTAGGGATGGGAATGGGCCTGCCACAACCACCACAACCACACCCACCACAACTGCCACTACAACCGAGGACGACACAAGAGGCACGTGTGAATCTTGGAGTTGATGAGATCACTCAACTGATTCGCACTGTGCTGAGGGAGGAGCGATCTCATCAATTCCAAGAGTCGCACAGTGATCGTTCTCGTACAACGAATCACACCTCCAGAGCTACAAGTGCTGCTCGAGCACCTGAGAGGGCTCAGCTACCACAATATCCGGTCGCTCAGTTCGCTGATCGTAGGAGCACCGGACCGAATTATAGACGCCGCAACACCACAAGTCCCATACGGACATGGCGTCTAAAATTTAATGGAGACGCTAAAGTGTTGCGAGCGGAAGAATTGATATATCGCGCCGAGGCTCTTGCGACCAGCGAGCTGAACGCGGATATGGACTTGCTTGCACGCAGCTTCTACATGCTGCTTGACGGCCGTCCAAACAGTTGGTTCTGGACCTGGCACAGGTCCAATCCAATGCCAACTTGGGCGGTTTTAAAACCTGCATTTTTGCAGACGTGGGGTGTGCGAGCAAGTGACTGGGACATTAGACGGCAAATGTTAGCCAGACGTCAGGTCCCAAGCGAGTCCTATCAGATGTTCGAGCAGGACTTGTGTGAGCTCCGTAACTTGCTGTCGAATCCGATGCACGACGGAGAGTTCGTGGAGCTGTTGCGGGGAAATTTGTTGCCAAGCACGCAGCAACAAATTTGCCTGCAACAAATATGGTCGCTTGACCATCTTCGACAAATGGTGTGCCGAGTCGAAGACATTAGACGGTCCACCAGATACGGCTACTCGAGTCACGCCCGAGTTGCTGAGATCGTGGAGCCTCCTACAGAGGTTTGTGATGAGCGCGATGGTTCCGAAGCCATGGCAGCAATTACATCTGGGGCTCCACTAAAATGTTGGAACTGTGAGCGTACAGGTCACAGTTACCGACTATGTGCAGAAGCTCCCAGGGGTATTTTCTGCTATGGCTGCGGAACAAAAGACGTTTTGCGACCGCATTGTGCTCGTTGCAATCGGGAAAACTCCGGAACGGAACGAACCACTTCGGCAAATTCTCGTCCTTTTCGGAGCAACCCACAGCAGCCACCCAAAACGTAGGAGACTCTTCGATCTCCGCAACTTGTGGTGATGATGACGCATCACCAGTCAGGTCGAATACACCGGACCTGACCAAACCATCGGATTTGACAAATGCCACGACTGAGTCTCATTCAGTCGTAATTCTTCAAAATTCCTTACCTCCTGTTCGCAAAGCGCCTGTACCTCGGAAGCCTTACCATGTAAGACTGAAGGAGTACATGGAGGCACGCGACAGGATTTTTAACGATTCTAAATCCCCTTTTGTTAGTATTTCATCTTGTTCCCCATTTCAACCTTCCCCTGATCCAACTCCTAAAAAGACGATTTTACGTTTACGCGCATTTTGGCGTAAAGTTCGTGAGAGAAAGAAGGCAGTAATGTCGACTATTATCTCCGAACCTTTTGACGTACGTCCCTATGCTATGGTCTCCCTTTTCAATGTAGGCGTTAAAGGTCTTTTAGACAGTGGTGCGAGCATTAGTTGCCTAGGAGCCAATGCACTAGAACGCCTTGAGCGAGCGCAAGTGCATTGGAAGCCGATTTGCCACGAGGTGAAGACAGCTGATGGTGCTTCACAGAGGGTTGTAGGAAGTGTGATGACCGAAATTAAATTTCGTGGAGTTACACAACCTATTACTCTTTACATCGTGCCGAGTTTATCTCAGGATCTGTATCTTGGGGTGGACTTCTGGCGAGCCTTTCATCTTGCTCCATCCATCATCAGCTGTGTCAACACACAAACCACCTCTTCGCAACATGATGCTACTGCGATGCACTCTTTAACGAGTAAAGATGTTGAACGTTTAGAGAACGTT
The DNA here is from genome assembly GCA_951812415.1 of Beris morrisii. Lineage (NCBI taxonomy): Eukaryota > Metazoa > Arthropoda > Insecta > Diptera > Stratiomyidae > Beris > Beris morrisii. The sequence continues at coordinate 104,375,509 of OX638312.1, read as the reverse complement.
AAGTCTAAGTTCCCTTCTTTCGAACTTCACGGTTTGGGAAAGACTAACGTTCTCGAACACGAAATCGACGTAGGAGAAGCGCGCCCCATCAAACAAAGACACTACCCAGTATCGCCTGCGATTCAAAACCTCATGTATGGCGAGGTCGATCGTATGCTGGCAATGGGAGTGATAGAGGTTAGTTTGAGTGCGTGGAGTTCGCCGGTAGTGCTCGTGAGGAAACCAGGGAAAGTCAGGTTATGTTTGGATTCTCGAAAGGTGAATAATGTGACGAAAAAGGATGCATATCCACTTCCACATATCGACGGAATCCTTAGTCGATTACCACGAGCCAACTACATAACCAGTCTTGACCTGAAGGACGCCTTTTGGCAGATTCCTCTCGAGGCTAAGTCCCGTGAAATGACGGCGTTTACCATTCCCGGACGACCCCTCTATCATTTTACCCGGATGCCATTTGGGTTGTGCAATGCACCCCAACGAATGTGCCGTTTGATGGATCGTGTTATCCTACCCGAATTGAAGGACCAAGTATTTGTTTACTTGGACGATCTATTGTTGATCTCGGAGGATTTCAATTCTCACTTGGTTTTGTTGGCGGAAGTTGCCGAATGCCTAAGGAAGGCTGGACTTACAATCAATGTGAGAAAAAGTAAGTTCTGTCTGAGGGAAGTGAATTACCTCGGATACATTGTTGGAGATGGAGGCCTGAAGACAGACCCGAAAAAAGTCTCGGCCATGGTCGATTACCCTTCGCCGAAATCCGCACGTCAGGTTAGACGCTTTCTTGGTATGGCTGGATGGTATCGACGATTCATTTTCAACTTTGCAGCCGTGGTCTCACCGATCTCAGACACGCTGAAAAAGGCCGACAAATTTACTTGGACTTCAGAGGCGGAAACTGCGTTTCAGTCTGTGAAGGCCATGTTAACTGCGGCCCCTGTATTGGTAAATCCAGACTTCACTAGACCATTCGTGATTCAATGCGATGCTAGCAAATCTGGAGTGGGGAGTGTTCTTTTCCAAGAGAACAATGATGGATCGGAATCTCCTATTGCATTTATGTCCCAGAAGCTCAATTCCGCTCAACGCAATTACAGTGTTACAGAGCTTGAATGCTACGCCGCTGTGTTGAGCGTGAAAAAATTCAGAGCGTACGTAGAAGGGACATCGTTTAAGATTATAACGGACCATGCGAGTCTCAAATGGCTGATGTCTCAAAAGGATCTCAGTGGACGTTTGGCTCGCTGGAGTTTGAAGTTGCAAGGCTTCGACTTCGTGATCGAACATCGTCGTGGGAGCCTGAATGTTGTACCCGACGCTCTCTCTCGCGTATACGAAGACGGATTAAATGCGCTGATCGACGTTGCACCCATGGTTGACTTGAGCTCTTCAGAATTTCAGAATACGGAATATGAGGATCTGAAGGCAACTGTGGAGGCAAACGCCCCTCGGCTTCCTGATGTATGCGTTAGAGATGGCTACGTGTACAAGCGTACAGAGCCCTATAACGGTGACCCAATCACAGAAGATCGTGCCTGGAAACTTTGGATTCCATCGAGCTTGGCGCCTACTGCGATCGCTCAGGCCCATGAAGCGGATACCATGGTTCACGGTGGGTTCGCCAAAACGCTAGAGCGCATTAGGCGATACTTGTATTGGCCCGGTATGTCTACACAAGTCCGCGATTTCGTTCTTTCGTGTCAGACTTGTAAAGAAACGAAGTCCCCGAATCGTCCGCTTAGAGCTGCAATGGGAGAAGCCTTCAAAACGCAGAAGCCCTTTCAACATCTATACATTGATGTATTAGGACCATACCCTAGGACCAAAAGTGGGAAAATCGCTATCCTTGTTGTCCTTGACCATCTGTCAAAATTTCCCATCCTTCATCCCCTAAGAAGAATTACGGCGGGTGAGATCACGACGTTTTTGGAGAGGGATGTCTTCCATATGTTTGGTACCCCCGAGACAATTCTCTCCGACAATGGGTCTCAGTTCAAGTCGGCGACATTTAACTCCATGCTTTCTAAGTATGGGGTTAAACACCAATACACCCCAAAATACTCGCCTCAAGCGAATGCTTCAGAGCGAGTCAACCGTTCAGTTTTAGCTGGACTCCGTGCGTTCATCGTGGAGGACCAGACTCGATGGGACGAAAACTTAAGCAAAATAGGATTTTCTCTTAGGAGTTCAATTCACCAAGCCACTAAGTTTTCGCCCTATCAGGTTTTGTTTGGGACTCACATGATGTCGCATGGGGAGGACTACGCTCTGTTGCATCGTTTGAAAGCGCTAGGTGATGTAGACTTGCAACTGGGTCCCAGAGAAGGTACTCCTATCGTGAGGCAACTGGCACAGGCGAATATTCAGGTCGCACACGAGAACAGCAGTAGGCGTTATAATATGCGTGCGGCTCAAACTCAATTTAGAGAAGGACAGGAAGTGTACAGAAGAAACTTTACCCTGTCCACAGCAGCACAAAATTATAACGCCAAACTGGCCAAGAAGTTCTTGAAGTGCAGGATTCGTCGTGTGCTAGGCAACTCGCGATATGAGCTAGAAGATCTCGGAGGCAAACGTGTGGGAGTGTACCACTCCAAAGACCTTCGTCAGTGACTGGAGCGAGTGACAAACTTCGAGAGTGCCCGGTCACTGCAGTCGTGAGCATGAGACGCAAACGGAGCTCACAGCTGCCTTTTTCAGCCTGTTCGGCGTTGTAAACAACGGCGAGCAGTCTGTGTTGTTGTGTCATCTGTGAGAATTGGTGTGGATCAATTAATGCAGTTGGCATTACTGTGATCCACACCAATTCCACACAAACAATCGGTTCAGTGGGAGTGTTTTTTTTGGAGAGTTTTTGTGTTAGGAGTTGAGGTCTGACAGCTGGGTAGGAAAAAAAGGAGGTGAAGTTTTTTTTTGGCGCGGACGAAAGTCGGTTTTTCTGAGCGCGAAAAAAGTTTTTTTTTTTGCAGATCGAAATGAAAGAAGATAAAAGAAGTTTTGGCGCGCACGGGCGATAAAAGTTTAGAAAAAAAGTCGCGTAATGTTACTTTTTACTCGCGTCCGTAAGTTTACTAATCGCTGATTCCAGTGAACCAATATGACGAACCTTCGCGCACGGATTATGTGTTAATAGCTCCCTACTGTTGTGATTGCACAGTGATTTGATCTTAATTAAAATGATATTTTGTTAAAAATTGAAAAAAAAAAATATTTGCAATAGTCATTGTTAGTAAATTCTTTTTACGAAAAATACAAAGCAGCAGTAGAGTTTGCAAAAACAGTGGTACGCAAAAGTTTTCGGCCACCCACATTTTATTTAAAAAATTAGTTATTAGCAAGCAAAGCAAAAGAGCTGAAAATCTTCGTATGCCAATGTGTTGAAAATTTCCGAGTGAAGCGAGCGGAGAGAAAAGTGGCTCCAAAAAGTTTTCGGCCACCATATATAAAAAAATAAAAAAAAAAAAAATAAAAAGCAAAGCAATAAAAGTCATAAAATAGAAATTAAAATTAAAAATAAAATAAAGTAAATTAAAAATAAATAAAAAATCATAAAATAGGAATACAATTAAATTAAAAATAAAATAAATTAAATTAAGAATAAAGAAAATCATAATAAATTAAATTATAAATAAAAAAAATAAATATGACAGACCAGGACAGAAATTGACATGGACAAACAATGAATAATGATAAAATATAATTTAAAATGATAAAATTAAAATAACAGCGAAAAAAAGGAAGAAAAAGGTAATTTTTTTTATTATCTTTTCGAATTTTCGTATCAAATTTTTTTGTTTTGTAAAATGGTGTAGAAAAATGGCTTAATAGAGCGTCATTGAGATGGATCTTCTCGTTTGAAGACCTTCCGCCCCCTCAGTCCTCTCTTTAGGGGCCATACGCATAAGATTCTTTTGAGGACAAGTATGGCTAAGGTAGGGTGGGCTAGACGGCGCACAACAGCAGCGCCAGTCGAGTTGAAGGGAGTTTTCTCGGTCTCTCATGACCGATTGGGAATCTTATCCCAATTTTATCACCCGGGTAAGTCGGCGTGAAATTTTTGTTGTATAGGCCATGGGTTTTATGGTCTGAAATACGAACAACGTACCCCCCCACAGCCGCAGCTAGCCCGGAAGCCAGCAAGCACGTCGCTCCAGTTCGTATTTCAGCCACCAATTCGGACGTAGGCGGAATTGGACCCTTGTTTCCCGATCCCAACCTTCCTTTCGGTTATTTTGACTTTTTTAAGTCGAAATAACCACTCCAAGGCCTCCAACCACAACACATTACCACAAGAAAAGGAAAGAATGTAGTGGAAAAAGGAAAGAATTTACACATATTTGGATACATAGTCATAATAAAACTGGACCCGGAATAAACAACAATATAAAATACTGTATTATTGAAATAATAAAGTAATTAGGTAAGATAAAATAGATAAACCTTTTGTTTTAATTTCTATATTTTATGAAAACAATCTAGTTTGATTAAAAATAAAATTATTTCAAAAGGACCTTATTATTTTTCTTATTAAAACTTTTTTTTAAATTTTGCCAAAAAATTGGGGTTGCCAAATCATCTCTAAAAATTTTTAAATATTACGATTTTCGGAGGCAATACGAAATTCATCTGCTTATAATAGAAGAAAAGTAAAGACTCGGAATAAATAACAATATAAAATTAGGTAAGATAAAATAGATGGTATGGCGTTCCAATATGGAATGTATGCACCAAGGTACATAAAAAACGGCTCCAGACAATCCAGAACAAGTGTCTCAAGATCATCCTGAATAAACCCTGGGATTTTTCTACTCGATCGCTACACCAACTAGCTGAGATACCGCTAATGGAACCAATTGCCAAAAAACAAGAAGAAAACTTCATTACGAAGTGTGCACTCTCAGAAAATCCATTGATTCTCTCCATCATTCCATTATAAAACAATCTACACTATATGTATTCACACGCTAGTCAATTTAGTTTAGTTTATCCTAGTTTTAAGTAATTTTAAGGCACCAATAAGGTTTTTGTTGTTCCAATTTTCCTTATGCAAATTAAACACTAATCACAAATAGCTTGAATTTATGCACAAAAGAAACACTTTGAATTACTATGGCTGAAAAGATATGCGATCTGAGCACCAAATCAACAGAAATATTGTACAAATACTTTTATAATTATTTATTGGAACGAAATAAAAATCTATCTATCTATTTATTGTATTAAAAACTATCAAAGGATTTTTCCAGTCTAGGTAAGAAATGAGAAGTTGTAATTAAAATAATGTAGCGAGTTAAGTTTCATATACAAAGGTAATACTCAGTTGCGTATATGATTTTTTTAAGCAGATGTTGGCGAAAGTTAGTAATGATTTCGGTTTGGTTTGAGGTTTAGTTAAATTTAGCTGCTAGTAGTTGCAATTGCAATCGATACCAACTGCATTTGCAGTATATGTCTTCCTCGAATACGAAATGAATGTATACATATGTTATTTTTTCCAGTTCAGCTTCACTATGAAATATTTTCGCGCCTCGCGGCTGGTATGCACATGCAAAAAATTATTTAACAACAATAATAGATATAATTGTCTACGAAATAAAATCACCCGGGAAAATTCGAACGCATAAACGAAAAAAACTTTATATGTTAATTTCCTTATCAAAAGAATAGACTTCTAAATCTAAATTGTGAATTCTTCTGGAATTTTCATGGATACACTCTTTACGGTCAGTTCACTCACTGAAATGAAAAAATTTCAAATCACGCAATTCCATTTTTATTCCTAAATTTTTTATTAAGGTCGATAACGTAATAAGAGGTGTATTTAGAGCAATTTCACAAACAATGCACGAAAGGATCAATTGGAAGTTTATATCGTAAATATTTCATGATTATTATAGTTGCTTTTGAGAGTGACTTACGCAGGAATTGGTTGAGGGTTATTTGAGAGAGTAAGATGCGTTGGGGTTTAATATTGAAAAAAATTTCGATAAAAATAATAATATATTATTTTGAGTCAATGCCTATCTCTGTCGACTTTTAATGCAAACCTTTGAACAACTGATACTTCGATAAGAAAACTAATTCTGCTTGTTAGTCACAGAACAAGCATTCTCTAATAAATTCTTGCTGCGAGAATTATAACAATGAATGCAAAGGAAAAGGTTCATTACTTATCTCTAATTACTTCGCAGCTTACAACGAAAAAAAATTCGCCCATAGTCTAGGCACAACTTTATTATTTCTTGGGAAGAAGTCCGGAACGCGTTTAATGCTGAGATGCTGTGCGACTGACCACCTAAAAAATTGCGATCCAAATATAATATAATAGCATTCTGGTAATTCCTTAGGTTGTTAGTCACAAAGTAACCTACACCGCATCTCAGCATTAAAAGCGTTTTATTTTTCAAATTTCAATAAAAACATGAGTGGTCAAATATCGCCCTTTAGAGGTTGAATATCAAAAAATTCTGAAGTCGATTTTTAGGCGATTATATAAAAGTAAAAGTAAAGTAAGAAACAATTCGATATCTCATACCTCAATCGAAATTAATTTTTAGATCATCTCTATATATAAAAATGAATGTTTGTCTGTCTGTTTGTCTTGTATAGGCTCCTAAACCACTCATCCAATTGCGATGAAACTTTGGTGATTTGTTGAGGGTACGCCCTCGATGGTTTCTGCGTTAACAAAATTATTTAACAGTTGGTGGTTCGCGAGTTATTTCAACATTTGAGTGTTTTTCATATGATTTAGCGGCAGTTCGTTTTCGGTGTTTAGTTATGCCTATTCCTATTACTAAATGGTATAAGAGGATAGTGGATGGAAGATGGAATATGGAGGATGGAAGATGGAGGATGGTGGATAGAGAATGGAGGATGGATGATGAAGTTTGGGGGATGGTGGATAGAGGATGGGAGATGGTGGGTGAAGGATGGTGGATGGAGGATGGAGGATAGAAGATGGAGGATGGTGGATAGAGGATGGTGGATGGAGGATAAAGGATAGAGGATGGAGGATGGTGGATAGAGGATGGAGGATGGAGGATGGAGGATGGTGGATGGAGGATGGTGGATAGAGGAAGGAGGATGGAGTATGGTGGATAGAGGATGGAGTAACGGGAGCAACGGCGCGACGGCGCGACGGGAGAAATGGGGAAAGGCGGATGGGGGATGGTGGATAGGGTATGGTTGATGGAGGATGGTGGATGGAGGATGGTAGATAGAGGATGGAGGATGGAAGACCGAGGATGGTGGATGGAGGATGGTGGATAGAGGATGGAGGATGGTGGATGGGGGATGGTGGATAGAGGATGGTGGATGGAGGATGGGGGATGGTGGATGGAGTAACGGGAGCAACGGGAGAAATGGGAGCAACGGGAGTAACGGGAGAAAATGGGAGCAACGATAGTAACAGGAGTATCGGGAGAAACAGGACCAATGGATCAACGGGAGCAGCGGGAGCAACGGCATCAACGGGAGTAACAGGAGCGATGGAACAACGTAAGCGAAGCGAGCGTAGCCGCGGTACGCGGCTAGTTATATATAAAACTCATAGAAGTAAAAGCGAATTCGATGTCATTAAACCTAAAAGATTTGTCAAAATTAGTAAAAAATTTAAGTATACCTTTACCCCCCTCCACCTACCGAAGCTTAATATTGAAAAATTCTTAAATCGATTTTTCCCCGATTGTATTTAAATCAAAGTCAATTCAATATCTCATTAGACCTAAGACATATATCGGAATTCTTAAAAATGTACACAACCACTTTGAGGTTGGATATCGAAAAATATGGAAAAACGTTTCTAGGCACTTAATTAATATTAAGAGCATACAGAAGTAAAATTAATTTGATAACTCGACATGTCTAAAAGATATAACGTAATTCGTGAAACGTAAAAAAAACCTTTTCACGGACAATAAAAATATGAACTTTTTTTTATTTTAATTACTCTAGTAGCACATCTACATATAAGTACTAAGTTTCAACTTTCTAGCATATGCCGTTTATGAGATATACCCGTATCAATACTTTATTATTAAAAAAAAAATCTGCCAACAGTCTGGGCGCACCTTTATTAATTTTGGATAGAAGTTCAGAACGCGTTTAATTCTGAGATGCGGTGTAGGTTACTATGTGACTGAAAACTTAAAATAAAGTTCGGTTCGGTTAGAATGGGGTCGCGCTAGAATACTTACGCCGCTGCCACATATAACATATGAATTACGTTATTGGGTCATACTCCGGGACGCGGTCAAAGTCCTAGTATAATGTCACTTGTTACGCGATTAGGAGGTTTTTCGTGATTTGGTTTTGGGCCATTACATGAAATCGGAAATGCATCTATAGGCGATTATATAAAAAGTCTGTGGAAGTGAAAACCAATCTGATATCTTATCAATCCTAATATAATGTCAAGTTTCAGCCGTCTAAGATAAGCGGTTGCTGAGTTCTAGAAACCAAAAAACCACCCCCACCTTTATTAGTCATGAAACGTAAAAAAAAAATTTTTCTAGGTATAGCAAATGTTTCTTTTTTAAAAATCGATAGCAATACTTTATTATTAAAATAAAAAAAAATTGAATATTATTTTTTTAGGATACCTCTATAGTGTCTCCATATAGTCGTCAATTTTTAGTTTTCTATGTTTCGCGCGTTTCGAAAAATAAAAACAGAATTCTTTTCTTTCCATTCCACCATGCTAAAAGTCTACTAGGCCTAACTTCTGTAAAATTTCTAAGATTATAACTGGTACGGTTCTTGAGATATAAATTAAAATTAAATGGCTATCCCCACTTTCTTGCTCCACCTCTCCCCTCAAAAATTTTAAATTTATTGGACTCCACTTGTAATCCTATACATATACGAGTACACAAACTAAATTTTATCTTCATGGTACAATTGGTTCAGAAGATATTATTATCCAAAGTGTTTTACCACACACCCCACCAAATTAAAAATGTTAGCCCTTGTCTAATCTCCTATAGTATCCCTTAAGACAAATACAAAGTTTCAACCTTCTGATATCAACCGTATATGGAGATATGGATTTTAGAATGTTTCAATCCCAGCTATAAAGCATTTCGGACGCATTGTCCGCCCCCCCCCCCCCTTCACTCCCACACCCCTCAACCAAAGTCTACCATTTTTGCAAATGGGTCCACTATCAAAGTTCTACATAAGTTCCAAGTTTCAACCTCATACCATAAGTGGTTCCTGAGGTCTAGAAACCAAAATTTCTCGTCTAAAACGCTCCTCCTCCCACCTCACAACTCCACCACAAAATATACCACTCGTAGGGATTCATTCAATCTACCCACCATAAACTTTTCAGCTTAATATCTTAAGGGGTTTGAGAGCTACGCACCTTCAAATACTTTTGGGTACGACGGACGGCGTCCACGGCGGACAGACGGACATTTTATTTGTCTTTTTGGGGTTTACTAGTCCTAAAACGTGAAAATACAAAGATACTCTAACTGAAGGCTATTAAAGAATTAAACACAGAATGTCTTCTAATGAAGGAACATTTTTGCTGCAATATGAACTGAAGATTTTTCGTATAACGCAAAAGTATCGTTTGTGATTGTGATTCGGATATGCAAGAATATGCAAACCAGCATCTTTTAACTGAATTCATATGTATAATTCTCCAGATTTACATGTAATATCAACCGTGCTCTTTATATCCAATTTAACCCAATCGTTAGTTTTTAGGTCAACCATGTATACCTAATTTAGTTCCTTCAAATTGTTTAAAACATTTACGCGTTCACATGCAGAAGTTGGCGTATAAACAGGTTATGTACGTAATTTTAACTGAGATTATTAAAATCACCATGTCCTCTGGCCTGTATTTATGTCTGGCATACCATTCCTTTTATGAGGATTAAGTTAATATATTCAAAGATATGCAAATTTGGTTTACTTTAGAATCGTTTCTATAGTGTAATTCTGACGAAAGCAAAGCTTTCACATATTCTAATTTGCATTAACTAAAAGGCTATACTCTTATCAGATTTCTATTCGCTAGTTCAGGAACTCACATCACACTTGTTGTTAATAACTGACTAAATGGTGAAAGTTTTGTCGAATGAATTTTAAAGTTGCGTGTATGTCACACGAGTAATAATTACTCTCGACTAGTACATATACGTAGAATGCACGACATAGGAAAACTTAGTTCATATTTCATTTTGAATTCAATTCTAAATTCATATTGTTAGAATCGTATATCTACTTTTTCTGAGGTATGTTTAAGGTCAGTGAATCAGAATGCTCACATAATCATCTTGATTAGAAAACGCAGACTCAAAGTCTTTGAACTGATATAATACGCGAGACGTTTGTTTGAAATGGATTACAGTCATATGGTGCTCATCTCTCGACTCAACACGTGCAGTATATAAGCGAAGCAGAGCTTAAACACGGGATCAGTTTTTCTACTGCGAGAGTGATATGAATCAGTTCTACGCGAAGGAGTGTTTGTAATAGCTAGTTTATATCGCAAGATTTTGCACTGGATTTCGCAAACTCTTGAGATTTCGATAAAACTATAAAATCTAGTACATTTTCTACACATTTTAAAGATTTTAAAGATCTTTTTGAGTGACTTGATTTTCTGTAAATCTAGCTGAAAATTTACTGAACCCTGTACACAGGGACGTTTTTTCTAGGGGGGGCAAGATGTTATGTTTGTATATATAAATATACATGTGTTATATATAATCTATCAAAATACATAATTTAGGGGGGGGGGGGCAAATGCCGCCCCCCTGCCCCCCACAAATGACGTCCCTGCCTGTACAGCCGGGAGCCCATAACTCGTAACAAAGCGGTAATTCTCAAAAAACTGCAGGAAAAGTGTGAGTATGAAAAAAATCGAGCTTTGCGTAGCCTCTCTAGAGAATTGTTTGAAATATTTATGCAGTCATCTTCCGAAAAAACGATAACTCATTTACCGAATTTTGAAAGATTAATTTGTTTTAAAATCTCGCACAATGGTAATTTTCCACCATTTAAAAATATGAAAAATAAGGTAAAAGAAAAGTATTACTCAAAAAGGTTTTTTTTTTAAAAATTCAATGTGGAATATGCCCCAAATTTACCACAACTCGAGAACTCGTTAAGCTATTAACTAAAAATAATATACGATTTAGCTTAAGGGGTGATACGCAGTCAGAATTTAAAAAAAAAAATTTTTTATTTCATTTTTGTAATATAGATATATTTAAGTATATTTACAGAAAGTTTCATGTCAATCCGGTTGTTACACTCATATTTGTAAAGACGTCTCGAAGCGTTTGAAAGTGTTTTTGAAACTTTAAACGCGTTTTTCTCAAAACTGCGTTTATAAAGTCGGTGACCAAGATTTCTCGGAAACGGCAAAACCGATCAGTCTCAAATTTTTACACAAGCTTTATAAATGTATTTTTTTAGTGATTAATCGAAGGTTTTTTCTCGTCGATAAATATTTTCCATTTTATAAAAAATTTAAGGCCGAAATTTTTATCGAAAATTGAAATTTTTTATTTGAGAAGCCGCTATTTTATTAAAAATTAATATTTTGCATATTCCTTCAATTAAGTACTAGATAATATATTATACTATCGAAATCTTTTTTGTTTTTTTATTTTGGATGATCCTATCCAGAGATATCGTGGTCACCGGAAAACTCGTCAGCTATAGCAGTTTTAAAAATCATTATTTTTACAAATAAAAAATACCAGAGTAAAGTTAAAAGTTACCATTATATATATATAAATTTTTACACTAATATATTAGAATGTCTTTCCAGGAAAAATTCATTTAAAATCCCTTTTTTTCGAACTCCTGACTGCGTAAAACCCCTTAAGAAAATACTTAGTAAAATTAGTAGATATTTAAAAAACATACAACAGTCTCGATCGTATGATACTCTAGATAATATAGATACTGAACTCCAATTTATGTTGTTGTAGTTGGGGATAAAGTAGAATAAGGAGTGCACATGTAGTTTGTCTTTTATTAAAACCTCTCATTTGGGTGCTACTCGAAAGGAAAAGACAGTGTTTAATTTCACATATGGTACTTGGTAAATAACCGAAAGTAAAATTTTCCTTTTTCAAGGACTTTCAAAAGAAGGTGCAAAAAGGACTCACTTGACTTCTAGCTTGTTTATATTTTTACCTGGAACCATTTAAAAATTAATGTGTACAAAATTTCAAATTCTTAGCTCGAAGCGTTTAAAAGTTATCGGAAGGTATTCTTTAATACCTGTCTTAAGGTACAATCTGGCTGGTACTGCCGACCGTCCCGGACAGCAGTAACTGCCAATCTCAACTGCTCAACGCGGCTGTTTTGCACTCACAACCGTCAACTGCCGAGCAGTCGCAATCAGACATGACAGCTTGTTTTTGCCTGATACAGTAGTCTACTGCCGGCAGTTACTGCTGACCGCGACGGTCGGCAGTACCAGCCAAATTGTACCTTTAAGGACTTTTTGTATGGGAACTACTCGAAGGAGTAGAAGGATTTCGGTGATAAGTAAGCTTGAACTTTGTTTTCACTCAAATTTAATTTGTACAAAATTTGGACTTCGTGGCTAAACGGACTCTTGAGTTACAGTAAGTTCCGGAAATTAAGTTATAACAGTATAGGACTTTTTACAGGATTCTTGTATAGCAGCTAGACGAAGGACTCATGGAATTTTTTCATATTCATACCTTTAGCTGCAACTATTATAAAATCAACGTATACAAAATTCCAAAGTCGTAGCTTAGCGTTCTGAAGTTGTCTTTCAATATTGGTATACATGTGTTTTAGGTCAGTTACCCGAAAGAGTTGACGGATGTTACTAGTTAGTGAACTCAGTCTTGTTTTTGACTTAAAATTAATTTGCGCAAAATTTTTACTTCCTACTTAAATGCTTAATTCTTGAGTTATTTTGGATTCTGTAACTTGCATACATTTTTGAAGGACTTTGTAGGCTGCTACACGAAATGAGTACATTTTATTTGCATTATATTCCGAATTTTAGCTAGTATCCGCTATAAATACCTTAATAATTTCCATGCACTATTAAATACCTAGTAATAAAACGATTAAAACATATTCATCAAAAATTTCGTATATTAAGATGATTACTTACAAAGCACAACAATGTGTATTGCCTTAAAATTTCTAAAATTTCTTCACTCTAGAAACTAATCACAAAGAATATTGGGAAGAATAAAAACCTATGAATTGATTGCTCCTTTTTTCGATAAATTTGATTGTATATTAATTTTATTGTTGGGAAAATCAAAAGATAACTTCGAAATGTTTAATTTAAAAACAAGAAAATATTTGTATTAAAATAAAAGGGTACATGTACTCTAAAAAAACAGTGCATTACTGTTTTGATTTCATAGTAGTTTTATATTAAGTTTTATCGAAGCCCCAATGACTAAGATAGATTTCAATTTCATTTATTTTTCACCTAAAAAATTCATTTTGCCTCTTAATATCGATTTTTATCGGTGTTAATATTTTATATTTTTGTGTATCACAATTTACTATATAACTTTTTTATATTTCTTTTTCGTTTCTTTCACAGTTAAACCTTACCATATATAATTTTATCAACAAAAAAAATCTGTTATATGTAGGTATGTATAAACAATTTATTTGTTTTTCTTTTTTTTTAATTTAACATTTCGCAAACAGTTTCGATTTTAACACACTCTAACGATTTATGTATTCTTATTATACATTTCGAAATCGGAACAATTTTTATGTATATTTATGTATTTAATTTTGTTAGCATAAAAACTGTACATATTATTAATAATAATATACCTATGTTGTTGTTTTTTAATTTACTTCGCAAATTCACTTCGCTAAATCATAATAATAATTTTTCTATATTCACGTCTTAATATTATATTATTTTCAATTTTTTGATCTCTAACACTTAAATTATTTTATATATCTAAATAATAATATTAAGTTATTCAATTTTTTTTACATTTAAAATATCCTTTATATGTTTTTTGTTAACGTTACATTACGTTTTAGTAACCATTTAGTTCTTTTTATTATTATTTTTTTTTTTCGTAAAATAAATGAATTGTGTTTAATTTTTTAGCGTTTTTCATTTGCTTTAACTATTTTAGCAAATAGTGATTTTCTCACGATAAAAACATATTGTCATGCACGATTTTTCAATCTCGTTTACAATTATTTAACATTCTAGTATAATGCTAGTTCGGCTAATTTTGAATTAAACATTTTCTTGGTAATATGCTCACTAAATTCTACTCATTACTTTGCAGTATAACATTAAATACTTAGGAGTATACAGACATACATACGTTTTGAATGGAGTTTCTTGCCAAAAGATTAATATAACACCTTCAACAGATTTTGGAGTTATGTTCCACGCACAACACTGCTTTGACCTTAATACATGAATAAACAGAAAAAAGGCCATTTTATCAAACGTTACGCTCGTAACATAAAAATAAAAATTGATTCGTCAAATTTTTGTTTGCCACCTTACTTGGCTTGCTCTATATAAGGTTCATTTTGACGGAAAAATTTGACTGAACTTTTCGTAAAATTTTTCAAAAATTTGACAACATGGCATGGAGTGTATTACAAGCTTCAGAATAAAGGGTTTAAATGATTTAAAGATGGCGGATTGTACTGATATTACAAAATCGTTCCTATATATAAACAGAGAATGTGCAGAAGTTTTGTTTAGAATAGGGGGACATGACACGGAAGAATGGTGGAATGGTATGGTTCAAGCGTTCTCTCTTATACGATTTCTGACGAGCCATTATTGAATGTAGAATATTCTCTTTCCTTTTGAATTATGAAACGAAAGGGTTGCCAGAAGAAAGCATATGACTGGATTAAAAGTAATACGAGTATATTGTTACTATGCAATTTAAGCACCGTAGTTGTGAACATCGCCAGATTTCGACAAGGAGATTTTCAAATCTCAAAAAGCGTTTACATCGACCTGAAGAAGTTTGTTTCAGATCTCTGAATTTATCAGCTGACTATTGTCTCAATAAATTATGAAATCTAGGAGGTTTCTGTAGTAGGTATCATCTTATTCGAAAATGCGCCATTCTTTTAAAGTGTGTTGAGATAGATCAGCTATCCTAAATCAAAACTTTAGTAAATGCATTAAAAAAATTGAACAGAAGTCTAAACTTTACAGGAGATACAAAAAAAATAATGCAACACAAGTTCTCTCAGATGTGGTCCAGCGCAGCGGTGTGGGTTAGAAAACTGCCATTGACACTTAAGCCATAATAGCTTCAGGAAATGCCAAATTTTTCTGCTACTCTGAGATTTTGAATTTTCAAGTTTTAGTGCTAATACACAAAAAAAAAGTCCGTCTGTCCGCCATACGCAAACGCGTTTGGAGGCTAAACGTCCCTATTGAATATATTGTTGCGAGCTAGGGGTTCGCCGGGATTTCAAGTAAAACACAATTCGGTTAAAATGAAAAATAAGTAATTATTTATTCAATCGCACTTTTAATTCACAGAATTATACTCGCACAATAATTCGCACTGTATGGCAGTACCGCCCGCTTATACCATATATCGCTTAACTCGTTCACTTTCGTTCTCTACCAACACGGTCGCGTATACTCGCTGGCTATCGCAGTCGCGTAATCAAAATTACTGTCTCTTAGCTGAATGCTTCACCTGCTTATATACTACCCGGTTGCAGTCTAGGATGTGCTTGAACGTTCAGTTCTGGAATCTTCTCGAAAGCTTTAGAGCCTTCGATTTCGATCATCGTTCAGTGGTGTGTGCAGAAGATTCAAGTGAGCTTGAGATCTTTCGACTTTGGTGGTTCATGTACAGGGTTCTAGTACATTGGAGAGCATTCGGTAAAGAAGGGAGATAGAATCGTGTTGTCTCGCCTTATCTTCAGCTAGGTTTCTGATTGGGTTATTTTGCAACTAGGTATTCGGTTGTTGTTGTTTTTCATTATGTGAAACGATCGAGTTGCACGGTTGCGCGGTTGCCAGGCTTACACGTAACAATATTGACATAACAATTTGGATTTAATAATTTAATAAAACACACAATAATTGAGATAATTTCAAAAAGTCGTTCGTAAACTTCACCATGATAAAAATGTAAACCTTGACTGACGTTTTGACATTGACAGACCAGCAAAAAAGTTTAATGGTACGTTTGTATTAAAATACAAAATTGTTATGTACCTATTGATTAACACTTTAAATGGTAGTATTGAAATTGGAAGCATTCAAAAAGGATTACACACTATTTTTATAAATAGATTTGTTACCATTGCAGGATTAGTCGTACACTACTTACTGATCATTAAAACCTTATTCTGAAAATGCTTGACGTTATGAAACGTACTGTAGTGTGTAGAAAATACTTTAGATAACTATACTCTGTGCTTAATGCTTTATTCGAATCATTTGTCAATGTAAAGTCAATTATATTACGATTAGAGGGGAACACTTTTCAATTCCGCTAACCGCCATAGAAATAAACGAAGAATACAAAAAAGTATACACTTTTGTGTGTTCGTGTCCATCATCGTTTTGTAATCAATCAATCCAAGAAATTCAATGCGGTTGTCCCTTTTAAACAATAAGTCTTCAATAAATTGATGACTATAAATTCTATGACCATTAATTTAATGGCTGCAGAACTAAATCCAATAAAGTAGATTAGTGTACATTGCATAGTTTTGATGGTGTAATTCGACATGTAACATGTCTCTTTTTTACAATGACATACATTGTAAATACAAGAATTAATGTAACACTCGCTGTTATAAAATACCTTGTATCGACCTCCATATATTATAATATTATAGTATTCTTATACTCGCAGACAACGTAGTACAGATAGTGTGAATACTAAACATAATGGACTTTTGCTGCTCCTTTTTTATTTTACTTTATTATTTTCTAATAATACAGTATTTTCTATTCATGTGATTCTATCTTCAATTATTAAAATAAAATTCGGACAAGCTCCAGGCGCAATATCTAAGTGCAGAAAAGATTTTTTTAGCGATAGTACATCTATTATCTAACGAAAATCTACTTCAATACCACCCGAAGTGCATAATTATACATTTTTAGCTGTCATGTCTAAATTTTGAAAATATTTGCGAAAAGTGTTTTTTTTTTGTTGAATTAACCACTACATTGCATTGTATTATAAACCGTA
Organism: Beris morrisii; assembly: GCA_951812415.1. NCBI lineage: Eukaryota > Metazoa > Arthropoda > Insecta > Diptera > Stratiomyidae > Beris > Beris morrisii. The sequence goes on along the minus strand of OX638312.1, from coordinate 104,358,302 downwards.
GTACCATTTGGAAAACATGGCTGAATTAAACCATTGATCCGATCCAATCAGGCATTAAATGAGAAAATCAATTGAAGCTTTACATCAGCACGAGAAATGCAGTTACGTTCAATAATATCGACTGCACTCAAAATCTAATATTTTCGTACTTGTGGCATTATTGAACGGCACATGCTTATGTAGGTACATACAGTCAAACTTCGATAACTCGATTGACCATTTGCGACAAAAGTAGATCCAATTACCAATATTCAATATTTCACCATTCACTTCCTAAACGCTATTGCCAAACAATTTCGTTCGAGTTATTAAAACTTCGAGTTGTCGAAATTTGATAGTAGTTCTACATTGTAATTATGATGAAATTAAAAAAATATTGAGAACAGCTGAGGAGAGTGAAAGGTTTAAGGCGAAAATTTGAGAATTTTATATTTCCGGAACGACTAAAGCCAGGACTCTGAACTGTTTTATAGGGTGTTTTTTTAGAGGTATAGTATTTCTTTTTTGAAAAAAAGACATACGTAATTTACCAAATGGCAAAATTTTTTTTTAATTGAAAACATTATTTTATGGCATTTCATTTTTAAAAACAATTTCGGGCATATGACCACCGTGACTGCGTCTAATGAACACCATCCAATCAGTCCAATTTTTGGTAACTTTTTCGAGAATTTCTGAACTTATCTCATCAATAGCTCGTCGAATATTGGCTTCTAAATGTTGAATCGTTGCTGGCTTATCAGCATAGACCAATGATTTGATGTATCCCAACAAAAAGTAATCCAATGGTGTAAAATAACACGATCTAGTCGGCCAATTGACAGGTCTAGTTCTTGAGATGATTTTTTCGTCAAATGTCATGTTTGCACGCGCTGTGTGGCATGTTTCACCGTCTTGTTGGAACCACATCATCCTTATTATAACCTAGGCAGACGACGCAATCGAATGATCATTCCTAGTCGAATGATCATTCCGCATCACGTCTGTCACAATGAAATTGTCGAATTGGTCATTCATTCGATCATTCGAATTACAATTGCGAAAAGGTCATTTCGAGATAAATTCGTAATTCGTTCAAGCGCTAGCAATGCCATCTAGCGTCAAGTCCTATGAAACTAGTGGAACAAGTGGAAAGTCAGGTGTTCCATCGTCCAAATTTTTCTATTTATTTCATGTGTGCATTAATCACGATCAATCTTTTTAACGTTTCGTTTACAATTGCTGACATATTAGCACTTTTCTATCACTTTATTTCAACATATAAAACGTAGCCGCGTGCCAATGCAAAAATGGCAACTTTTATTGAGCATTCCAACAACAATAATATTTTGACAGATTGAATGTAATTCCAATAGACGTGTGTCAATGTTGATCATTGAATAGGAATGATCATTCCCCGAATGATCATACGAATGTGTCGTCTGCCTAGGGTATTAAGGTTGCTAAGGTTGTAAAAGACACAAGTCAAGTTTGACAAGTGTCTCTACTGAAAAAACTAAACCTCTAAAAAAGCGCCCTATAGAAACGTTGGGATGTGCTAGGAGAGCATCCAAAAAATATATTTTGAAGGAGGTAGTTGCGTTCGGGAATGATTGGCTTTACAAAATGTTACAAAATCACGATCCGCTAAAGTTTCACTTTCTGAAATTTGTATTCTCGTGATCACTTATGATCATCATCATGAACATTAAAATTTATAACACGTATGGACCGACATTTTACGAAAAGGATATATTCATTTTGAGATGTGGGAGTATATAGGAGTGGGTGGCTGAATACTTTATCTTTCCCTATCTCAAGAACCGCTTTTGGCAGAGAGCTATATTTTGAAACGTATTGTTACATGTAAACCTGGCAACCGCGCAACCGTGCAACTCGATCGTTTCACATAATGAAAACAACAACAACCGAATACCTAGTTGCAAAAATAACCCAATCAGAAACCTAGCTGAAGATAAGGCGAAACAACACGATTGTATCTCTCTTCTTATCGAATGCTCTCCAATGTACTAGAATCCAATTAGAATCAAAGTCGAAAGATCTCAAATCTTCTACATACACCACTGAACGAACAATCCACACGCATCGAACATTCAAGTACACCCTAGACTGCAACCGGCTAGTATATAAGCAGGTGAAGCTTTCAGCGAAGATACAGTAATTTTTATTACGTCGACTGTGACAGCCAGCGTGTATACGCGACCGTGTTGAGAGAGAACGAAAGTGAACGAGTCAAGCGATATATGGTATAAGCGGGCGGTATTGTCATACAGTGCGAATTATTGTGCGAATAGAATTTAAAGTGCGATTAATAAATAATCACTTATTTTTATTTTAACCGAATTGTATTTTACTTGAAATCCCGGCGAACCCCTAGCTCGCAACAGTATGTAGAGAATGCAGAGGTACACTAAAAAAATATTTTTTAGGCGGGTTGTTACACACAGAGGTGGGGGTTGTTAAAGAAATTCATTGCGGAAATGGGGTTAATATTTCAAGTGACCTTTTATATATCAGCTTCAAATTTTTTCTTCAGGTGCACCAGTTGTACCCCTATTGGCTATTTTTCTGGAGGGCTCAAATGAAAATATTTTTAAACGCAGCTAATGTTACAATTTTTAAATTTAGTATAGGTTATAGGCTACCTTATAAAAAGGAGATGGAAATGAAAGGTGGAAATAAAAATTTGTAAAATTTGGATTGTGTGCTATGAAATTGAAGTTTTTTTTCCGAAAAAAAATTTTTTTTGTGGTAAAATACAGTCTTTCTAGCAAAATGCCCCGTATTTTTGAAAGCCTTTACCTATTTCCTCTCAGGTCTTACTATTGGTGTTAGGTTGATGACCAGTAGTAGATAATGCACTTTTTGGTTGCATACAGCATACCCCGAGGAGTGAATTATAGCAAAAATTTGTTTTTATTTATATATCACGGAAACGGCTTATCATGAAGAGGTGAAACTTACAGTTTACATATAGGTTTATTATACTAATGGTTAATAAATTTGCTTAAAGTCTAGGCGCAACTTTATTATTTTTCGGGATAAAGTCCGGAATGGTGTTAAAGGCCAGGTAAGCCGGAAATGCTTACGTCACTGATACCTTTAATACAGCAATTACCATTAAAGTCGGGACAAAACGCACCTATTATGTACCAAAGATTTTCACCCCCTCACCACTCCCCCGCCCCCCTTCCAAACGAAACCAAGCAGGTGCTTATATTGCTTATATGTTAATCCAGGGTTACTGAAACTCCATGAGCAGGGACATCGAATAATTTTGTTTTCCAGTGGACGCAATATTTTTACTATATATATACGAGTTTATGCATAATTGTTTCAATTTCCAAAATCAGGAAGGAGGGTCCATGTCCATGTATCTACAACAGAAGTCCCTGCTTTTCAGAAAAGAGTTATAATTCAGTTCCAATTAGTTATGTGTCGTGGATTATCTAAGAGTTTATTCTATTCGATTTTTGATCAACACAAATGTTATGAGAGAAAATTGAATTTAATTATGACTAAAATATTTTGTAATAATTAGAATGAATACGATAGAATATTGGTAATGCATATATTGTGTGCATATTGTGGTGAAATGTGAGCATGGTGAATCATAAATTCAGGGCTGCCACAAAATCTAGTCACTCAAATCAGATCTTAAAATCGCTTAAATGTACGGGAAATCTAGTACATTCCGATAGAGATTTGTCGAAATCTTAATATTTTGCGAAACCTAGGGTTACTGTATACGTACTCACACCAAAACTGCCTCTAAGAGGGGTTTGGCAGATGCGTACCAAGGTGGAAAACCAGTAAATTTAAATTTTTTTCATGATTATGGGATTTTGCTTTATAAACATTCGAAATAATTAACTTTTCGCTGCAAAATTGTAAATTTCCATAAAAGAAATGAAAGAAATACGGAAATTTTCAATTGAAAACCTCAATTTCGCGCACACACACTTCCATACTAAAGAAAACCAAGTACTAGAATTGTGGAAGGGAACCGACAGCTCTTTTTCCGACTCTTCACATATTCGCACTAACACACTCCAAAAACGCAATTTGAGAGCAATGTTCAGTAGTACAAAAACAGGCGAACTAGTACATAAACAGGCGATTTTTGTGAGGTTAAATTTCAATTTCTAGTACATAAACGACCGAATTAGACGTATCTAGGGTTACTGTATACGCACTCACACCAAAACAGCCTCTAAGAGGGGTTTGGCAGATGCGTACCAAGGTGAAAAACCAGTAAATTTAATTTTTTTTCATGTTTATGGGATTTTGCTTTCTAAACATTCGAAATGATAGACTTTTCGCTTCAAAATTGTAAATTTCCATAAAAGAAATGAAAGAAATACGGAAATTTTCAATTGAAAACCACAATTTCGCGCACACACACTTCCATACCAAAGAAAAAGAAGTACTAGAATTGTGGAAGGGAACCGACAGCTTTTTTTCCGACTCTTCACATATTCGCACTAACACACTCCAAAAACGCAATTTGAGAGCAATGTTCAGTAGTACAAAAACAGGCGAACTAGTACATAAACAGGCGATTTTTGTGAGGTTAAATTACAATTTCTAGTACAGAAACGACCGAATTAGACGTATCTGCCAAACCCTAGGTAGAGAGTGTTGTGTGTGTATCTAGTGACCCTAGACGTATCTGCCAAACCCTAGGTAGAGAGTGTTGTGTATCTAGTGGCCCTAGCGAAACCCAGCTCAAAATCTTGCGATGTAAATCAGCTATTACACGAAAAAATTTCCCCCGAAAGGCGAAAATGCCGACAATTTTTTTAAATGTCTGTAATTGCTTTGCACTTCAATGGAATCGAAGTCATAGTAGATATAATTTAATAAAGATTTTCCAAAAATTTTTAAACTAGGTGTGCTAAGATAATGTAAACCAATTTAGACAGCGGTCTTCATTGCGCTCTCCTTGTATACGCCACTGTCAGACACAAAGATACAAAACACAAAACCATCAAACTAAATTAAATTTTATCAGAGTAACAGTATCGCAGTATAGACTTAAAAGAACAACATAAACATCGTTCTACTGAAACTCTATTTAATTTTCTTGTTTGGTTTCTGGTTTCCTGACTCCGAAATAACATTTAAACTACTTTCTTCAACCTTTTCCTAACTTTCATCCTTTTTTGACCTGCTGTCCTTATTTAGTTACGTATGTCATCATTGCCAAACAAAATACTAAACAAACAGGAATATTTTCCATTCGGGTAAAAAAAATGGAGAAAGGTGTATCATTGTACTCGTAAAAGACAATTATTTGAAGACAAGAAAAAAGTGTTTCAAATGCGACATTCGTTTCTATTTGGCCAACATAAATAACCCCTTTGAGATATACAATTTTAACGATATAAACAGCAACCATTGTCACGCAACCCCAAAATTCTCATAATGAACAAAGAATTTCTCTAAAAATTATAATAATTACGTTTTCATAGTGAAGGCCTTCGGAGTAATTATGTTATGTTAACATATGTACGTATTTCAGACACATATATGTTAATTTCCTCGAACTTTATATTTAATCATTTCTTTTTTCTCCTCGAATGCTGGCGTTCTAATTTATTTTAAAAATTTCTCATCAAAAAAATAAGTTCAAAAATAAATTTTATTGTATGTTGCTCTGACTATGGAACAATCCCTATGAAATACTTTGTTGATTTGATAGACCGTATCAATCACAAAGTAGCGGTGAACAAAGACTTAACACTTTCTAGTACAATTCCACACTCGGGCCAATTCCTTAATCTTCAGATTCTTAAACAGTTCAACAATTGTAGGACGAAGTCCCGTTCTGACAATAAAAATTGTTTCCCCCCTACAATACGATTAGCCAGCATATAGTGGAAAAACCGCAGCGTCGAACAATATCTTCGCTAGCGCAAACGCGGTCGATGTGATAACGATTGGCCTGAGAAAAATATTGCACCTCGTTAGCGAATCGTAACGACAAATTGAAAACGATTCGAAGTTCTGTGCCGTAAGCGATTCGCAGTTCTATACCGTAAGCGATTCGCAGTTCTACGCTGTATAAGTGATTCCCAGTTCTATGCCGAAAGCAATTCGCTGGTGCACTTATGCAAATGATTGTCTTTTACGCAAACAAGTATTAAAATTACATCGGTATCGGATCGTAGTAATAACCTAATATGACTTCATACTCCTTGGCTGTCCTGCGTACTAAAAATATATTCGTGAACTTCGCATGTTTGTTTTTCACCTTCTTACTCAGATATTCTGTGGTTGCTGTTTTTCTCACGAGAAACCGATCCAAAAGCGCGGGTTCTAGGGGTAGGATGTAAGTCTCAGATTTTACCTGTTTTTTTCCTATCTTTTTACCCCAAAGTTTACATATACAAATGGTGAGAAGCTATTAGTTTTATTAGTAAGCGAGCCTATCCTACTCGAGTTTTAGCGAGTAAAGGCGAATGCAAGTACCAATTGTTTATGGTAATGCAGCTACTCAAAGTAGTGCCTCTTTATCTTAACCCAAATACTTCCAAAATCTGTAACAAATGATTCTTAGTTACGGTCGAAAGCTCACATTTGTTAATCAACTTTATCTTTTAATTTCATTGTAAGCGGAACTGGTACCGAAATTTCATTCACTTTTAGGCATGAGTTTGTCCTGGAGAACAAGGAAACTTTGTTTATTGCCAACGACAACCACAAATCTTAAAGGCTACCCACAAATTCGCAGCCAAATCTGCGATATCTTGGGGTGTTAATTGACACTCGGATGTTCTTCAAGGACCATCTTCTGGCGATCAGCGAAAAGGCTGCACTCTCACGCATCATGTCAAACATTGGAGGACCACGCTCCAGCAGGCGAAAACTATTAGCAACGGTCACGAGTTCCTTAATGCTATACGCTGCACCGATCTGGGCAGATGCAACGAAGAAGAAATCGTATATAGCCGGAATCCGATCAATCTATCGTCTTAGCGCACTAAGGATTGCTAGTGCTTTTCGAACAGTGTCCGATGAAGCAATCGGAGTAATATCGGCAATGTTACCAATTGACATACTAGCGTGGGAACTTCAGCGACTCTACGTAGCAGCAGATGAAGCATCGAAAGTGGACGAGCGTCGGCGCAGTATCCAGGAATGGCAAGGACGCTGGGAAAGCGCGAACAAAGGGAGATGGACTTTCACATTGATCCCAAACATCGACAGCTGGATAAGCCGCAAACACGGAGAGGTAGACTTCTATGTGACCCAGCTGCTCAGCGGACACGGTTGTTTTAAGCAGTATCTTCACCGCTTTAAGCATGAGGAAGACCTGTTCTGTCCCAACTGCTCCCACGAGATTGAAGACGCGCGGCATATCTTACTGCACTGCCCGCGCTCCGACGTCGACCGAGCCGAGGGTGCGGAGGCATTCAGAGAAGCTCCGACCGTAGAAAACTTCGTTAGACACATTTGTGACACAGCCCTGAAGTGGCAAGCTTTCCAGACTGCAGCATCACGGATTATGTCGACACTTCACCGCTTTGAGCGAATAAGAAACATCCAACGCGACGCACCACAGGAGACGACTGACTAGACTAGACAGACAATAACTGACGGGTTTAGCAATATTGCTATGACGGCCTCCCGACACAATACCTAACGGTGGTTCCGGGAGGATCCATCCATACGACTGAGATGTTTAGCGGGTTAAAGTCCCGCACTGACTTAGGCTTTCAATGCTTTTACTCCTCATTAAAAAAAAACCCACAAATTCGCCCCCTATGTTTCTACAACACGATCTTCAATTCCCGACCTCTATGTACTGATTCTAACTTTAATGTTAAATATTATTTTATTAATTCCAATTCATATCTACATGGGTATATCTACGTACACAATTTGCATGCAAGTTGAACATTACAAACTGCTCCTTCTTTTAGAAACTCTTTTGAACGCGACTTCATATCACACCTGCACCTTTCGTCAAAGACTTTTAATGAATGTTCGTTTCACAGGACTCATATCTGAATGAAATAAAGTTGTTTGCCAAATGAAAATAAGGCTGAGTTATGAAGTATGTAGGTCTGAGACTAGACCGAAATGTCACACTTATAAAATATCGTGGGTAGGTATATATTTGTTGAGGATTTTTTTTAGAAACTATTTAGTTGAATGTTTAGTTTTAAATATATATACATATGTACATTTGTATGCACTCGCATTTCATTTCAGCTGTTTGTAGAAATAAAGTCAAGAGCAAGCAAAGATTTCAACCGTTGGCAGCTATCAAAGGCCAAAACATTCCATAGAAAAGGATTCGTAAAAATATGACTGTCAGCTATATAAACATACAAAAAACATGTGATATGTAGAAATACGTGAAAATTCTTTCCAGACCTCTAAAAATACAATAGATAAGTTATGATATTAATAGCGTCGTTCATTTTAATTGGTAGTGCTTATATCAACCCAGTTTCAGAATAAGAGATTTTATTTTATATTAATTATTTAATTTAGTGTCAACAATCACGAAAAATATATTAAAAATCTTTTGGGGATCCAATGCTTTCCCTGAAGTTTAAACTTAACTAAAGGCGAGTTCAAAGAAGTTCAAAACATACTGCAGTCACGATCGGCTGCAAGCCCATCGTATGATACTCTAGATGAAATACTTTACTCCGCTTTGTATTGTAGTTTGGGTTAGAGTAGAATAGCGAATGCGCATGCAATTTTTCCTTTATTAAGGACTCTCATTTGGGTGCTACTCGAAAGTAAAAGACAATACCTGAATTACTCAATCTCATATCTTGAACTTGTTAAATCACCGAAAGTAAAATTTTCCTTTTTCAAGGACTTTCACATGGGATGTACAGGAAGGACTCACTCGATTTCAAGGAAATTTATCATCATTTAAAAATTAATTTCAAATTCCTAAAATATTGTTGAACACTTGCCTGAAAGACTTTTTGTATGGGAGCTACCGGAAAGAGTAGAAGGATTTTGCTGCCTTGTAAACTCGAACTTTGTTTTCACTCAAAAACTAGTTTCTACAAAATATCGAATTAGTGGCTGAACGATTACTTGAGTTATAGTGAGTTCGGTAAATTGAGTGAAGAATTTTTATAGGATATTTGTATGGCAGCTACACGAAGAACTAATGGGATTTTCTTCATACATTTACCTCCAACTATTGAAAAACCAACACGTACAAAATTTCGGAGTCGTAACTTAAACCGTTCTGAAGTTATCGGCCATTATTCTTTAGCACGTTTTTTAAGGACTTTTTGTATAGGAGCTACCCGAAGAAGTAAAGGAATTTCGGTGATTAATGAACTCAAACTTTTTCCTTCAAAAGTAATTTGTACAAAATGTCAACTTTGTGGCTAAACGATTTCTTGTGTTATAGTGAGTTTCGTAAATTGAGTGAGGACATTTTTACAGAATTTTTGTATGGCAGCTACTCGAAGGCGTCACGGGATTTTTTTCATATTCATATCTTTATCTGCAACTACTGGAAAACTAACGTATACAAAATTTGAAAGACATAGCTTAAGGCGCTCCGAAGTTATTGGCCAATATATTTGAACAAGTGTTTAAGGACTTTTGTATGGCAGCTACCCGAAGGAGTAGAACGGTTTTGCCCGTTACCGAACTTAGTCTTACAAATTCGACCAAACATCCTTATTCAATATATAATTTCAAGATCCTAGGTGAAGGCGTACTTGAGTTATCATGCGTACGGACAGACGGATGGAGGGACGGACGTCAAACGGATTTGGAGTTTTTGGCCACAAATAAACAAAAAATATAATATAACTTCTTTTCGTCCGAGGCTCGGTTCTATGCATTATAAACTTTTGGGCTGGATTAAACTTATAATACTCTCAGATATCATCTAGACTCTAGAGTATAAAAACGATCTAAAGCAGCGTGGTCCGATAATTTTTTTTAACAGAATAAAGCCGACGATATTGCGACGATATATTATCGCCGACTAGTAAAAGATAGACCTATAGCAAAAAGGTGAACATTAGAACAGGATAGCAAGATTTCGGATGCAAATTCATGTTTCCCTTTCCTATAAAAGTGATCTGATCTGATCTTTTCTTTGCATTGATGTCTAGGCTTGAAAGGTATATGCAAAATATTTTTATCCTCACTCTCATGCATACCGCTGCATTACGTACTAGTAAGCCTTACGGAAGTGTTTCAAAAATAGTAAAAGGAATATTAGGAGAAGTCGTGTTATAGAGGTACGTAGGAATTATCTTGAAAGAAGAAGCATTGTTTCTGTAAGTAAACTCATCATGCGCATATACTCGTACTACTTTGCGTATACCTTTTTTTTTAGTCAAAATTGGTTTAAATTAGGATTGTGTAGTTAGCGAACGAACTCGTTCGGAAGAGCGTTCCCATAAGTGAAATGAACGAATTAGTTCGCAGTCAGTCCCGCTCCTAGTTCGTTTGCATTCATTCATTGCCATTTGGAAGTCAGTGGTACAATATACTTGTAGACTGACGACCTTTTTTTTTAGCTCTTCACATTCTACCGGACGACCTTTTTTTTTGGTCACCTCATTCTACCATAATGTCGTTTCAAAGTTCTCGTAGTCGTTCTCATCACTGAACTCCCGCGAACTAGTGAACTAAAAGAATGAACTGGTTCGCGACGGATCGGGAAGCGGAAATGATCGCTCACTATGGTGAACTAAAATGCGCAAGCCTAGTTTAAATGTTAAAAAGGCCGGGAAATAAATGACTAGCCCAAATATGCTGTTCTACGAAATTGTGGCTTTTTAATATCCAATGCACGTACCAAAAACACAAAATATTCGACATTCGACAACCGAACTGTGTAAGCCGAAATCCCCAAAAGTGCATGGCTTCCTATGTTCAAACTACTACTGTACTAGCTCACGTACTTCAATTGGTGTCTATATTGATAATTGCAATGAAAAGCAAACCTTTTCCTACAAAAGCGCTACACATGTCGTTCTCTTCCGCTTGTAGTTAGTGAAAAATATTAACGAGTCATTGCCGGATACTTATGACCTGCAAATGCCATAAGAAATTTAGATTATCACCTGTGCAGAGTGGTACAATTTTGGAGTGTTTTTTGCTGCGCTTACAACGAAAGGTATGATATAAACAGCTAGTGTAATGAAAGTCGTATTTCGATTGCACTAGTCGAGAACCATTAGAATTCTATTTAGCCATGACCCGGCGCCGATGACCAATGCAGTGTCGACCGGTACGGCATAATTCCTATGTGACTCAGTCGTTCCCGATGAGTGACAGGTATCACAGAATTCACATGTATATCCAACCCTCCATTGGTCAATGAGCGGTACACCACAATTCATATGTAAATCCATTCCACCGCTCCGCGACGATTACGTCAAAGTTCATATGTAACTCAGTCCTACTCTTCATCGATGGTGGGTAAGATCTACGAGTAGTTTCTACTCCCTTCAAAAATACTCTTCACAAAATACGAGCTGGAAAGAAATGCGAATACCTCACACAGTTGATTTGAGGTTGGTCACAAGATAGATGAACTAGCGGAAGCGGGGAGTCAATTGCTAAAGAAATTAAGACAGTGTTATGCTCAGATTCTGATTCGCGTGGAAGAAAGACGCTCAGGTTAAGCACGTCACATGAGAACCTCGTTCTTAAATCTGAAACTACTTCATCGAGCAACGGATTATAGACGGATCTGCGAAAGTAGTCTTCAGGTGAGGTTGCGGGTAGATTTTCGCGATGAATCTGACGAGAAACTGTGCGAGGCATCAACACATCTACCTAAGTTATGCAAAAACTTGAACTTCAGCAAAATTTTTTTAAAAACCTCAACATTTTCGTAACGCCTTTTTTTCTAAGGCAGATGTTGTGTCCGCTATCGATTCCGAATCTTTCTTTAAATCAAGTGATGGCTTTTGGAGGTAATTGCTGAGCGAAGATGTGGTCCCTGATATAATAGAATGAAAAACGAACGTTAGATGCGTATTTTATATCACACTATATACATAATATATGATAGGTGTTTGACTACTTACCAAGGACATCTACGAGACTGACCATGGAAATCAAAAACTCAGAGCCACCAAGTTCATCCTTAAAACATGCATGTCTCTTTGCTGACGTATTTGAGAAAGCGACAACTTTCTTCATTGTTCCTGTTGTGTTCCGGCATGAAATTACATTTGAACATTTCGATAGAGAGTTATTTAATGCGTGATTACTACAAAGACACCATCTTGCATTTACAGTCCTCTTAAGCAACTCTTGAACTGCTCCCTTTACGTCTGAAGCCATCACAGAACAACTATCTGTGCCTATTCCAACGCATTTCACTATGTCAACCGAGTGTTTTTTTAGAAGATCTTCAACGACATGAGCAAGAGCGATACCCGTCAATCGGCATTCACCACCTTCATCCACGTCTTCAGGGAGAATTGAATCGTAAACATCAGCAAACGTCACAAAATCTTCACGTATCATACCACAAAAGTAGTAACGGAACGACAGGCTCAATTGTTCAGTATGCGATAGATCGGTGGTTTCATCGAAAATTATTGAATAGATTTCAGCTTCTTTCACTCTACTCAGTATCACCTCTTGAATCTCTTCCTTACAGCATTCAATTAAGCCGTTTTGTGTTCTAGGGCTGATGTAAGTTGCATTGGGCTGATGTATTTCTCAAATGTTCCTATTCTATTCTGAAGCGGAGTAAGGCTCTGAAGTTACCCTCATTTGATACGGATCCTGCAGATTCAAAAACCGGGTCGATCTTACTTGTTGAAGTTGAAGGTGTGGAAGGTTTTGAAAATAATGAACCGAAAAGGAAACAATATTTGCAATTGAATTGATGAACAATATTTGCAATTGATCCTTATGAGAAAGAACTAACCAGTGAAACTTGTCCGAGTGTGATCTATGCGCAAACTTTTTGGTGGCTTTCCCTTGTTTCCTTATCACGCAATAAGGAAATACATAATTTTTAAAGGAAATCGACGGTTGTTCCATAAGCTCACATTTCGTAAAATCTGGCATGCCCGACTGGTCCACATAATTTCCGATATCCCAAGCATGGGTGTAGACAGCATCAGTAGCAGATGATGTAGAGGCAGCATTTCGACATTTCGAGTATCTAGGAAGAGAAAACCTAGCTCTTGTGTTTCATGATGACAAAGCTTGGAAAAGGCCCTTTATGCACCTAAAGGGCCCCATACACGATCCGTCTTGCATGTCACTTTTGCATGAAAATTGGTATTTTTCTCGAAAATCTATCGTGTATGGGACTGCGTGATGGTATTTCATGCATCAAAATTCATGCATGACACGCATGAATGACACGCAAGACAGATCGTCTATGGGGCCCTTAAGGCACAAGCCTCCTACCCCCACAACGGATGATTCACGTTACGCGCCTAAGTATCGTTACGCCATAAATATCTTGGGCGACGTTTGTTTGTTTTTATTTAGTTTGTGTGGGGGGGGAGGGTCATGACCCCTGTGGACCCCCCCCCCCTTTCGGTACGCCCTTGTCCTCACACGTATTCACAGATAGCAAGTACATAGCTAAACTTGTTCCCAAGTGATAATCTTTTTTTTAACAATTCTTTCGAAAGTGTTTCTTGCCGTTTCATCGCCGATTCTTTTATGTTTGGTTTAAAGTGATGTGTGTGTGTTTTAATTGTGATCGACCTGAAATTTTCAAGAAAAATGTCTACCCCAATTTTTTTAGTAGGGTTTATTTTACGAAATTATGTGCATAAAAGACCTATGTACATAACGAACTTATGAAGAGGGGTTTGTTTGGAGAAAAAAAAATTTTTCATGTAGGTAGCTACATACTTTCGGCAATGAGGAAAGATTAACCTCCGAATTCCCACGTAGCACCTCTGTGCGGAAGATTGAATTTATCTCGAAATACTGTATCAACAAAATTTTCTAAATTTTTTATGTTAGGAAGATTAGAGAAGCAATACTCCTGAAAGTGCGAAAGGTGAGTTCCTTACTTAAGTTACGGTATCGATCCAAAAATATAAACAGTAAGCACTTGGTTTTTTTTCTACTGAACCGTACAGTTTATTGTTAATCCATGATTTACACTAAAAAGCAAGACGTAGCGTATACGTAGTAGTTTCAGTCCTCTGTACAATAATCTGAACTTGTCTTAATGAACCTTGGTTGTTTTTCAAGTGCTGAATCACCACAGATCCTTTCTTTCACGAAATCCTCACTACTGTGACTACTCCATCATCATCTAAAACAGTTGGTTTGGTTTTACTGTGGTCACGGCGTAGCAGGGACGTCATTTGTGGGGGGGCATTTGCCCCCCCTGAATTATGTATTTTTATAGATTGTATATAACATATGTATATTTATATATAAAAATATATACAAACATAACATCTTGCCCCCCCCCCTAGAAAAAACTGAAATGACGAATCTGCGGCGTAGTAGAGTGCCTGGAAAAGAAGCTGCGTTAAAGGCTGATACAAAACATTTTAACACTTTCCTAAAGTATAACATATTTTTTTTTTTTAAAACCCTAACCGTAGATATAAATACTGGAGACGACAAGACAACGTTTTTGTATGAAGCCCTTTGAAGCATTTTGATGCCAAATTGAACGTTTTTGTATGGGGCGTTTGATGCCAGGTGGCAGTGAAATGCAAATAATAGCCTAGTATTCAAATGTTAGGCGTTTTTCGTGTTCAAGGCCGGAGTATAACATAAATGTGAGTAAGATGCTAATAGTAGCATAGTGTTTATTGCCGGTCCTTTGCGAGGAATCGTCCGGCTTCAAAACAGTCGCTGCTCGTCATCTCCAGTACATATATCTCTATGACCCTAACCCACAAAAACACTGATACATTTTCACGGCCAGTGAAAACATAGCAAAAATTTAAAAAGAGTCTTGGAAGAATGTCAAACGCACCTACATGTATTGTACATGCATGCCATGGCAACACTAATTACTAAAGAATGAAATTGAAGTATGCAGGGAGTCCCACAAAAATTGTATCGTATAAGAAGAATCACGTAACTTCTACACTCTTCACGTATTTTCTACACAATAAAAATCATGTCCAAACAGCACGGTCTCGCACACCTAAAGCTTTTGATGAAGCGTCATCCGTGTGTGGATTACAGCTGTGAGTGCTAGTTGAGAGCACATTGCCAAGTTTATCTAATAATGGAATAAAGCGACTTTAAAGTGATTTGGTTTTATTAAGTGAGACTAATGCTTTAACTTTAAATGCCGACAAACCAAAAGAAACAATAGATCCACAGTTGCCTAATTAAAAATGATTTAGCCTTAAATTTCAAGCACATTTTACTAAACTTTACGAAATATGAATAATTGCTAAGAAACGATACTTGTTGAAGATTGATATGCATATACAATAAGATTTTTCACTCTCATAAGTTTCTTGAATTGTTTAAAAAAAATATTTCAACTCCATTTAATTCATCAAAGTAATAACCCAATAATAATTTTTAGTTATACTGCAAATTGTCAATAGCTCTGGAAAAATATATTTACATTGTAGGTATATTTTTCAGATTTTAAAATCAATTGGACGTACATAGTTCAATGTTTAAATTGTTAGTTAGCGTTTAATTATACCATTTCCGAGTGGCTAACAATTAACTTACAAGATAAAAACAAAAGTGTTTTTTATATTATCTTTTAAACAAATATTTCGATATATTTTAATTTTTTTTTTTTTTTTGATAATATTCTCATATATTTTTTCTCTCATTTATGTAATTTAAGATTCATTTATTTAATTGCTTTTTTGTTGCGTTTTGAAATGATCACAGTTCTAAAAATTATTTCATTTACAGGAAAACTATGGAAACTAGATACGTAATATTTGAATAAAATCTTTTGACTCGTCAACTTAAAATAAAAGTCGAACACGATTATAATATCAAATCTAAGGCTAAAGTTTACAGACACTATTTTTTAAGCGAATTTACTTGATAATATTTTTGTAGCAGTATTTTGTTCATTTGTTGTTGTTTTTTTTAGATTTGCTAAAAAAGATCGTGTGTTTTCTATTTAATTCATTTTCAGTTTAGGAGTCTTTTTGTTTTATGTTATATTAAGTATGGATTTCCTTATCTAGCAAAAAAAAAAATATTTTGATTGACACTATGGTGGAAGAACAAACCGATTATCCGTAAGCTCCATTTTGAGGTGCTGCTAGAGATCGCTACTAGTCGATGGATTCCCCAGATTGCTCTCCACAGTGTCGTCCTTATGTCAAAGCGGTGGCTTGTAGACCTCAATGGCTGGAGTGAGCATATCGACTCTTGTTGATATCGATGTATCACTGAAAAGATAACAAAAACAAATTAAATTTGGAAATAACAGCTAATGGGAGAAAGTGAAATATTTTCAAATTGTACGCTCAAATTTGAAAATATTCTCAAATTCACTTTTTGTGCAAAAATATTTCTAAGCGCTTATGTAGTATTATATAAACTACCTTTCCACATTATGGTCCTTTGGCTTAATATCGTCACAGTTATGGTATGGACATGATTTAAGTCGAGTTGGATAGAATTTATTTCTGTATTGCCATCCATGCTCAAAAATTTCATTTTAACAATACAACCTTTAATAACCCACTTTTTTTTGGTTGGCAGCAGCGTCGCAACTTCCGTCGCATATGATTTTAACCATATTACAAAACTGGTCATAGAGTAGCTCTCAGATTATACCTACATTTTGTTTTTTCCTAAAGCCTAGTTCGGACCTCTGGCAAAGTTTTGCCACGCTCTTTTACTATACGTATATCTTTAAACGGTGTGGAATAATGGAAAGACTTCTCCATATCAGTTGTTTGTTTGACGGTTGCATTTTTCAAAGTGAAATTTATTTTACGCTGTTAATATAGATTAGGTGTAATTGTGATGATGAAAGAACAACATACTCTCTGCATTAATTTAATTTTCAAATATATTCTCTGATGTGAGTTATATTAACTCTTATTACACTACGTTAATTTGAAAAAAGAATGTACATATATCCACATTATTATATTTTTACTTCTTCCTTGCATTAAAATCCCAAAGCTAAAAGGATGCGGTATATTACATCCAGTTCATTGATTTTTTCTTCGTTACTCCATAAGTGGAAGTATCCTTTGTATGCACATTCCGCATATTATAAACGATAAACCATGTAGGTCTTGCCTAAAAGCAACAGAATTAATAAAGTGATTAAGGTTTTGTTAAAGACGACTTTAAAAAATTTGATCTTCAGTTTAGAATAATATTATTTTGTACTTCGGGAGTGTTTTCTTTATCTAAAGATGTGCCTTACGCGAGACAAACTTAAGCAGGGCTTTAAGTAAAAAACATTCAAAATTTAATTTGCGTACGGAGCAGGGTGAAACAATATTTCAGGTGATGCTTGTAATTTCACGAATTTTGTCATATGTCTTAGGTGTTTTAAGATATGGAATTAATTTCACTTTTACGGGCTCCTTAGATAAATACCTAGAAACTGTTTTCGGAATTTGAATTTTGATTGTAAACGAGTTTTACACGTTTTCACGAATTCCGTCATATCTTTTAGTTCTGATGAGACATCTAATTGGATTTTACTTCCAACCTATGACCAATTCCGTATTTAATATTAATTGGCTATCTATTTAATCGCATAAAAGTTAATTTAGTGATTTTTCAACATTCAATCAAAGTTTTTGTGAATTAAGCCATATCTCTTAAGTCTAATTATATATCAAACTCAGTCTTACTTCCACGGCTTTTTATATGACGTACGACGGACAGGTAAAGTTTTCTAGTCCTAAAACCAGAAAATATCGGGATAACTTTTTTTTTTTACTAAAAAACCTTATCATTAGAATAAGAAATTACAACATCTACCGCAACATAGTTTTCTGAGTAGAATTCCGGGCCTCGTTTTTAGTTCTAAAAGCTTCTTAGTTACGTTTTTAGTCAGCTGTATATAGCAACCTGCAGCGCAAGTAAACTTTAATCGCGTCTCTGACTGTTGTCACAAATTAGCAAAATAGGTCCGAGACTGTTTGCAGGTTTACTAGTATTCAAAGCATTTTTAGGGAAAATTATGTGTAAGCCAACCAACAGCTACACTAAAATACCCAACCACCCTCCTTTCCCGAAACTGAATCATATTAAAATGTCTATACTCTATCAGATTATCATTGAAATCAAAGAGTATTATAAGTTTAATTCAACCGGAAAAGTTTGTAACGCATAGAACTGAGCCTCGGACGAAAGTTATATATTATTTTATGTTCAGTTAAATGGCGAAAAAACCCAAATCCGTTTGCTGTCCGTCCGTCCATTTGCATAATAACTGAAGAACGCGTTTACCTAGGAAGTTGTAATTTTGTCACCTATAAACCTACTAAACCTATAAAATGGAAAAAGTAAGGCTAAGTTCGTTAATAGGCGATATACTTCACATACAAGAGTCCTTAAAATACTTGAAATTTTGCATACATAAACTTTCCAATGTATGAAGCTACAATTTCGAATTTAACGCAAATCGATTGAATCCTTCGTGTAGCAGCCTACAAAATTCATTCAAAAATGTATACAAGTTACAAAATCTACTCGAATTCAAAAACGCATTATAGCAAAAGTCCTTAAAACCCGTGTTATAAGCGATAAATTCAGAACGCTTTGAGCTATAATTTTTAAATTTTGTATACGTTGATTTTATAGTAGTCACAGCTAGAAAAAAAATCCATGAGTCTTCGTGTAGCTGCCATACAAAAATCCTGTAAAAATATCCTAACTTAATTTACGAAACTCACTATAACTTAAGAAATCGTTTAGACACGAGGTCAAAATTTTGTACAAATTAGTTTTGAGTACAAGTTCGAAGTGCAGTGCATAAAAATGTCAAATTTAGCAGTTTTGTGTGCTAATACTATGTAAATGATAGAAAATCAATTTTTATTGTTAATGAGTTTGCGACGATCGAACTTCCGATCTTTCGATCCGCGTTTACATAAGAAGTTCGATCCGATTTCGACTCAATCCAGGTCGAGAAGTTCGCTCGTATCGAGTCGATCTCATTCCAATCCGATCTGCGTTTACATGAGATTTTAGAGGATTCAATCCGGATTCAATCCTCCATGTAAACGTAGTAATAGTTTATAAGTCAGCGAATTGCCTTTACTTCTTCGAGTAACTAACATACGAAAAATCCTTAAAACACGTATTCAAGAATTTTGACCGATAGTTTCAGAACGCTTCGAGATAGAAATTTTAAATTTCTTCCAATTTAATATTTCAGTAGTGTAACATTTCTGTAATCATATAGATGAATTGGTATGAAAAACATCGTTTGAGTGTTTCGTGTAGCTGCCATACAACCATTTTTGGAAAATTTCGAAACCAAACAAAACTCAAGAAATCGTTGAGCTTGAAAGTTTAAATTTTACACGAAAGTGTTTTAAGCTAAAAGTAGGATCGATATTGCTATTGAGCGAAATCCTCTCACTTATTCGATTAGCCCCCATACAGAAGTCCTTAAAACACGTGCCCACGGGAGTTGGACTTTTGAACGCTTCAAGCTAGGAATTTTAAATTTTGTACACAATATTTTTTAAATGATTCCGGTAAAAGTCATATATGTACCAGGTGTGTAAGCTTAAATCCACTGTTTTTAGTCAGAAAAACACATGTTTTTTCATAGAAAGCAATAACAGTTTTATTCAAAGTACTTGCGCTCGCCAACTACACATTTTTCTCTCGGGCAATTTGTGGATACCACGCCAAAAAAATTCCTTCACTTTCGGGGCAAACCACTCATCAAGCCATTTTCGGACGTTTTCGTAAGAATCGAAGTGGTGCTCAGCGAGCGCGTGGCTCATCGACGAAAACCGGTGGTAGTCAGAAGGGGCCAGGTCTGGTTAATTAGTGCGAGGGGTAGCACCTCCCAGTTGAGTGTGTCCAAGTAGTTGCTGCCCATTTTTGACGTGTGCGATGGTGCGTTGTCGTGAAGAAAAATCAGCTTGTCATGGCTTTGTTGATAATCAGGCCTTTTTTCACGCAGAGCACGGTGCAATTTGATTAGTTGTTGGTGATAGCGGTGGGCATTGACAGTTTCACCAGGTTTCAATATCTCATAGTATAGACGATACCCTACTGATCCCATCAAACGCACAGCATCGTCTTCTGTCCGAAGCGATGTGGTCTTGGGGAAAATGTTGATGGTTGGCCGGGATCAACGGGATCAACTCAAAATATATCAACTTTTCATCGCCAGTCACAATCCGATGCAGGAACGACTTTCTTTTTTGTCTGGCGAGCACGATTTCGCATGTGTATTGGCGTCGCTATCTGCCTGTCGTTTAATTCATGCGGCACCCATTTTCCTATCTTTTTAACCTTTCCCATGGCACGTAGACGCATGAAAATAGCTGGTTGAGTAACACCCAATTGCTCGGCAAGCATTTGTTGCGGTTGAGTATGTCCTCGTCCAAAGGAGTCTGCAATTGATGGTCCTCAACCTTCCTGTGCCGATTTTCACGCTTCTTGTCGCTCAGATTAAAATCACTGACGAAACCAATCTCTGCTCGTTGTTTCCGATAAAGCACTGTCACCATAGGCCTCTACAAGCATTCGATGCGATTTCATCAAATTGAAGCAAAAAAGCAGAGCTTCACGCATATGATCTTTTTCTGGCAAAAAACTAGACATGGTTACCAAAGGACAAATGTATGTTGTTGTATGAAATGGCTGACTATGTGCACTGATTAATGTTGACAGATGTCAAACTCTTAAAAAAAAATATTTGGTGTGTCCATGGTAGCTTAACACGCTCAATAACGCCATCTATGAGCAAACAGCGGATTTAAGCTTATACACCTGGTATATGCAAGAATTCGGGTGGGTCTTTCCTGCAACTCCCAAAAAAATGCTTAGCTTCAAGCGAACTGAAGTTAGCGGCTAATATTCGTGAACACGTGTTTTAAGGGCGTTTGTTTGAACGCTATCAGAAGGAGTGAATGCATTTGCCCGGGCTATTGAACTTAACCTTTCTACTAAAAACTTAATTACAACTCCAGATTTCGGGAACTAAATTTCGAAATCTCAAAAAGCGTTTATTTACATCGCCTTGGAGAGTTTTGTTCCACATTTTAAAATTTAGCAGCTGTCTGTTGTGTCAACATTTTTATTTATTTTGTAAGATTATACACTTTTCTGCAGAGAACATTAGGTTTGTTCTTTTTGGCTACACTTTCTACACTTTTCTGCACTAACTCTTGAGCGAGTTCAGAAAGCTGTAGAGGGTGAATGAAAGAAGAACAAACCTAATAGGTCTTTTTTCATTCACCCTCTACACTTTTCTGCACTCGCACAAGAGTTAGTGCAGAAAAGTGTAGAAAAGTGTAGAAAGTGTAGCCAAAAAGAACAAACCTAATATGGTGAAAAGTGAATGAAAATAAAAATAAAATTCAGGGCTGTCCAGGTCTATTATAGCAGAATGTGAGCTATATTTTTACCAAATCTAGCCACACAAAGAGATTTTAAAATTGCTCAAATGTATGGGAAATCTAGTAGATTTTGAAAAATTCAGTTCAAAAGCTTGCGCTGTAAATCAGCTATTATTTAAGTTAAATTTCGACTTCCTAGTGCAGGTATTTTTTAAAGTTGAAGACATACTGTTTTCAAGGACCTTTGTACGACGGCTACACGAAGGACTCACTTAATTTTATTGATATGCTTTATCTTATCTGTAACTTAGAAAAATATTTTCAATGAAATTTCTCATTTCTAGCTTTAAGCGTTTTGTAGTTATGTCGATAAGTATTTATGCAATTGTGCTTTAAGTACTTTTGTGCGAGAGCGAAGGTATAGAACGATTTCGCCAGTTAACGAACTTCGCTTTAAAAATCCTATTTAATGAATGGAGACCATAAATTTAATTTGTTTTGATTTATTTGAGCTAATTTTAGTGTTTGTATGAGTTTTACTTTGACTGGAAGTAAGTTTCGTCTAATTTTCGAATTCGTCAATGCCGTGACTTCATCATACATATGTAAGCTTATACATATATGCATACATACATCTAATAACGATAAGAAAAGTGTAAAAATCGTATTATCTTTTTTATTTCTTTAAATATTCAAACCAATGAACATTGAACTAATTAGGTTATTCATATATCGGTCATCAGAAAACGCTTATAAAAGGGTCGTGAGCCCCATCAGAAGTCTGAACAGAGCAAGGCCATCGTCAATCTGTGATGCAGAGTGGAAAAATCAATTACAGTTACATGCCACCATGCCAGTGTGGAACTGTGTTGAGTTATCGATTTTCTGCCATAAGTCATCAGGTTAGGGTGCAAATAACTTCAGTCATGGGCACATTTGCTTCCAACTTCCAACACAATACCAACAAGCAAAAGCCATCTCCCAACATACCATCCCGCTGTCAAATGCCCATACCTCTCATACGTGTTTGCTGTAATGCAGACGGAAGGACGAAAAATATTGTTTTTAGCTGAACTGGCTGTGGGGTGAAATGAGCAGAAGGAGCAACTTCTACCACATCAGCATTTCACGTAGCGCGTAAAAGTAAAAGCTTTTTCTCTAGCCAAGGTGGTGCTAGCCAATTCCAAATATGTACCTCCAATCCCCCCACCCCAGCTACACAGTTTAGCCATTTTGGACATCTGTTGTAATTGAGAATCTGATGCTTGTGCGGTTTATTTATATTTGCAATACTAACTTGGCATTATACCATCGATCTCTGCTTCCAATGTTATTGATTGTCGGACGCTAAATTGACTTTATTAGGAAATAATTGCACTTAGCAGTATCGAATGTGGTGTAATATGACACAGCAAATTATCTAGGGGTATATTGTTGCCCTAGTCCTGTATAGTAGGAGTGCAGAGACAAATAAATTGAAGATTTGTCATTTGATTACAACCCGAAGGGGGGAATTAATCTTACTAATTGTAAGTGAGGCTTTTGTACTGATGATAGATAGACAGCCTGTAGTTTTGAAACAATAGGTAAATATTTATCATTTTGACTTTTATATAAATATTTTTATGTAACACATCTCCCAAACATGTTTTAAAATTGTAACATCCTGTGTGGTTGGGACATATTATGGAAGCAGCATCCCAGCTGGTAACGAGGACCATCACTAGATACCTAGAAAGAGATAACAATGAGAACATATGCCCCTACCCCCTAACTCGACGTATTTGAAATGCAGAGACCGACCGCATAGAAAATCCATTATTTCAAATGTCGTATGCCACTTGGAAAAATCGTGGAAAATTAAATTTGGAATAACATAGGTCTAAAGTTCTGGTGGGGGTGAAAAACTTTGGATTACAATATCTTTCGATCCAGATATACCAGGCAGATAAAGATTGGTTTCTGTATAAAGGATTACAAGTGAAATCTATTAAATGTAAAATTTTTGAAGGAGAAGGTAGAGCACGAAAGTAAATTGCCATTTTTCAAAAAAATTAATTTTTATATCTCAAGAACCGTACCACAAGAACCGTACCAAATGATATCTTAGAAATTTTACAGGAGTTAGTCCCAGTATACTTCTAGTAGGGGAAAAATGTTGGTGGTACTGTTGAAGGGGGTGACGGTGGGAGGGGGTGGAAAGGAAAGAATTCTGATTTCTGTTTCTCAAAAATCGCAAACCGTAGAAGGCTATGTAAAAATTTACGACTATGTATATAGAGCCACTATATAGGTGGTCAAAATTTTTGATGGTAGTAGCAATGTACTTGAGTGCTGGTGGTTTTTTATATCTCAGAAACGGCTTATGCTAGAAAGTTGAAACTTAGTACGTA
Source organism: Beris morrisii (assembly GCA_951812415.1). Classification (NCBI taxonomy): domain Eukaryota; kingdom Metazoa; phylum Arthropoda; class Insecta; order Diptera; family Stratiomyidae; genus Beris; species Beris morrisii. Next base: position 104,334,460 of record OX638312.1, on the reverse strand, counting down.
TATGTAGATGTACTACTAGAGTAATTAAAGCAAAATAAGGGCAGATTTTAATTGGAGTATGGAACAGAGTAAAAAGAGTAAAAGAAAAGTCCGCGATAAGGGCTTTTTCCACATTTTCAAGAATTTTATTTTATCTTTCTTTATATAAGCGACAAGAAATGTTTTCCAAAACTTTTCGATATCCAACTCCTAAAGAGGCGTAAAGTGTTTGTGTACAATTTTACGAATTCCGATTTATTTCTTAGGTCTAATGAGATATGGAATTCACTTTCACTTGTAAAGTCTTTAAATATGATCTGGGGAAAAACCGATTTAATCATTTTTCGGTATTTCGGTATCGGTTCAAGTACTGCTCAAGTTTTCACGAATTCCGAAAATCTTTTTGGTTTAATAGGATCGAATTTGCTTTTATTTCTATAAAATCTTCTATTGAAAACAAAAATACGCAACTTTATTATTTTTTGAGTAGAAGTCCGAAAAGCGTTTAACGCTGAGATGCGATGTAGGTTAATATGCGACTGACAACCTAATGAATAACCAGGAGGCTATTTGAAAAGTTTTTTTTTAGGTTGTCAGTCACATATTAACCTACACCGCATATCAGCATTAAACAAACGCGTTCCGGACTTCTACCGAAAAAATAATAAAGTTGAGCCCAGACTGTTGGCAGATTTCGTCCCGTATACGATTTTTGGGTTTGTTTTTATAAGTCCAGTTTCAAGTTGCATTCAAGATGCATTCGAATTGTTTATCCTTATTACGTTTTTTTTTACCTTCAAGATGAATAAGAATGTTATTATTGAAATGTGGATTTAATTACTCTTGAGTGATATTTGAATTTAAGACCTACTCGTATCTCGTCAAGCCAAATGGTGATTGTACGTTGTAATAATAATGTGATCATGTGGGGGCTTATTATAAGTGGGGTGTTTCATACAAAACTGTTGAGCCCCGCATGCACTGGTAATGCATGCTGGCGAACATTACACTGACCCGCAAAGTACTAGCTGCCTCTTCGATTTCTCGTTTTTATATAGGAGTCAAAGTGCCAATCAGAGTCCTTGGATTCGCAACTTTTGGCGGAGTGTTTATGGCCACAGAGACTAGCCACAAACATCTTTCCAAAAGACAATGATTCGTAGTTATAACAACTGATAATGTCCTCTATAGTCCGACTGATCTAATCTAATTAATTATTTATTATTAATTTGGATGCAATTTAAAATATTACATATTATGCATACTTCAATTATATTATCATACATTAGATCAATAGGTACATGAGCAGTTTCGCATTGTGATGTAGCATGCATTTTACACCCGGGTATGATTATGCATGATGTTGAGTGTTGACTTAAGTGTGTACATTTGTTTTTTGACACGAAGGTTAAGTAGGAAGTAAAATTTAAAAAAATGTTGTAAATTTTAATAGTACCACTTATTATGTTAATCATATGAACAGAATGAAAGTTTAAGATGTTAACTACTTTGTTTGTAATCAATATAAATTACAGAATTCTATGGAACCAGGTGAGTCGGCTCGTTCTGTTCTCTGGGCATATATATTATAGATCTATCCATTTCGAATGAAGCGACAAACGCGGTCGAACGGCTGCAATGCCCCTGCAACTGTATTAAATTTTCTTGACGCAAATAAACACACATACATTTTTAGGACCAAGCATAGGCGCGCCGTTGGGGGTGCCAGAAGGGGCCGGGACTCCCCCAGACCCCTCCTTGGACCCTCCCAGAAAAATAATTCTGGCCCCTTCCAGAAAAGTAATTCCTTCCTATCCGCAAACTTTTTGTTGCCAATTGTTTTTTGTCAAATGTTTTTTAACAATACAAACAATATAAAAGAATCTTTTAAAATGAACAAAGCAAATCTCAACTGACTTTTGAAAATAACAAGACATTTTTGAATTTTACAATCAGTGTTCTTTCGATCTGACGAGAGCTTTACTAGATTTTTTCAATTTAGCAAAATAAATTGGAAATTGTTTTTGAAAACAACAAGATTCTCATGAAAAATTTTTGAGTTTTACGAAATTGTAACAAGATTTTCTTCAAGTTTACAAACGTTTTTGAAAGTAACCAGGTTTTTTTGAGAATATCTTTGAATTTTAGAAGATGTTTTCAATTTAACAAATTAAAGTAAAAATTGGTTTTAAACATAACGACATTTGCATCAAATATTTTTTGATGTTATGAAATCCTAGAATAAATAAATTATTTGGTTTTTGAATATATCGAGTTTTTTATGAAATACATACCTACGATATTGGATTCGTATATTTCGATTTCTTAGTATATAGTTTGGAACAATTTTTTGTAACTGAAGTCTTACCAGTATATTATTCACTTTGAATTATATCTTTGATGGTAATAAAATCAGAAAACTTTTGGTTATTCGCTTAAATACATATATAATATTATAAATATAATAGTAATCATAAATAATAACGTTAAGCGAAAACAATAGAAAATAAGCTAGGAATGTATAAATACAATTTTTTTTATCGAAATGGAAGAAAACATCTTACGAATACCAAAAAAGCTTCTACATATCCATCAAAATCTTCAAATCTTCGGGAACGCTAAAAATCTTCGAATTGAAGAAAAATATTCAAATCTGGCATCGCTGCTACTACTCAAGATATATTCTCGAATCTCTCAATCACATTGAATTCAATTTTAAGGACTCTCTTTTGGTTAGAACTCGAAACTAAAAGACAGTGAGTTCCGTAAATTGAGTGAACACATTTTTACAGGATTTTTCTATGGCAGCTACTCGAAGGAGGACTCATAGGAACAGGGCCACCCTACCCACAGGGCTAAATGGGCTATAGCCCTGGGGCGCAAGCCTTTTGGGAGCGGCAATTTTATTGATGTTATGTTTTAATTTTTTTTAGAAAATACTGACCACAAGAGCGCGGAAGTGGAAGATTGTATTTTAAAACTATTATCTGATATAGATATCAATTTGGAAGATTGTAGAGGGCAATCTTATGATAATGCTTCTAATATGTCGGGTATATACAGCGGCATCCAAGCGCGCATTAAATCTATAAAAATCTTGCCATTTATGTACCCTGTGCAGCACATTCTTTAAATTTAATTGGAGAGTCGGCGGCGGAATGTTACAATTAATTTATTTAATTAAATTATTTTTATTTCTTTAAAGTCTATACAATTTCTTTGCGGAGTCAACATCAAGATGATTTTGACAGATACGCTAGCATTAAAAAAACAAAGTGCCCAAAAAATTAAGCTACACTCGTTGGTCAGCAAGAGCTGATTCAGTGAACGCAATTGTGTCCGGTTATGAAAATTTTAAATATGCATTGAATAAAATTTTGGAAGATAATTTTCAAAAGCCTGCAACAAAATTTGAAGATGAGGGGTTGTTAAATGAGTTCAACTCACTGGAAACTGCTATTATGGTAGCATTTTGAAACGAAATATTATAAATCATAGATAAAATTAATATATCACTTCAAAAAGTTGAACAATTGAAAGCATTATTTGATTATACGCTTCTTTAGAAAAACGAAACGAAATACAGAATCATTTAACCTTACAAATCCGAAGGTATAAAATTGTCTAATTCTGACACTTTTATATTTTGTATTTGCCGCTTCCACTAGCCATCAAAACTGTATTTTCTTATGACGAGGGGCGCATTATTTTTCGTAAACCACGGGCGCCGAATATCCAAGAACTATTTCAAATTGTTTCCTTCAACTGCAGCTAGTGGAAAAGCAATGTATAAAACATTTAAAAGTCGCAACCTAAGACTAATCATTCGTTGTTTTTACGAACATCTAATTTGTAAGCACAAAACTGACGAACTTGTATGAAAAGCATGAGTACCTTTCGGAAGAAGTCGTATGTCCTGAGCCATTCGGCTCGTGGCCCCTGCCAGATTTTAGGACACGGCACGCCTATGGGACCAAGTGTGTCAGTGTGCTCACGAGCAGCCACGCGTACCTACCGTTTTTTCGTTACCGTTCATATTGGAAAAAAAATACATAAAACGTATTCAGTACTGTATTCAATTTTTCGGTATGACTCAAATTAAAGGAGATATTTGTAAAACCTGCGACGGATGTCCATGGCAAAAACACAGTGATTTCAGTCCGGTATCCCAATTAGATTTTTCTGCATAACTTTAGCTTGATGTAAACCGGATTCAGTAGCTTGCCGCAATATTTTCTGAGAAAGAAATATTGGCAGATAGCAAAAAACATTTAAGAATCACTGTTTTCTTTTTTTTGCTCGCTTTCTTGTCATATGGGTACGCAGATTTGCAACCGTCTCGGCAAGTGGTGCCGCAATTAAGTGTATTAGATCTAGGAAGAATTCGGGCACTCTATGGCGGTTTCAATGGGAGCTACTGCTTAATGCGAGTCTAGGATGATATAAAGTAGTCTACAATTTAAGTAAGTTAAAATTTCATCAAAATCGGTTGAGTATTCCTTAAGTTATAATTATTATAAGTGTGCAAACATACAGACAGACAAAAAATGTTCAAATCATAATATTTTTACTTATCTTCGCTAAGTAAGTCTATCTGCAAAATATTTTGTCAAAATTCAAAAATTGCAAACAATTTCCCCGTACAGTAAATTATATTGCCGACTACGTTTGTGGAGTGGCCACATTTACTACAAAATTATTATTTCTAAATTGCCACAGTTTGAATACAAAATATGTACATCTGCAAGACTATTATTTACCCAAACAACATAAAGGATATCAAAGGACGTACTGAGAGTATGCATACTCGCATAGCACATACCCTACTTTATAAAGCGTATATTTATCTATCCACCCTTAACATTATACGAGTACCTACAATTCTCAGGATAATTAGCGTTGATCTACAAGCCAGAAAGTTTTGAAACTTTCTGCAAAATTTTCCTCCAGTTTATTCCTCTAACAAAAGTTTCTTAGTCCGGACAATTTGGTAGGTTTCATATCCGGTTAAACTTCGTTATAAGCTTTACTAGCAGAAATGAGAAATCAATGTGAGGTATAATGTGGAGGAAATATGCGGTCGTTTGGTGGAGAGAATGCAATTATATGGGCTTTGTATGACAAGAGCAAACTTCAAAGTGATGCAATCAAAAACGGTTACTCCACTTCTTCACTTCAATTTATGTAGTTTGTTAAAAATTTGAATTGCATTTCGTATTATACTTGTCTTGCCGATTCTATAGCGGCATCTGTTTACCCACAAGAAAACTTTATAAAATCCATCGCGGTCCATACTTTACTTTTTTGATTTCACTTGCCTAAAGGTTGTGGTATTTATGTTTCAGTCTTCATTCATGGAGTTTCGTTCATCGCTAAACTAACAATTTAATATGCACGTTATGCTAGAGTCTTTCACTTAAAAAACCCCAAGACTTGGTTAGCTTCAGGGCAAAAAGCAAATTTTGCATAGAAATAATATGTATCATACTGTCAAAGCTGAAAGTCACTATATTTTCCTGTAATATTAATATTTAGTTTTTGTATGACAAGTAAAAAATTTTCATTTTGATAAGTACAACATATTTCGTCGTGAAAAGTGAGCGAAACATTTATTTTTTTATATGAGATTTGACAGTCCATTTCGATTCATTTGGAACTGAGAAAAAAATTAAATTTTCATTAGTTCCCGCTGTAAGTAAATCATAATGATATGCAGCACGCCAATCGTATGGGACTCTGGATGAAATGCTGAACTGCGAATTGTAATATAGTTGGAGATAAAGCCAAATAATAGTTTGACTATTTTCGGGACTATATCAATACGATATATCGCCGTGTCGGAAGAACAGTGACGCAACTGCAAAAAATTCTAATTTTTTTCGGAGAAACAAAATCATTTTTGACAATTGCCCACAAGCCATACGAGCTTATTAATAGTTACTATAGACAGCTTAGATCAAGAGCACGTTCGTTTAAAACAACGGGGAACGATTTTATGCAAGAATAGCAAAACCACAAAACATTGAAATGTGAAAACAAAAAATTTTCAAAATTGCAGTTGCGTCACTGTTCTTCCGACACGGCGATATATCAAATAAAAATACGTATATTTATCTTTATTATATCTTGTAAGAGATAGAAGGCGATAACCGGAATATCATGCGGATATTGAAGGAAAAATTAGCACCACCCATATTTTCTGCGAACTCACTAAATAACTAATTAATTTCAAAATCTTCAAAACTATAGGAAAGGATAATCCATAAAGTGTACTGCGTGTTAGAGTAAATAACATTAAAATGAACAAGCGATATAATTTCTGATGAAAAAACGCTACTTTGTGTTGTCCAATTTCTTATAGTTAAACAGTTATTGTTACCAACAAAATAAATAGAAAGTTGATACTTAGTACCTATATGTAGGTGTGCTACTAGAGTAATTAAAACTAAAAAAAATCGGATAACAATCTGGGCGCAAGTTTATTATTTTATGGGTTGAAGATCGAAACGTGTTTAATGCTGTGTAGGTTACTATGCGACTGTCAATCTAAAAAAAACCGTTCCAAATAGCATCCTGGTTATTCCTTAGGTTATCAGTCGCATAGTAACCTACACTGCATCTCAGCATTAAACACGTTTCGGACTTCAACCCTATTTTATGGGTTGAAGTCCAAAAGTTGAGCCCAGACTGTTGGCCGATTTTTTTTAATTTTAATTACTCTAGTAGCACATATACATATAGGTACTAAGTTTCAACTTTCTAGCATAAGCCGTTTCTGAGATATGAATAACTACCCCCCACAGCCGTACCTTGCTACCCCTTTCAAAAATTTTCTGGGATGTCTCTATAGTAGCTCTATTCAGTTTTTAATTTTTACCTTTCTATCCTTTGCGGCTTTCGAGAAATTAAAATCCGAATTTTTTTCATTTCCACCCATTCCCAACATCACTCCCTACATTCACACCCCCAAAATTTCTATCTCCGCTAGAGGTCTACTGGTCCTAACTCCTGTAAAACTTTCAATAGCATATCTGATACGGTTCTTGAAATATAAAAATTTAATTTTTTGAAAAGTAACTGTACCTCCACTTCCGCGCTTTAACTCGCCACTTAAAAATTTTACATTCAATAGACTCTAGTGGTAATTCTATATACAGAAACCAAGTTTTATCTTTTACAATTGAGTCGGAAGATATTGTAAATTGAAAGTTTTTCACCCCCAACCTCCATACCTCACCACCCCCCTAAAAATGTTAACCCTTTTCTAATCTCCTAGTATCTCTTAAGACAACTACAAAGCTTTAGCCGTCTAACATCAATCGTTCAGGAGATATGGATTTTAGAATGTTTCAATTCCAGCTTTCAAGCGTTTTGGACGCATTGTTTCCCCCCCCCCCCCACTCGCACACCGCTTTACCCTTATCGACAATTTTTTTTGCAAATGGGTTCACTATCATAGTACTACATAATATATTATATTATATATTGCTAGCAACACTTGTCAAAGTCTGTATTTGTTGGAAACAGAAGATTCTGAATTTGCCAATTCAATATGTTGATATATTGTGGCTTGCACGATTCTCATGTGAATTCGTTAATATAATTTATTGAACAATTATTTCATACATAAACTTTAAAAATTGTTTATTAAAATGTGACTATTTGAATAATAATATTTATTTAACACATTTTATTTAATTTTAATTAAATAAAATTAGAGTTTGTGGCGCAGTGGCTCAGCGCGGCAGCCTACAAGACCGGAGATCGTGGTTTCGAATTATACCTAAAGCCTAGTACGGACCTCGATCAAAATTTTGATTCTCTAATTTACTATATATATATATATCTACCATCTCTACAGTGAAAAATTCGTTGTGTAGAATACTGTGGAGAAGTAAACAGCTGGGAACTGCTGTTTGTTTGACATTTACGTTTTCAAAAATAAAATTTATTATACGCGTGTTTTTTATGGTAATTAAGTGTCATGGATAATAATATCGGCCACGATTAATTTTATACGCGCATAAAAAATCTTAAAATCCGCTTTGGTTTAAAAAAAATTTCTCGATATCACAAAAACCAAAGTCAGTTTAAAAAAAAAATTACAAATTCAAATTCAAATCAGGAGATGTCAAAATGATCGTACCGCAATGTAAAATTGGTCTCCACGGTTAGAGCGCCATCTATTGGTCGATGAGCAAACTGTTAAATCGTAGCAAAATTTTGACTCGAACTCCGTACCACCAAACAGAAAGCTAACGCAAAAATACTGTTTTTTACATGCATTTCATATGAGTGGTTCAGTGGAAGAGTTGCCTAACCAACAATTACTTCGAAATGAGATATCGGACTCTAAAGTTAGACGTAATTTGAAAAATAACGGGTTCTCAAAAAGAAATAATTTCTATTTTGTTATGATGTCAGGTCTTTTTAATACCCGTTAAGAAGACATTTGAAAAATATCCCTTTTCTTAGAAAGAGGTGGAGGGAAAACGTTTATAGGCAAGTTTACTTCATAGAAAAAACTTAAATAAAATGCAAATGTGTAGAGTAGGCATGGTTTAAACAAATTTTGCCCTAAAAATTTGTTTGTTTGAATTGTGGATTAGTCAAATTAAGGATAAGGTAAGATACATTATACAGCCGCTTATAACATTTATATTATTTATTAAATTAAAATTTTATTTAAATTAAAATTTGCCAGAAATTTCAGCCTAAGCCTCAGCACCCATCGAAAATTTTGAATAATTCAAAGAGACAAAAATGCCTAACCACATTTCACATTTAATATTCGACTAAACTATTATAACACGGAGTGAAATGATAAAAGTATGTACGAGGGCGGATTGATATTGACGTGGAAAAATTGAGAAAACATAATTTTATCCGGAATAATTTATTTTATTTTTCAACGTAGTCTCCTTTTAGCTCGATACACTTAGTCCAGCGTTTTTCCAATTTTTTGATCCCTTCCAAATAATATGATTTGTCCAACCCTTCAAAATAGGCGTTGGTTTCACTTATGACGTCAGTATTCGTGGTAAATCTCTTTCCAGCAAGCCATTTTTTCAAGTCTGGAAGTAATAAAAAGTCACAGGGCGCCAAATCTGGAGAATACGGTGGGTAAGGGAGCAATTCGTACCGTAATTCAAACAGTTTTGCCATTGCAACGGCGGGCGTCTGAGCCGGAGCGTTGTCGTGATGAAATGAGGCCGTTTTGCCTTGATTTTAGCATCCAATCGAACCAATAACTCAGAAAAATATGCTCCCGTTATTGTTTTTCCTTTCTCCAAGTAGTCGGTGAATATTATTCCATTGGAATCCCAAAAAACTGTCGCCATAACCTTTCCAGCTGATGTAACGGTTTTTGCCTTCTTCGGTGTGATGAACCGGCTCCCTTTCATTGTGTTGACTGTTGTTCGGTTTCTGGAGTGTAGTGATGAATCCATGTTTCATCAACAGTTACGAATCAATGAAAAAATTCATTTGTATTACGTTGAAACAGTTGCAAACCGTGCTGTGAAGCTGTCACACGATTGTGTTTTTATTCGATTGTGAGCAAACGCGGCAGCCATCTGGCGGTTAGCTTTCTCATGTCCAAACAATGTTTCAAAATATTCTAAATACGTTCAGATGAGATGCTTGCTACGTTAGCTATCTCACGCACTTTTACTTGACGATCTTCTATCACGATATCATGGATTTTATCGATCATTTCTGGCGTGGTGACCTCATTTGGACGACCTGGACTTGGTATGGTTTGTGTGCTCGTACGACCACACTTGAATTCAGAAAACCATTTGTAAATCATTTGGATCGATGGTGCAGAGTCCCCATAATGCTTATCTAATTTTTCTTTGGTTACTTTAGCTATTTTCCCTTTTAAAAAATTGTGTTTAATCAACACACGCAATTCACTTTTATCCATTTTCAACAATTTTTGTAAGTCGACTTGCTTAGACGGCTGCTTCTCGAAAACTAAACGAGGTATCAGGCTTAAACTTTGCAGGTAATCTATTTAAGGATGGTACAGGTAAAAAAAAACAACGAATTCCTTACCTGCCCACTCCTTCTTGATTTTTCCACGTCATTATCAATCCGCCCTCGTAAACTATAGAAAGATAGATACCTGAAGTATTCAAATCGTCTTAATTGGGCTCGTAATTCCTATCGTCCTCGCTGTTGTCATCGAAAACGTTGTTAGCCGTCTCAACGTTCAACTTGTCGTCCGCCATGATTTTTTGTTGGATAGGCACCTTTTGATCAACACACAATGCTCTTATATATAACTGCTTAACCTTTGACTAGTTGTCAATGTAAACGGTACTTTGGTAAATAAATAAGTTTGGCACACATAGATATGGGTATTGTGGACAAACTGAAAAAGAATCAGCGATTTAAATTTTTTGTTGGCTAGGCAATTCTTCCACTGAACCACTCATATAGGAATCAAAATTTTGATCGAGGGCCGTACTAGGCACAGGCGCAGACTAATGCTGATAGAAAAATTACAATTATAACAAATTTGAAAGTACTGATGTTCTTAGATTTTTTTGACCCCGATCGCATTGAGATCCTAAGTTAATTTTTTGGTATGTTTTGTAAAACAGTATAACCTATAAAATATATAAAAAAACGTGTTTTGAGATATTCAAGGATAAAGAACAAAATCGTTATCCTTGAAAAGAAATTACAAGGATAATTTTTATTCGTATTTTTATATATTGCGACAACCTTCCACTTTAAAATAAGCCCTATTTTATTATTCTAGGATAAAAATTACAAGAGGACTCGGACACCATTTTTTTTCGAAAACTTTAACATACTATAACTAACAAAAAAAATGAGATAGAAACAAAAAAATTAAATTATATTTTTTTTTTCACTAGTTCTTCAAGTACAATTTTGAAAAGAATCGGCGATGGTAAGGTCACAACTTTGGCGATTCTTGATGGAATGACCCCTTGTATGAAATTACTACTAAATTCCATTACGCTACACAACGCAGTTTTGCTACGTAATAGAAAAACAACTCCGTAGTATGTTTTCGAGTGTTCAGCTAGGACTACGTAGTGGTGAGCACATTTCATTTTATGTATAGCACAAGATGTTGATGTTTTTGTTTGGATTATTATTAAGTCAATAAAATAAAGTTTTTAGTTTAACTAGGTCATGTTATTGCATAAAAATAGTAATTAATCACATATTGATGCCGAGAAAATGAACAGAGAACCAGCATCGTATCCGACATACAACTCATTTATGTGGTCATTGTCATACTTTCATAAAGGACGTTCTAGTGGTATGAACGAGGTGACAAATATAGGTCATGGATACAAAGCAACAATAGATGTGATGTGCACACCGCTGTAGAGAATAAGTGTCATATTCTTATAAGCACAATCATTTTTAAATTATTACATAGTTTTCTTAGATATTGTAAAGTTCTGGTCTGGTGCGTTTGGGAAGGTGGGGGCAGGAAACGCGAACCAATATTTCAAGTACATTAGAGGGGCGGAAGAGTGTACTGAAAGGAGTGAAATCGTCTCCTGAATACTACAACTAGATAACTCAAAAACTGAAAATTGTCACATATGCGGTAACTGGACTATACTATCGTCACCTGAATACTACAACTAGACATCTTAAATATATTAGTTTCGAGAAAAACTAATTTTATTTTTTCTTGCAAATTTTGAGCTTAACAGTGGCAATAACCGAAAACAATACGAAGAGTTAGTAACGTTACCCCATATGTGACAATTTTTGAGTTATCTATTTAGTTGTAGTATTCAGGTGATGAAATAATGATAGAACAGTGCTTGAAATTTTTGGAGTTTCACTGACATAGGATTCAATCCAGTCTTAAAAAGTACACAAGCCAAAGAAAACTTGACAACAGTCTGGGCACAGAAGTCCGGAATACGTATCTAGCTAGGATGTGGTGCGGGTTACTATGCAACTGAAAACCATAAAAAATAACTTTGCAAATAGCCTCCTGGTTAGTCTATTGGTTATCAGTAGCATAGTACTCGTAATAAAAATAGTATTACAGCATTAAATGCATTCCGGACTTTCGAAAAAAAACATTGCATCTAGACTGTTTCCAAATTTTTTTCATTAATTTTCTTTTCAAATTCCATAAAAATTAGGTAGGTTTAAAAAACCAGAAAATGTAAAGAATTCGCAAGAAAACCCCAAAACGCTCTCATGGGTGTTGAATATCGAAAAATCATAAATATAATAGCTGTTGAAATAGTAAGAACCGAATTAATATCCCAGCGCAAATAAGAAATATTAACTTAAACGGCCGCTCTGCAACATTTCGGAATTGAATATGTAAAAATTCCGAAAACAATTTCTAGGAGTTTAAATAATGATCCCGCATAAGTAAAAACTTATAGGATATCCCATCGAATCTAAGAGATATGGTGGTATTCATGAAACCCTATAAACTTCTTTTCAAATTCTTATCGGTTGAATAACAAAAAAAAAGAAATTGTTTTTAGGACTATTGAAGTAAAAGCCAGTTCGATGTCTAAACAAATTTTTCGGCATTCGTTAAACCATAGCTAACTAGAGCTGAAGATCGTAAAATGCTGAAAACAATTTTTATAGATTATATGATTGGAAGTAAAAACGAATACCAAACGAGTTTCAGTGAAAAGGAAAAATATGCAAGGAATCGAGTGAGTCCTTCCTGCACCTCTCATGTAAAAGTCCTTGTAAAAGGGAAAAAAAATTTCGGTGACTCACCTAGTTCCAGATATGAAATTAAACACTAATGATATTGTCTTTTAGTTTCGAGTAGTAGCCAAATGGGAGTCCTTAATAAAGGAAAAACTACATGCACTTATCTTATTCTACTTTATCCCCAACTACAATATAAATTGGAGTTCAGTATTTCATCTAGAGTATCATACGATTCGCTTGCAGCCGATCGTGACTGCAGTATGTTTTCAGAGCAGCAATTTCTTATTTTTAAATCGATCTCAATACTTTATTATTAAAATTCTAAAGTTAAACTAAATAATTACAAAAATATCGTCCAACAGTCTGAACCACTTTTTTATTTTTCGGAGTCCGAAGTCCGAGAAGCGATTAAAGTCGGAATGAGGCAGAAGTGCTTACAACACTCCCACCCTTAAATCACTAATTACTTTTTTGGATCATAGTCCGGCTTGTGATCAAAGTCGAATTATATTACTGTGGGTAACTACCCCCTAAAAATACTTTAGTAATGTATCTATAGTATCTAGATAGATAGATAAAAACTTGATTACAAGTATTCAAATACATCGACTAATTACAATAACATGTTAGACATTAATTGCCTTTCTTTCTTTCAACTGGCATACAGGTGTTAGACATAATTGCTTTCCTATCTTAATTACAATTAGGTGCATGTAGTTTATTTTATATTGTATATTATTACATTATTTTTTATAAATGGACATATTTACAAAAAGGAACCTGGTTCGAATTATAAACTTTGATTAAAAAATAAAGTTCACAACTTGGTTTGTACGAGTATAGCGGATATAAGCGGATTTTTGCAGTATGAACGAATTTTGTATATGTATTTTGTTTCGGCCAATGGGCTGACCAAGGCTTGTTAAGCATTATTTTTACTTTATTATTTTTTAATAATAAAGTATTTTGATTGACCTAAAATTTTAAAAAAAAATTGTATTTTCACGTTTTAGGACTAGTAGACCGCAAAAAGGCAAAAAATGTCCATCTGTTCGCCGTATATGCCGTACGTAAAAGCGTTTGAAGTAGCTTAGCTCACAAACCCGTTGAGATATTAAGGTGAAATATTTATGGGGGGTAGATTGGGTGAACCACTACGGGTGGTATCTATTGGGGGTATGGATGCGAGGAGTTTTAGACGAAAAGTGTCGGTTTCTAGATCTCAGGAACCACTTATGCTAAGGCAGAAACTTGGAACTTATCCCTATAAACCAAACATCGATGAAGAGGCGATGAAGAGGCAGCGAACAGTTTCGAAACATGTCGCTGAAAAAAGATTATCAGTTGGGAACAAGTTCAACTATGTACTTGCTATCTGTGAATACGTGTGAGGTATTCGCATTTCTTTCTTGCTCATACTGAAATGCGTCCGACCATCTCATCCGTACTCGTCGACATGAGAGATATCCTATCGCGCATTGTATTTGAAATTGGAATGAGCAAGAACGAGATAGCAATACGTGCACTCAGTGAACAGTGAGTTTGAAGTCAGTATGAAGTAGAGCCTACTGGTCATCGATGAGTGGTGAATCTGAATTGCATACGAAGTCCACCTGAACGATCATCCGAGGATTGGTAAAAAGGATTTACATATGAATTGTGTTCTACCGCTCATCGAATAATGGAGGGATGAAATTGCATAAGAACTCTGTGGCATGTGGCACCTACCCGTTATTCTTTGCCGGTCGACACTGCATCGATCCTCGGCGTCGGGTCATGGACCCGAATGCAATTTTGTTGTTCGTCGACTAGTGCAATCGAAACACGACTTCCATTGCACTAGCCGGCAGAGTTATTTGTTCCGTGATCAGAACTGCACAGTTGATGTTGAACGTCTAAGTTTGTTATGGCATTTGCAGCTCGAGTAGATACGCACTTGATGATCGGATGTATAAGCACTCGGCGATCATACTTTAGTCTTTTTCACTCACTAAAGGTGGAAGAGGTCGGCATGTTAAACATACTTGAGGAAAAGTTGGGGAAATGTTTACTTTTCGATTTAACCCTCAACATCGCCACGAACACAAGCGCGCGTGCTAACATGGTAGTAGTTTGTACATAAGGACCCATGAATTTTTCGTGTTTTTGGTTTATAGGGATCCCTATAAACCAAAAGCACGAAAAATTCATGGGTTCTTATGTACAAACTACTACTATGTTAACTCGTCCGCTTGTGTTTGTGGCGAAAAACAAAAAGTAAATATTTCCCCATCTTCTCCTCAAGAATGTAAACATGCCGATCTTTTCCGCCTTTAGCGAGAGAAAATGACTAAACGTCCAACATGACACGTATTATCATCAAGTGCGTACTCGCCGGCAAATGCCATTTCAAACTTAGATATTGAACTGCGCACAGCGCTATTGTTTTCTACATACGAATATGATGCCGGAAGCCATAACTCTGACGACTAGTGTAATGAAATTCATCTTTCGATTGCATTAGTCGATTGAAAGTTGTCTTTTCGTTGCACTAGTCGACGACCACTGGAATTCTATTCCAATATGACCGGACGCCGTCCATCGGTGCAGTGTCGACCGGTAAGGCAGAATTCGCCTGTAAGTCAGGCCTACCTTTCATCAATGATTGGTCAGGTCTACTTCATACTCCTTTCATACATACTCTTCAGTGAGTGCACGTACTGCTATCTCGTTCTTGCTCATTCCAATTTCAAATACAATGCGCGATAGGAGATCTCTCATGTCGACTAGTGCGGATGAGATGGTCGGATGCATTTCAGTACGAGCAAGAAAGAAATGCGAATACCTCACACGTATTCACAGATAGCAAGTACATAGCTGAACTTGTTCCCAACTGATAATCTTTTTTCAGCGACAAGTTTCGAAACTGTTCGCTGCCTCTTCATCGCCTCTTCATCGATGTTTGGTTTATAGGGATATAGAACTATGATAGTGGACCCATTTGCAAAGAATAGTCGATTTTGGTTGAGGAATATGGGAGTGGGTGGAGAAACAATGTGTTCAAAGCGTTTGAAACATTATAAAATCCATAACTCCTGAACGGTTGATGTCAGAGGGCTGAAACGGGGCTAACATTTTTAAGAGGGAAGGTGAGGTATAGGGGGGGGAGGGGGTAAACAACTTTGGATTACAAAATCGTCTGAGCCAATTGTACCAGAAAGAAAAAAATTGGTTTTTGTATATAGGATTAGAAGTGGAGTCCATTGAATATAAAACTTTTGAGGGGAAGTGGAGCACGAAAGTGGGGGATAGCCGTTTCTCAAAAAATTTAATTTTTATATCTCAAGAACCGTACCAGATATGATCTTAGAAATTTTACAGGAGTTCGGCACAGTAGACTTCTAAAAAATGTTGGGGGTGCTGGCAAAGGAGATGACGGCAAGAGGAGGTGGACAGAAAAGAATTCTGATTTTTATTTTTCAAAAACTACAAACCATAGAAAGCTAAAAATACGACTATATAAATACGACTGAAACCTAAAGAACGTTATATTTTGGGTTGGGTAGATTGAGAGGGCTTTGAACGCAAAAAAGAATTTCGCAGTTTTGTTTTTAAGCCCGTAAGTCGGAAAAATCTGTTTGAACGGAAAAACTTTCGTTTTTTTGTGTTGCTGCTTAATTTAATCGGTAAATAGGTCCTGACGGCAGATAAAGGGTTAAGCCTGACTCGTATGTCCCCCCTCCCGTCTAAGTCTGGATCGTAAAGGATCTGATGAATAGGAAGATGAAGAAAAAAGAAGATTCAAAAAAGACTCCGATCATAAGGGGAGGGGTGAAAGAGACAAGACGGATGAGTCCAGTTCTGAAGAACAGCAAAATAAAGCAAGAAGAAAATATTTTCCGAAAGTTTTGAAAGAAGACTCCGCAAAGGCAAAACGGGCGATTAAGTTCAGATCAAGGCTGCTCCATGCCTTCTAGCGTGAATCGTACATGTTCTGAAGAATAAAAGGATGGAGCAAGAACAAATCTTCAGGTTCCGAAGAACAGGAACATGATGAGCAAGAGAACAAGGAAGGAAGAAGGAAGAAATCTCCAGGTTCCGAAGAACAGGAAGATGACGAGCAAACGAACAAGGAAGAAAGAAAGAAGAAATCTCCAGGCTCTGAAGAGCAAAAGAAGAAATCTGTGCACCATATAAAATCCTTTTACTCCTTCTGGTAGATGCCATACAAAATGTCCTTAAAACACGTGTTTAATAATATCGGCCAATAACTTCATAAGGGTTTAAGCAACGACGTTCAAATTTTGTGTGTGTTAATTTTCTAATAGTTGGATTTAAATATATCATTATGAAAAAAATCCTATTAGTCCTTCGTGTAGCTGCCATACAAATCTCCTGTCAAAACGTCTTCACTTAATTTACGGAACTGACTATAACTCAAGTAATCTTTAAGCTATGAACTCGGAATTTTGTACAAATTAGTTTTGAGTTCGGGTTTACTAGTCAGCAAAATTCTTTTACTCCTTCTGGTAGCTGGCATACAAAATATCCTTAAGACACGTGTTCAACAATATTTTCCGATAACTTTTGAACGCTTCAAGCAACGAATTTGAAATTTTGTACACATTATGGTTCCAAGGAAAGGGATAACTATGTAAGAAGTGGAGTGAGTCCTTCCTGCACCTCCCATGTGAAAGTCCTTCAAAAAGGACATTTTTTTCGATGACTTACCAAGTTCAAGATATGAAATTAAACACTGAGTAGCAATCTAATGGCAGTCCTTAATAAAGGACATACAACATGCACACACGTAATTCTACTTTATCCTCAACTACAATATAAATCGGAGTTCAGTATTCATCTAGAGTATTATACGATTGGCTTGCAGCCGATCGTGACTGCAGTATGTTTAATAATAACATTTGGAATCTTTTAATATACTTATAACTGCCGGATTATTGGGAAAAACAGCAAGCTCGTAATTATCCGTTTTCGACATATCTTTTCTGTAGATATTAAATAGAGTGGGATTATTGCAACAGCCTTGGGGAACTCCTGCCGGTTTAAAATATTTCGAAAATCGTTCCCAAAATATATAACCAACTTATCGGCCGATAGCATCGAGTAGGTTTTCTTGACTTTAGAACTCTATTCTTCTATATTTAAGGAAAGTAACCAATATATACGAGGGTGAAGAAGAAAAAGTTGTTGCAGTTTATCAATACTTTCGGGAGATTCTATAGCATAAGTGTGAGTATACTCTACCGCTTGCACCGAAAAGTTTATCCCCGCAACTAACCACTTCAAACACTGTGAAACTTTAAAGGTACCTTCAAGAACATTTTTCAATTCTTCATTAATCCGCAAATGCTATAAAAATTAAATGAATGGAACAATCTAATATTAACACAAACAAGAAAATGTCTCAAATTCGTAACGTACACATAATGTCCAACCCTCTTATTTCAGCGACTTAATCAAATTAAGGGCTCGTACATTTAAAGGACTCCTGAACGCGAGATTCCATTATTTGGTTACATCACAGTGGCATTTCGTACAATAGCCATTGTTTGGCATAGCAATCATAACGTTATACAATCTCGTTACAGATATAATAAATTATTTGCGAAATGGTTGTGTCATTCAGAATCCAGAGTAAGAGCAGTACATTTTCTTAGTACTTACTCGTAGTTTATTTTACTAACTCGTATGCCATTTCAATAATACAATAGGAATTTAACCTACTTGAAACTTGAGAAGGTGAAGCAAGTGCGCTAGTCTACCAATTCAGATGTTGTAGTTTCAGTTTCGTCCTGGTAATGGACTAATCACTTATGCTATAAACGAAACGAGACTTGAAATAGGTTCAGTGCTTCCACAAAAGTGCTTGCTGGCCAATGCCCCAAGAGGACTCATACAATACTGAAAAAGTGCCAATAAATATACAATGCTTTGAACTTTTACAAGGTCGAACAAAGTATTAATGGCTTTTTGCAGACATTGTGTTATTGTATTTATAAAGATTTAGAAGAAGTGATTAATAATTATATGTACATACAAACATACATTGTATCATCCATGAAAGGCCTTTGAGGTCAGTGACACAATAAAAGCAGAAGCAGCGGTACGAGCAGCGACGAAAGCAGTGCTGCTCTGCTTAATGAAATTTAAATAAAAGCAGAAGTAGAACAAAATGTGTCCATGCTAACTGCCAACAAAAGCAGAAGCTGAGAGAAATACGTCCATGCTAACTGTCAACAGTAATAAGTATTTTAGACTCTTGTTTGAGCGGACGAAAATATTTTGTTTCAGTTGAGTTTTGTGAGTTTTTAAATTAAAATGATTAGTAAATACCAGTATAAGAAAACAATTTTGACACCTTTAACATTTTCATTGCTGACAACATTCCCAATTCTTAAGGGATTGACGTTGGCAGTACTGAAGCAGAAGCAGAAGCAGGATTTTAGAATTTAAGGCCGTGACACAATAAAAGCAGAAAGTAGCGGCAGAAGCGTGCCTTGAAGCGACTCGACTAATCAGTGTGCTCTGATCATTGAATTGCTATTGAAACAGCGACATAGTCATGTTTAATCAAAAACGTTTTTGACTAGAACTGTTTCAGTGTGCGGCCAGCCTCAGATGTTCTCCCTTAAGTACAAAAATGTAATTTTCAGATATGGCGTATTTAAGTTCGCAACGCTGCCCAAACACTTTTGTCAAACTCTTTATCTCAGGATCTAGAGAGTGAACAAAGCATCTGTTTGCACCAGTATATAGATGGATGAAAGCAAATTTCAAAGTTACGTAAATAGCCAAGGAATTTAAGGGACACTAAGGTCTTTCGGCTTTTTAGGGTAGTCACATATATGTTACTTCAGTAGAGCGTGGGCTTAACCAGGGTGGGGCAAATCAAGCCACCTAGTGTACTATTTTTTTCCATTTCCCATACACTTCTCTAATTGTTCTATGATTCTGAGTTGGTCCTGCGCCTTTGATTCTTCCACGAAACCCATCTGGCTATGGGCTCAGCCGTGGAATAAGTTGAAAAATTTTTTTTTAAAAAGTACGAGTGCTCCAAAAAGCGATGTTACTGCCTACGCTGTAGAAAAGTCATTTACGAACTGCAGAAGAAAATTAAAGTACTGCTTCGAGTGCCTAAGGTACAGAGTGTCTTAAAAATGCGCACTTTTTCTTGTCCAAACTAGCGACAACTTAAGGTTAAGCAAGAAAACTAAATTTTCACATAAATAGTAATTAAATGACGCCGTCAACACATTGGCATAATAACTTCATAATATGATAAGAAAGTGATCTGAAATTTTATATACTTTGATTCACCCGAAGCTCCGTATTCAAAATTGTAAATAAGAGAAATCGTCGATGTATTTTGAGTAGTCAGTAGCCACCTTAAAAATACCACACTTGCGTGTGTAATCTTAATTCTTTTTTTTTGCATTGTACTGTAGTTACTATATGTATACATAAATCGGGATTCAGTATTTCACCTACTGTATAATCCTGGCCGGAATAAGAACTATTGATACCCTAAACACTGTCAAGTCTTGGGTGGCCCTTCCAAATTTGTACTAATTCTCAGCACCACGTCCGAATGATTTATTAGGTATAAAAAATAATGTTATCAAGAGAATGCCCATATAAGTTAAACTTTAACCAGAAGAACATATCGCAGTCAGGATAGGCAACATCCAAGACGTGATAATAAGAGGCATAAATTATTGAAGATGGGATAAGGACAAATGTTACAAAATAGTCAGTAGTTACTCCTATATAATATTAAATTTTTAGTGCAATGGTTATGTATGGTAGTTTAATCGTTCAATAAGTATGTAACCACATTTTTTTTAAAAAAAATATTGAATGGGAGCTTAGGGCATCAACAAAAAGGACACCACAGAGCTAATGTGGCCCAACTAAAGTAAATTTTAAAGAAAATACAATTCAAAATTACGAATATTTATGTAAAATTGGTTTTGTTAACTGACAATTATCCGATTTCTGATATAGAGTCAAAATTTACCTATTTTTTGCGTTCTAGAATTTTGAACTTTTTTTACAAAAGCAAAGTATTCGCCTATATTAAAAGGATTGCAAAACTTTTTTACAAAAGCAAAGTATTCGCCTATATTAAAAGGATTGCAAAACTGTTTTACATAATTCGATGTATTTATCATTTTGTTCTCAATAAACACTTTCAGTACCATCCGATAACGAAAGAGCTCCTGCGGACTTAGTATATCAACAATTTATAATACTATTCAATAAAAACTATTATTTTTCGGGTCAAAGTTCGGGAAGCGGTTAAATGGGGTCGTGCTAGAATACTTACGCCACTGTCACATGTAACACATGAATTACGTAATTGGGTCATACCGTGTTTTAATAGGGCTATTGAATAGGGACATAACAATTTTGTATTTAAATATACCACAGAATAATTGAGATAATTTTTAAACGTTGCTCGTTCGTGGACTTCACCATGATAAAAATTTAAACCTTGACTGACGTTTTGACATTGACAGGCCAGCAAAAAAGTTTAAGGGTGCGTTTGTATGTACCTATTGAATAACCCTTTACTAGCATAATACTTTCAGTTGCTAAGAGTACGTGAATGGAACTCGGATATTCTGTCAATGTCTCTATAGTTGATAATTGTATACTATAATTTTTAAAACTAGCGCAATGAACATTTCCTGATGTGAAAGGTGTCGCAAAAGGCTTTTAGGTATATATATAATACCTATAGACGCCGCTATTGTGCACAGAAAACAAGAGCGTTTTTAAAAGCTTCATTCGTAACCTTTATAATGGTGAAAGACTTATTCAGTAGCAATAAAGGTTTGGCAATTATTAAATAGCAGAAATGGAAAAAAATTCTTAAAAACGGCATATCAACAAAACGGTACGAAAACGGACATATGATTGCATGGGTGGTTTTCTTAGTTTTTTGAGCACTATATGGTATATATTTTTTTTTCAGTGAATGCCAAAAATGCAAAATGCGTTTGCTGTGCTTTTATTCGCACGTTAATTCAAGATTTTTTCCCATAGATGTCCTTAAAACACGTCTGATGGTCCTTATTAAAACATAATAAATATATTTTGCAGAGCCTATTTTTGCTCAGTACTCAAAACTAAACACCAATTACTAATCCCAAACGTAGGAGAGGAGTTCTTCTAGATAAAATGTGACAACTTCAACATATCTGGATAGTTCGTGACCGCGGTATGTTGTGTCTCAATTTCGCAGTGCTAATTGCTTGCAGAATGTCATTTAGTACCACAAAAACCAGGTCGTGTGAGAATCTACAACCTGTCAGTCATAACACATACCACTGCGAAATGTTTTGTTTCAGGATGTAATATACCACACGTGTCTCCTTACAATATAGTCCAAGTAGTTCTCTAGACAACTTAGTTACTACTTCAACATTTTTATAAAACTTCGAAAGTTGGAAGGTAATTTCAATTATCAAACTCTTGACCTCCGTTTCACTAGAAGTTGAGCATAACACAAGCAGTATGCAGCACAAATATAGCATTATCGTAGGCCATGGTGACCTTGCAAATGTGTTACTAAATTTGTTCAAAATATTGATCTGGTGGTCTCATTACACCAATAGCTTCTATGGCACATGCACCCTGTTCTGATGGTATAAACCATGTCTTCGTTTCCAGGCAGCCTGAATTTTTTAACTTACAATCATGCAAACCTTGTTTTGTTGAAAATAAGTTTTTGTGGTAGATTTTATCACGTTAGCCAAAACCGCAAGGCTTCCCTTACTACATTACAAACTGTATACATTCATTTATAGATTTTAGAAAACCAGGAATGGGAAAAATCAATCTGATTGCATGGGGGATGAATCACATGTCTCTAAAGCTGGAGCTCCAATATATGTACGTAATATTAATGTAGCTATAGGATATCCTTGCGATGTAATGCTCCCTGCAGCACTTAGTTGCATTATGTAGACTTCAACTCGGTTGAGAAAATCAATTCATAATTCCTTTTTGCTACTGTCCTACTTTTTGTTATTGCTTGTGCCTGAAAACTTTAGATTTTGCTGTTCTACTTCACAAAGAGGCTGTTATTGAGCTCCATTTTACATGACTTTCGAACGTTGAAGGATTTTTTTATTTAGCCCACACAAATTTGAAGGTTATCAACTTTGAAGGTAACCTATTTCAATTTCTTTTCACTATGTTCGGTGTCGTAAATATCTAGTTATTGGAAATAACACCTGGAAGAAGTCAGAGCTTGATGACATGTTTCAATCTCGACTTACATATAAAATATATGCATTCATCGTGTCATATTTCTCATCCCTTCATTTTACAGATTTGCGGCTTTGTTCGTGTGGAAGCACCATTTGGCATCCATTCCTGTTGTTTTCTTTAGAGGACACGCTCGGGATGCAGTTGTTGTTCATTCCTTGGACATGACCTGTCCAACTCATTCGGCTTGGCCTCATTTTAATCACCAGGTCAGGGTTGGTATAAAATGTTATAAAATGTTTGATTGCTTACATTGAGGATGTAGGTACTTGTTAATATACGAGTATTTCCCTTTCACTGCTTTTAGCTGATTCTCACTATAAGTAAAGTGCTTCAATGTTGAAGTCCTTTCTAAGCCTAGTCAAGTTTTCAGGGAAATACCGCACGGAAAATAAAAAAATTATTTCGCTTGCTTCATATAGGAATCGTTTATTATTCTCATTGCACTATAGATGAAATTATAATATAAATATGTAGAGTGTATAAAGATATCAGTTTGACCAACCGTACGCACAATAACCCGAGAACGCAATGATGTAAAAAGCTTAAATCTGGTCGCAAATAGAATTCGTAAGGCTAACTACATCAACGGCCGAAATTATTTCATTCCACACACAAAAGACTTTAAAACACGTTTCCCCCGTTTTTCTGTCTTATACATAACTTCAGAACGGTTTAACCTAGTACACAGTAAAACAATTTGTGAAAATTACTATCCAAAGCAGTAAAATATTCCGCATTGATGTAGTAAATTTACGAATTTTCATTAAATTTAACAAAATTGAGATGACGAAACAGCTCCTTCGGACCCAGTATAAAAAACTGGCCTATCCAGTGAAGGTTTTCCAACTGTCATGCACTCAGGGACAGCGATTAATCAACAGTCGGGGATTTCGTGTTGGGGTTTCACACCAGAAAATTGAGAGTAATTCTTAAAACTGCGTATTTTTACACATTTAATCCACAAATTTACTAACTGGGTAGTAATATTGCAAAACCGCATGAAATTTTCCACATTTAATGTGTAAAATTGATCATTGTGTATAGAATTACGCATTTTGCATGTAAATTTTGATACTTAAGGCGTAGTAATTTGTTATTCGTGATATGACCGCTTCGTTGTTTAATTAACTTGTTTCGTGGTTTTGTGTAAGGTGTGATTTAAAATTTGAAAAGAAAATAATGTTTATAAAGTATTTAAAACAAATAAATTAAATTTATACAATAAACATGTATAATGTTTTATACTTTCTACCCTTTTTGACCTATCAGGCCTATTCTGTATACAGTCACAAGTCACAATTTTAGCGGAGAGTCATAATTTTAGAAAATCTGTGACTTTTCTTATTCTAGCATTAGTCACAATTTTGACGTTTTAAAAAAACATCACAAAATTGTGACTATCAAAATATGTGATCACAACGGCCAGCCAGGCAAACAAATTTAACGTTTCGTGAAGTTTCAATATTGTTACATGTAAACCCGGCAACCGCGCAACCGCGCAACTCGATCGATTACGAATAAGGGAAACAGTAGCAACCGAATACCTAGTTGCAAAATAACCCAATCAGAAGCCTAGTAAATAAGAGAGCGAAACAACACGACTATATTTCCCCTCTAATCGAATGCGCTCGAATGTATTAGAACAGCCTAGAAGATCACATGGAATGCTCTCAAGCTTTCCAGAGTATTCTACACACACCACCGAACGAAGATTCAAGAACAGTCTCGACCACAGACAAGTGGTATAAAAACAGATAAAGCTTTCAGCGAGGGAGATAGTAATTTTGATTACGTCGACTGTGACAGCCAGCGTGTATACGCGACCGTGTTGGTAGAAAGCGATCGATTGCGTGTGATCGAATCAAGCGAAATAGATAAGCGGGCGGTAATGCCATATAGTGCGAATTATTGTGCGAATATAATTCTGTGAATTAATAGTGCGATTGAATAATAAATTATCACTTATTTTTATTTAAACCAAATTGTGTTTCACTTGAAATCCCGGCGAACCCCTAGCTCGCAACAATACTTAATATTGAAAAAATGGAATGTTTGTTATATTTGCTGCGGTAATTACTGAAAGAAGCTGAACAAAAGTAATTTAACGTAAATTTAGATGGCTGTTTCACATTTTGTTTGATTTAAGGGCGTTAAGAAGAGCTACACTCTGAAACTTGAAGAACGCAAGTGATCCATTTTTATTAATCGATAATACATTTGAGAGTTACTTCGGATTTCCACGTTTTAGATGTTTACTAAGGCACACAACTTTCCATTATATACTTGCAAAGACCGAATTGATCACTGATACTGACACAGCATCATAATTTCCACATGTCTCCAACTATGTGGAGAAATTATTGTGACCTTTCTTGTGACTGCAGCGCCAGAATGCGAAAAAACGTTTCGATCACAAGCGCATTCACAAAATTTTAGTCACAGCAGGTTGTGACCTGTGATAAGTCAATTTCAGAATAGGGCCGTATATCCTGGTTTTTTTCATGTGTTGATTGATCTCATTGAATTTTCCCCATTGTCGATTGCTGTGTCCCTTACCCTTCAAAATACGTCTGGGAATTCATCGGCCGATCATTCGCTTGAAGCTTATTCATTTATATTATCAATAAATTAATAACAATAATAAGCAAACATAAACATGTCACATTTTGTATGTATACTATAGTACATAGTACATATTACACCGTGTGTAATTTTACGCACATTTTTAGCGATTGGATTCTACACCTGTGTGTGAATTTCCGCATTAATAGTAAAAATCACAGGAGTGCGTAATTAAATTAGAAAATAGTAATTTTCTGCTCTCAGAGTAGGCACTAAATTGCCTACTCTAAGGCCAGTTCCTGCGATGTTCAGTTACGTTCTAACTGGAACTTTAACCGATATATTTTCATACAAAACTTCCGGTTAAAGTTCCAGTTAAAGTTTAACTGACGATCGTAATAATGGCCCTAAGAGTAGTAAATTTTTTTTACTGTGTATGGTATAATGTTAAATTTGAAATGAATATGAGAAAAATAAAACAAGTCCTTCTCGTAGCTAAAAAAATATGTAAAATCAATAGCTACCATATATGTAGCCTTTAAAAATGCGAGTACTCGAAAAAGTATGAAGTTACGAATATCAAAACTCCATAAACAGGGATGTTGTATTAACCATTAGTTTAATTATGCGTCAGAATTTATTATTTAACAAAATAAATAAATTAGAATAAAACAAATAAAGTGTAAATTAAATAGAACTAAGATGAAAAGCACAGAAGACAGAAACTAAAATAATCGCCGTAGATTAGGTGAGGTTAGGTGGATTGCTATTGTGCAAAGATAGCTTCCGTGTAGACCGCTATCTGGTTCCGTTGTGATCGAAGGTTCCGTTGTGATCGAAGGTTCCAGAGAAAACTACAATATTCCAATATCTAATTAGCGTAAAATAGTGTAGAATCAAGCGCTAGCGCTTTATATAGAACAACTAACGCTATTTCAATTTCCATATTCACAAAAAATCCTAGTTTATTATGGCTTTACTTTCGAAGCTGCCAAACATACCTCGCGAAGTATCGGCGGCGTTTAGAAGATAGCAGATGAATGCGTATGTCAGACAGTGTTGCTAATTATTTTTCTTGGTTGAGCACTAAAATATGAAATTTTGAACGTTAATTTCAACTTAAAGGCACTAAAATTTTATTTTTTCACATCAATCGCAGGCATATTCAAATAAAGTGCGAGCGGTAAAACTAATTTTTGACCGCTGAGACGATATTTTGAGCACCAAATTTAACGCTGAAAGCACTAATTTGCCATCACTGATGTCAGAGTGCAAAGTATACCGATGTTGGAACTGCAGATTAGGGTTGTTCGATTTCGATTCGATTAATCGATTAATTTTTTTAAAGAAATCGATTTTATCAATCGATTTGAGTGATGTTGACTAATCAACATAATCGGTTAACGTTAATTAATCGAACAAATTTCAACAGAAAAAAGATTCGATGTTCGACAGACTTGGCAACATTTTGCTACGAACTTATCTGCAACAAAAAATTGTACATTCATGAAGAGATTCAGCAACACACGTTTGGTAATAACAACCCAACAAGCAAAATTTCGTTGAGAAAATTGCTTCCTATGTCAAATTATTGGAATTATTTTACTCCTGCTGTTTCTTTCGGTCTCAAATTCGGAACTAAATCGCCAACTCTAGCTAAAAGTAAGTACATCTACTTTCTTTTATGTTTATCTCCTTACCTACTTACTGGGCACCTCTTTCCACTTACTTTATAACAAAATTATAAAACCCTTTTTCCAGTAAAATTGAATGCACTTATCCTATTATATTGTGTCAATTATAAACGGAATCCACTAGAAGAAAGGCATTTTAGTGAGAACTATACGAGTACATTGAAAGGACATTATTGTTCAAGACCATAAATTACAAAAACTCGATGATGAATTTAGACTGTTAAATAATTATTTGCAAAATAATAATTCTAATGTAGAAGAAGATGTAGAAGTGTTTTGGGAAAATCTTTCCTGTGTCCAGATAGGTGATCAGAAGGCTTTTGTATCCTTATGTAATTTTGTATTTAATATATTAACCTTTCCACAATCATCCGCAAATATTGAACATGTTATTTCATAACCTTATTTGGTTTTTATAAGGTTATGAAATAACATGTTCAATATTTGCGGATGAATGTGGAAAGCCATAAACTTAATTGGAAATTTAACGGACATTTAGCTCCACGTGTAAAACAGTGAAGTCAAATAGAAAAATTCTTCATATAAATATTAATATGCTCAATTTAATACCTTTTCTATGTACATTTACCGCTGTATGTACGATAATATATGTATGACAAACCCAATGTTAAACGTGTAATGAACCTAGATATTTCAAGTTAAATCTACCTATAAAGTCTACGTATACGTATACGACATCCTGGGACTTAAGAATTACGCGATTAATCGAATAATTGATTGGAAGGCATCAATTAATCGACTGATCTCAATCGAATATTTTAAAATAATCGATTTTGCAACAATTGATTGTTGAGCAATCGATTCCCATCCCTACTGCAGATAGGCAGGACGCTTTTAAGTCGTGATTGCAATAAACTAGATTACTGCTACCGAAATACCCCGCCATTAATATCACAATGAAAAGATAAGTAATAAGCAAATAGGGGATGAATCGAAAGTCATAGAGGCTTGAGATGTTATGAATGTGGACAAGAAGGACAATTAAGTCTCAATTATCAGAAGACTAAAAGAACATTATTGTTCAGATTGTACTGCCGAACAAAGAAAAAAATGTATAGATTCACACCAGTGTGCGTCTTCTTGTAGTAAAAGCCAATTAGCAATTAGCTGGCGAAATCAACTTTCACATGTTGTGTAGACAGAGGGGTTGCGGGTAACTGTGTAGGTACTTCGAATCAGCACGAAACTAAAGGACAAAGGACACCACCTACTAAACCGAAAGGTGTACACCTATCATCTTTCCTATGGAATTGGTTTGTGAGATATCATTATCCAACATTTTTTACCTACCCCGATACGGACGGCTCTAAAACTGAAGGCGGGGTAGGTGGAGGTGTTTTCTCTAACATGCTTAACATTAGCAGCTCTTTCCTCCTTCCGCCTTCCGGACCACTGTAGTGTCTATCAGGCGGAGCTTATGGCGATCAAGGAGGCCTTGTCCTGGCTGAGGTGTAATGTAATATCTACTAGGGATATTAGCATTTTCACAGACAGCCAAGCGGCAATAAATTCTTGGAATCGGCCTCGACAACATCATAGGTCGGCGCAGAATGTCGATCATCTCTTAAGGGGATGGCTGAACTGTTCAATATTTTTCTGTGCTGGGTGCCAGAACACAGGGATATTCCAGGGAACTGCATGGCTGACGAACTCGCTCGTCGCGGCACCACCCTTCAGATTATGCCGGAACATCGGAATCTGGGTGTGCTTCTCTCTACATGTAAACTGCTACTGGGATTGGACTTAATTGACAAAACCAACTCAAGATGGGCAGACGGTATTACATGTCACACTGCGAGAGAGATCTGGCCGAAGCTGGATTTAAAACGCTCTAAAAGGCTGATTTTGCTCAAAAGGGCGAATATCAGCACCACAGTCGGTGTCCTGACCGGACACTATCATGCTAAAAGACTCGGACTCTTCTCAAACGACTTCTGTAGAATCTGCCTGAATGAGAAGGAGGAGGAGACAGTCCGTCACCTTCTCTGTACCAGGTCCAGCTCTATCAGCCAGAAGGAAAGCTCATCTTGGAGCTTACTTCTTCAACTGTCTCCAACTGAATCCAACGCTTCATTGCAAGCTCTAAATGGTTCGACGAGTAGGACCGGATTCGATGATCCCGTGGTAACACAACGGACCTTTTAGGTCTAAGTGTGTCCGTGTTCTCACGGGCAGCCACGCGTACCTACCTACCTACCTACCCGAACATCATAACCATAACCTCATGTAACTACAATCACTCAAAATTTAATTTGTTGTGTATTCCTCTAGTATTTCAACGATCAATTACCAAGTTCCAAGTTTGTGGCGTAAACCATTCAAGAGACATGTATTTTAGAATGTCTTGATTTCAATTTTCACACATTCTTTTTGAGCACTCCAGTATCCCTAACCCATGTCGACTTTTTTTTCAAATGGATCCGTCTGCAAAGCTCTACATATATAAACTGCAATTTTCAAGTTACTGGCATAAGCGGTTGCTGAGATATAACAATTTTTTTTCTATTTAAAATACTCATCCAAATCCTTGCTCGCAACAAAGCCTCCCAAAATCTAAACACATAGAGGAATCCAATCAATCTACCCCCGAAAATTTTTTAACTGAATATATGAAAGGGTTTGTTAGCTTAGCCTTCAAAAACGTATGATGGACCGACGACATCAAATTATTTATTGCAGTTTTCGGGGTCTAAAAAGTTATAAAACGCGAAAATACAAAATACAGTGGATGCCGCTTATTGTAATCGCGGATAATGTTATAAGCCGCATTTTGTTATCAAAACAGTTGGGTACCATTTTCCACAAACAGAATTCATCGCTTATATTTTTATTCGTTTATTGTTATAACCCGGTTAATGTTATTGTTTTTGGCTGGTCCCAAAGTGATTACAATAAGCGGCATCCACTGTATTAAGGTAGCAAAATTTTTATTTTCGGTTGATCTTTTATTACTTTTATTTAGTGAAGTAAACTAACTAACTATCCTACCTTAAATTTTCAATCCTAGGTCGTCGGCATTGTGGTCGACGTCGATGGCTTCGCTCCTTTTTACACTTACAATCACAATGCATAACACATAGGGCAACAGATGATAAAACTGTAATAACAAATGGCACAACGAAAAAATGTATTATCATTGTAACTTGATCGTCGTGATCATAAGACGTTAGGACAACGGTTTTATTCTTTTTCGAATAAAAACAAGGATAAACAGCACCCACGGCACCGTAATAATTAGTAAAAATTTTACACTTGACACTCGGCGGATAGCCGCATCCTTTTATGTTAACTAATAGTGTGGCCTCGTTGGATTGTGGCATATCGGCCGTAAAATTTGCCAGCAAATCCGTTGACGTTAGGTTTTTCGGTAGCGTTATATTGTGTTCGATAAACGTCACATAAATATGCGTGCACTTGTACATATCGGACGTGCATCCTTCACGACACGAACTCCACGAACAGTTAAAGATGCCGACCATATTTTCGCGACGCGTTGTTGTACACAGGGTCGGCGTATCGACGAAATCATGGCCAAGCGTCGAAATGGCAGGATCAACGTAGAGCGGAACCAAAAATAGAAGGGAAGCACCCGCTGTCACCGAAAAGAACGCCAATGTTGATGTACCGTAGAAGCGAACACGTTCACGCCACGTTCGAAAACGACGATTACCATTTTTCTTTTTGGGCGCCAGTTCCTTTTTTTTACGTAATCTAAGCTCTTGTTGTTGCTGTTCGAGTAGAAGTTCTGAACTGCCACTCCTCATTGTCAAAATAGACTCCCCCCGTTGTATATGACTGATGTACAGATGTCCACAGCATCCCCATCTATCCGAATGGACCCGAATCGTTTCATTCGGATTCGGCTCGTATGTGCAATGGTAGTTCGGTAATGTGCGCTACAACAAAAACAACAACGACGGCAGCAGCAGCAGCAACAACAACACAAAAAACAAGAACAGTACGCTTATTGTGGCGACCTTTATGCAAAAGTGTCCTTCCACCACATCGGTCGTTGCCAATCGAATGCACAGGCAGGCACGAATGCACGTACCCCACTACCTCCATTCAATCCTTGCACAGCTGAACCAAAAAATATCCTCGGGCTTCGGGAGGGACAATTCTTCGAATCTTCAAGTCGCTCGCTAAGAAAACCTGTCAAGTCAGAAGTTAGAGGTCCTGCACGAAAGTCCAACTCCTTTTCACTTATCGTTTGCTGAATTAATTGCACATCAACATCAGCTGTTTATCCCCCTCCTGAAATTTTGCCTTGTAACCAGTCCGTTCTAGTCTACGATAATTTCACGAAAACTTGGAAACGTCCTTCCTGTCTTATTGAAATATGAGACAAAAGTGAGGTGTGAAACGCCCCGCAATAAATGAAATCATGGAAACTTTTATCACCGTTCTTTTTTTCACGAAATATCCTTTCGCATGGTTTTCACGGACAACCGACAGACTAACGATCCAGTTGGAGAGGTAAATTCGAATAGCGCAAACATAATTTCACCCATCTTGTTCATATTTTTTTTAAAGCTGTTATGTAACAAAAAAAATTATGTATTAGAATAAATTGATCCCGACACACGTTTCTTTCGCACGAAGGACTTAAATAGCTTCGACAATTGCAAGAACTCAGTACGTAGAGAAAACGCCCGTTTCAATTTTCCGCTGTTTGGTCTACGAAATACGAAATTCTCGTCGACTCATTGTTTTCTATCGTCGACACAACCACTTTGATTATATTATGCTTTTTTAAACAAGTTGAAACAAAATTGGAAAAAAGGATTTCCTGTTAGTAAGAAGGAATATTTTTTTTTTATAAAAACCGAAAAATGCGAAGTAACGTAGTTCCGGGCATTAAGTTAAAACGAATCGAACTGATTCGCATTGAGATTCGGTTCGGGGGGTCAAAAGCCAGCCGCTCCCAACGGAACTGCTCGCTTAGCACGCATGACTTTTACTTTACCACCCCTGATAAAAGGAGAACTACAAATTCAATTCATTGAGAAAAGCCTTTTTTCGGAAGTCATGCGCCCTAATTTTTAAGCTTTATTAAGGACAGTTTCGATAAACTTGAAATTGTCGAAGGAGCAACATGTAAGTAAATGAATCTGGTTGTTCGTTTTAGAGATGTTTTAGACAAAGTACTCCTCGATTTTCTATTTTTTATTTTGGTGAACCAGAAATTCCAACAAAAACTTACTACTCTCAAATTTTCTAATTTCTAAATTCTCTAACTCTCTTCTAAAAACCAAAGAAAAGGAGGTAAGTCGAATTTCTTTTATTGTTTGTATTTTTGAATTTTTTTTAAGAATTATGTTAGGCTCAAAGGCACAATTATGAGCCCAGCGAGACCCTGTACTTCTAAATGGCGTCACGACAGGATTTTTCTTTTTGGAATGTCGTGGCTAAGGCAGGGTGGGCAGACAGGGTGCTACACCATCAAAGCGCCCTGACAAGTCGCGAAGTCACGGTCGTCCACAACCTATGGGAATACATATCCAAATTTTCATACCCGGTGTAAGTCGGCGCGACTAATCTTTTGTTGTGTAGGCTTATGGTTTCATTTTCGAGCAACGTCATTTTCAACGCGACAGCCCAAATCGGGCCCTGGCCTGCTGAAGTCGTCTCCTCAAATCGTCTCGATCCAATGACCGCGTCCTCCAGCTGCTAATTTTTAAGAGGGCTTTGCTATCTTCACCAAACGAGTCTTCCCATCGCTTGCGTGGCCTGTTACCACTCGCTTTACCTTTAAGAGCACGTTTGGGGATTCTTCCAGGGACGTCATTTGTGGGGGGCAGGGGGCATTTGCCCCCCCCTGAATTATGTATTTTTTTAGATTATATATAACATGTGTATATTTATATATAAAAATATCTACAAACATAACATCTTGCCCCCCCCCCCTTAGAAAAAACTGAAATGACGTCCCTGGATTCTTCTGTCTTCCATCCGCTCTACATGGCCAGCCCACTGCAGTTTACGTAGTTTGATGAACGTTGAAGGTTCTGCCTACTTGAAGAATTGATACAACTCATGGTTGTATCTTATTCGCCAGTCCGTCCCTTCCTTCACAGGTCCCAAAATTTTTCGGAGGACCTTTCTTTCGAATGCGTTAACTGCTTTTTTCGAATTCGTTAACTGCTTTTTTAGCGTTAATGTCCATGTCTCGCTGCCATAACAGAGCACCGGTCGTATATTAGTTTTATATTTTCGCAGCTTATTGTTCCTGTGCACTTTCTTGGATTTCATTATTGAAAGTACCGAATAATACGTTTTATTTGCTAGCATCACGGTTCCTTTCAGTTCTCAAAAGGGGTAAAATGAAACTCAAATTATAACATATAGCATACTGCATAGCCTGTCGTCTGACACTCTAGATCACGGTCGTATATACAGGTCCCCACCGCAAAAAATTGCATTGGATTTTCCAGACCTGTATGTACGTCCGTGCTCTAAATAAAATCTGAACTTCGATTTGTATTAAATTATAGTTGGCGTTTGGCGATAAAGCAGAATAAAAGTGTGCATGCAGTTTTACATTTTTTTTAAGGACTATCGTTTGGTTGCTACTCGACAATACCTTCCGGTTGCATTTTCGTATCTGGAACTTTAGGTAAATCACCGGAAGTAAAATTTTCCTTTTTCAAGGACTGTCACCAGGGACTGCTGAAAGGACTACTCGATTTCCATCATTCATACCGAACATACCGAACTGGACTTAGGTGGTTAGCCTTTAATACACAGTAGTGTACAGTCCACTCAGCTTAGGGATGGGAGGTCAGAAATCGAACCGAGTATGGCTAGTAGGTGTTAATAATTTTTAGAGCAGTTTTGGTTGCGATATGATCTACCAGAACAGCAATATTGCCTATAAGAAATCAACTACTGTCTGGTATCTCTGATGGTGTTTGTGAATCTGAAAAGAATGCAAACAGGACTCATCTGCTCATCCTTTAGTAGTGATCCTATAAAACATTCCGCACTGTTCACTATTTATATTAATATTTCAAAGCCAATAGCAACTGAAAAATTCTTATAAATAATTTATGCGTAGAGTGCGAACTGAACCCACGACATCGCCGAAGCATTGTTTTCAAGACCTAGTACACTACCACTGGACTACACCCGGCCCTAGATCCGTTTACCTGAAACCGTTTAAAAATTAATGTTCACAAAATTTTAAATTCTCAACTTGAAGCGTTCTGAAGTTATCGACCAACACTCGTAGATACGTGTTTAAAGAACTAGCTCTAATGGGAGCTAGCCGAAGAAGTGAGAGATTTTCGCTCAAAATCAAACTCGATCATACTTTCTCGATTTATAGTGAGTTTCGAAATATGAATGCAGATCTACACGAAGGCTAACTTGATTTTCTTCATACTAATTCCTCAATATAAAACTATTTTTTTTTTTGTGAAATTGTGTTTTAAGGACATCTGTATGGTTGCCACAGGGCGTAGGACGATTTTGCCTGTTAACAAACTTAACCTTACAAAATTCCAAATTTTAACATCCCCAGGTCAAAAAATCGGCCCTTCTTGAAAAAATTACGCATCCGCGTCAACTACACAAAATCCAAACTAATCTGTTTCTGGACCACTTCCAAAAAAATCTTCTCCAACGCAATTATGAAAAGATAAAATAAATCAAAATCGGGAAGACCATGACCAACTCAGCGAGAACCCTTAAGTATCTAGATATTACCTTTCCTGAACTGTTAAAATTTAACCCACATGTATTCGATACAAACAAACAAATCTAACTAAAGCATCAAATTTTACTTTATTATTTTTTAATAATAAAGTTTTAGGTCTAGTAAACCCCAAAAAAGGAAAAAAATGTCCGTCTGTCCGCCGTACACAAAACCATTTGAAGGTGCGTAGGTCGGGTAGGTCACAAGCCCCTTGAGATATTAAGTTGA
Source organism: Beris morrisii (assembly GCA_951812415.1). Lineage (NCBI taxonomy): Eukaryota > Metazoa > Arthropoda > Insecta > Diptera > Stratiomyidae > Beris > Beris morrisii. The sequence goes on along the minus strand of OX638312.1, from coordinate 104,299,309 downwards.
AATTGTTATGATAGGTAGAATGGGTGAACTCCTACGAGTGGTATCTTTTGGACGGGAGCGTTTTCAATGAAAAATTTTGGTGTCTATATCTCAGGAACCGCTTATGCTTGGAGGCTGAAAGTTGGAACTTAGGTTTAGGTTTAAGAAGGGGCGCAGTGCTAGAACCACCGCGCTCACTAGGCGCCATACGTGCCCATTGCGATCCCTTCAGATTCTCGTCGGCTGTTCCATCCCCACCCCTGACCAGTTTGTCAACCCCTAATGACCTCAAATCCTCGATGTTATTGAAGAAAAGACTAAGTTGGAACTTATGTAGTACTATGATAGTGGACCCATTTGCAAAAAATGGTCGATAGGGGTTGAGGGGTGTGCAAGTGTGGGAAATAATGCGTTCAAAACGCTTGAAAGCTGGGATTGAAACATTCTAAATTCCATATCTCTTGAAGGATTGAAGTCAGAAAGCTGAAACTTTGTTGTTGTCTTAAGAGATACTAGGAAATTAGAAAAGGGTTGCAAAATTTAAGGGGGGTGGTGAGGTATGGGGTGGGGGGTGAACAACTTTGAATTACAATATCTTGCGACTCAATAATAGGAAGATAAAACTGGTTTCTGCATAGGTACCGGTAGAGTCTACTGAATGTAAAATTTTTAAGGTGGGAGGTGAAGCGTGGAAGGTGGAAGGACAGTCATTTTTAAAAAAATTCAATTTTTTATCTCATGAACCGTGTCAGATATGATTTTGAAATTTTTACAGGAGTTAGGACATGTAGAGCTCTAGCGGGGTAAATAATTATGGGGGGTGCGTGTAGGGGGTGATGGTGGGAGGGGGTGGAAATGAAAAAACTCTGATTTTAATTTCTCGAAAGCCGCAAAGGATAGAAAGCTAAAAATTGTATAGAGCTACTATAGAGACATCCCAGAAAATTAAATTTTTGATAGGGGTAGCATGGTACGGGAGGGGGGGTAGTTTTTCATATCTCAGAATCGGTTTATGCTAGAAAGTTGCACTTAGTACCTATATGTAGATGAAAAAATCGGGCAACAATCTGGGTGCAACTTTATTAGTTTATGGGTAGAAGTCCGAAACGTGTTTAATGCTGAGATGCGGTGTAGGTGACTATGGACAACCTAAGGAATAACCAGGAGGCTATTTGGAACGTTATTTTTTAGGTTGTCCATAGTCACCTACAGCGCATCTCAGCATTAAACACGTTACGATAATATGCTACCGTATTCTCATCCTATCAATCATCACATACGGCGGTTAATGTGCTTCAAAAATGCCGAAAAAAAGCTGAAGCATTATGAAGTAATCCTCCTCAGGTACTGCACAATTAACATTTTTTTAATTTTGTGCAATAAAAATTATATCATTAACTCTTCCTACTACTACTAAAAGGCAGAAGTTACTAGTCTGCGGAAGAGAATTCTGGCACTTTGTCACAAACAGTTTTCGAACGCCGAGGTGCACTCCAACCCAGCTTTTTACTTCAGGATGACCTTCAGGACCGTTTGCTCACTTCAAAGGAAGCACTAAACTTAAAGATCGCTACAAGATTTTTTAAAGAATGAAAAGACGGGAATTTTACAACAAAGTTCTCTTACCTCTAATTTTCCGGTTTGCTTATCGAAAGATCCTGAAATGAAATTTTATCAAAATCATTCCATAACGTATTAACTTAGGTAAAATTTACTTTTATGATTTAACACGGAAAATGATATAGGAAATTTTTCATATTTTACATTTAAGTTCTAAATGAAACTTTGGTATGTTTTAGGAGGTAAAATTTACTTTTATGATTTAACACGAAAAATGATAAAGGAGATTTTTCATATTTTACATTTAAGTTCTAAATGTAACTTTGGTATGTTTCAGGATTCGGTTAATAAAAATTTTTGTCATTCGGGACGTAAGACTATATAAAAAACCGATTTTTTATTTAATTTTTAATTTTGCTCACCCAGTACATTTTATTCAAACCGCCATGACGGTTCCGTTTGACGTTTCTCGTCACACATGAATGCGAAAAAGGGAGTTTAAATACCTTTAGCCCCGCTGGGCTGCACGAAAGGTAGTTGGAGCGTAGCGCGCGCCAGCCAAACATGAACGCGAAAAGGGCGTTTCAATCCCTGAGCCCCGCAGGGCTGCACGAAAAGTAGTTGGAGCGTAGCGCGCGTCAGCCAAACATGAACGCGGAATCCCTGAGTCCTGCAGAGCTGCACGAAAGGTAGTTGGAGCATAGCGCGCGTCAACCAAACATGCCATATTGGCGTCTCGAATTGTACTGGTTCGATGAAATTAAAAATTTGAAATCGGTTTTTTATATAGTCATACGTCCCGAATGTCAAAAATTTTTATTGACCGAATCCTAAAACATACCAAAGTTTCATTTAAAACTTAAATGTAAAAATGTAAAATTTCCTTTATCATTTTCCGTGTTACATCATAAAGGTAAATTTTTCCTTTATTTTTTCCGTTTACTGACAGGACAATTAAGAATCCGTAAGATGAAGATGTTGGGAAAGAAATCATATAACAAATCATATTCCTCAAACCATAAAGAAAAGTCGTGAAAGAGACTCGTTAGCAACTGGGTCAGCTGACGAAAATTTGACTATCTTGGAGGGTTGTTTTATTTCCACCAGGTGTCGATTTCCAACTTAACCAGTGGTCAATAGATGGTACTTGGTTTCATTTTAAAGCCATCACAGTTGGTAACGAGGATACTGTTATATGACGGTTCGTGTGTAATTTTGTGATTTGGAGCTCGGGAAGTTTTCGATTCTTTCTTAATTTCATTTTGAAAGAAATAATAAAAATGTATGACCATCGGTGCGGTTAAAAATGTTAGACTCAAACCCGCACAACGAAGTCAGAAAATGAACAATTTTTCTTTATGAACGGGCGGTATAAACTTCGAAATAACTTCACAAATGTTTTATATTCCGGAAAATAGAAATATGGAATAATTTTTAAATTATTTAAAAGGAACATAAACCGTTTTTTCGTTACATTTTTCTTTCATTTTGGTGCTTGAAATTGGTTTCTGAAAAAAATAAATTTTGGTTTTGATATGTTATGATACGTTTGTCCTTCTTATTTAATTATGAGGTTAATTTAAATTCACTTTAAGCTCATGCTGTTATGACACTGGCTATTTCCTCGCTAGAAAAAAGTGCAATAATAGCCAATCGTGCGACAAGGCGACCAATATAGACAGAAAGAGATTACCGATAAAAAATACCGTTGCTGATGCTACCGGCATCTAGTAGACGAAATTAACAACTAATTTGTTATAAAAAATACTGATCCTAGCGCGTTTCATAACATAACATGACACTTGCTATAATTTATACATAACGAACTGTCAAAAACAAGTCTGCAGCGGCTGGAAAATCTAGCCGCCAGGGGATTTTTCTTGGATTAACTGCTAGAATGTTGCGAAACACTGCTCGAATGCGCTTTGTTGCCGCTTTTTTTTACAGTTATGGATTGTTTTTTGACAGTTACCCATAGTTTTGCTGTTCGGACTGTCTCTCTCACACCAATGTATAAATTGTATGTTAAAGTCTCTATCCCTCTCCATTTGGATTGTCTAGCCGCTTTAAAGCCGCAAAAATAGCCAGTGTCATAACAGCATCAATCTTGTAGGAAAATCACATGCAACTGCCAGTTTCTGTCTATCTTAGAAGGTTCCGAAATTTACCACCATAGCACACGGTATATTTGTCAATTGTTGCCTACTGTAAATGTCCATACCGTCAAAATTTAAAATTTCATCGCTAAAGTCTAGTACGTACTTTTGGCAGAATTCTGCTGGTTACGAAATTTCCCGTGCGAACACGTTTTGGCGAAAATTGCAAGGCAATTTTAACGGTCTAGACTATTAATTTCATGCGAAACAAGTGACATTAAAAGTTTGACGGCACTAAGTACAGTACAGTAGAGTTTTAGTGTACAGAAAAGTGTACACTGCACCTGTGAATAAGAAGAAACCTGGCTCATTTTGTTTCACGTCAACGTACGTTCGATAGAACACATTTTCCGTCTAGATCTTTCTTCATGCAGCATCTTGACGGTGTTATTGTTGTATTTCCGTTACTCAAAATAATATTGAAAATATTCATATCACATATCGTTCGATAAATCAAGTAAATTACATAAAATCATAGCAATCAATAAATAGCACATGTAACATACTCGATGGTGATAAAATACTTTGTTTATTCTTAACGGATACGGAAAAGAATTATGCTTGCGAGCCACGCCATCTAATTGTCAAAAAAAAATTCTAACGCACCGGCGCGTTCGCGAACGGTAATGCAGTTCCTTCGATGTTCGGTTCGCATTTCCGTCAGCCATATAGCGTTTCTGTTCTTGTTCTTTGAGTGCTGTAGCCGAGTGTAGACGTGCGGAAAAATAGTTTTTATATAACAAAGTGAAGTGAACTAGAGTAAGCCACGAAAAAGATGGAAGGCGGTATCAAAGCCGAATTGAATGGCACTCCGTTGCCTCAACGGAATTCGAAAAATCAGGCCGCTGCAACTAAAGATGAAAGCGGAGTCCCAGAGAAGAAGCCACGTTTCATGGGAGGTGGTGGTGGAGGTGGTGCTGGTGCTGGTGCTGGTGGCGGAGGCGGTGGCGGTAACAACCAGGGCCAGGGTGGCGGTAATCGTGATGGAAGTCGCGGCAGAAACCCGCGTTTTAATCGTGGCCAGCAACGAAATCGTGCTGGCGGCGGCGGCGGCAATATGAATCATGAGGTAAGTGAGAATTTTCCATTTTGTTTTTTCTTTTTCACAAAATGGCGTCTTAATTTCTTAATCGATTATTCCAAATGAAAGTCCCTCGAAAATGTGTGTTACACATTAAAAGCGGCGTAAATTTGCGTCATTACTTTTAGGTGGCCCAGAAATAGCATTAGTACGAAATAATTTCAATTTTACGTAATTTTCAAAACCATGCGGTTAATTTTTTTTTTTTTTATTTAGATCGAATTTCATAAACATCCATTTCGGCAAGATTTCGTAAGGTTTCCCTCCCCTTCAATGAAAATAGCCGCCTGGTGGGTGTAGAGAAACATCGCAAGTACTCCCTCAATGGAATTGATTTAGTCAAATCACAAAGTATGGAAGCCCCGAGTTTCGGGCTTCTCATTAACATGTTAATGGTATTCGTGGCAGTTTTCGAGTCCTTAAAAATTATTTGTCCATTCCAAGGCCCATTTGTGCTGCTCTGTATAGTCTGGTTGTTATTGGAATAATTTTACTTCTGCTTGCTCTGCAGTTTTGGTTATATTGTGTTCTGCCAGCTTCTCGATGTTGATTTTATGCATTTGCTGATGCTCCACTGTCCTTCCGCCTTTTCTGGGATAATAAGCTGTTAGCCAAGTTAGTGGTATTGGTGTCCTCTCCTGAAGAGAAATGTTTCTCTAAAGGTACGCGTCCACTAGAGGCGGGCCGCATCGCAACGGTGCGGGATGGATTTTTGTTTCTGCGTCCACTTGGGACGGATCACGACAGACAGAAAATGCCGACCCCATCTGTTTCGCTGTGTCCACTGTAATGGGACGAGCCGGGGCGCCATTCTGCTCTATCAGAAATCCGCTCGCAAAGCGATCCGCCAGCAAAATCCGTCGCACACCGATGCGGCCCGCCTTCAGTGGACGCACTTCCATAACAATGTATGGCAAGCGGATTTTTGCGATGCGGCCCGTCCGCCCTAGTGGACGCCTGCCTTAAAGGTTACACGTCCACAAGGCGGATCGGGTCGGGCCGCATCGCAAGAATCCGCCTGCCATACATTGTTGTGGAAGTGCGTCCACTGAACGAGGCCCGCGACCGAACGCAAGAAGTAGAAAAAAAATACCCGCCGCACCGTTGCGGCCCGCCTTTAGTGGACGCTAAAGGTACGCGTCCACTAGAGGCGGGCCGCATCGCAACGGTGCGGCGAGCATTTTTTTTTCGTTCCGTCGCGAGTCTCGTTCAGTGGACACACTTCCATAACAATGTATGGCAAGGGGATTTTTGCGATGCGGCTCGGCCCGGACCGTCCGCCCAAGTGGACGCCTGCCTTAACTTTAAGATTTCGTTTGACAACATCATTTGTTTCAGTTTTGCGGTTTATTGTAGTCTACTATGATGTTCATTGTTTTTTTACATCATTGTCGAATCTGAATCGAATTCTACTTCAATTGGCGTTGTTCTTTATCGTATGCTGTGGTTCCTATGTGTCCTCGTTAAAAAAACAAGAACCCTATAACGCGCTTTCGCGAAAATGATGCTTCGACACATGGTGACGATTCGATACCGCCGAAGTCCGATACTTTTACTTGTTACTCGAATCGGAACTAGCTTCCGGTACTACTATATCGGAAGAGAAGTATCGAGTATTTACTCGTATCGGGTATCGAATAAATTCTTACTTTAATTCTTAGGAACTTCAAAACATGCATATGTTCCTAAAAATAAAAGATTCCTACAATTAAAGAAATATTACCTTTAGCTTAAATTCCTCCGCAGTGCATCCAATTGTCTGTTTTTTAGAAATCGGTCAGCCGTTGCGTTTTTTCAAAACTAGCTGTTACGCGGTTTCAAAATGTTTAACGGTATGATGTACGAAACGAACGAAATACGAAAGTAAACAATTTGAATTACGGGAGTAAACCCTTTACAATTTTTTCACATATTTCGAAAGTATAAAGCGAAACAACGTTGCCCAAGCAATAGTAGAATTAGTTTAGCTTGAAAGTATGACGTGTGCCGTTGAAAAAATGTTCTAAAAAGGGATATTATCAAGGGATCACAGATAAATGCGAGGAGAATACAAGTGTCGTTAGTGATATCAGTGAGTTAGAAGTTAAAGGTTTATTATATGCGCCTGGAATCGGTAAGTCACTAAAACTAATAGTTTTCTCGTATTGAAACTTTAAACGCGATTATCTCGAAACTGCTCGTACTGTAGTTCAAAAAGTTATTAATCGATTTGGCTGATTTTTTGGGAGCTTTCTGTCTATATCAATGTCGGAAGGATGTACCTAGAGTTTTGAGGATATCATGTAAATAAACTACTTTTTTGGGATAAAAATTATCATAGTCAATAGTCGAAAATTTAACATTTGATTAAAAAGCCTCTTATCTTTTTTGTTTTATACTTTTTTTTATAATTGTATAGGTTTTTCTTCCCCTACATCTGTCAGTATTCGTTTTCTGTTTAAGATCAATAGAAAAGGTATGACAAATGGAGCACTTTTCGATGTCACTCAAAAGACGCCTAAAGGAATACGCTATAACGCCGCCATTCTGGTGTAAGCTATACAAGCTGCTTTTGGCCCGAAGAAGCTATTTCTTGCTATGGCTGAATTTGACAGTTGCTACAGTCTTGCTATGCTATGCTTTCGTAGAAGCTATAGCTGGCATCTTGAACACACCCAAGATAACAGCTAATGATACACCACATTTTTTCTCACGCCCTCCTCTCTGGTCTCACCTACGATTTATCTATACACTTACCAACCCATAAAGCTTTTAGCAGTATAAAAAATATGTACGAAATCTCTTTCCCTCCAACTATACGACCCCTATATTATATATAACTCCTCTTTAATCCTTTCGCACCCTGTTTTTTTCTAGATGTTAATTGGTGCACTAATAGAGTATGTTCCAAATTGTATCTTCACAATTGTTTCGGAAAATATTGTAATTCAAAGTTTTTTACCCCCCGCACCCACGTCCCGGCTCAAAAATCTTTGTCTAATCTAGCGTTTCGTACGCATTGTTTCTGCACCCACACCCCTCAACGCATATGAACTTTTTATCGGAAATGGTTTACTATCATACTTACGATGGCGCTACAGTCCAAATCGGACCTTGGCCTTCTCGGTTCAGTGACCGCGTCCTCCAGTTTGTGAAGCAGCAATATATCATAATAATCCTCTCAGCGCTTCCGTGGTTTTCCAACTGGTTTTTGTCCATTAACTTTTCTCTTTAATGTGCGTTTGGGGATTCTCCCGTCATCCATGTGCTCCACATGACCAGCCCATTGTAACTTCTTGAATTTTATGAGGATCGATACTTCAGGATTATCAAAGATGGCATACAATTCTCTATTGTATCGTATTCTCCAGATCGAGTCTTCCCTCACTGGTCCGAGGACTTTTCTTTCAAAGGCGTTAACTAATTTTTCGGACGCCTGAGTCAATGTCAACTGACCTGTGCTATGTCATTCGCGTCGACAGTGCTGCTTTTTGCTCTGCTTAATGAATTTAAATAAAAGCAGAAGCAGAGAAGAATGTGTCCATGCTAACTGCCACCGAAAGTAGAAGCAGGGAAAAATGTGTCTCTTTTAGTCTCTTGCTTGAGCGGACGAAAATATTTTGGTTCCGTTGATTTTTCTGAGCTTTTAGTTTAAAATGATCATTAAATACGAGTATATGAAAACAATTTTGACACCTTTAACATTTCCATTGCTGACAACATTCCCAATTCTTAAAGGATTTACGTTGGCAGTACTGAAGCAGAATTTAGAACGAAAAAGCAGCACTGTTTTCGTCTCTGCTTCTGCCGCTGCTTTCATTTAAACAGGCGCCATATGATTCTGTGCTTTCTAAAAAAAATTCTTCTGCCGCTGCTTTCTGCTTTTATTGTGTCACGGCCTTTATGCTTTTGTATGGTTTAAATTCCTAAAACGTATAAATACAATCACCTTTATTTTTGGACCCGCTGGCGGGACAATGCGCAGTTCATTCACCCAATTTTTAATTATTCACGCTTATTCTGGAAAACAGCGGATCTTTTATTCCCGCCGACTATGCGGTTCACATTCGATTCCCATTCACGGCGGGAATAAAAAATCCGCCGTTTTCCAGAATAAAGCGTGCTAGTAATTTTAATAATTTAATTCGTATCCGAAAACACAATGCGGCAAGTTTTGTTGTAATATTTAAATCAAAGTCGTTTGTTTCATTCAAGCACTAGTATGTCGCTAATTTGGTCTTAATTAGCTTAATACAATCTGTGCATGATTTTATGGCGTTTAGATTATTTCGCATGGCTATTTTATTCAAAGCCACTTGCTTCAGATAAACGGCTGAATGTGAAACTAATTTGGTTATTTACATACGGTACAATGGATGCATGATTTTGTGGCACAGACCAAGGAATCATTTAAATATTGCGCAGGGTGAACAATTTTTTTTTAAATGACCACCGGACCTGACAATTGGCGTCCCTGGCGCCGGTTTTTCTGCAAAAAACTGGTCTGTCTGTAGTTGACCTTAAAACGTTAAAATAAATTGTTTTAACGATAAGTGGAGAATAATTTTATGTAATTGCAAAAAGTTTCATGGAACAGGTCGCATAGAAGTTCCAATATTGCGTGGGTTGGGTTTCTGTGTCAGAGCAGTCTATTCCAAATTAATGCTTAGGATTTAAGTAATCTGAAAATGAATGCCAAAACCATAGGGGATTGTGTTTTATTGGAATCTGTGGACTTGTCCGAAAGTATGTTATTTCACGGCTGATATAATGCTGTACAGTAAACCCATTTTTTCTTGTGAACAGGATTAATAATATTCAGAATTGGATTCAAGATTAGTTTTTTTTTATTCCGTGTTTAATGTTTTAAAGTTTGCGATGGCGTGAAAGAATTTTTTTATGTGATTCTTATATGACGCGATGAAGGGAATTGTTTGCGATTTAGAGGGCAACATACATTGAAATTTATTTAGAAAACCTTAATACTTAAAACATTTTTTTGTTTTTCTTAGGGCGGCGACAATAAAATGGGTGGTGGCGGTGGTGGAGGCCACGGAGGAGGTGGCGGAGGCCATGGAGGAGGTGGTGGTGGCCACGGAGGAGGTGGTGGTGGAGGAGACCGCCGCGATCGTCGAGATTTTGATGATAGAGGTCGCGGTGGTGGTGACCGCGGTGGCCGTAAAGGAGGCGATGACTACATGATTGGACATAAATTGAAGTTAATTTCGGGTCCTACACATGAAATTCCACCAATCGAATCAGAGGAAACGAAATTCTCTGGTCGCAATCGATTGTACCTTGGAAACTTGACAAACGACATTAACGAGGAAGAGCTACGCGAACTATTCAAGCCGTTCGGCGAAATTAGTGAAGCTTTTATAAATGCCGAGAAAAATTTTGCGTTTTTAAAAGTTGACTATCATGCAAACGCAGAAAAGGCAAAACGCGAATTGGACGGTTTCATGCGCAAAAATCGGGCATTGAGAATTCGCTTTGCACCGAATGCAACAATTGTTCGCGTAAAAAATCTCACACCATTTGTATCTAACGAATTGCTATTCAAAGCATTCGAAGTATTCGGGCCGGTCGAACGAGCTGTTATTGTTGTTGACGATCGCGGAAAAACAACTGGCGAGGGAATTGTAGAATTTGCCCGGAAAGCCGGAGCAATGGCAGCTCTTCGATATTGCAGCGACAAATGTTACTTCCTCACAGCTTCGTTACGACCGTGTGTCGTCGAGCCGTTCGAACTTAACGACGATACTGATGGCATGTCCGATAAATCGATGAATAAGAAAACACAAGAATTCTTCAAAGCCCGCCAAGTCGGACCACGATTCGCCGAGCATGGCTCATTCGAACACGAATATGGCACCCGCTGGAAGCAATTGCACGAATTGTTCAAGCAGAAACACGAAGCTCTTAAACGTGAATTGGAAATGGAGGAAGAGAAATTAGAAGTTCAAATGGAATATGCCAGATACGAGCACGAAACTGAATTATTGCGAGAACGTAAGATTTTTTAATTTTGTCAAAAATTTTATGAATTTAAACCGTTTTATTAAATTTTTCATAGAATTAAGAATGCGCGAACAAGATCGCGACAGACAAAAAATGGAATGGGAATTGAAGGAACGTCAACGTGATGAGCAGCGGATTCGCGAAGAGGAACATATGCGTCGTCAACAGGAAGATATGCAACTTCGTATGAATCGCCAAGATGAAGAACTTAATCGCCGACAACAAGAAAATACGCTCTTCATGCAGGCACAACAGTTGAATTCATTGCTTGATCAGCAAGAAATGAATCAAGGAAATAACGGCGGAAACATGAATGGCGGTAATAATGGAGGAGGTGGCGGCGGTGGTGGTGGTGGTGGAGGAGGAAATGGAAATCGCAATTTCAATGGTGGAAACAATATGAACCGAAATTTTGCAGGAGGTAATTACTCGTTTGGCATTATTTATTTTTCTAGGCAAGTTTTAACTTACCACTCGCGTATTCTTTCTCTTTGATTGATTTCAGGCGATAACATGGGAGGTGGAGGCAATCCGGTATGTACAAGTGCTAAAAGAAATATTAACTATTTTTAAAAATTACTTGAATAACTCGAAAAAAGCTAACTCGACAATTGTGGCAAAACCGCTTGTCATACTAATTTTTTTTGCAACATCACACCACTCTCTATTTCTCGAACAGTGGTCTAAAATTGTTTTTAAATTAATTATACATTGTTTTTTTTTTGTTTGCTATACTTACCAGTTTGGTAATTGTATAGAACTTTCAGTGTGAAATTGTGAAGGGTATAGGCAACGGGGTTCTTTTATGGATGAAAAAATCCGAACAATTTTTGTGTGACTAATTTTATATATAGGAAATGACTTGTGTATAAGACCACTGGAATGAGATTAGATTTCTTGTTGATGTTGCAAAACTTCGTAGTTTATTTCAAAATTTCTGTTTGATAAATTATTTGAATTTTGTTTTTACAAAATATTTATATCGGCAAAAAAAACAGAAAAATATGCAATTTAAAATTTTTGGATTTTATGTGTAGAAGTTCTGGCCAAAGTTTTACACATGTTTCAAATTTTTTCTATTGCAAATTTTGTTCATACTTTTTTTAATTACTGATTGGAAATGACCATCTACCATTTGTCAGTAAAATAAAATATGTAAATGTAAATATTTTGAACATGAAAAAGAACAGTAAAATCTCTCTCATTGTGTTTTGTGTTAGTTTAAACGTAGGTAGGAATGAATCTCAGTAATGTTGTAAGATATGATGATATACACTTAAACGAAAGCAATTGAGTCAAAGTTGAGAAGGAAGTTTGTCTTCTTATTATCGTTGAATAATTTTACGTTGTTGGTAAGATGGTTTCTAATAATGCAATTAAATCGTTAAGCGAGACTATACTTCTGGATTTAAGTTTTGCGTTTTGACTAGACTTCTACTATACGGTTTTAACACTTTAAAATGACTACTACTAGAAAAGTACAGAGATTACAAAAATTATAAATAAATTGAAATATATACGACATTTTCAATATTGATGTTTCCAATTATACTGATCTCAAAAATTTTTGAATATTTGCACTGGGCAAATATTGTCAGCTTCGAATACTTCGAAAACTCTGATCCTTAAATTCAATCGGAAGAAAAACCTAGATTTTTTTTAATCGAGTGTTTGCAATTTATTTTTTGATTATCTCAATTACTGAAATTACTCAACAAAATGTCGGTACACGACGTTGAAGCGAATATGGCGCAAGTCCAATACAATGGCAAAAGCCTTAGGATTCTTCTAAAAGAAATTGTTGATTACAGGAAAGTTCTACGATAATTAATGCGCCGGGAAACCCGTCCCGTGCAGGTCGTCCTAATTAATGGTAGTGGTTTTATTAAAGTATTTACAGGATGCATTGCTTAAATAACAATCAAGATTCATGCTTAAAAATCTAATATATACGACAGTAATCCCTAACAAATATTACTACACATTTCTAAAAAAATTAGCGTTACAAGTTCTTGGGCAAACATATTGAAAGATACTTAAATTTAGAACTTATTTGTACATTCATTCTGCTAATTTCCTTTCCAATGATTCTCGTTTGTTTTACTAGAATTGAATCATATCCTTTTAGGCACTCACACGAAATGCGTTGAGTATGTTCTATTCCATTTATAGTCATCAGCCTGGTGACATTCCGATTTGGTGAAACTGCTGTGCACATTCTCTGTGATTATAGACAAGATTCTTGCCTTATACTTATGCCCAAATTCAAAATATAATAGTGCTGTTATCTTTCAGGGTTTTTGATCTACAAATCATACGCATACATTCGATCTCGTCTTTTTTCTCTTGATATTTAAAACCAGTTCTTCCGCTTCAATATGCGAAACTTCCAATCACCCGGTTTTTTTGAGTCATCCCGCTCCCAATCCTTCAGAAATTTTTACGATCGTTTGCCTTTCCGGAAAATAACGTTGGACGGTTTTCCTAGGCTTGTACGGCGTGTGGATACCGGTGTGCGTTAGCGACATTTACTTTCAATTTAAATTTAATTTTTCGCCAAAGTTTTGACGGAAAATACCTTTTGATAATTTTGAGAGTCTCGGCTGTCGTCAGTCGATTTGCATTTCATTGTTGATATTTAAACTTTGGGAGCTTTCCTGCTATGCACCTGAAATCTCAGGATTCACCTAACAAGGCTACCCTTGGATTTCGATATACATACTACGAATCGTGCCGCGGTTGATACGATTCAGTAGACCCATATGTTTAGATTACGGTTTTCACCACCAAAAATCATCTCGAAGCTGAGAGTTTTTTTTATCTTCGCTATGGGATTTTGGCTTCTAACTCCGTCGTTAAGGGGTAGAAAAACACGTCGGTAAAGCCGGTTACAGAACACTCCTTAGAATACCTACAATAAAATCCTGACTACAACAGATCGATGTCCGTGAGTTTGGTTTAACAATAATTGTTGGGTATTGAGTTGATTTAGAAAGTTCTTCGCGGGTCTGTACGGATGCGACGGCACGGTAGCTTCCTGGTGCACGCCGAATGTCCAACACGATAGTACTTCCTTCATCCAAGAAGAAACTTGTAAAAGGGCTTGAGGCGGGTTAATTTGTTCAGTACAAAATTGATACGGAATTTATTGCGTGCGACAGATTCAATCTAGATTTAGTCTCTAGCAGGCTACGTATCGTACGTTACGTGTCGTAGAAGCTTGATCCTTTTACTTCAGTTTAATGCTTCAAAACAATTAAAAAAACTGCAGATTGACATGCTGAAAACTGGAGAAATTATACATGAAATTGTATTGCTAAAACAATTTTCAGAAATTTTTCTGTCTTATAATCTTTTACGTATTTTTCAAAGTATTCTATCAGCTCGGAAATATTTTCGTGACATTAATTGTCGTTGAAAATGAATAAAAAATATAAAGGATTACTGTTAGGTCGCACGAAAACCCATCCTCAATGTGGTGCAGTGCAACTAATCGCAAATTCATCGCAACTTAATCACATTTTATATAAAAAATTTTACTAAAATATTTAAAAAGTAGAATTCTAAAAAATATTTTCAATTATTAAAATGTCTCACTATAGTTTTGTGTACGATTAGATTACCTCCGTGGCTACTTGATTGTAATATGTTTTAAAGCGTTGATTGTTTCTGCTGTAGACACATGCTTTTCTTGTAGCAACGCAAAAATGTTAGCTTTATTTAATGGAAGTTTTATTGTATGTATATCGCTAAGTTTTCTTAGAACTCGGATCAATTTGGTTTCCATATTTAAATTTATTTGTCCTGACTCAAAAACTGTAACAAATTATGAGATTTACTTCATTTTTCATCGCTGCGAAATCCGTCGTAAGTAAATGGAAAGAAAAAACCAAAATACTTTTTTACAAGACAAACTTACTGACAATTCAGACTGATTGCTCACTTTACGAAGAACTTTGTACTTTCAGCAAAGCTGTGGTAATTATTTTTGTATCTCAATCTCAAGTGATGACGAACAAAGAGTTCATGATAGGTTTCATTTTACATGTGCAATTCTATTGCAAAAAAATCTTTCTTATATTGGCAGAAAAATCAAACTACACGTCTTATATCTGCACGTAATGTGTTAATTTCTCTATATCACATCGAACTTTTTTACTTATTGAGAGAGGTTTTACTGTATCTTAAAATATTTCAAACACAAAAAAAAACAAATAATATCCACTCTCCCCATAGTAATTATAATTCCATTTATCTTTATAAAAATAATTGACTTTACCGACAATTTTTTGTCAAATTTATTATCGTTAGGATCAGGGATTCGCTCCGTTCGATATTGGTACAAATGATAAACCAATTCAATTTGACAATCCGAATCAAGGTGGCGGCGGAGGAGGCGGCGGACCAATGAACCAACGTGGCGGAAACAATCGACCATGGAATAATGAAAGAAGAGGAGGAGGCGGTGGAGGAGGAGGAAATGGTGGTGGTGGTGGAAACGATTTCCAAAATAAGCGCAGACGCTTTTAAAATTTATCTAAAGAACAAAAAACATTTCTCGTTGACTACTTACCAACACCATCCGAGACATTTTACGTCTCGTGAAATTATTAAAAAAAACTTCAACAAAAATTTTAACTTTTAAGAGTACACTCGATGTACAAGTATTTTAGTGGATTTACAATTACATAGTTACGTAATTTTATTATTAGTGCTTCGGAAGAAGCTATTTTTTTTTCCATTAAATGATTTAAATTTACATACAAACATTTGGCAATGTATAACAATTCATATGATAATAATAATAACATAATGATACTGACTTAGATGATGAATCGATCATATTATTTACTTTTATTTGTGAATATTGAGCTTCTCGGTAAGGGCGACGAAAATTGAGTGAAGCAATTTTTTTGAAATTGTATGTCTAAACATCGACATAGAAACTGACGATTGGAAAAAATGTAACACTAATTTTTATATATTTTTCATTTGGAGCTATCGATGAATTTTTTTTTTCTACATGAATCGTTTTACAAGTGATCCAAACACATGAATGTAAAATGTGGTGAATAGGGAGAGGGGTCGTTTCTTGTATCGTTTCTGATAACAATAACTTCCATTAGAATGTCGTCGTAAATCTTGGATATATATAAAAGCATTTAACCATTACACGTAATTATTAAATCAAATATCTGCGAATGAAAATACATATTCAAAAGAATGTGTAATATCTCTTTTTGTCCTGGTTTAAAACCAAGACAAATTGAATTGTAGGATTGTCTATATTAAAAATGATCGTCGAATACGTTTTCGAATCAATTCTAAAAAAATCTAATCTTTAGAAATGAATTTTGCTATTAAGATGTTATTTTTATTACGGTCGTCGAAATGGCTTAGGGTGGGGTGGGGGGTCCATTAACCTTTAACTGTGATAGCGCAGCTAAAACGACAAAGGAATGATTGGATCCTTCGTGTGGAAAACGCATCACTTTAAATCTAATTGAAGTGTAGTTATTTACGTATAAACATGTTTTATTTTGAATTTTTCAATAAAGTATGCGAAAGAAGACATTTCTATTTATATAATACCTGATTTATTGTTGGAGCGATCGTACTAATGCGCCGTAAATGAGTACTAACCATATTTATTATTCTTTATATCTATGTACATAATATTTCTGAAACTGAATAACGTTGAGGTTATTGACGCTAACATTTACATTTTTATAAAAAAAAAATTGTATTATGTGAGATTTTTTACGTCAACACGATGTTTTACAAATCCTAATTCGATTTATCCACGAAGTTCACACTAAAATTGTTCGAATAAATATTTGAAGAAAATGTGATAATGAGCATGGAATAATTTAGAAGGTTCATTTACCTGCTCGTCAACGCGGAGGTAGTGCACTCAAATCCCACTCAGTTCTTGGCTTAAGTTTTGTTCTTTTGCAATGCTCAGTATTAGCGTCAAAGAAATACTGTGTAGTCAGGCATGTGCGGTATTGACAAGATGATTTAAAAGTTGACTTAGTGCCGTTCCTACGATGTTCAGTTACGTTCTAATTGGAACTTTAAATCACAGATTTTAATACAAAACTTCCAATTAAAGTTTCAGTTAAAGTTTAACTGACGATCGTAATAATGGCACTTAGGAAATCAGAAACCAGAAATCTTTCGTCGTGTTTCATTGTTACATTGGAAAAATTTTATGTATGTGAATATGAGCATGCAACATCGCTTAAATAATGCATCATATTCCATAGAAGAAATCTACTCTTTTATTTTATTTCTACAACAATCAATCTATTTTCGAATACTTATTTAATTTTAACTAAAAAATTAAAAATTTTAAAGGTTGGCTGCACATATACACCCCTTTAGACAGACCTGAAATCGATTTTGAGAGATTTTAGATGAATTGTTTTCATTTATCATTAAATACATAACGACTTAAAAAGTTGTATTCGACAGGTTTTGTGTTTTTGAAAACTAACTAACTAGCATCACTAACGAATTTTGCTGGTTAGCTTTACAATCTACTGCTCCTGGATTATTATGACAATTTCTCAGCTTTCTGTTATCATGTCGACTTTTGAAATTTGTAATCCACCCCCTTCTCACACTGCCTACATCATCCTTTGTTACATAATCTAATTGCCAATAGTTCTGTTGAAATGTAGGGTGTTCCTATAAAAACGCCGGATTTCACAAACATCGATGGGCTGAAAGTAAAAACCATTAAAAAATCTGCTTATCTGATTTTTAATCGTTAATTCTTTATCTGGATTCGAATTTCATCTATTTTATACCGGTATTGATTATTTATAATGGTATTGATAGTTTTATTATCAGAGTTTTGGCTCTTAATCAATTTGGACACAAGAACAGTGAGGAAGATGGTTCTAATTCACACCAACAATCGTCGAACGAAAATGGAACGTGTGCTATTTCTCGCAGGATATTCCACGCGATCACAACGATACATAATTAAATTTTCCAAAAAAAAAAAATTGCTGGAATATTACCTTTGCCTTTCAATTACTTTCTGGCAATGATTGGATAAACTTTAGCACAATGGATTCGATTACGAAATGAGAAAAAAAAATGCTTAGCGTCGTCATATCTGGAAATGAAACGTTTTAGAAATGTTTGATGTATTAAATCAATTTATTCTTACCAGGTATAACAGGGCGCCGAATCCACCTGGAAGCACATGTCTCTAAAGTTCACATCAACCAGTTGATTAGTTGTTCAAAATACGCAGCAATCAGTGGCTCGTTAAGATTAATTCATATCTGATGAATCTCCGTGCTCCAAAATCACAATTGCTTATTGACGAAGTCGTGATAAGTGTATTATCACTAAGAATTATTTCTTTCGAAAAAATGCTCTTTGTAGGCTTTAAATTAATTTTGTAAGCACGAAGATGCGGCTTAAAATTGGCTGAGTTCATATTGGAAATTAAGCCGAAATATTTTCGGATTTGCAATTTCCATTGAGACGAAAATTAAAAGCCGTTTTTACAATCTTCGGTTTAATAACAATTGCATCTTTCACTGATGATTTCACTCGTAAAAGTATCAGTTTAAGTTCCAGTTAGAACGATCCTTAGCATGTTTGTTGATCCTTATCGACCCAGTTTCTTCAAACTTCGCTTTTAAAAATGCACTTTCGGACTGTTCGCAAACCAATCGAATATATTTTCACAGTACTAAAGCGTTCTAAAGTGTTCTAATCAGAACTCGGAACAATGGCTAGTGGAAAGTATCAAATTTGACAAATAAAACAAATTCCGAATTCGATCTTGTGAAATGACTCGTTCTAACTTTAATTTTCCATGAAATGTATTTTTTTCAATGTTGTTTAGATTTTTTTCCTAGTTTAGCTACTTTATAATTTGTTGTCTGGAGAAATTATTCTAGAATAATCAAATGTATTAGAAAAAACTGCATCCACTCTCCGATTCGCAACAATAATTAAAAATTGTTCACGAATTGCATTAGATTTAGCCATTGGAATAAGCCATTCTGATGTTCTGAGACAATATTGTTTAAAAATGTTTAGGTTTTATTCATCTTAAAGAAAACGATAAAGAAACGACCCGCAATACATTCTATTCACCACATTTTACAATACATATTTACTGTCGTCGACTATTATTGGAGGATATAATCATTCTATGAAATAAACAGCTGTATAAAGTTCTTCTCTACTAACTGCGACTCAATCTCGGATTCGTTACTCAAAAAAAAAAATTATAAAAAAAACTACAATTGACTCCATCTGGAAATTGATTGGGATTAATTTTCCTGACCGAAGGATATTATCTAAAAAGAGCCCAAGTGAAGTTGAGGGAAACGTTCAGAATGCTGTCTATGAAAGCTTGAAACTCTAAAATTACATTCTATGAATTCTTTACAACGGAGATGTAAAACATCACCATGGTCTTCTCAATTACACTCTTGTCATCTAAGAGTCTAGAGCTATGTGAATTTTTCTCTTTTCTAGAGGTAAGAAATTTTAATTTTTTTCTTGTGAAATTACATTATATTAAATTAATAATAATTCTTGACTTAATTTTCCCCAGATATGCTAATTTTTTTTTGATTCAAATGCGTTTATGCTGTTTCTTTTATTCTCGATTATTTATCTGCAAATATATTGCGCAACTATAGTTTATGAACCGTTTGTAACTTCTGCGATTATAATACTGACTGATATCTCGAAACGTCCACGACTATCCTATGAACTTTATGGCGTGACATTTTATTTAAAAGAATCTTACATTATATTGGTTTTAAATTGCGCAGAGAAGCAACAACACCATGAATAGTTTATTCAATTAATTTTTACGTTGCTGTGACGACTTGTGTAAACAAATACTATTACTGTGAAAAATTACCAGACTAATATTGTTTCTAACTGACGTGATTCGAACTGCTGCTATTGGCTATTGAAACTACAACTTCTTGCAAGAGTCGATTGTGCTCCAAAGAAACGTTTTCTCGTAACTACTTATCTATTTAAAAAAATCATATCGTAGAGGCATATCTGGGACGCGTTTAGAAATTTAGTGTTTTTTTTACATTATTAATTTTCAAGCTTTCATAACTATTTATAGATCAACCATGCATTGAAATAACTTTTTATTCTAGGTACAGTACGTATTGTTGAAACGACAGAATATTTTGTGAAATTATTAATGTGTTTGTTTTGTCGACGGTATTAAACATTTTGTATTTATTTATTTGCATACGGTTACTACTTCTATTTAATAAATGTGTTTGTTGACTATTAAAGCAGATAAACATTAAATAAACAGATTGTGGAAAGCATTTAATTACGCACATCACAACTCGATAAGTATCGAACATTTTCTGTAAATTAACTCGCGACAGAGGTTGCATTACAGCAGAATAAATTGATATGTAATGTGTACTATTTTGATACAAGCGACATAAAATGTTTTATATCAAATTGTACAATGATTTAAATGGAATTATCCATTAAATAATTGGGTGCTGATTTTCTTCATAAAAGAACGACTGAGAATCATGACCAAATATTTACAGAAAACTTACATGCACTTTTCAATACAAAAAAAAGAAAATTTTAATAGCTCTCGATAATTTTATTATTGTTAATATCAAATGAAATGAAGACCGGTTCAAAACTAAATTGTATGTTATTTGGAAGTTAACATTTAAATTCTACGGTACTGAAACTGATCAAATTGACGTTGCTGTCCTCTAGTAACTCGAAAATTTGTCTTTCTTAAGGCTCAATTCATACGAGCGGACACTGCGGTGCGGCGAACAAACGTACATTTTCTAAAACTCATTGTAATAGTTGACACTGGGCGTAAAGTTTTCGGCTGCAGGACATTTTCGCTTGCAACGAGCATTGCATGGCGATCGTTGGTTTTGTTACGAGCCACAACAATTTAATTTACTTAGGGCCATTATTACGATCTTCAGTTCAGTTCTCTAACTATCGGTTAAAGTTCCAGTTAGTACGTAACTGAACATCGTAGGAACGGGCCTTAGTCGACGTTGTTCCTATGTCGAAGAAAAAATATTGAAAGAAAGTACCGTTCAGCGGACAACTTTTGCTAGTTTTTTACGCTTATTGAATCATCTCAACTTTGCGCAATGCTGCCGTGCTTTGATCACACCATAGGTATTTCGCCGATGTGAATCGATCCTTAAAATCAAGGAGAACGAATCAAGAATTTCGAATTACACAATTTACAGATGTTTTAAATTGTAGCAGTATTATATGCAACTTCGTCTAGTGTAATATTAGAAAAAAGATGAACTAATAGAAAAGATAGTTAATGAAAAATTTTATCAAACCCGCTTTAAATTTCAAACATTACAATGAATTCTTCAAACATTTGCCTAACTAAATAAACGTCCAATCACTTGTGTTGCAGAGTTTCGAGGAAAAACTACTAGAATCAAACGAAAGGACGAACGTAATGAAGAGACCAAGTCGCGATCTGGGTTGTCGCGCTAGAGTAGAGATAACAGTGAAAGAAATTCGTGTAATTGAAAAATATTTCGACTGAGATATAATCAAGTCGCAGTCCTAAGGTGCCCCATCTTTATCAACGACTCGATGAGTGCTGATAAACAAAAACTTGCCTATTCTTCACATATGAATGGTTTTCGATGTTTATCGAACTGAGCTTCCTGTTGTACTTGATATCGAAGGGTGCTAACTGTTTATTATTATAAAATTGAAACTGCACTATAAAATACAAAAAAAAAATCTTTATTTATTAGCGTCGATCACTCATCAATCAAAAGTATCTCGCTATATAAATTGAGCATCAGTCAGAGCGCACTTTAGCTGCGTGAGGCTATGGTTTATTTTGTGTTGCCTTGTCCTCTGAAAACAGTACAAATAAATGTAATGCATGCCCGTGGCTCAAGTCTGGCATAACAGAAGGACAGTCTTCAGCACTTATAACACGAGATTTTTGCCCGTCTAGAATATGACATAGGTTGTGTCAAGAAAGATTTGCTGCAATGCTTACACTTATGTTTGATGTTGTGTTTCACAAATTTTCTTTTTATTTCTTGATTTTAATGCCTACAAAAATGCTAGTCGGTAATTCACTATCGAAAACAGGCGCGTAGCGTGTATCTTCGTAGGGCTAGCGCAATAACACGATCATCAAATTCTTGAATTCTATAATCATAAACACGTAATTTTCATTCAGAAATAAAATTTCGGTTGCTAAATTCCAGGAAGTAATCAAATAATTCCGCGAAATTTACCGATCATATCGTTGCGCTAGCCCTACGAAGATTCACGCTACGCGCCTGATCGAAAGAGACACCTCACCAAAACATTTATTAGGCTTGATGTTCACCTTTATGCAGCCTAAAGTTTTATTACTGTTTTGTTGGTACTTTGATTTTTTCTGGGCAAAGCAAGGTAATTCCGGGGTCAGTTATCTTAAATGTCGTTTAAATACTCTCTGAATCTTATTCTTGCTACATATTGTGACCTTTTGCGTCGCATTTAACTCACAAGTCAACTTTGTTTTTTTTTTCATTAATGCTTGATGTTATATTCTTTGATCCTGTGTATTTTCGTACAATTTTATGGAACGATTTAATCTGATGCAGTTGCTAGTCTTGGAAAGCAGAATTTTATTTTATTTTATACTACACTTGCTACGTTATGACAACGATCCAATTATAAATTAACTTTATGGCGACAAAAATACCAACTACATATTTCAATAGGCACAAATTTTTTCTATACATTTTAATGATTTCATATGATGGATAGGAAAACATTGTAAATATGTTTTATTACTACTGTTGCGTGTTTTCATCATTTACTCTACAGAAAATTGTGTAAATACTATATTGTTTAAAATGTAGCTATTCTTTTTATCAATTTATTGTCAACTTTAATTCAGAATTATTTATTATGAAGAGAGGAGGAGAATGGGCATCATGTGATATATTGGAAATAAATCATAATTTTTCTACACTATAACTTGGATGCTGGAGTTGAGTTTTTAATTTTCGACTGAAACGTGGATTGAGTTCTGAAAACATTTTACTGTTCTGCCTTATTGATCACAAAATATATCTGGAAACATCTCGGAAATTCTATATCACTTCAAATTCATCGAACAATTTTTTTACAAAATATAATGAGTCGTTACACACAATGCGTACTGTATTTTTACAAGAATAATCGATCTTGAATTTAAAAAAAAAATGAATTAAAAAACATTGCACATTCGCTATTAGTCGAAACGACTGGAAGCTGCTACATTTCAATGACTAAAATCGATCACATTTCGAAATGTATATACCTTAAAATGTCTTGGTACCCGACTTACTGCGTCTTGAAGTATTCCTACTTTATAATTATAAAACAATTGAATGAATGAAAATGAAGATGAGGTTAAATTTATTTCTAATGAATTTTATATTTTCAGTTGTTTGGATATAAGCCGGCGATGTCATGAATCGATCTTGTTAAAAAGGTAAGCAAGAGGATACTTTATATTATGAGATGTTTACAATGATTATAATTATACGGATCTAATTGCTGAAAAAAAGAACTGTTGTAAAAATTAATTTGGAATGAGTTTATCTTATACAAATCTGATTTTTTATTTTTATCACATACTGAATATAGTTTTTATTATTCCAGATGGATTAAATTAAAAATGTTCAGATTGTTTCTAGAAATTGAAATGCATGTAGTTGGATTCGGCAGTGTTTGCAGGTATGTAGCATTTGTTTCTTTTTTTTTCTAAACAAAAAGAATTGACAATGATTAGAAATATACGGATCTAATTGCTGAAATAAAATTTGTGGAAAACAAATAGTACTGAGTTAGAAACTGTAACACTAATCAACCAATATATTTGAAAAACGTATTTAATTATTATTTCTTCTAATTTCTAGGAAGACCTGCCTACTAAACATAAAGGACGTGGAACTATGCCAAATTAAAGTCCACCGAGAGGATCACAAGGTACGTTTTAATAACCTATTTATATGAATACTCTGGATGAAATTTGTACGACCTATTATAAGTATAATTGAAGCACTAACGTTGGGATGCATAGAGCAAATATTATTTTGTTCTCATTCAGTGCGCAGTCCGCTGTATTTTTTTTAAAAATACAATGCTTGGCAATTTTCACATCTTCATTCTTATCTCGTTCTGCAATTGTTTAAGTTATTTGTACTCAGTTTTTTTTCGAATGTAACGTATACAATTGGAATGTATTACTTAACCTTAGCTGCTCGATGTGTGCTCTCGAATATCTTCCTGGAACGGATTATCGACGAGTTGGGCTACATCATACGAGCTACTGGAGACGACAAGCCACCGGTTTTGTATAAAGCGCTTTGAAGCCAGAGAAGTGAAACGAAACAGGGTCGTTATATAAAATTGTTGTTGTTTAGCGTGTTTTCAAGAGCGGGACATAATATAAATGTGAGTGAGAAAAAACTGTCGTTTGCGTGTAAGTGAATGCGACGACGTCTGCCTTCAACTCAATCGCTGCTTGTCATGTCCAGTATATATATCTCTATGGGCTACATGAAGGCATCCATCAAAAAAGGTAGACCGAGACCGCATTTTCAAGGCCATTGAGCACCAATTAATCTATAAATAAGACATGATTAAATCTGTGTTTATAGGTATCTATTTTGCCAATTAAACAGAAGATTCGAAAGTGTTCTCAATCGCAAGTTTCATGTTAATCTCAATAAAAAATAAATAAAATAAAAAGTCGATTGTCCAAGTAAATGTCAAAAATTATAAATTTTCCTCAGAAAAAAAAATATCCACCAAAAATTATAATTTTGAAATGTACCATTACCAATAAGTCTACCTGCTGCTGTATTTATTCAAGTTCTTGCGATATCAGACGCGATTATCTACAAAAAAATTTTAATCCCTCATCGTTCTACACTGCTCGGCTGAAACATGTGTTCAATATAAACCTCGCATACCTAGATTCTCTAAATACATTGAGACTAGATATATCTAATAGATCTTTCTACCTTCAATCTACAGATGATCGTTTTATTTTAATTCTATCGAAAAAAAAATTCTAATTGGTAAAGAAGTTTTTTTTTGCAATGGAACTTGTGTTCATAAGGTCTCTCAAATATTTGTAGTAATGAATTTCAATTACGTTCAGCAATTTCTGACTTTAGTTTGGCAGAACCTGCAGTGGTTGTCGCGAGTGGTCTTTAAGTACTTCCGTCAGTATTCGTATTCGTTCTTGGTCTTTCTGAGTCTGTGACTCGTATACCTATAGATGCAAAACAAATTTAATCTTTTGTGCGTAATTTGATGGCGAGATATCCTAATCTGAAGTTTTCTTCACATCCTCGGACGCCACTATCATTGTAAAAATATTCCACCAAATTTCAGCTTAGTGACATCAATTTCAGAATGCCTCGTCAAGCCAGGTTGTTTTTTTACCGGACCCCTTCTGAAACGGTAACACGAAAAATAATATTTTTACAAGGGAAAACTCGTAATTTTGCTGAGTACAACAATAGCTCCACGCTCATCGTTTTTTGGAAAATTATCAAGTTCCAACATGAGCTTTATTGAATATTGGAAAATAAACTTTACTCAAAAAGACACCAAATCAAATTTCTGTTTGTTTTCACCAACATCTAGAGGTCGAAATAATTTCATTTGATTTCGATTCGCCTAACAGAGCAGATCTTTACGTGCACAGCTTACATAGATCTTCAGTATAGTTCTGTGGCATTTTTGTAGGTAATGGAAAAGGAAATCAAACTACACTAGACAGCACTTTGTGGAATCAGCATTTTCCATTTTCGATATGCTTTATTCTTATGGAATAACGATTATTTTGCTATACCGCCGAATTCTGTATGTTTTTCTCCAAATGTTTACCACAACACCTAAATGTTAAGCGAAATGTATTTCGACTTAATGTTATGTGTATGGAGAAATAAAGGGTTTTCCAATAAGGACTTGACAACTTTTTTTCAAAATAAAATGCAAACCATTTGAGATATTTCAAAAACTTTATTATCGGGTTGAAGTACAATCAAAACATTTATGAATGGAACTCGACTTCGTTCATATGGCCACCGCGGGCACGTTTGCAGCGGTCGATTCGTTGGACCCAATTTTCGATGACTCGGCCACACATTTCGGCCGAAATGGCTGCTATTTCGTGTTCAATGTTGGCTCTGAGCTCTTCCAACGTCGTCGGCTTGTTGGCATAGACCAACGACTTGACGTGGCCCCAAAGAAAAAAGTCCAGAGGCGTTAAATCGCACGAACGAGGCGGCCAATCGACTGGTCCATTTCTTGAGATAACACGCTCATCAAACTTACTCTTCAATAAATCGATTGTAACGTGTGCTGTGTGGCTTGTGGCACCGTCCTGTTGAAACCACATGTTGTCCAAGTCCATATCTTCCAATTCGGGCCAAAAATAATCGGTAATCATGGCGCGATAACGATTACCATTCACAGTAACGTGACGATCATTATCGTCGACGAAAAAATATGGCCCTATGACGCCGCCAGCATGCAAACCGCACCAAACAGTTATTTTTTGTGGATGAAGTGGTCTTTCATGAAGCACATGTGGATTTTCACCGGACCAATAACGCATATTTTGCTTATTGACGAACCCACTGAGCCAAAAATGAGCTTCGTCACTGAAGATGATTTTGTGATGAAATTGATCATCTTGGCGCATCTTTTCCAGAGCCCAATCGGAGAACGTACGTCGCTTCAAATGGTCCATCGGCTTCAATTCTTGAGTCAGCTTGATCTTGTATGGGTGTAAACCAAGATCCTTACGCAAAATTCGCCATAACGTGGTCTGGGCGATGCCCAACACTTGAGAACGCCGTGGAATTGACTGATTTGGATCATTTGCTACGGACGTTTCAACGGCAGCGATATTTTCGACACTTCGACCAACCCGTTGTCTCACTGGCACGGCAACATCACACAACGAATATGTAGACTCAAATTTTTGCACTAAACTTGTTACTGCCTGTCTACTAGGGCGAGAATTACGACCGAAAATCGGAGTTAACGCTCTTAAAGTAGCGGTCACCGACTCCGAATTTCTGTAGTAAATTTTTATAATTTGCAGACGTTGTTCCTTCGTGTACTTTACCATGATAAAAATGTTAAGTTTACTGAATAAATTGACAGTGACAGTTCGATGATTAGTGAAAGGGTGCGTTCACAAATTGAATTCAAAGTTGTCAAGTCCCTATTGGAAAACCCTTTACTTCACCATCAAATTTCCTGTAAATTCTTCATCGATCGACCCGTATCATACCAGACATGCCTATTACTAGGCTTAAAATAATAAAGTAGAATTCCAGATAAATTTCTACAAGCATATTGTGTATTAATCCCATATGCTATTCCATGCTTGGGGAGTGCTGCTTCCTTCCTTGGTCTAAAACTAGCGAACAAATCGAGGTCAGAGCAATTTCTTTATATTTTTCGCTCAGACACCTGATAGGGCATGATAACGTGAGAAAAAATTGAACCTTAGTAAAAAGTAACTACTATTTAAGTATGAATCTACAATTTGATCTAGAGGAGAATTCATTTTTTTAATTTTGCAAGTGATGAAAGTAATTACCGTTTGATTTTTATGATAAAACGTTAAGGCTGTTTTTAAAACATCTGATTTTTTTTAAAAACAAAACCACTTAGCGTGAAGATAATGATAGCTTTATTAATGGCCTTTTTTATTTTTACAGGCATATCTAAAAGACTTTGGAGAACTTCATCGTAAATGTTTAGACAGATGGTATGTATAACAAATGTTTTTCATTTTTAAATAGTCGTGTTCTCTTTTTGCGAGAATCTTACGTAGAACAAAGCGTAGCAAATTCGGAATTTAAATCTCTAAAATTAGCAGTCAATTTTGTTTGTTTTTGGAACGCATGTATGTAAATTGGCATTTGTGACTACTAAACTGAGCAGATGTCAAAAGTTAATTAATTAAATTAATATTGAAGCCACCCATTGAACCAAAAAAAGAAGCTGATGGAAAGATCTGCAAACAAGATTTTGTGACAAGTTCGGTGCAGTCGTTACTATGGAAATGTGACTACTAGAATGTAACAGCTCTGTTGGCGTATAATATTGAACATTTTTGTTTTATACTTGTCCTTCAAATGCACATCAATTTCACTGTGCTTTTAACGACCAACACCAACTGAAAAAAATATTATATGTAGGTTGGATTAATGATTAAAAAAAAATCGGTCTCATTCACGTTCGTGGGCATACCTATACGATCAAAACTTTCCATGTTACTCTTTATCGTTGTAAGATCATGCTTCGCAATAATAGAACACTACGCTATTGATTTCGATATGATGACAATAATTACCGTTTGATTCCCAGTGATAATAACACAAGGCTGATTATTTAATCCTGATTGAATATCAAAACAATTAAATTATTATAGGAAATAATTTTGTTTTAAATATTAAAATATTTTTTTCTATTTTTGCAGGAAGCCTTTTCTTGACAAGCAGTTTTCAATTTGTTAAAGACGTGGCAGCTGACGACGCCTTTGTCACGGTTTAGACTTGCTAGCGAACGAGTGTCAGTTCGATTTTTCGTCCTTATATAGGAAACGAATTGATAAAAACAAAACAAAATTTACACATAAAAGTAAGTTTGGCTTTTTCTTAATCAACTAAAATTTTTTTTATTAAATGATGATAATAATTGGTCCGTGTTTATGATTTTCTTTGATTAAATCTTTTTGTCCAATTGCTGACTTTTACAAGAAGTATTCTTGTCCAAAATATTTTTATGTTCACTAAATAATGTTTTTTTTTTCAGGATTTCGATTGATCTACATACATGCTATTTTCCAGGCGGAATATTAACATTTCTCGTGGGTATGTAAAACCTTGCATATAAATTTGAAAATTTGATCGATTAGAAAAAAATTATTAATAATAAATTGATGAAAATAATTGGTCCGTGTTGATGAATTTATTTGATTTAACTCGATTCCAAACTGACTTCAATGTATAAATTCCCACTTCAACGTGTAAAAAAAACCAGTCATCTAAAATCAATTTTTTTTCCAATTGTAGATGTGTATGACAGCGCCATGGCTTTGATGAATAAAAACAAACGATGACGAAAAAAGGTAAATATATCGCACAAGTAAAAAATATGAGCTATGGAATCGATCATGATGATATTTATATTAATAATTGTCTTCTTTTCCCGACATAATAAGTTATGTTGACTACAAATATACTGATCGCAATAAAAAAAAATTATATTATATTTTTAACCTCAGGACATTTTATAATTTGTTAAAATTTCTCTTTCAGATAGCAAAGGCATCGCATTGAATTTTGATATCTTTCAAGAGTGAAATTAAACAGTAAAACTATATACTCTTAAATTGAGCTTGTAAAACAAATTGAGAGGTTCAATAAAGTGAAAATTAAAAGAAAAGTATGAAGCCTTTTTTAATTTGAAGATAATTTATTTTTTTTAAAAAACTGCTATATGCACTTTTCTAGGAAAACGTAAAACTTGCAAAAATCGGAGTTTCCAAAATATCCTGTAGCCTTTTCCGCATGGTTTAACAATAGTCGAACTAAATTTTTTTCAATTTTCAATCTTGTGAAATATTTGCATCGGAAATTCAAGGAAAGGAAACAGACTTGAAGCTTGGGGGGTTGGGTTAAGAAATTTAAAAGATTTGCATGGAATAAGGTTTCTTAAGCTAACTGGGAAAATATCGAGTTAACCGGAATTGGTAGTGCCCTTCCAGTTTGCGAGGGGAAATAGTAAAGACGAATTTATTATTAGGTCAAGTGCATAGTAATGCAGATGAATCCACATTACGTTGGAAGTGTTTACGTGATAAGATTTTAACGTCCTATCAAATCACGTTAGGCACAGCTATGGCTCCGCCATAAGAATAATTAATTACGCCTGGTCATACAGCAGTAACAACACAAGAGAATTACTCGAATGTACACCGAAACAAAGAATATAAGTGGATGTTGTCCCGAGGTGAAAGGTAAACTAAAAAATTAACCGTGGTTGAAACGACAGAGCTGACTGGTACAAATCTTGCCGTTATTTTCTTGTTTCCTCGAAGTACCATACAAGACTTGGTTCATTGGTCGCGTTTACGTGCAGACCAGACTAGTCTACGTAGACCAGTTTGGTATTTTTCGGTCTTGCATTTATGTGCGCATTTTCACAGTACGAGACTGATTTGCTTTCATTTGGTCCGCACTAAAATCAGTCCAAGCGGACGACCAAACTGTTTTTTTTTTGTCTATTTAGACTGGTCTGGTCCGCACGTAAACGCGACCATTGTCCTCGTATAGTATCAGCGAAAATTTCACATCATTACCTTAATAAACGTATTCGAACACTATTGGAAGATAGAATTAACTACACCCAATGATAGACGAGTATTTTTTTGCTAATATGTACCCGCAAAATCAGTTTGTCTTCCTTCGCACAGATCTACGATCAGGCAGGTCATCGACGTTGTTTACGTCGAAATATACTTTTTCATGTATAGCAGTACCGCACGACATTCTTTGTCCTTTCAGATTAAAGGTGGATTTCCATTGTCGTCGCAATTCTGCGTCAGAGCGTCGGACGCAACAATCAACCAATCAGATTGTAGTTTAAGGGACAGGATGCGCCTGCATCACAAGTAGCATATTCTTCGGATTTTTCCGTGCGGCAAAATTAAATTGCTATGACTTTTTTGTCATTTCTCGGCCGCGGTCCGGTTACGCTTTCTGCGCTTTATGTACGCTTACAACCGGTCCGAATTGCGCTCACGATGCATACAATTTGCGTGGAGGGGTAATTTTCTGGCGCTTACACTGCTCACGGTATCGAGGATAGGCGCTGTGTGCACACGATCGATCCGAATTATAAGCATACCGATAATTCGGACCGGCTATAAGCACTGTTAGTGATGTAAGCACCGTGAGCATAATCTGACCGCGGCCCTAGTTGCAGGCTCTGACAATTCTTGTCGTTTTTTGTAGCTTTGTGAATTGTGTTGTGATCACCGGATGCTAAATATCTAAATGTATTTTAAAATATTTGAAACTATCACTATATCGCCAGTTGTGCAACAAACCTGAGTGTTAAGGACAATCGGGCACCTGCCGGAATAGGTTGACGAATATGAAAGGTCAATCAACATTCGATGGTATTTGATAGAACTGTGCGTTAGAAACTCAAAAGCGTGGCAGAAAAATGTGCGTTCGACGCACAGACGCATAAATGAGACGACAATGAAAATCCACCTTCAAACACCGAAATACGGTTTCGTAATGTGATGCATACGTGCTACTCATTTTAAACTATGTTCTGTGACCAAGGTTGAATGAAAACTTAACACTTTCTATACAAAGCGTTATTAGGGCAAGGTCACCAACTTGTGTTTGAATCTATCATCTGCCGGTTTCAGGAAACAAATTAGCAGTACAGGATTTACAGTCAAACTATGCAAACAAAATTTCTCTTACCGTATGGGGTATGGAGGGAAGTTAGACTAAAAGTTGCGTATGAATGTCTTCTTCGAGAATGTGCTACAAAAAATTTTTCGAATTGGAGCAATGGGGGAAGTTTGAAGGAAAGTACCGAAAATTTAAATGTACCTGTTTACAGCCTGGTCGTACGAAATCGAAAACAGTAGACCCTGGCTTTCCGTTGTCTTTCTTTCGCCAGGGCCCCTATCATAGAATACGAAACGAAATTTCGAGTAGCAATTTTCGTATAGTAGGCATCACAGAACTCAAAACATGTGACACTTCGATCCGTTTTTTCGTATATTTTCTCGTCAACATATCAGTTTTCGAATAATTCAAATAGTAGGTAATACTTTCCATACGTTTCGTTCGTATTCAGTGATACATCGAAGGAAATTTTTCGTACATAAGTTTCGAGTTGTACGAAATTTCGTTTCGTGTTCTATGATAGGGGCCCAGATCATCAGCCATCACGACCAATCGGATCTCGAGGGCCAATGTGTCAATACTTGTAGGTACTCTATGATTCCATGTACAGTGCGCAAGCCCCTCCTCAACGGTAAGAGCAAGATTAGTATCCAGGGCTCTGTTCATGATTTCTGCTATAGCTGCTATTAGCTGCTTTTGTATGCTTTTGTGTGTCCAAAGCAACCAAAAAGCTGCTTTCTCGTGCTTGCTATTTGGCACTAGATCTGTCCAAGATTTTTAAAAAGCTGCTTCCATAGCTGCTTTTTGTTGCTCATACTGCGGACTGTAGCAAGAAAGCAGCTATTGAAATATTCATATGTGTGTGTAGCTGTTAGTTTCGTCTTAACGTCATTTCGAATGTTTCAAATGGAAAATGATGTTTTATTAACAATAGAAATAAGCAAAAAATTTAAGGACACTACTAGTAGTGCTCATTTTTTTATTATTTTATTATAATATATGTCATGTGGTACGCCAACTTGCGTATGTATGTGTCGAGCAGCTGTTGTAAGCTATAGAAGCTACTTTTGGCTGTCCAAAACCCGAAGAAGCAATTTTTTGCTATGGCTGAATTTGATAGTTGCTACAGTCTTGCTATGCTATGCTTTCGAAGCAGCTATAGCTGGCATCTTGAACACACTCCAGAATGCTTATATCACTTCAAAAACTGAAATGCAACAGAGTAATGAAATTTTACGAAAAACTTACTGCAGATGAAACTTGGGTTCATCGTAATGACTTTGACTCGGTAAACAGGATTCCATGCAGTGGCCGCTCACCGACCCAAAAATTTAAAGTTGTAAGTCGGTCGGAAAGATCATAGCATACATTTTTTGGGATGCAGAGGGTATTCTGTTGATAGAATTCAAGGTAAAGATTGTTATAACCGCCAGCATACTGCAAGGTGTAATTCACAGTTAAGACTTTTAAACATTGAACTGTTCACCCTTTAGTCTAGACCTAACCCCTTGTGATATTTTTCTTTCTGGAATGCAAGAAAGAAGTGTCGACCGATAAAGAGGTCAAGTGTGTTTGCGATAAACAGGTCTAGTGTGCAATTAGTACAAATGTGATAAAAACTCGGTTGAGAAACAGGCCTGAAAGTGAATTTCAGAACCGATTTTCGACTGTCGCATCTTTTTGGATAAGGAAGGGATTTCATTTGTTTGTTATCTTGCATCGCTGGTGGTCGAGCAAGTTTGGCACGAGAACTCCAATCCCAATTTCAAAGTCCAACTTTTCGGTATTTAATGAAAATAAAAAATTGAATTTTTTCCCGTTTTTCTTCACTTACAAACTAATTAAACGTAACAAAACATTAAGCTGTGATCGCATGATAATTCGATTCCTGGCTGGTCGGAATATCTGTTCTGGGACGTCGGAATAGCAGGACGTGAGGTTCGGGGGCGTGCATCATGTAGTGAACCCATCCGGGACTTTGTTGGACGCCGAGATTCCTCCATTCGGTCTCAGTCATCAGGTGCGATTTCGGGACATGTCGAGCCAAATCTGCTGGTAGGATGACGTGCCTAAAATTAAAATTCTATCATAAACTTTCAAATTTTTCCGTTGAAATTCTCGTCGACCGACGAACGTGGAGCGCAGAAGAACAAAAGCAAACCAACAAGTGGATTTTTGAAATTTCAAACGAACCAAATGCTTCGAACACTAAAAATCAATGACGTACCTGTATTCAAAGATTGAGTCGAAGTATTTTTCGGAATATTGAATTTGATCGGCTGGCATTTTGGTTTTGCTGCACGTTGATCACAGAAACACGCAAAATTTTTTAAATATCCGGACGTCACTCTGACAGCTCCGCTCACGTCAGATGTATACTAAACCGACGTAACGTACGTCGAGCGGTGTGCCGTTAAATATTTTGTAGTGCACTTTACAGTTTACACAACCCTGCCGAATGAAAAGTCCATGCAAAAATATTTTTCTTTGAGTGTTTTGTTGAGAGAAGTGGCGACTGACGAGTCCGATATTTTTGTTTTGTTTCGCATTAGCTGAGTGAAAGGACTCGTAAGGTCGCAGCGAAATGGTGAACGCAAGCCTGGCCTACGAAATTCTGATGTACCTGAATTCGTTTTATTTCGGAATGTTTGCTGCATGCGAACTGGGCATCGGAGTCCTGAAGGCGATCAACTTGCAGTATCCGCAGAATATGCTCATCCAGGAGTCTTGCCTGCTGGTTGCCTTGTGTCTGCTGGAAACGACTCGAATTGTACTCGGGCGGAAAGGAAGCCTGAGCGATAGAGGTAAGGATTAAATTAAATTGCATTTAACCTCAATTATTGAACGGTTTATTTTTAGGATGGCAGGTCCTCGCATCGGTTCTACTTTCGCTGCCGTGCGCCTGTGGTGTGGGCTACTTTTTAATATTTCAAACATATATACTGAGACTTGAATACATATTATGTGCCTTAATGCTGGCCCTCCACGTAACGGAAATCGTCTTCTCGATCATGTTCGTTTGTACACTTTGCCGCACCACAACATATACCTAGCGGTTTCTGAAATTTCCGAGAGGCCATGTAAAACGTCCATGACATTGGGGTGAGTACATTCTTTCGAAAAACGTTGGTAGTAAGCGGGTCAATAGAATTATTAACAGAAAAAAATCAGCGGTTAGTACTCGTGCTGGAGTGATGTCTTTGAAAGTTTCAATTACCTCAGTTTCCGGAGTCACGGTACAGGGCTACGCTGACGACCTTGCCATCCTTGTGAGAGGTAAATTTGAAGAGACGGTGAAAGAGCTAGTTTAGAATATCATAAACCAGGTAGCTACCTGGTGTACTGAAGCAGGATTGGGTATCAACCCAAAGAAAAGCACAGTTGTTGCATTCACCAAAAGGAGGTGTAAGGACAAGTTATCTATGCCCACTCTTTTTGGAGAATCCATAGAGTATGCTAGTGAGGTAAAATTCCTGGGAGCCATCCTGAATGAAAAACTCACTTGGAATGCTCATTTGGATAAAGTTCTTGAAAGGGCCAGAATCTCTCTCTGGACCTGCAGGAGCCTTCTCGGCAAGAACTGGAGACTGAGTCCAAAACTAACCTACTGGATATATACCGTGGCTGCTAGGCCCATTACAACTTACGCGGCATCCGTCTGGTGGAAGAAAACAAAGCCGAAATTGCTCAGCTTAAGCTGACTAAATTACAAGGATTGGCATGCTTGGGTATCACTGGGGCGATGCGCACCTCTCCCACAGCTGCCCTAGAGGTACTTCTCAACCTAGCACCTCTACACTTAGAAATATAGAAAGAAGCTAGGTTCACCACATACAAACTTTTGAGCTCGGAGGACGAGTCAGCGCAAAACAGCTTGCCCAACTCTTTTCGCGGAACTCAACAAGGACCCCATACTAGCGATACCTCTTTCTGATTCAATGGTATCGAAATTCAATTTTACAAAACCATTCAAAGTTGTCCTACCTGAAAGGGAGGATTGGGCCAAAAACAAACCCACTCCAAAACCGGGATCTATAATCTGGTATACAGACAGATCTAAAACAGATCAAGGTGTAGGAGCTGGAGTTTATGGTGTTCGCCTAAATGTTAAATTTTACTGTAGCATGCACATAACATCCAATGTTTTTCAGGCGGAGACTCATGCTATTGAACAATGCATTAGATAAAGTATCAGACGGGGCTACAAAAACCAACAAATATATATTCTCTCGGACATCAAGGCAGCAATAATGGCCCTTCAGTCCGTTCAAATCTACTCCAAACTTGTTTGGAATTGCCTCCAATGCCTGTTTGAACTCGGAAA
The DNA here is from genome assembly GCA_951812415.1 of Beris morrisii. NCBI lineage: Eukaryota > Metazoa > Arthropoda > Insecta > Diptera > Stratiomyidae > Beris > Beris morrisii. Next base: position 104,263,705 of record OX638312.1, on the reverse strand, counting down.
CATGAACAGAGTTAACCTCATTTGGATTCCGGAACACAGCGGTTATGGAGGTAACGAAATGGCCGATTTAATGACTAGAAAAGGTTCAGAAGCTGACTTAATGGGACCATATTCATTCGGTGGGGTATCGTTAAGCACAGCCAAAATGAACATCCGAATGTGGCAAAAATCGCTAAGTGCCATTCACTGGGACTCGACACCGGGGAATAGACAATCAAAGCTTTTTATGCTAAAGCATTCGGAGAAAAGGACAAGAAGCCCAACTGTGGCCTCAGTGACAGAGGGTAACCAGACCAACCCCTTTCTCAATCTATCTATCTACCAGTCTATTAGAATAGAGCTTCGTTTCAGCTCGATCCTAGCGAAAAATTCGGACAAAGGACTAATTAGCCTACTCTCTCCTTTACATTTTCAATTTTTTTTGGTGACTTTATTCCGTGTAAGGGCACACACTTTTTCAGCTGGAAGAGCTGTAGACAGTACAGTTGGCCAGCTCAACGAACTGGAAATTATAGTAAAAGTGTTGGGGACAACAGATTCTTGTTTGAAACCAACTATTCAAGTTCTTTAAAGTACGCGGAAACGAAAAATAAAAACTGTTGTTAAAGTCACAAAGAACTTGACAACGAAAGTAAGTGATTTGAATAAAAAAAAATAGGTTTCGTAACAAAAGGCGACAATCGTTCATATTACTGTTAAATGGGACTGTATTTTTAAGGGCGGGATTAAAATTAGGCCAAAAATCGAGTTAGACAGGACGATTAAAGCATGTCTCAAATTCGATCAGGAACAGTTTTAGTTTTAGGCACTGATCCACTGTGTGCACTACTCACCAATAGAGGGCCCATAGCTATCCCTCGAACCTCGTAGGTAATTAATTACCCTCAAAACCCCCAGATCCCTGACAAACTAGACCAGCTTGTCACGCACTATCAATCTCAGATTTTATAAATTGTTAAAGAAAAGACTGTCCAACCACTTCAATCGCCTTCTTGCAATCGCCTGACATTCACACAAAATGTGGTTAATGTCCTCCTCAGCATACATGTCGTAACAGTACCTGCACGCGTCAGAGTCGGCGATCCTCATAAGTATTCCGAAGAGTAGCCGGAATCTTCTTATATTCCATGCTAATATTTCCTTAGACTGTCCGTCTGTCCCACCTTGGCCAGAATGCCCTAGAGATCCTAAAGTTCGTCAGCCGCTCCCACCTTGAGATCGCTGCGTCCGTAGCACGTTCCCTGATAAGCGCTTTGATGCCGCTTAACGGTAGACTAAGCCGATTCTCTGCTATTTCGGATGACGCCGAATCTGATATCGCCAGCTCCTCGGTCAGTTCGTTCACTGTTATAACGATCGATCAGAAATACAACCATTAAAATTAAAAAATCCACATTACGTTTAGAAAACAAATTTTTAAGGACGTATACAAATAGTTTGTTTAATCTATAAATATACGGTCTAGTTACACCATTTTATGGCGTCAGTCATAGGATATTCCTGTCCCAATTAAATTTAGATTGATCTTTTGGCTGATATTGGAGTAGATTTCGAATAGGGCTTGGTTTAGTTCTCTCTGTAACTAAAGCAGTTATCTATAATTTCTCTTCAATATTCTTATATACACCACTGTATAGTAAACGGTGAATAAAGACAGTCTTTAACTAGCTCTCGTCTAGGTTGTACGTTGTACCTCACTTATTACATATACCAGCGCAGTCAACGAAGCGTAGTATTTCCAGAAGAATGGTCAGGCATTCCGATTAGAGATGGCAAAGCGGTTCCTTTCAGTGAAGTACTTCACTCCGAATCACTCACTTTAAGGAACGAGTTCAGTGAAGTACTTCTATTGAACTTTTCGTTCCATCCTTCAGTAGTCACTAGTCACTTCAATTGAAGTGTTCACTCACTCTATCTCTTCTAACAGCCGTTTAGTAGCCATTCTCAGTGGTAGCCACCGGTGGGCTGGTGTGTGTGAGTTTTCTTTTCAACAGCCGCTCACTTAATCACACACTAGTCAGACAGAAGTTCGTAGAGCTCGTCAGGCAGTCAGATAGTCAGGCAGGTAGTCAGGCAGGTAGTAGTTGGGCTTGTGGGTTGGAAGATAGGAAGAAGAGCGGTGTATACATGAATATTTACATTTAATTTCTTTTTTCTTATGATGGAAAATAGATTGTCGTGGTATTCTTCGCATCACGTCGCGTATGCCATACATAATTACATTGAAGACAACAGCACTGTTTATAATCAGTGATGCCAATTTAGTGCTTTCAACATTAAATTTGGTGTACAAAATTTCGTTTCAGCGGACAAAAATTAGTTTCACCAAATGCGTATTATTTGAATATTCCTGCGATTGATATATATCTTTTTTAATTTTTTTGTCATGTGTCGAATGGAACTGCAGTTCACCAAAATGAGTGAATTACTTCACTCACTCACTTCAATGAAGTGTTCTTTTGGAACAGTTTATTCGTGAACGACCCATCTCTAATTCCGATAGTTCTATGAAACTGCTCGAACTGACGAAGCCTTTTGTGAGCAAGTCCCTCGCATTCACAGAGAGTGTGCTCTGGTGTTTCATTTTCATCATCGCAAATTCTGCAGGTATTGGTCTCTGAGAGACTAATCCTGTGTAGGGTAGGGTCACTAGATACACAACACTCTCTACCTAGGGTTTGGCAGATACGTCTAATTCGGTCGTTTCTGTACTAGAAATTGTGATTTAACCTCACAAAAATCGCCTGTTTATGTACTAGTTCGCCTGTTTTTGTACTACTGAACATTGCTATCAAATTGCGTTTTTGAAGTGTGTTAGTGCAAATATGTGAAGAGTCGGAAAAAAGCTGTCGGTTCCCTTCCACAATTCTAGTACTTGTTTTTCTTTGGTATGGAAGTGTGAGTGCGCGAAATTGTGGTTTTCAATGGCAAATTTCCGTATCTCTTTCATTTCTTTTATGGAAATTTATAATTGTCTAGCGAAAAGTCAATCATTTCGAATGTTTATAAATCGAAATCCCATAAACATGAAAAAAAATTAAATTTACTGGCTTTTCACCTTGGTACGCATCTGCCAAACCCCTCTTAGAGACTGTTTTGGTGTGAGTGCGTAAACAGTAACCCTAGTGTAGGGTTACTAAGAGGGGTTTGGCAGATGCGTACCAAGGTGAAAAACCAGTAAATTTAAATTTGTTCCATGTTTATGGGATTTCACTTTATAAACATTCGAAATGATTGACTTTTCACTGCAAAATTGTAAATTTCCATAGAAGAAATGAAAGAAATAGGGAAATTTACCATTGAAAACCACAATTTCGCGCACACACACTTCCATGTCAAAGAAAAACACGTACTAGAATTGTGGAAGGGAACCGACAGCTCTTTTTCCGACTCTTCACATATTCGCACTAACACACTTCAAAAACGCAATTTGATATTCTCAGTAGTACAAAAACAGGCGAACTTGTACATAAACAGGCGATTTTTGTGAGGTTAAATTACAATTTCTAGTACAAAAACGACCGAATCAGACGTATCTGCCAAACCCTAGGTAGAGAGTGTTGTATATATAGTGACCCTAATCCTGTGTAGATGCTTCCTCATGTGACAGTGTCCAGCAGCGTTACCGCGAGGCGATTTTTTGGGGTAGCAAAATCTGCTACCTTTTTCAAAAAAGAGGTAGTAGAAACCGAATTTTAATAATAATACAATAACATTAACATATAGTAATGTAAAATAATAATGGATTACATTCTTGTGCGTTGCATTTCTCTGTTTTCAATTTAACTTTCGAGAATTATCACAAAAAAGTAGTGTTTCATGACTTAAAATAGTGGTGCAGTCAATTTTAAAATTAAAAAAAGGTAGTAAATCTGCTACATATGTAGTAAAACGGTAACGCTGGTGTCCAGTCAGATCACTCACTAAGGTTCGGATTTGATATCTACTTAATTTCAGGGAGTCAGACGTTTGTTTTTTTCCCCGAATTTTTCGGCATAAAGAGCTGTGAGTGCCTTATGCCCGGGGTATTGACCCAGTGAATGGTACTTTGCGATTTAAGCCACGATAAAATTTTCATTTTCGCTAATCTTAACGGTACCTTACAAGATGGATGTGGTACCGTTGTCTCACCCAGTCTACTAGAAAGCTGGAAAACCCGGGGGCTACAGAGTTCTCCTGCTTTTCTTGTTTTTCACATTTCGTAACTTTCTCGTCTTATTTCACGAAACACACGCAAAACAAAAAACCCACGAGGAAGTCAAGAAAAAATTTTCTCCCGTATTTTTTGGTACTTTCTCGTCAAGCAAAATCCTTTGATGTCTTCAAAAAACCGCCATCAGTAGAGAAAACTAACCAATCACGAAACGCGAGAAAGACGCGAACTAGGTGAAACGCGATAAGTCTTTAGCCGCCAGGTCTTTATTATTAAAAAAATAATAATAAATTAAAAGAAATTTTTTTGGCAGTCGTAGTTAAGCTCTTTAAACAATTATGTTTTACTTTTTGGTAAAATTGTCAATTAATTGTAATTCTCATATTTTTCAGATCAGCAGAACTTTCTACCGTCGTTAACGACGGATAAGAAGATCTGCAAAATACGAATGGTATTAGAAATCACAAAAGGCATTCTAAATTTCAATGTGACCAGACCCCCTCCCAAAGATAATCAAATTTAAAAACTAAATTAATTATAGAATTGAACAATATCTCGTATATTTACTTAATAATTTTTTCTTCTCTCTTTTTGAAATCTTTTTATATTAAGAAGTAATGCATTTTATGCTAGTCAGTCTACTGATAATCTTCGGTTTATACTAGTCATCGTATTAAGTCAAACTTGTATAATACACGTAATCGTAAATACATGGAATACTAACATTTAAAAATATGTATCGTAAATAAATGCTTCGATAATTGCACAAACTGTGAGTTTTGATGAGAAAAAGGTAAAATGGCATGAACGTGATTTTGTATTTACGCAATTATAATGTCCAAAGGTAAGTGAAATGAAACTATTCCGACTTTTCTAATATATAAAATAAATTAACATTTTTAATGCCTTAGACTTACGGTGAGTTACAAAACAAAATTACATACAATTATTATGTGCTTTACGTCCTGTCAATTTGTAAATCGACTAGAAGAACAACAAAAACGAAATTAACCGCGATGAAGCCAACCCATTTGTTGGCAGAGACACCTGAATTGATATGTTGCTAAACTATGTACTCGTCATGATAGTGCTAAGAATTTGTTCGTCCAACACAGCTTAATCGAATTCGTTCTAAATCTCTACGCTTTAGATTGCCAGGTACTTTAAATACGTTTTGCATAAAAGTATGACAGTTTGTTGTAATCTCGCCTTTAATAATTTCATTGCGAAATAAATCGGCCAATACTGAAATGTCATCGGCCTCTAAAATGACATTTTTATGTGCAATGAATAGCGTGATTCCAACTCGAAATAGTATCTAAAATATAAATAGGGTTTCAAGATATTTTAGTTGCAAATTTATTCATTATTTTACCTTATAACCTTCTGCAAATACACAATCCCATATTCGAAGTACAGTTTCTGTCGGCAAAACTTCAGCAAATAGACACACGAGCCATTTACTTGCTATCACAGTGTAAGGTAATCCTGTTGAAGAAAAATTTGTAGTCAGTACTACCAACACCATGTTTTTGCGATAATACAAACCTAAATTTTCAATATGACTATTAACATCAGGTACACGAATTTTAATTAGTTCCTTTAATACAGCAAGATCCCGAATTAGATTAGTCATAGTTTTGGTATGATATGATGGAACTATTTTTTCAACAATTATTTTCAGAAGCCAAAATGTAGACTCCTCTTTCTGTGTCACAATTAATAGGAGACCTGCAAATATTAACCAACAAAATCGAAATTTATCCTAATACGAAAAATTATTTACCTGCTATATAATTCAATCCCTGGCAGTATCCTACTTCACGATTATGATGTGCGTATGCAATCAGCACATTGAATAGCTGACGTTTCTTCGAATCAAAATGTATATTGTCGGGAAATGTTCGCGGAAGATCGATTTTAATAGCCTCAACGGTGTCTCGATCGAATTGAGCTTTCAGTAAATTCTTATACAAATCTGGAGAATTCTGTTGATTTTGATATGCGCCAGATATTGCCATCCACACTTCAGCACGATAAGGTGCTAGTAAAACAAAATTGCTTAGGTTTCGATGAAATCATTTCAGTAGAGTTACCTGGTATTCCTTTTCGAATATATCGTTTTAGCGTACGAGTTAGTTTAGAGAAATCGGTATTCTTCCTTCTCAGAGCTTCCCATCGTATTTGCCGTTCTGTTAGTACTTTTAGATATGATGACATAAATTTTTCGTACATGGCATAGTCGAAATTTTCTCCCCGTTGAAATCCATATTCGTCAACATCACTAGAAAATTATAATTTTTTTTATTTCAAGCTTAATGTTATAAATAATTTTTCAAAAATTTGTTTGGTTTGTCTGGATGTTTGTGGCTTATTACCTTGAAATCCACTTAACCGATTTTGATTAAATTGTGTATACTTATAGACATATTGAAAGTGAAGTACACTTTGATTCTTTGAGTAAGAGAAGGCACTGATTGGCGTATCCGGTAGTTGTATAACATCTATGACGACCCAGCCGCATCGACTCTTATAAAATTTCGTAAGCTACAATAGGCAGGCCATGTGGAGCGAATGGACGACGGAAGAATTCCCAAACGCACACTGAAAGGTAGAGCTTCTGGCAAACGACCGGTGGGAAAACCGCGGAAAAGATACGAGGACTCAGTTGACGCAGATTGCAGATCGCTTCTTATATGCACAAATTTGAGGACGCGGGCGCTGAACCGAGATGACTTCAGACAATGTATCCTGCAGGCCCTGGCCCGATTTGGGCTGTCGCGCCATTAATGATGATGATAACACTTTGATTCGCGGAATTCCTATCGCAGTTTGACAATGAGCGCCCAAATATTTCCGAGAGAGAGATTTGAAGTAGTAACAGTGACTCAGAAGAGCACTATTGGCAGTAATCATCAGTGAGGGCGATGAGAGGTAAATTGAAGTCGTCTGCAATAACCACATCCATAACAAGACAAGCATTGGCAACTAATCTGATAGTATTACAATGTGATATATAGGTGGTAGGTGCACTGCACCCATTGAACATGATAAAGATGTCTCCCGATTTGGTGTCACTACACCGAATTTGCATAGATGGGTAGATGTGTTTTCACTGCGATAAGACATCCGCCACCTTCAAGTTTAGTCACATATAAAAAAATTATAATCACATAGCTCACTTGAAGTTATGTTGCTGTCAAGTCAAGTTTTGGATGAAACAATTAAATCGTAGCTAATGTTTATAGAGCGCCTTCTAAAATCGGTAAGTTTGGTGCGCATACCATGTATGTTTTGATAGTACAATTTTAAAAATGCCACACTAGACGAAGTTACTGATGATGAATATGACAAAGTTGATGACTAAGAAAAAGTTGATATCAATCAAATGACGTATATGTACATGGCGAAGATGATGACGAAGACAAAGTTAAGTTCATACATGATGACTGTTGTTGGGAAGTCCCTGACGAAATGATTTGATACCGCCCTTCCTTTAACTTAATACGTGCACGAAGAAGAAAATTTCAGATTAAAATTTGCATTACGAAAGTGGGGCAAGAAAATGGTCGATGACAAGGTAGAACGTATATTTTTACGAATTTCGTCATATATCTTATTTCTTCTGAGATATCGAATTAGCTACTCCACGAGCTCCTCATGTTAAGTCAAAGAAACTGTTTTCAGGACTTTTCGATGTTCAACTCCTCTTAGGCGTAATGAGATATCAAATTGATTTTTACTTCTTCGTCTGTCTACATAATCGCCTAAAAATCCAAATTAATAAGTTTTTGATATTCAACCCCTAAGGATTATTAAGGGTTTGTATACGGTTTGATCAATTCCACTTTATCTTCTTAGTTGTATGCGATATCGAACTGGTTTTTATTTCCACGTGCTTCTTAATTGCCTATAAAACCAATTTAGGAGTTTTTTCAGTTGCGAATGCCGACGAGTTTAGGGGCTATGCTCGTGTAGAGAAGTAATCCTAAGGATACGCAACTCTGGCGAGGCTCCCTGAAAATAATGTAATGTAATCAGAGTCAATAATGAAACAGTTTATGAATTATAGTTTCATCAACTTGTAAAAAAATGTAAACTGATCTCTTTTTAATGACAGCTGCGATGATTGAAGCAATATTTTTCTCGATATATTAAACATCTTGTCAGCAGCGAGCAGCAATCTTCTATTGACAATTTTCCAGAGAAGGCGAGGAAATGATTGCAACCATTCAGACCATGTTTCTGGTGGTAATTAAAGATTCTCTACAGGACGCATTGGGTAATGGAGAAAAAATGGTCCTCGTGTGGACCGTACTATGCTGATGATTTAAATTAAATCTTCCACCTTGAAGTTTAAATACAAGACAGCAACAAACATCATAGAAATTAGAAATTGGCTAAATACTATTTATAGGAGCTGCCTGTTAGTGGGGTACGTCCCATATGCCTGGCAAAAGGCGCGTGTCGTCTTTATCCCGAAAGCCGGCAGACCCAGCCACACAAAAACAAATGACTTTCGACCCATCAGTCTATCGTCCTTTGTTCTCAAGTTACTTGAGAGGCTTTTGGAAACGTACATTCGGAATCCATGTGGAAACAGGATGCTGTCAGGTGCACAGCATGCTTACATGAGAGGGTGGGTTGATATCGCCCCTTCTTTGGCTCCTCGTTGTGAACGAGGTTCTCCGGGAAATTGAAAAACAGGGAATAAAGGTCGTGGCATATGCAGACGACATTGTGGTAATCGCCAAGGGCAAGTTTTTGGATACGCTGTCGAGCATTTTGGAATCTGCACTCCGCACACTCAATTAGTGGGCTGGGAGATACGGCTTGGGGGTGAACGCTTCTAAAACTGAATTGGTGTTATTCACAAGGAAGCATAGAATTCCGGCATTAAGGCTGCCAATGGGGGAGGCAGTGGTGTGGTGGAAAGCCATGGATAAAAAGTATAATCTAAGGGAACTAGGAGGAAGGCAACGGACTGCCTGTGTTATGATCACGGGATCCCTTCACACAACACCTACTGCCGCGTTGGAGGTGTTTATGCATCTATTGCCAGTGGATATATATGTGACACAGGTAGCGGCAAATACAGCAGTTAGGCTATCAAGCTGTGCCCTCTTTAGGCCGAGCTCTAAAGGGCATAGTTCCATTCTCAACGAATTTCTGGGAAACCTAGCGGATATTAGTACGGACTACTTTATCCCAGTGATGGATTTTGCGACGCCATACGAAATTGTATATCCTAGTAGAGTGGAGTGGGAGAATAATAGGGTACTAAGCGAGGGAGAATTCTCCGTATATACGGACGGATCGAAAATGGAATGCGGCACTGACGCTGGCGTCTTCTCTGAGCAGCTGAGTGTAGGGAATCGTTCAAACTGCCAGATGTATGCAGTTGTTTTCCAAGCGGAAATTCTGGCTGTGTTCCTGTTCCTGTTAATGGGGGAGATATGTGACCAGAATTTCTCACTCAACATTGACAGCCTGGCGACCATAAAGGCGCTGGAATCGGTCACCATTAAATCCCAGTTAGTAAAGCGCTGTCGAGAAGTGCTGAAGGTACTTTGTAGTCAGAACAGAGTACTGATTTGCTGGGTGCCAGGGCATAGTAATATACTAGGGAACGAAAGAGCGGACGAGCATGCGTGATCGGGATCGGCATCGAATGGTAGGGTTGAGGAGGATGTTTGTCTACCGATATGCGGCATCAAAGTGCAAATTGGTGAGCGTGCTAATAAGGCGGCCAACTCTAGGTGGGCAGGGCTGGCAAGCTGCAGAATTTCTAGAGCCCTGTGGCCCGAGCTGGATAGTCAAAAAACTAGGAATATATTAACTTGGGATAGAGAAAGGCTGCGAAGCGGTGACGGGTCACTGTATGCTGGGGAAACAAGCTATGCGGCTAGGGCTAGCGGAGACGGACATGTGTAGGTTCTGCCATGATCTGTACGCTGTGGAGGACATCACTCACATCTTGTGTGAATGCCCAGGGATCGCTAGAAGGCGACTGAGATGGCTGGGTAGTTTTTTCTTCGATAACATCGAGGATTTGAAGTCATTAGGGGTTGGCAAACTGGTCAGGTTCTGCAGGGAATTTGAGTGTTTTTGTGGGGATAGAACAGACCACGAGAATCTGAAGGGACCGCAATGGGCCCATATGGCGCCTAGTGAGCGCGGTGGTTCTGGCACTGCGCCCCTTCTTAAACCTAAAACCTAAACAAACATCTTAGGAATATTGTGGCCAGAAGTTATCTTAAACAAAATAGACGAAACCAAAGCAAAACGTTTCCAAACAGACTCTGGACTGGAATCCGGGTGGACTTTCAGCTACGAAGCAAACGAAAATGAATAATTAGGAAGAACTTCAAGTGGTGAATAGAACCTAGTGGTTGGTAAGGTAAACGGCGAAGTCTAGGATCTCATACTGTAACGGAGCTTTGTTGCTATTGACACAAACGGAGATTGAAGCCGACAGTGCAATGCGATATACAATAAAACTTTTCTGTACTCGGTATATACAAAACAACTTAAACTCGATATGATTGATTTTAAAATTTCACTCAACTTGATCAATTTAATTTGTCTTGCAATAGTTATGTTAATTGTTCGAGTTTACTAGTAAAGCACGCAGTTCCTGCCACAGAAATAGTTTACAATGCCTTTTATCTAACAACAAACATCAGATAAATCTATTTATGCTTCTTGTTTGCCTTTCATTAGTTGGCTCAGCAGAAAACCTGGTGGTAAACAGAAAAAAAATAGTTTTTCAGTTCGATGTTCGTGACTTGAATATTAAATTGGAATGCGATTGAATGTTTGCATTTCATTTGCGGAAGTATGAACTTATGTACGTTCTTATCTCGGAAGCTATTCCAGACAGATAATAAAAAAAATAAGTTTTTATCGAGTATCCTATGAAGAAACCGGTAAATGTTGCCCGAATTAGGTGCATTCATTCGATGGTTCTTTCTTAGAATTAACGTGACGATCGAGGACGGTTCGTTCAATAAAGAAAATCAATTTCTGATACACTATTAACTAGAACGATACCAGAATAGAATTAACTTAAAAATACCGCCCAAGGTTGTATCAATGAAAGTGATCAATTCGCTGGAGAGTAAAATCTGAGGGGAAAACCCTAAATTGAATGACAATTGTTTCGAACTTTGTACACATTCAAAATCTGATTGTATTCGAAAAGCGGAACCTAGTCACCGGTCACCGCCTTACCTGTGTGTACTATTCAAATCGTTAAATTAACCATGAAATAATCGCACCAACCTGAATTTCGAGTTCGCCATTGGGAACTTCTATCGCGGAAAATTCGTCTGCCTTCACATAAACTTTCCACTTTAGTCGCTTAAATGCTACACGAAAGCCCCGATCTTATGATGTTAATAGATTAGTGAACATTATCGGTTAATCTGAACTTGTTTTCCTATTCAGATTAAAATGAATCGCTCGATTTTACACAGCGATTGGTTAAGAAACGTCTCCGCGGCACGACAGTAGTAAAAATTCAGAATGAAAATGTCAAATGAAGATATGACAGATAACAAGGTGGTTCGTCGAGCGCGAAAGCGAATGTGTGTTTTGAATGAAAGAGGTGGATTCTAGTGTTTCAGTGCGTGCAGGGGTGCTGTGAAGGGATTCTTTGTTCGACGGTTTGCTTTTAGTACAGTCAAATGATCGTAAAAAGGGCTAACTGCCTGTTGGATAGAAAGTTATTTTTACTTTACTATATTTCAATAAAAAAAATTTGGTTTCTATATCTTAGAAAACTTCTTAAGGTGCGAATTGGAAACTTGTAATTCGTAAAGTGCTATGATAGTGAAGCCATTTGAGAAAATGGTTGACCTAGGTTAGGTTAGGTTTAGAGGAGTGAACTGTAGCACTGTGCCACAGCCCATCACGAGAGATCACTAAGGATCCATTGTGTTCCTCTCGTATAAAAACCGGACTCTTAACTATTGATTACAGCCCAATAAGCTTAACATTGACCTCAAGTCGCAAATCCATGGAATTTCTCTAACACGAGTCTATTTAACTTAATATTTAGGACTAACTATCGATGATAAATTAAGCTGGACATCGAACATCAACAGCATAAGGAAAAAAATTGCTCCGATCATAGGAGTTATAAGAAGGAGTAATTATCTACATACCTACATAAAGGAGACCCTCTACAACTCATTTATCTTATCCAACATAACTTACGGTCTAATAATTTGGAGTCAAACTTCAAAAAATAACCTGGATAAAATTTATAGGATAATAAGCAAGGCCATTAAAGCAGTATATAATCTACCCAAGCTTACGCCATCGGAGGAACTTTACCTAACCTATAAGAAACTGAGCATTCATCAACTTGTAAGGTTAGAGAGAATAAAGATAATTTACAGCGTCAAAAGCGGTCTTATTAAAACCTCGATCAAAATAACATATGGCCAAGATGTACACAACTTCAATACACGAAGCGCAAGTTCGATTAGACAGCAATATTGTCCAAGAACATCTCGAATAAGGAATGATCCTATTTTTGAAGCTATCTTAGAATTTAATGCGTTGCCTAGCAATATTCAGCTTGCAAAAAATATCGGGCATCTGAAAAAACTAGCGAAGCTACATATTAACAATATGCCGTCAAAAACTATTGAGCATAAAAAAAAAGAAAGAAAGAATGGTGAAGGTTTGTTTTGTCATGGTGCGTGATTCTTGCTTGACTAATACTGTTGCTGTTTCCTTTTTTCTTTTCTTTAATCCCGTTAATCTCTAGTGTTCTAATGTTGGATTTTTGTTTTTTGTTTTTTTTTTTTTTTCATTGTTTTTCAATTTTTTTTTTTTTTATTATTATCCTTGGATTATTCCGTTAATTCTTTTTTTTTTTAATTTTGTTACTATAATTATTATTATTATTTTTTTTTTCTCTTTCTTTAAATTTATTATATTAATTTTTTTAATTCTTTAATTTAGGTGGGTGTGTCATTTTATGTTACCTCTAATACCAGTTCACTGTACTGACTGAGGAGCACTTATGCCACATCAAGTTGAGCCCAATGTCAGCATACAGCATGAGTATGTTGATATGGTGAAATTTTTCCAGTTCGATGAGCTGTGAAACTGTACTGCCTCCAGCTCTTCGGACTGAGAAAGTGTGCCCTAGACATGGGAAAAATTCAGCCATTTAAAAAAAAAAAAGATATTGCTCTTCTTTACGAAGGGAATAGTTCTCCATAAAGGTATCATTGCAAGTTCTGATAAATCGGTCAAGAAGAATTTCCTCAAGTACCAATATCTGGTGCGAGCCAGACTTTCACAACCACACACTAGATGATCCAGTGTTGGCTCTACATTCTCATCACCACAGCGACACAGATCAGCCATGGGTATTCCCAATCGTTCTCCATGTCTCCCAAAAGAACAATGTCCCGTTAAGACCACTATAAGTTGTTTACATGCGTTCCTGCTCGCAAACAATATGAAACTAAAGTTCCTCTTATCAAGTTTCGGCCAGCACATTCTAGCCTGCCGGCAACTAGAAATATTCTGCAGGCAACTAGAAAGATTCGCCCCTTCAGTTTGTCTAAGTGCTTCTAGGTCAATCATTCCCTTTACACGTTCGATGGGGCGTAGAACCGACTCATCTGCTCAAGGGCGCCCATACAACTTTTTCCAGGGTGGGGCAAGGCTAAAGGTTTTTTAAAATAATCGCCCACTCCGTTTAGAATCTGGATATTTGGTTGAATTTGCGACGTTAAGTTCATTAACGGGTACACTCATTCTACTCGTTCGGGTCCATACAAAAGTCTTTGAAACATGCGTTCACGAATATTAGCCAATAGCTTCAGAACGCTTAAAGCTACGACTAGGATTTTGTAAACGTTCATTTTCTAATAATTTTGCAGAAAATCCTTTGTGTAGTTGGCATACAGAAATCCTGTAAACTCATTTTAACTCCAAAAAACGTTAAGTAAAAATTTTAAACGAATTAATTTTGTGTTAAAATGAAGTTCGGGTTTATTAGTCAGCGAAATTCCTCTCCTCCTTCAGGAAGCTTGGAATTTAAAATTTTGGACAACTTGATATTTCAATGGCTGAAAGGAATTAGTATGAAATAAATCGAGTCAGTCCTTCGAATAGCTGCTATATAAACTTCCGTGAAAAATGTATCCATTCATTTTTCGAAAGGCACTATAATTAGACAAATTCTCCAGCTAGGAAGTCATAATTTTCTTCATACAAAAGTATTTAAAACACATGTTCTTGAGTATTGGCCTATAACTTCTGAATGCTTTTAGATAGGAATTTCATTATTCTATATGGAATCTGAGAGTATTATTAGTTTAATCCAGCCCAAAAGTTTGTAATGCATAGAACCGACCCTCCGACGAAAAAAAGTTATATGTTATTCCTTGCTTATTTGTTGCAAAAAACTCCGAATCCGCTTGACGTCCGTCCATCCGTCTGTCTGTCTGTCCGTGCACACGATAACTCAAGAACACCTTGACCTCGGATCTTGAACTTTTGAATCTGGATGTTTATTCGAATTTGTAAGGCTAAGTTTGTTAATGGACAAAATCGCCCTACTCCTTCGGGACTGCCAAACAAAAAGTCCTTAAAACACGTATTCAAGAATATTGGCTAATAGCTTCGGAACGCCTTAAGCCACGACTTTGAAATGTTGTACACATTGGTTTTACAATACTTTCAGTTTAAGGTATGATTATGAAAAGGTGCCCATGAGTCCTTCGAGTAGCTGTCGTACAAAAATCCTGTAAAAATATTCTCACTCAATTCACGGAACTCAAGAAATCGCTCAACAAACAAATTGAATTTTTTAGAAATTAAAGATTAGATTTGACGAAAAATGAAGATTGAGTTCATTCAGTTAATAAAATTCCTTTACTCCTTTGAGTAGCTCCCATACAAAAAGTCTATAAAATACGTGATCAAGTGTATTGGTCGATAACTTTAGAACAGTTTAAGCTACGACTTTTAAATTTTTTATGTGTTAATTTTCCAATAGTTGAAGTTGAAGTGAATTTGTATGATTTTAAAGAAAATGCCATTAGTCCTTCGTGTAGCTACCATACAAATATCATGTCTTCACTTAATTTACGGAACTCACTATAACTCAAGTAATCGTTTAGCCATGAATTTGCCATTTTTACAAATTAGTTTTGAGTGAAAATGAAGTTCGATCTTACTAATGCTTTTATTCCTATTCAAGACACGTGTTCAACAACATTATCGATAACTTTTGAGCGCTTCAAGATAGAAATTTGAAATTTTGTACACATTAATTTTTAAATGATTCCAAGGAAAGTGATAAATATGCTAGAAATCGAGTGAGTCCTTTCTGCACCTCCTATATGAAAGTCATTGAAAGGGAAATTTTTTAATTTAATTAATGTGTACAAAATTTCAAATTCCTGGGTTGAATAGTTCAAAAGTGATCGGAAATTATTGTTGAACACGTGTCTTCAGGATTTCTTGTATGGAAGCTACGGGACGGAGCTAGATTTTACTAGTCAGCGGAATCCTTCCGATTTTGCGGACTAATGGTATTTTCTTCATAAACATGCATTTAGCTCCAACTATTATAAAATCAACACAAAATTTCAAAGTCGTAGCTTAAACCGTTCGAAAGATAAAGCTTATATTCTTGAACACTTGTTTGAATGCCTTTTCGTATGGGAACTACCTGATGGTGTGAAGGAATTACACTGAACAATGAACTAAAACTTCATTTTCTCTTAAAACTAATTTCTACAAAATTTTAATTTCGTGGTTGAACGATTTCTTGAGTTATAGTGAGTTCCGTGAATTGGGTGAGGATAGTGTGCAGGATTTTTGTATGGTAGCTACTTGAACGACTAATGGGCATTTTTTCATATTCATACCGTAAACTGTACCTTTTGGAAAACTAACGTATACAAAATTTCAAAGTCGTAGGATAAAGTGCACCGAAGTTATTAGCAAATATTCATGAACACGTGTTTGAAGGACTTTTTATATGGCAGCTACTCGAAAAAGTAGCACGATTTTACTCGTTAATGAACTTAGCCTTACAAATTCGACTAATCAACTATATTCAAAATTTCAGGTTCCTAGGTTAAGACCTTCTTGAGTTATCGAGCGTACGGACAGCCGGACGGACGTCAAGCGGATTTGGAGTTTTAGGTCAGAAACTTTTTTCCGTCCGAGGGTTGGATTAAACTTATAATACTCTCAGATTCCATCTAGAGTATAAAGACATGCTACTCATAGTAAAAACAAAGACGTGAGATGGAAACGCACCCTTTTGCTTTACAAACTGTAAATAATAAACTTTTTTCACTTGGTTGTCCCGAAAGAAGATTGAAAATCATTGGTCCGTTTCAATTTTTATTTGGTACTGTAATGAAGCATATAACTTTATATGAAATGCTATTAAACACAATTAAATTCAAAAAAAAAATAACTTAGACCAATACCTGAGAGATGGCTAATTGATCACAATAATATCTAAATACAATAGCATTAAAGTACAAAAATATGACGGAAAAATTATGTTTCAAAAAAATTACATCAAAGATAAAAAAAATCAGCCAACAGTCTGGGCGCAACTTTATTATTTGTGCGATTCAAATCAGGCCTTAAGACTTTTCCTACATCATGATGTGGTTCGCATATGGTGAATAATCAGACCATGCGTTTTGGGCGTATCGATAGGTCAAAATGAGGTCGGATTTCGGTGTGATTAAAATAATACCGTTCAATTTTTTTATCCATAGTGGTATGATTCATATCATACCTTGAGTTTTGGGTCTATGGATAGGCCGAAATTAAGTTTGATTATGGTGTTATTCAAATCAGGCCTTAAGACTTTTCCTGCAGGGATCTTATAAATAAACCTAGTGTATTTCGTAGTATTTTCAA
Source organism: Beris morrisii (assembly GCA_951812415.1). NCBI lineage: Eukaryota > Metazoa > Arthropoda > Insecta > Diptera > Stratiomyidae > Beris > Beris morrisii. The sequence goes on along the minus strand of OX638312.1, from coordinate 104,246,628 downwards.
GTGTGGAAAATAGTAGTAGCCCAAAATATTTCTATGACGTCCATTCTTAATTTAATTAATGTCAATCTTCTTCTATGACGCTACAACCCTAGTAGGTCCTTGGTCTTCTCACCATCGTCTCCTTCACTTGGTCTGAGTTTTCCATATCGGGGTCCGAAAAAATTTTATTTTCTTTTCCGTAGTTGAGCCCATCGTCCAACTACCGAGGGGCAAAATTAATCAATTAATGTTTATACTATAATCTATATTTTTTTCTTAACATAATATTGGCACATTGAAAATTGTATTAAAGATACAGAAATATGCTATAAACTATTAACACGTACTAGAAGGATATACATAATATATAGCAATCCACAGGAAGACTACAAAAATTAGTTTAATTTTTCTTCATTTAGACTTTAGTTCTGGCAAGTAGGATCGGATGTTAATGCCAGAGACGTTAGTAATGTTCTTCGTCCCGGATGTACGCCTAGATTTTCCCAATTTATCCACGATAATCGTGCAGTTAAATCTATATAAGAAAAAAACTCCGTTTAGTTTCTATTGATATTACGTATCAATTTATAGATATAACTTACCACTTGTATTCCAATGCGCTCTATCCGCTTTAATTTCACCACGAAGGCATTTTTCAACGTAGGTAAGTGGGTCGTAGTCGGCTTCAAGGACCTCTCTAAGTAATGCAATGTAGGCTATGGCAAGCCTTAGAGTGTCGATTTTACTTAAACGTTTTTCATACGGAAACGTTGGCACGTGGACCCGTAACTCATCGAAGGCTGAGTTTATGCTGCTAAAAATGACGAAAAAGGATTTTAAATTGTTTTTATAGCAGCCTTCCGTATAATAAGTGAACAATTTTTTGAAGTAAGAAATATATACAGGGTTTTTGATACATCACTTGCTTAGAAAATATGTGATTGGTTTTTTTTCTGTTTCAAAAACTGAAATAACTGATATAACTGATACCAACCGATAGTTTCGTTTTTGTTCAGGAAAATTAAGGAAAGAATTTCATATATCGATTTTATAGACTCTTTTCCATATTAGTGTCAACTTTATACGAGAGATATATGTGTTGGCGATATCTTAAAGCAAAGATTGATACTTTCTTCGAGAAAGTTAAAAAACATCCAGAAAGGATACTCCTTTTGCTGTTTTCGCATTATTAATGTTACATTTTAATTATATTTTTCGAAAGCTCTTTTGATTTCTAATTCTCAGTTTCTATTAATCTTTCTTCCCTAATTGTATTTTACTGTTTATACTACATAAATAATACACTTTAGTATTGAAAGAAATCCATCATTTATTTTACCAAGGAATCCTTAGAAAAATAAACTAATAAATGAAACAAGCAACAAAAATTAAAGTTAAGTTATAGTGAACGCAACGCATTCGCGCGAATGACTGAATGATTGTGAGTAGACCACTTTTATTGGTATGGAATTGCTATAATCGCGTCGCTCCGATTTTTAATTTCTGATTTCCTCACTCGCGCGTTTTTTTTTATAACAATATATTACGCCTGGTCAATAAATATCGCGAATAAATGGCTGTGTATTAAAAAAAATTAGAATAAATATTTTGGTATTTGGGAATTTTATTTGCCAGTTGTGGGAAGCGATTCAGAGCGCTTATTATAATTTGTGTCAAGATATGGGTTCGCGATGCGATTGCACGCATCGCTCTCACTGTAACTTTACCTTCAGAAATGCACTGTTTGTCAGAAAATTTTAAGAATATAATTAAATATTGTAATAGACCATAGAAATTTTACTGTACGAGCACAAAAACCAAAAGTACCTATAATAATTTTTGTTTGGTATCCTTTAAAACTAATTCACGTTTTTGTAGGATCGCATCGATATATAAAACTCTTTTCATATAAGATAAAGTATTAAAAAGTGTAAAATATAGTTAAAAGAAATTGAAGATACCCATTTGGAGCAGACCTCAGCATACGTTTCCTTTCACGAATATTTGCTTGTTGTCGCTGAACTTTATACGGTCCACCATAGTTTGGAATATTCGTGGGTAGATTCAAATTTGGTGTTGAAGAATCCAAACAATCTGCAGATTTTTTTTAAAAAGAAAATGAAAATTTGGTAAAATATTTCTAATGTTTTAGCAAAGAACAATAATTATAGTAATAATTATTATCAAGTTTTATTTTACGTTTATAACATAATTTTACTCTTTATTATTATGTAGCTTCTTCTTCATACCTGAATGATGCAAATATTGTTGTTGGATTTGGCGCAAATTATTTGGAGTTAATCGAAGATTACTAGGTGCTCCATTGATATGTTGGCCGGCATATACACACGATGGTAGCTCATTGATTAGATCGTCATCAAAATTGTGAAAATTAATATGACTAAAAAGAAAAATATTACAAACATGTACGTACGGGTACATTAATAAAGATAATTTTCTCTGAGTTATGATATATTCTTAAACGCAAATATAAATATTATTTATTGGACTATTATAAGAATTACATTTTTTGTTTGTGGAATTAATTTATAAGAAATAGCGAAAATTTTTAAAATATTTCTTTGGGGGTGGGGACAAGCAGTGAAGCACGAAAATGAGGGAGGGGGTAAGCTTTTTTCTAAAAATTCACATATCATATGTCGAGAACTATTTAAGATAAGGTCTTGTAATTTATACAAGAGGTAGACCCGATAGACTCCTACTAGAGATAAAAGATTTGCGGGTGAGGGTTTAAAGACTGAGAGTGTAGGAGGTAGAACAAAAAATTCTGATTTTTACATCTCAAAGCCAAAGACTACAGCCAAACTGGTCAGGGTTGTCGAGCTCATCACGGAGGGGTTCAATAAACGACTCTTCACAGGATATTTCCAACATTTCTGGATGTTGAAAAGGCATTTGAAAACGTATGGCATAATGGCCTTTTGTTCAAACTCCTTGAACATCAGTTTTCCACAAAACTAGTGCGATTGGTCAGCTCTTTCCTGAACGGATGATTATTCAGAGTTTTGCTGAATGGGGAAAGGTTGTCACTAAAGACTATTGAAGCCGGTGTGTCTCAGGGCTCGATGTTGTCTCCCTTACTTTTCTCTATCTTCATAGCAGATGTACGCGGTACGGACCGCACAGTTTCCGCATTTTATGCGGATGACACCGTTTTTTTGTATCTGTCTTGGAGCCGTACTGTAATTACTAGGGAATTCCAAACGACGGCCAAGAAACTTGAAGACTGGTTAAGACTCTGGAGGATTATTGTTAATCCGAGCAAGAGTGAAGACATACTCGTTGCGAAACGTTTGAAACCTCCGTATGATCATGTTACCATTTTCGGCGACAAAATCCCCTGGAAACCAGTCGTTAAGTATCTTGGTGTCAAAGACAAGAAACTGACAAGAAGCTGACTTTTAGCCTGCACATTCAATCAGTCCTGGACAAATCCAACATGGCCTCCAAGTTCCTCAACCCCATGAACAATAGGCACAGTAAATTAGTCTCTTCGCAGCAAGCTGCTACTGGCAATCGTTAGGCCGACCCTTTGCTATGCGTCTCCGGCATGGGGCCACGCGGCCAAAACACATATTTCGCGTTTACAGGTTAAACAAAATCGATGCCTCAGAGCGGCTCTGAGTGCTCCATGGTTCGTCAGGAATACCCAGCTGCATCGGGAAGCTAAGCTTCCAACAATAAGGGAATTCCTCAAAGAAAGTGCTTTGATGTTTTTCAATGCGTCATCAGATCACTCCAATCCGTTAATTCGTAAGTGCGGAAATTACGATGAGACTATTCACTGGAAACACAAGCGTCTTAAAATGGCGCTTGCCGATCCGATGGCATAATAAAAGTGGGTGGAATGGACAGGTGGTTTGTTCCGGTGGGCTTGCAGTGTGCCGGCGTTGAGAAGTCTCTTCGGAGGCTGCGTCCGCCTCTGTTAGCTGGCTTGTTCAGACCAGTGGCGGATCCAGACTTTGCTGTTGGGGGGGCGGAAATTTTTTTGATTTGGCTATTTTGTTTGATCAAGTTCTGTGTGAATTTAGCTACATAGACTGCACTTAGCAAAAACGGGATCACATTGTTTTCATCTTATTATGGGTCATTCCATCATGAATCGCCAAAGTTGCGACCTTACCATTTCCGATTCTTTTGAAAATGTTTGTACTTGAAGAACTAGTGAAAAAATTAATTGAAATTGAAGTTTTTGTTTCTATCTTATTTTTTAACTAACAAAAACAACAACAATATTTAAAATAAGCCCTACTTTATTATTCAAGGATAAAAATTACCAGAGATATGAATTTTCAAAGAGGACTCGGACATCTTTTTTGGGAAATCTTTAACATACTATAACTAACAAAAAAAATGAGATAGAAACAAAAACTTGAAATCATATTTTGTTTTCACTAATTCTTCGAGTACACAAATTTTCAAAAGAATCGGCGAGGATAAGGTCACACTTTTGGCGATTCTTGATTAAATGACCCTTTTTCTATAAAATAATTGAGAACCACTATAGTGTTCTTCCATTTTTTTGACCCCTATCCCATTGAGATCCCAAGTTAATTTTTTGGTATGTTTTGAAAAACAGTATAGCCTAAAAAATATAAAAAAAAAAACCGTTTTGAGATATTCAGGGATAAAGGACAAAATCATTATCCTTGAAAAAAATTTCAAAGATAATTTTTATTGCGACAACCTTCCCCTTTAAAATAAGCCATATTTTATTATTTTATTTATTATTATATATTGTTTATTACTATTTATATTATGTATATTATTATTTTAGAATATATTGTTCTTTGCTGTGTTGAAAGCAATTTACACTCAACATGCCTTTGCGGCGCAACTTGCCTATAAGTGCGAAACGACAGAGATACGACGAGCTGCGAATTGTGTGGTATCACAGTTCATTGTATGTGTGTACACATATGGAAGCGTGCGTCGGAGAAAAAGTTGAAGAATATTAGACGAATATTAGACTCGTGCAGTCGCAAGCACGAGCCATCTGATTGGTTGATTTTATGGTGGAGATAGAGGCGCGCCTCAAACATTGAGTGTATGGTAAATCCACCATCATGGTTCTGTTCTGTGCTTTGTATTGCACCGCAGAACTACAGTAAATGCTAATTGCATTGCAGTGGAGTAAAAAAAATCGGAGAACGGTTGAAGTAGGTATGTATGTTTAGAAAATTCGGAATTGCTCTTGGGGGGGCGGCCGCCTTCTCCGCCCCCCCCCCCTGTATCCGCCAATGGTTCAGACACTGTCTATCGCACCCATTATTGCAATTTTAATTGCCATTGCAATTCCACAGGTTCTTTCATGGTTTCCCTGCGGAGAGTAGGCGAATTTCATCGCATTCAACAAAGTCGTCCATGGACGCACCCGAGCTCTTTTTGGTGATATTCTGGCTCTTCCGGCTATCAGCTTTTCCATCTGGTAAGTGCGTTTTATTACCACCACATTTTCCGCAATTTCCCTTTTCAGGTTACATCGAGGCTACGGAGTCAGCGCTACGGACGCGACTCATCTAGATGTCGACTGAGCTCAGCCTTCGGCACGAGTATTACGAAATTTGAGTTCAGCTATAGTGCAACACGTTTTGGAAGTAAAACTTTTAATTGGAGTAGAATACTGTAGTGCTTGGAATTTTTTTCCTATCTCTGGAACGGCTTATGCTAGAAACTTGAAACATGGTGGGTATATGTAGATGTGTCTACTAGAAAAATAATTTAGGAAAAAAATATATATCGCTTGGCGCATGGAGGTGCGACAAAAAATGTCAAAATTGGCATAACTCTTAGGTTTTTTGAAATATTAAATTAATTTTACTTTAAATAAATGCGTAGAAACCGTTTTCATCAAATAAACCACTGAGGGGGTGCAAAGGAATTTCACCATATCTCTTAGGTCTTAGAACTTTTTATATAATCGCCTAAAAACTGTTTTTAGAGTTTTTTACTTTTCAACCTCTAAGAGGGTGTAATAGGGTTGTACACGTTTTCACGAACTCCGTCTTTCTATTAGGTCTGCTATAATATCAAATTTATTTTTACTTCTATCTACTTACAAACTGATTTCAGGATTTCTTTAGATTCAACTTCCAAGGATATGTAAGGCGGTTACATACGTTTTCACAAATTTCATCATACCTCTTAGATCTGATGAGTTATTTAATTGAGTTTTACCTCTCGGACTTTCTATACATAATCGTTTAAAAATTAATTTCAGAATTTTTAAATTTTCAACCCCAAGGTAATATAAGGGAATTTCCACAATTTTCGCTGTATCTTTTAGGTTTGATGAGATATTAAATTGGTTTTTACTCCCACGGAATTTTTATCTAATCACCTACAAATTAATTTCAAAGTTTTTTTATTTTCAATCCTCAAATGGCTGTAAATGGCAACATACCTCTTGGATCTAATGAGATATTTTACTTCATCGGTATTTCTATATAATTGCCAAAAAATTACTTACAGAATTTTTGCATATTTAAGCCCGAAAATTGTATAAGGAAGTTGCATACGATTTCCCGATTTATTAAAATTTGATGTGTAAAGTGGTTGCATATTTTTTAACAAGTTTTGCAATATCTCTAAGGACAAATTGGTTTTATTTTTTCACAAAATTCGTCCTATCTCTTAAGGTGATCTTACACGAGCGATTAGAATTGCTCAATTTGCAACATTATTCGTCAATTTTGACGTCACGAAAATATGAAGCAACACACAACACCAATAGCAACAGGCGATGTGGATCAACTTTTTATCAACTCGTTGCTGAATTGTGATGCGCGATATTGACCAATATCTATCAATTCGGCAATAATGGCTTACGCGACCAATTCAGTCTGTGAACAACACGAAAGCAAACTTGACAAATAAATCTAAAATTTTGAAATATTTGAATTTCAGCCATTAACACGAAACTCGACAAATAAATGCAAAAAATGCAAAACTTAAAAGCAAAACTTGACAATTAAACCACCGAACGAGAACAATTGCTCGGAATTTTCCAAGATATTGTAAATACAGCAACTATACGACGAGCAATACCAGCAATCTGTGAGAACATTGCCGAAATATTGCCGCAACCAGCTTGATATTGCCCTGTATTGCTCCTTTAATCGCTCCACTAGTTTTGGCAATAGTCGTCGGGCAATCAATTGCTTGAAAAATTGCTCGTGTCTGAGCAGCTTTAGGTCTGATGAGGTAGCAAATTGAGTTTTACTACTACGTGCGTCTTTTGTAATTGACTAAAAGATTTGTCGATATTCAACCCCTAAGTGGATGTAAAATGGTTATATATGTTTTCACGAAGTTATGACGAAATTCGAGATGTATACACGGGCTTTTTATATGTATAATCGGATAAAAATCGATTTCAGCTTTTTCGATATTTTTACTTAACTAAACTTAAAAAAAAGAATTGTCCATAGTTGAAAGGGATTTAGTAAGTAAGTGTAAATAATATTTAAAGTGAATATTCCTGCGTGATACCTTTGCTTATAGTTATAAATGTGGTCCATGGGTTTAATAGTATCAAGAATAAAATTAGTTAACGAAACCGTTTTTTTTTAAATAAATGACCATAAATTAACATTTTGGTACTGCAGCAATATGGATGTACTATGTATTATTATTTACATTATTACATTAAATGTTATAATATGATGTTTTTGACTGAAATTAAATTTCAGTGTATGTATTTAAAGATAAACGTAAAAATTTTTATTTGGCCCTCTAATATAGTATTTTTTAAATTATTGTAAAATAAGTAACAAAGGTATAGATCAGATCATAATATTAAGTTTCGTATTGCACTGTACGTAGTTTAGAAAATATTTAACTTGAGTCTATTCACTAACTAGTCTTTTCACTTTGCAAAACACTTATTATATCCTAATTATTATAGACAAACCTCAGTGGTGGTGAGGATGATGAATCCGGAAGTTGATTTCTAGACATTTTAACTTTTTTTCAAACAATTTATGATTACTATAATTCCCGACAAGATCCAACCAAGTACTGTAAATATATCAACTGTAATCAGCTTTTTATACCAGGAAAATTTTATATCCCTACAAAAGCATTCGTCCTTAATCAATAAAAAGGCGGAGCTATCGGGGGCGGGTACAATTTCGGATTCAACAGCAAGCCGAAAAATGGCTGCTTGAAGTCGGTACACTGAAAATATAGGGTGTGGGTTTCATAGTGAACCAGAGGGATGGTGAAATCCTTTCTCCTGTGTTCAATTTGTGACTTATTCGGCAAAAATTAAATTTGGAGTTATATATACAGACACCTGCAAGCTGTTGTTAATGTTATGTACTTATAAGAAATACACAAACTAATATACTATCTACCTATCAAAATAACTATCAATTTCGTATAGTACTGTATGATAATCACCTCCTTATTATATTTTTAGTCGTAGGTATATCAAATATCATGTAACAGGTGAATCTTAAACAAGGGTATGTGTTGTATCACATTACGCCCCTATAAGTTTCAGATTTCACTTATTTTCAGATTTCAAAAATATAGTTGCGAACGATTTTCAGACACGAGCATTGTTAATAACAGGCTGTACCACAGTGAAGAGGTTTGGGAGTTGAAAGTCCATCCCTCGTTTTAAGTTTTCCAAATATGACGAACAAAATTTGGAACTTAATTACTTTCAGTTCCATAGCATTTTCCTAAAACCTTCGAGAATTTTTCTCTTCATTCGCACCTGATTAATAATTTTAAAATTTTGCTGAATATTGAAGATACCATTGAGGGTGGTGTGGTGTCTACGTCAGAAATATCTCCCCTTTTGAATAATACGCCCTCGCAGTTAGATGAGCGGTTATATCCTTTTGTGTTTTAAGCTGGGACGACAAAAGGTACCTGTCAGTTGCATCTATACATGTCATAAGTTTTTCCTCGGATTTTTTTGTTCGTAAAAAGTATTTAGCTAACAATGAAAACAGGTGGTTTATGGTTTTAATTTTCAATGTAAGGATCTTTCTTAATCTTTCGGTACTTTGATAACATGATGATATCGAAAATCATATCTATTCTTGGACTATCCGGATGATATTGGAGATAATTCTAAGGACATAATTGTTTTTCGAATCAAACCTTGTTTGTAGCCCCGCCTCTACCTTATCAGATTTTTACTTCAGTAACAATAATAAAAAATAAAAATAATAATAAAAAACGCGATACATTCACAGTAGATTATAAATGTATTATGCATTTGTTAGTCCAGGTAAAATAGTTTTCCGTGAAGAAATTTTCATTAACAAATTTTTTTTAAATCCATAGTTTTGAAACTTGGAATTTATATATAGAGGATAATGTAATGAAGCGGTGGCATTGCCAGAAGTTTTCAAATGTTGACAAGAAAAGATGTGGAGTTCTCACTCGCTCCAAGTTAAAAAACAAAATTAAAACAAAACTTTTGTTTTATTTAATATAAAGACATATAAAGTAATTTAAATTTTAACATTTTATGTGAAGTTCGCCTCTCACGTAGCACTCGAGTATTCTACGTCTGAAACTATGGGAAAGACCAAATACTTCATCGCTGTCTGTACAACTCCATTTTTATACTCTAGATGAAATCATATAGAGTATTATAAGTTTAATCCAGCCCAAAAGTTTGTAACGCATAGAACCAAGCCTCGGACGAAAAAAAGTTATTTATTATTTTTTGTTTATTTTTGGCCAAAAACATCAAATCCGCTTGACGTCCGTCCGTCCGTCTGTCCGTGAACACGATAACTTAAGAACGCCTTCACCTAGGATCTTAAAATTTTGAATCTGGATGTTTGGTTGAATTTGTAAGGCTAAGTTCGTTAACGGGCAAAATCGTCCTACTCCTTCGGATAGCTGCCATACAAAATGTCATTAAAACACGTGTTCAAGAATATTGGTCGATAACTTCAGAAGGGTTTAAGCTACGTCTTTGAAATTTTGTATGTGCTATTTTTCCAAAGAGCTAAATATATGATTATGAAGAAAATCCTATTAGTCCTTCGTGTAGCTGCCATAAATACCCTGTCAAAACGTCTTAACTTAATTTACGGAACTTACAATAACTCAAGTAATCTTTTAGCTATGAATTGGAAATTTTATACAAATTAGTTTTGAGTAAAAACGAAGTTCGAGTTTACTAATCAGCGAAATCCGTTTACTCCTTCTGATAGCTGCCATACAAAATGTCCTTAAGACACGTGTTCAACAATATTTTTCGATAACTTTTGAACGCTTCAAGCTACGAATTTGAAATTTTGTACACGTTCATTTTTAAATGGTTCTAAGGAAAAGGATAAATATGTAAGAAATCGAGTGAGTCCTTCCTGCACCTCCCATGTGAAAGTCCTTCAAAAAGGACATTTTTTTCGATGACTTACCCAGTTCAAGATATGAAATTAAACACTGAACATTGTCTTTTAATTTTGAGTAGCAATCTAATGGCAGTCCTTAATAAAGGACATACAACATGCAGACACGTAATTCTACTTTATCCCCAACTACAATATAAATCGGAGTTCAGTATTCATCTAGAGTATTATACAATTGGCTTGCAGCCGATCGTGACTGCAGTATGTTTTCTATTGATCTTAAACTGAAAACCAAAACATTTTTCGAATACTGACAGATGAATGGGAAGGATATACCTATAAAATTATAAAAAAATATAAAACAAAAAAGATATGAGGCTTTTCAAGTAAATGTTGAATTTTCGACTATTTTTTTGACAGTTTTTACCTCCAAAAAAGTGATTTATTTACGCGATATCCTCAAAACTTTAGGGTATATCCTTCCGATATTTATATAGACAGAAAGCTCACAAAAAATCAGCCAAATCGATCCATAACTTTTTGAGCTACAACACGAGCAGTTTTTGAAGATGCAGTTTCGAGATAATCGCGTTTCAAGTTTCAATACCTCGCGTTCCTTTTGTATAATTTGGCATTTTAGCTTTGAAAAATCAACCGCACACGACATACTTTCGATTCAAACTGACCCAATTTCTTGGACAACGTACGTTACGCTTTATACTTTCGAAATATGTAAAAAAAAATCGTTTTTTTGAAAATTGTAAAGGGTTTGCTCCCCTTAAGAGCTCTCATTTGGAGGTTACTTGAAAGTGAAAGACAATACCTTCAGTTTTCAATTTCATATCTGGAACTTGGTAAATCGCCGAAAGTAAAATATTCCCTTTTTCAAGGACTTTCAAATGCGAGGTGCAGGAAGGACATGCTTGATTTCTACATATATACATATATACTTTTATCTGGATCCATTTAAAAATTAATGTGTACAAATTTTCAAATTTGAATACTTGTCTTAAGGACTTTTTGTACGGAAGCTACTCAAAGGAATATAAGGATTTTGCTGACAAATAAATTCGAACTTTGTTTTCACTCAAAACTAATTTGCACAAAATTTAAACTTCGTGGCTAAACGATTTATCGTGAGTTCCGTAAATTAAGTTAGGACATTTTTATAGGATTTTTGTATGGCAGCTATACACAACTATAAAACTTTCGTCCGTAGCTCGGTTCTATGCGTTACAAACTTTTCGGGCTGGATTCAGCTTATAAAACTCTATGATTTCGTCTAGAGTATAAAGAAAAAGAATTTGCTACCCTTGCTATATTGTATGTTCTCGTTCAGTAGATTTATATGTATGTATACACTATAAAAAATGTTTTATCCTTTTTTTAGTCCAGTAAAAATAGTTTTCCGTGACGAAATTTTCATTAACAGATTTTTTTTTAAATCTATAGTCTTGAAACTTGGAATTTATATATAGACGATAATGTATGAAGCAGTGGCGTAGCCAGAAGTCTTCAAGTGTAGACAAGAAAAGAGGTGGAGCGAGTGAGAAAAGTTAAAAAACAAAATTAAAACGAAACTTTTGTTTTTATTTATTATAAAGATATATAAAGTAATTTAATTCATATTCAAATTCAAATTCATATTTATTTCCAACAATGTAAATTTCTCTTAAATGTTAACATTGCTTTAAGTGGTCAGGCTGTCGCCTCTTCAACTCTTGGTTACATTAGTTTAGTATGTAATTAACTAATATAAGGTAATTACTCATCTCGTAATGAATTTGATATTTTCCAATAATTTTTACGTATTAATATTTATTAGACTAATTTGAGTATATTAAAAAAATTCGATATTATTTATTTTATATAACTCTGTTTGAATTATATAAAATAATCTTTATTGTTCTAAACCTCTTCAAGGTTTTAACCTTTTAAGGGGGGAGTAGTGTGCAATATTATAAACTGTTTAAATCTTCAGTTAAGTTTAATTATATTATCATATGATTATAAAGACTATTATATATATTTAAAATTGAGTATATTTTAAAAGAAAAAAAAATACTCATACTTTCCCAGATTGTTTTTTTTTTTAAAACGATCCTGTACCTATCAAATTTTCTTTGGTGTGAAATATTTTAATTGGTTAAAAATTATATTGTGCATATTTTTGACTTTTTCGTTTTATTTTACAGGTTCTTCGGTTATAGTACAATAAAGGCCATTATTACGATCTTCAGTTAAACTCTAACTGGAACTTTAACTGGAAGTTTTGTTTGAAAATCTCTCAGTTAAAGTTTCAGTTCAAACGTAGGAACAGGCCTTAGTCAATAATATTTTTAAGTACTTTTGGATGTGATTTTCTCGAACGAATAGCAGAACTTTGCTCACTAACAAACTTGACTTTATTTTTTACCCAAAACTAATCCGTGTAAAATCTTGATTTACTATTTTCTTGAGTTTAGTATGTAAAGATGACTCTTTCAATGACTTTTGTATGAAAGAACTCGTTCGATTTTCTTTATTTATATTTTTATATAAAATAAATTACTACAGCCTCTTGTTATTTTCGTCAGGGTCGCTACTAGCGATTGGTTGCGCAAGTGCAACAACGCCGAGTATGCAGCCGTGACAAGAAGAAATGTCGTAGTTTTAACAAATTTTTTTTGTTTAAATTTTTTATCTATCTGACAGAAAACCACCAGAGCATGACGAACCTGGTGGTTAATACGGCAATAACCAAATTTGTATTCACAAAAGGTGTCTACTCCCACTATAAAAATTGAGTTTCCAGACCTGTATGTACGACCATGCTCTAAACACTAGAAACTATTAATGCTATAATCTCTACGATTTTAGTACTCTTTTTAAAGTCAGGCCTGGAATAAGGACCACTGATGCCCTAAGCACTACCCAAGCTACAGATTAATATATTATTATCAATTGCGTTATGCAAAGGAATCAATGAAATTTTTCAATATTTAAAAAATTTTATAAATTGAAAATTTATTTCAATATTCCAATAAAAACAGTGATGAAAACAATATATTTTTTTTTACAGAAATGCGAAATTGTATACTCATTCCGGATTAATAGGCGCCAAATACAAAATTCCTGAATTTGTAATCACGCAGTTCAAAAGCTTGCAGTATTAAAATCACGGAATAAGAAATCCCGGAATACAAAATTCCGATTTTTATACCGAAATTAGAATCATGTCTGCATGTCTTATTTTGAAAGTGGAATAACTCAAGTTTTAAAAAAATTTAATTAACGTTATACATATTATACAATATGTAAAAATTTAAGTGATGTAACAAAATATGAAAGGAAATTTCTTTTCATATTTTGTTACATCACTTTATCTAAAAGTAGTTAGTATAGTAATATCATAAATACAAACAATTTAGACAAAATTTGTATTGATCATTGATCATTTGTATTGAGCATGAAAGCACAAATGTTTAATTATCTCAATATTATTAAAACATGGCTTATTCCACTTTCAAAATAAACGGCTCATACGTATATTGTTTTTGATGATGTTAATTTTTTATTATTTACCAGCGGTTACACTCCTTGTTGCCTCTATTTTTTTACCACGTGTTAAATAAAAGAGAAATGGATTGTGCTCGACTTTAATTATACGAAAATCTCGCCTTGATAAATTTTTTTAAGTGTAATAAAAAATCAAAATTTTTTTTATAAAAGAGCCATGATGAAATTATGTTGAATATATTGATATTTTGCAGCTAATGTTCTTAATTGTTCGACAATACACATAGTTGGAACAGAAAACTGTGTTTCAAAAATTTTCGGGGTATTTGTAAATCACAAGATTTGGAAATGCGTTCCTTTAAAAGCACAATAATTGTTACAGATTTTCTAAAACGAAATTTTTGTTCGTCACAATTTAAATTTGGATTGCAGAGAATTTAGATTTTGCACGACCGTAAAGGGACCAAATTATTTCAAGATTTTAAATTTCATGATTCTGTAATTCGGGAAATATGAATTCTGGGATTTTATACTTCTAGGAATTTGTATTCAGAGATTCAGAATTGCGCCTTCGAATTTTACAATTCTTGAGATTTTATATTCTAGAAACATATGATCCAGGATTTTGTTATCTGATATTGTGGATATTTATGTTGTTAATCTTTATATTAATTGCATTATCCATTACAGTGCTTGGTTCCGCGATATTATTAATCGTGTTTTTTCTAATTTCGATAAAACTCTTTCTAGATTTTAATTTTGATAGAAATTAAAAAAACTAATTGTGCGCATCATTTCCGTAATGCTCCACTTTTTTAATGCCCTAAGCAGGTGCTTGCGATGCTTAGAGGCCCAGGGCAGTATAAAGAAAAGAAACAGTTTCTAAAATTTACACAATCAAAACTTAAAAATAATTAGATAGGTCCATACATAAGACATACATTAGAATATTCATTAGCTGCATGCAGTCCACGGTAATGATAAAATCTTGCATCCTGCAAACAGTAATACGATGTGCACTACACGCTAATGATAGGAACCGAAATGAAAACAAAGTCATGGGAGAAATTTGTCAATGATTCTATTTCCAAAACCAGATTTTTTCCGGCCAATTTATTAACATGTAATTTTCCACACTAGTAATTTACAACCGCCCCCTGTCACATCCGGATGCTGAAGCATCTTTTGCAGCATCGTTCAACCCTCTGTTTCTAGTGCGACGCGGGAAACTTTTGTGTCGGACAAGAGCCGCAACCCGCAATTGAAGTTGTCATTTGGCACGCGACCTGGACGCATGCCTTCTCAGAGGATTTGCTCGATTTGCCGAATGTGTTTAGATTGTTCGTCCACGTGACTATCGAAACTTCCGCCTGCGGCCAATACGAACATGTATACACTTCAGTGAACTACCAACTACCCCTTGCTCTCGATCTATTTAGTTCAAGTGGCTTTTAATTTATCTGTTTGCTGCGGAACAGATTGATTGCTAAATATTTGATTTACGCGATGATGCGTTAACATGTTTTCAAGGAAGAGATATCCTTGAAATTTTGTTTGTTTGCATGTGGTTTAAAGCGGATCCAATTGTCACACGCAATTTCATGGGAAATATACAGTTCCTAAAGTTACTTCATGAAGTGGCAAATATTTTAGGATTAAAGGAAAAAATCGATATCTGCATCAACACTTTGTTAAAAAGACATTGCTTTCAGAGAATTCACTCACCTTACTCGTAGGACTACGTAGCTTGTAAAAACCCGTGCAGTAGCTGAGAAGTTGGAGACTTTCGCAAGTGGATCATTGGGGTTCCATCAGTAAAAATTTTCAACTGTGACTCTACTTTGTCTCCGTTTACTAGAAAATTTTAAAAATCGTTTGAATTATTGACCTTAGCAGGTAAGTACAGTAGAACTTCTATATAGTGACCACCCAAGGGACTGTGCAAAACTGGTCACTCTATTCGATTGGTCAGATTATAAATATAATTTAACAAATAAAATCCGTTTCTGATTTACATCGGGACCGAAAAAAATGGGCAACTTTAGGCAAGTGGTCAAGATAGGAAGGTGGTCACTTCTTCAGGTTCTACTGTATTTAAAAGTAGGTAGGTACATACATATGTACCAGGGACGTCATTTGTGGGGGGGCAGGGGGGCATTTGCCTCCCCCCCTGAATTATGTTTTTTTATAGATTATATATAACATATGTATATTTATATATGAAAATATATATGAACATAACATCTTGCCCCCCCTAGAAAAAGCTGAAATGACGTCCCTGATATGTACATTTATACCTTATCGATTCTCTTTCATTCAAGCAACATTATGCAAGCATATATAATTCAGCACGACGTTTGTTCGGTTTTAAATCTACTTGGCAGAATTGAAATGGGCTCACAGAAAATTGGGCTCCCCGTGACGTTAGGACCTCCATCGGGGTCTCTCAGCATTGCGGGGATTGCAGGTTAAGTTTTACATATGAGGCTTTTCTCTTTGCTGTCTTTTCTTAGTATTATATACCAACTCCAACGTTTTACGATAAATAATAATAAATCTACGAACAGTGAGGGTTAATGCGAAGTGCGACAGAAGTGCTGACGCTACTGACACTCCTACAACGTAAATTACGATTATGTCTCATAGTCCGGGACGCTTTCAAAGTCGAATTACAGCACTCATCAGTGGCTTAGGGAAATTAAATCCGTAAAACGTGTAGAACAATCTTATTCATAAATTCGAGTTTTAGGCAATTATACGAGTATAACAAGCGCGTGGAAGTGAAAGCCAGTTCGATATCTCATCAGACTTAAAACTTATGGTGGAATTCGTAAAAACGTTTACAAACCCTTTACATCTTCAAAGGGTTTGAATATTAAAAAATTCTGAATTCGATTTTTGCTGACTACGGAAGTAAAAATCAATTCAATATATCGTTACACCTACGAAATATATATATCAGAATTCCTGAAATGCATGCAACCCCGTTACACGATACACTCTTTAGGGGTTGAATATCAAAAAGTCCTGAAGACTCTTTCTTTGCTTTATTTGACTGGCCCGTGGAAGTAAGATTAACTCGATATCTCAAAAGACCTAACAGATATAACGAAATTCATGAAAATACATACCTTTTTTCACCGACCATTTTTTTGTTCCATCACAATCTGAATTTTTCGCTTAAACTACTTATCCTGCACTCAAAAAAAAACTGCGTAATATGTACGAAATCGTTCGTACATTCTACGAATAATTTCGTTGTTTTCAGTCCACGAATGATTTCGTACATATACACATTGCCTTTCGTACATTATACGAAAAAATCAATGTTGTATTCAACGAACTACATTCGTACAATGTACGAATGATTCGTATTAAAAACATTTTTCGTAACCGAAGAAAAAAATTCGTGCTTTGTACGAAAATAATTTCGTAGTTTCTAGAAATATTATTCGTACATTCCACGAAAGGAATGGTTCGATTACAAATGTTTGTCGTGTCGGCGACGCTAAACGGCAGAGATGGAAACGCACCTTTATACGATATTATTTCACATCACTCTGAATAACCTAAAAATACAAAACCTTATAAATATAATAAAAGGTGAAGATGAATCGTTTCCTGCAATGAAAATAAGAAACTCTTTCCTGAAAAAAGATTGAAACAATGTTGTTTTTTGAAAAATTCCTTATACTAATATCAGTATCAAATTTTGATATAACCCTATCAAGAACTGAAACGAATGAAACTAAAACTTCAGAATATTTTTAATTTTAATTAATATTTTTTTATTATATTATATATTTTATATTCCATATATTATATTATATTTTTTATAAATCGAAATCTGAAAATAAAATAAAAATATATATATAAATAAGTACGATTAAGAAAGTAATAAAATATTGCTCCTTACATACTGTTAACTTCGACAACTACTAAATGGGAGCCTTCTCTGCATCCTCCACCAAAGTTTCTTGTGCATCTGAAAAGCATTACGTCATATACATTTTTTATAAATATGTTTTCGTCGAGAACGCAATTATTTCAACATAATTTCTATCTCGACTCAATGTTTATTATTCGGGTGAAAAGGGAAATACAATAATTACCTGTAATGGCTTTTATATGCATCTGTATATTCGGGCTACAAATGCTACAAATAAAACAATCCATACCGAGATATTGTACTTTACAGGGAAAAATTAGCTTTTTTTCAATAATATTACACTAATACAGAAGAGACAGGGAGCTGTAACATGGTTGAAATAAAGCCAAATTCGATCAAATCAGTTTTTTAGTTTCTTAAAAATAAAAATAAGATAATAAAAATCACTTACCAAGTAAATTGAGGCTCAAAAAACACCAAATAACTAATCACAATTACCTACTCCGAAAATTTAAATAATCACGAAATGAATGCTGAACTGTATTGGACAAAACACTGATCGAAAATGCGGAACATGAAACCAAATCAATGCGATCGTTTTGTTTTTTGCTTCATATTTACGAAATATTTCGTGATATTTACGAATCTTTCGTAGTTTTACGAAATCTTTCGCACATTGTACTCATGCATCTGGTGATTCGTATACATATGTACGAATATGTTTCGTAATATGTACGAATCCTTTCGTTCATTGTACAAAATATTTGCCCAAATCGGAAGACCAAATCAATACGATCGTCTTGTGTTTTGCTTCATATTTACGAAATAATTCGTAATATTTACGAAACTTTCGTAATTTTATCATCAAATTTCATATTTTCTTAAAACTACGAAATATTTCGTACATTCTACTCATGCATTTCGTAATTCGTATATGTACGAATATGTTTCGTAATATGTACGAATAGCTTTCGTTCATTGTACAAAATATCCGCAGGAACCGCCAATTTTAGGGTGTTACTATTTTTACGAATCAGTGATCGTAAAATGTACGAATCATTCGTAAAAAACCTAATTTAGTGAAAATAAAAATTACGAATGTTGAGTACTATCTACGAAATATTCGTAAATACTACGAAAATCAGCCTTTCGTAAAGTTACGAATATGTTTTTCGTAAAATGTCGCAGATTTTTCTCCCAGTGTGTAACTCTACATACTCATACTGAGTTTAAACATCCCACCCCGCACTCACGTACTGTGCTACCCCAATCAAAAACTATTTTTGGGACGTATCGCTTCTACATACATATCAAACTTTATCAAACTGTTTGATAAAGGACTCAGTCGAGTCCGAAACGTCACGCAAAAATAAACAATAACAGTATTGAACACGGAAAACTTGTATTTTCAATTCAACATGAACTGTGAAAACATTCACAAAAAAATTAATTTAATTGCTCCAACATTTTTTGTAAGGACAACTGAAGGAAAACAATCACGAAAAAATTGATTTCATACTGCAAGAAACACTTGACAAAGTTATGGAAAAAGCTAATTAAATGATATTATTTTTCATGCATAATGTAAAAAAATAGCATAGGTTTAGGTTTATTATTACAGTTATTCTATAAGATATTTACAGTTTATAAAATTTTTGTAGAGATCAGACGGGGAAAAAATTATTGTCTTTACAACTATAGTGTATTATTTCTATTTCTTGACAAATTATGTTATTAATTAAAGTGATACTTCATTTAGGAAAATTCTTTTTAAAACTTATTAATAAGAACTTAAAACTAGCAGAAAATTAATTTTCTTTTACGATTTAAATTTTTGGTTTTTTTCATTCATTTTAAAAAAACAAATCACATACAGTTACATACAGTTTTCACATACAGTTAGTTCTGCTGCACCCTGTACCCTTAAGGGGGTATTTACATTAAACTCAACCCAAAAATGGAAAAAATTTTTTTTCTTATTTCGGTAGATAAACATGTGTAAAATATGGTACTCAAACGTTTTTTTCGAAATCAACTTTATACGTGAGCTGTCGTATCCTTTAGGCACCTACTTTATGGCTTTCTAATCGCAAAAAGTACTAAAGAAAAACTTTAAACGTGTTTTTCTCGAAACTACGTTTTTCGAATTTGCGTAAGTTCTAGAGCTTGAACCCAATATGCTATCGCCTTATTTTTTTTTTTAGTTTAAAGTGAATTAAATTCATTGGAGCTTATACCAACAAAATAGGGAAAAAAATTATTTTTTATATTTTTTTTAACACTTTCAAGGTAAAAAAATCTTGAAAAATCGAGACAAAAAATTTGTATGCCCGCCATTTTTTTTTTCGAGGTTATATTAAGCTCCAACTACAGAAATATATTGAAGAAAATTTTTTTGATTTTTGATTTCGGATAAAATTTACGACTTGTACAGGTTATGCAAAGTCGACCTCTTTTTTAAAAATGATGACGGCGGTAACCATATAACTGGCCAGCAAATAACAACATGAATAACAAATTTTTTTTGTACTTAATACTTAATAAATACGTTGCAAAAAATCCCCAGCATTTTATTTGTATCCTCTTTGGAAAAAAATTCTGCAAATTGTCTTATTTTTTTGTTAGCTAGATGTAAATACCCCCTTAAAGTTTGTTCTTTTTAATTTTTAATTGCAACAATTGTTGTAAGTGAAAGTTTCAAGTTAAATGTGTCTTAATAATCGCTGTTTGGAGGATGAAAGATTTTATCATTTCTGTGGACTGCATGCAGCTAATGAATATTTGAAGTATCTATTTGCTTCGGTGCAATTCAAGGAAACGCAATATTGGTAATACACTACTTGGGCACTCGTAGTGCAATACATGGGTAAATATGACATGGTGAAGTTGCTTTACTATCGCGAATAATGGGTACTATCCGCTGTAGTCGATTTGAAAAGGGTCCTAAATAAAATTTTCAATTATTAGTGAGCGAAAGCTTATAAATAAATATAGAAAAATTTCCATATTTTACATACAGTATTAGATTTAGGGGTCATTGCAACAAAAATCGAACAAAATTATTTTGTGAAACATTTACACCTAAATGTAGGATAATTTAATCCAGTATGTGTGTGACCTCCCCCTTCTATCTGCCAATGCCTTCAACGGTCCATTTTGGTTATCCTGCCAAATGACCTTTTGATGAGTTTCAAATGCGAGTTCCTTCACAATGACCATATATTATCATTTTGCAGATTACTCCACTTGCACTTACTCCATTTGCTCTGGAATAACCTGATCCTCGAATTCAATATATTCATACCTTTACTAAATATCACGAACAATATATTGACCGATTATTATTTCCGACAACCAGTGTGAATATCATCCCTAATAAAAATATTAGTTTTTCTCACAAGGTTCAAAGGGGAAGCTTGATCCCTCGAGCAATAGCAACATCAAAAAACTTATAAAAATACAAGGGAATAATTTGATTGTGGGTATTATGGTAAAATGCTTATTTACATTCTTTGTAACGAGATTTCACTTGAGTACGTCAAAGTTTCGATCAGAGGGTAGGTCATCATCGGTGGTGCCAAATTCTAAACAGATCACGATAAAAGGCATATGTTGTTCCCGTTATACTTTTTAACATAGGGTAGATGGGAAAGAAGGGAATGTTGTACCAAGACCAGAGGGAGAAAATTGAATGGGATTTAACGCCTGAAGCCACACCGCGCTAATAGTCTGTGATCAATGCGGAGTGTGCTTAGGCGCGTGTCTCAATTCCACTATAAGTTAAGGAAACTATTCACTCCTGCCATTGACGTGGCTAATTTCGCCGGTCTTTAAATATGAGGAAATAATTCAATTTAAAATTAACACCCTTTTTATTGTTGTTACATGAATGAGGTGAGCACCTTCGTGGAAAGAGTATATATAATTTTTTTTTCATAATTTAGTTTTTAAGAAAAGATTAATTTCCATACTACAAATTATTTTGGATACATAAATTTTATAAACCCCTTATAGGGTATATCGTACGTATTCGGGCAGAAGTGATCAACTACTTTTTTCTGTAAATAAATGGTTTAAATGTAAGTTAACAAAATGTTTTTAAAATAAGGCTCTTTTTAAATCGAA
This sequence comes from Beris morrisii, assembly GCA_951812415.1. Taxonomy (NCBI): domain Eukaryota; kingdom Metazoa; phylum Arthropoda; class Insecta; order Diptera; family Stratiomyidae; genus Beris; species Beris morrisii. Next base: position 104,224,791 of record OX638312.1, on the reverse strand, counting down.
TAGATGAGCATTTTCAGTAAAATTCTACCACTTGAAATCAATAAAAATACTTTATTATTAAAAAAAATCCATTTCATGTCCTTCAACTTCTAGTTTTTATTACTTTATTATTTTCTTAATAATAAAGTATTGTGATCGACCTTAATATAAAAAAAAAATTGCTACCCTGAAATTTTGTATTTTCATGTATTAGGACTAATAAACCCCAAAAAAGAAAAATAGAAATGTTCGTCTCTCCTCCGTAGATGCCGTAGTGTTGCGCTAATTGAGATAATGAGTTGAAATTTTAATGGTAAGTAAGTAGATTGGGTAAACCGTACGAGTTGTATCTTGGGGGTAAGGGTTGCGTTTTAGACGAAAAATTTTAGGTTTCTAAATCTCAGGAACCGTTTATGCTAGAAGGCTGAAACTTGGAACTTATGTACGAGTAAAACTATGATAGTAGACCCATTTAAAAAAAATGGATTACAACCAAACCGAACCAATTGTACTAGGAAGATAGAATTTGTTTTTTGCATATAGAATTACAAGTGGAGTCCATTGAATATAAAACTTTTGAGCTGGAGTACGAAAGTCTGGGGGAGGGTAGCCATTTCCAAAGAAATTAATATTTATATCTCAAGAACCGTACCAGATATGATCTTAGAAATTTTACAGGAGTTAAGCCCAGTTTACTTTTAGCAAGGAAAAAAATGTTCGCTCCTGTGAGCTTACGGGGCAAAATTGCTCTAAACGCAAAACACGCAAAAAACCACGCCTAATAAGGTATTGCGACCACCTGAAATTTCAAAAATTTGCTACTCTGAAATTTCAAATTTTGTTACTTTGAAATTTTGTATTTTCACGTTTTGGGACTAGTTAACTCCAAAAAAGCAAAAAAAAATTACGCTTGTACTCCGTAGACGCCGTACGCAAAAGCGTTTGAAGGCTCGCAGCTTACAAACCAATGTTATTGATGGGTAGATTGGACGAACCCCTATAAGTAATGACTTTTGGATGATGGGGTGTGAGGTGTTGGGGGTGTGAGGTGTCTTGAACCGTTTTAGGCGAAACCTTTTTGTCTAGATCTAAAAAATTTTGGATTTCTATTGAACCAATTATAGCAGAAAAACAATATTTGGTTTGTGTACGAGTATATAGGCTTACAAGTGGAATCTATCACATGTAAAATTTTTGAGGGAGGAGGTGCAGCCAAAAATTGGTTGGATACAAATTTAAAAAAAAAAAGAAATAAGGACCATTTTAGATATGGTCTTTACATTAGAGCCCTGATATAGAAAAATATGTTGGAGGTGGAGGTGTAGGGGGTGAGGGTGGGAGAGGGTGGAAAGAAAAAAATTCTGATTTTTATTTCTTGAGAACCGCTTAGAATAAAATGCTAACAGTTGATTGCTATGTAGAGCTCTACGTGGACAAACTGCATAACTTCTGATAGGGGAAGCAAGATACGAGGCTGAGAAATGTTTTTTTGTATCTCAGAAACGGCTTTTGTTACAAAAACAGAACTTGGTACGTATATGCGCTAAATGTGTGGAACGCATGTGGCAAACACTTTACACATTGTAAGTCCAAAGTGGTTTGTTTGGTTCATAAATGAAATCAAGCAACCGAACGCTCAAAAAAGAGAATGATGGAGTAACGGGAGCAACGGAGCAACGGAAGTAACGGGAGAAATCGAAGCAACGGGAGAAATGGAAGCAACGGGCGCAACGGGAGTAATGGGAGCAACGGAAGTAACAGGAGAAATGGAAGTAACGGGAGCAACGGAAGAAATGGGATCGACGGGAGAAATGGAAGCAACGGGATCAACGGGAGAAATGGGATCAACGGGAGAAACGGGCGCAATGGGAGCGACGGAGCAACGGGAAGCAAGATAGTATAGCACAATACAAACGTGAGCGTAGCCGTGGTACTCGGCTAGTTAAATATAAATATTTATATTTTTGATATAATATTCTGTAATCACGTTATTAAAAGTTATTGGCGATTTACCGAATAAAACAAATCAAATTGTTCATTGTTCTCATTACCGTTACAATTTTAATATGTCGAATAAATGGATTGCATCTATGTACCAAGTGATAAATCAGCATTTGTGTATGCAGATGTACTACAGAAGTAATTTTACAAAAAAAAAAAAGATTTTATTTGAGGTGGCGCGAAAAAATTATTTCTGAAAATGTTTTTTTTATCATTGGTATTCTAGGACTGTCATGTTATCGAGTTAATCTTACTTCTATAGGCTTTTCATATACTTAGTCGCCAAGAAACAGTTCTCCCAATTTTTAGATATTCAACCCCTAAAGAGGCGTAAAGTATCGAATTCCGACATATTTCTTAGATCTAATGAGATATCGATTTGGCTTTTACTTATAAGGGCTCCAAATAAATTCGCCTAAAAATCCAATTTAAGAATTTTCCATATTTAACCCAAAAGGGGCGTAAGGTAGTTGCACAAGTTTTCACGAATTCCGATAAATATTTTAGGTCTTTACTTCTATATACATATGTATATAGTCTAAAAATTTATATCGGAATTTATCGATATTATACCTCTAGGGCCAGTAAAATTGTTGCATACGCTGTTATCTCGCACTACGACTAAAGTCGCTTTCCTGACTTGTGCTGTTTTGCTTTATATTTGAATGTGTAACTTGGATGGTACGAAATGTTTTGTGCACTGAGTGTCTTAAGCGTTCACTTTTAATTTTTCATTATTTTAATGAAAATATATATATATATATATATAATTACACGCATGTGTTTTCATTTCTTATATTAAATTCCTAAGAATCTCATTACAGATTAATAAAATGTTTTTCTGATTTATTAATTATTACATTACCACAAAAAAATGGTTCACAGGATTTATAATTACACGGACTTCCTACTTCACCAATTCCAGATTCCCATGTTTCCAATGCCGGTAGATCTTTTTTAAAAACACAAACAAGCGTGAACTGCAATAAAGAAAAACAAACATACCAAGTGGCAAAAAACGTTAACAAACGTATCAAACGCAAACGCGAATATCTCGATTTGCTTTTGTGACCTACCGGGAATACCGGAAGTAATAATAAGTCGTAAGTAATTTTGCTGTTTTTTGGACTTGGACGGCATGCGGCAGTTCATATTGCTTGATTGAGGTTGGAACTGGAACACGACGAATCTTGTGTCAGCTGACACCTTTTCACACTCTAGATGAAATCATAGATCTGTTTACGTGGTAAACAAACTATAGTAGTACATTGCACTTAAAGTTTTAATTCCTAGATTTGCGGGTTCATTGGTATACATGTAATGAATTAACCATATATTTTAAAGAGCACTTACATGATTTAACTTATTAACATAGCAAAAATTTGTTATTTAAACTTTTGGAAAGATTTCATTGGTAAAATAAATAAAACGACGTGTTATTCTTTAAAATAAAATATAATTAATTGTATAATTAAACATAAGTATGCTACAGATAATATTACTTAACAGTAGAATATGTAAGTTTTGAATAAGTGAGTTCCACTTACACAAAAAAATAATAACACTAAAATTATAAACCGATAATCTCCTTTATATATTTGTTAGTTATATTGTTTTAAAACTGTCGATGCATTCCTGGCATGGGCATTTGCATAGGACCTAGCGGATATGGTACACTGCCTCCTCCCGCGCTCGGATACGGCAGTCCAACGGAATTCGCATAGAACCCGCTCGATGGTATACCATACGAATTTCGCTTCGGATTCCTTATAATTTCGGTCATTTTTTCTACTTTCAACTTTCGTAAGTGCATCGTTTTTCGCGATGTCATAAATTGCTCTAGAAATGATTCTAATGGCAGCTCACTATCTAGGAAAGTTTTTACTAATTTCTCGGATTCCTCTTCGCTTTCCAATGCGGCAACTTCAAGTTTGGCAAGGGCAGTATCTTGGTTCATATTTCCCGATTTTGATTCTGAAAGGAAAAATTTGTTAAGTGATTAAATACACAGTAAATGTTAATTATAATCTTACATTACATGACAAATATATCTAGTCTTAGGGCCTGATCGATAAAGAGTATATTAGCTTTGAGAATTTTTATTTTCTTGTTTTCCATCTGTAAAGACGAACGAACAAGTTCTAAGACTATCATACCGAAACTAAGCCATTGATTGTACTTTTTTTGCGTTGCCCTGCGCAGCTACTTGCACGTAGGAGTTCTTGGCATTTGCTATAAAAAGGGCACAAAAAAGGGATAGTTTTAATCCATATAGCTTCGCAGAAAGTAGTTTTATGCGTTTTTGGATGTAATAATTTTAATATGGATATTCAGAGGTTATAACTAATGAAAATTTGAACTAATTTCTTGGTGGTATGCCTCTCATATAAAATATCTCTTTAGGAGAGGGATGGTTAGCAAAATCAAAACAAACAAAAATTAAATTCTACAGATTTTAATCGACAAATGCTTTTCCAACCAATTTCCAGGTGAATCCGCGAAAATAAATATTTACCATGGTTACCATCTAAGCCAATTTCTTTCATATACTTAGCGATCCTTTTTTCTGTTTTTGTAGAGCACATGCTTTGGATGCCAAAATTCTTCGCAACAATTGCGAACAGTTTTACATATTTACAAATAGTCATAAAATCGTTCTGATTGATTTGCAGTTGTTATGCACAGGATTTGATCAAGTTCGAAGGACCTCGATTATTGAGCTTTAAATTATAGTTCTCGAGGTGCTAGGAATTTTGACGAATGAATGAAAACACCTATCTTTAAGGTATGTAAACTTTCAAACTTCCGTACTGTGATCACACGAAGAACTCGCTCGATTTTCTTCCTATTCGGTGTTTTAGCCGAACCAATTGATAAATTAACGTATAACGTATAAAAACGTTTCGAGCTTGAAGTATTTAAAAGACTTCAGTCATCATTCGTGAACACGTGTTTTAAAGACTTTTAAATGGAAGCTTACCGAATAGTTGACGGATGTCACTAATTAATGAATCAACCTTGCCTTTCATTTAAAACTAATTCCTGGAAAACTTTTGTTTCCTGTCTTAACGCGTTTTAGAGTTATAGTTGGTTTCGGGAAATAAATACAGGAGTGTTGTGCCTAGCACTGTAGCAGCATCCCTATTCCCTTATCTAATCCAGATGGTTGGATTTCCCCTCATATCTCCATTGCTAGTTTGACAGTTTTCTAATATAAACAAACTCGAGCTGCATTAAATGCATTAATATCCAAATGTAAATACATAGCTCGGTTTGTTTACTGACCTACTGGGAATGCCGGTAATATTAAGTACGTATTCATAAGCAATATTGCTGACTTGCGGATTTGGACTTGAGCGCCGGTTCATATTGCCTGATAGAGGTCGAAGTTAAAAACAAAATACGATTGTTTGGAACTTCATGCCTCGTTATGCAATGTGTGATCGAGGCTAAGACCTAGATCCGGATCTCGACAATATTGGCCGAGTGACATAGAATTCAGTATTTTCCCAAAGTGGAGCACAATACTCAATTCCGTGTCAGTCGGCACTTTTTTAATATATAAGTTTAGTTGTTACTAGCAATAAGCTCTTAGTATCTTAGTATTTTTCAACCACTAAACAACGGATTAAATTGACGTATTAAATAAGTTCTTTTCTGTTTTTATAGGTAACTAAAACCTTCTTTTTATTTCAGCAACTAATTCAAAGTGATCCCAAATGGTCTCTGAGACGGGCTTAATTGCATCCTCGAGCTATTTGGTCACTTAGAAAATTTCTCTGCGCCTGGATCTACTTCAGGAAGTCTACGAAGAACGAGTTGATCCACCACTTAGGAAACAGATGCTGCTCGCTGGACAGAGACACAGACGAGCAAGCAACAGTACTCCTCTCTTTTAGGTCCCACCTATTCTCGGGACTAACCGCGTGTTCTGGTCGGGTACCCCTCATACCCACCAATAAATACAACAGGAGCTTTGAAGGACGTTTATATGGCGGCCACATCAAGGAATCTCTCGAGTTTTAGCTGTAACTATTGCATTATTAATGTATAGTTTCAACTTATTTGCTTGAAGGGTTCAAAAGTTATAAACATTATTCCTATAAGGACTTTGTATGAGAGTTTCCCGAATTGACGGATGTTTCTAACTAATGAACTTAGTCTTGCTTTTAACTTAAAACTAATTCCGAACAATTTTGGATTCTTTTTTTAATGTATTCTTCATTTATTTGTTAATTCACGGATAAATCCTTTTAAAATACAAACAGGAAAATAAAATTTATTTCACATTAAAATTCAAAACTTAAATAATGCTTTAATGGAGTAAATTTTGGTATTAAAGTAATCAATGGAGTTATCAAGTTTGTTATCAATTAATTGTTCTGAAAGTCCATACAGACTATATCGTCGGTTTACAAGGAAAAGGTAGTAATTAAATTTTTAGTAAACAGAATCTTTAGTTTTTGTAGGAAATCTTGAAATCTCTACATAATGCTGTAAGTATTTAGTGAAAAACATGGTCTCGAGTGATAAATGCTGACAGTGTGAATTTTCTCTGATGAAAAATGTGAGTAATATTTTTAATGTGGTATTAACTCAAATTCGAGAAAAACCGACTTAGTGCCTTTCCCCTGTAAGCCGACGATATGTGGTACGGAGGGCATCAATAATAAAAATGCCCGGAAAACATGTTCTAAAGCTAGGTATACGAAAATTCAATAGGTTTAAAATTTGAGGACAGTCAATGTTGTTAGTATTGTTATGCCTAGCACTGCATCAGAGACGCGTTCGGAATAACACTAGTGAGAGGTCACTAGGGAATGACAAACTGGTCAGGTTCTACAGGGATATAGAGCGTTTTTGAGGGGGATTAGAAACACACGAGGTTTTTAATGGATCGCTATGGACCCTAGTGGGCTATGGTGCCTAGTGGGCGTACCTTCCTGAACTGATAGTAGAGTAAAAAAAATCGTTCGAAAATGTAGAGTAGAGTTAATTTAACTCTAATGATGTAATAGAGTTCCGGTCGAAAATAACAAGAGTATTGTAAAAAGGGGTAACTCTATTAACTCTAGTCATGAGCAGGGTTACAAGGAGTTAGAAACGTCATGTCACCTGAAGCATCAAGTGGTCAATATTTGTGAATAGCTTAATTGTCAGGGTAAAGTTTTGTCGAAAATTTTTACAGTTGCCCAACTGTTTAGTCTCAAGTATGCGCTAGGCCTTACTTTTATTGGAATGTGTTAGTTCACTCTAAGGGCTATCACATACTGAATACTAAACAGTTGGACAACTGTTTAATCACATCGTGCCATAGATATCCATAGGACACGGCTCCATTCTTAGGGAATTTCTTGAGGGTCCGGTCAACTTTTGCACGGATTATATGATCCCGGTGAATGATTTTAAATTATCGTTCAGGGTTGTATACCCCAGCAGAGCGGACTGGGAAAGCAACAGGGTAGTAAATGAGGGAGAACGCTCCTTGTATACGGACGGTTCCAAATGCGGCACTGGCTCGTCTCAGTTTGAGCCATTTTTATTGCAGGTTTAGCTGTATAAATCAACTGATTATTTGGTTAAGCTTTTCTATTAGATCTGTAGATTTTATATTTTTTATTAAGTTAAAATAATTTAAAACGATTTCAATAATACTTTAAATTCTTTATATGTGACTGCACGGGAAGATAAATATATACTAAACAAAATTAAAAATGCTTTCCGAAAACCGAAATATGTGTCGGCTTCGATTGATTCAATTAATGATAAAAGTCAACCAAAACTTTGGTTGAATCGACAGTGGTGGAAAACTTAGTCAGTTAGCGTGAAAAACTAGAATTCGTTGCACGCCACCACACTACCACTACCACCACCGGTGGCAGAGTATTAACGTTGTAATCTGCATCACACCAGACAGATCTATTTACATATTACACACAAGACACGGCCAAATGCAGAGAGGTTTGCGGTTTGTGAGATTTTTCATTCGGTCCGGGCGCGTATAGAGACCAATGCGATTGCTTAGTCGCGCATCGATCGAAAGAAATTTGTCTTGCATTCGTTTGAACGAAATTAAACGATCAGTGCGCGCCCTTTCATATAGCATAGTCATTAACCATTCAAATAAACTATCGCGCGATTAAAAACCTCTAGTTTGCGGATACTCTAACTCTACGCGAGTTAATTTCCCAGCGCATCCCAGCATGACATATTCCAGATGTTTGAATTTCCATTCATGTTCCCATTATCGGTAGGTCCGTTTTGAAAACATAAACAAGCTCGAGCTGCAATAAAGGTAAAGAAAAGTACCAAGCGCAAAAACGTAAACAAATGCGAATAGCTCGATTTGTTTTTGTGACCTACCGGGAATGCCGTAAGTAGGTTGGTTCATTCATTCCCTCAATTCTGAATTAGCCAGCAATTTTTTTGTATGAAGTTTTGTATCAATTAGTGACTAAGGTCAGTATTCTTAATAATAAATAAAGTATATTTTTTAAAATTAAACAATTTTTCTTAATAGGAATATAATAAATCTATCTCCTTTTTATTTCCAGGTGGACTAATCGGCGTATCATTATTGAGATGCTAAGTCCCACTAAACTCAACTGCTGACACTCATTATTGAGGTGCAGGAGATCTTTCCTCCTTTCAAGATATCATCCACTTTGGGAATGATCACGTGTTTGGGTACATCCCGTATCCAACAAACACACAGGAGGTACCCAAACGAATGAAAGGATATCGCACATTAAAGCATTTCGCCTTAGAAATAATATTTCACTGGCTGTAACAAAATTTCAGCTTTCTAGGTATTGCGTTCTTGAGTTATTGTGCGAACGGATGGACAGCATGCGGATTTGAGTTTTTTTTAGCTACAATTGAACAGAAAATAATACCCATACATTTTTTTCGTTCCAGTCTGTGTGTTAGAAACATTTTCGGGCAGGATTAAAGTTACAATTCTTTATGATTTCATCTATAGTAATCTTTAACTGCACGGTAACCACAAACCCCTGTCTAGCCAGATTCATGAACACTGAAGAGCAGTGCAATGTAGAATCCTTTCTCGGTACATGAAAAACGTGGATTATCTTCTCCTTGTGAAGTACGACTTCTAGGAGTACAAGAAATACGTCAGCAGGTACTGCAAACATTTCTCTCCTCGCAAATCTTTACCGCACTTGATATCGCCCAACCTATGCCTGTATATCAACTGCGCACTGCATTAGAGACCGACTCCCAATTCCCTTCCACATTATATCAAAGGTCGTTTAAAAACTATTCCGTCATAAGATCCAATCCGGAAAAAAGTTAATTCAAAAACATTGCAATGCTGATAACGAGAGTTTTTGACGTGTTTTCTCGCACCTTCAACAGAAAGTTGCGAAATGCGTAAAAAAACAACTGGGACGTAAGGTAGTACACAACGTGGAATTTAACGATTATAAATCACAGTTGGACGATAATCACGACCCAAGGGCGATACGAAAACAATGTACTTACTGATATCTGTTAGTTTTTCTTGTACCGACGAGCAAAGCGTTTTTCCTCCGTCGGATAGTTCGACGATTTTTCCTTTCAGCTCGATTATTTGTGGCTCCTTGGCCAAGTTGCCTTCGGCCAGACTTCGATTCTCGCATAGCATAGTGTCCTTTTCGGTTTCTAGCTGGGCTACCTACGGATTGTCACAAAGGATTTGTTAAAATATGAAAATATACGAGAAGAAAACAAAATAGTGATTCATCTCGCCGATTACTTACGGCATCGTTAACTCGGTTGTCCAGCTTGTCGTCGTCATTTAGGAGCTCCTTTAGCTCGTCCGACGTGAGATTTGCTAGGGACGCTTGTGCTAGGTTTATGAATTGTTGGTACATTCTGGTATTTGCGGTAACCTTCGATTATGGCGCTACGACGAACGAAGCTGACAAACGAAATGACAAACTCCGTTAGGCGAGAGGCGAGCAGAACAGAAAAGACAGAAAAGATGATTTTCGAATGACGTTTCTTTCTTTTCTTTGGAGTGGAGGAGAGTTCAGTGGATCTATGTCGATGCGGCAGTTTCTTCGGTGTCTGTGCTGGGCTCAGTTGAATAATGTTAAGTTCACACTACAGATGGCGCGGATAACACAAGGAGAAATTTTAACTGGTTCTTTTTAAAAGCGGGTGAAATTTAATTTTTTTCAGGGTTCATGGCTGGCTTTCTCGACGGGAAACCGTCGGAGTCGGAGGCTCTGAACTTTCGCTGAACACCTAAACCAAAACGGCAATTATAATTATTGCGGTGCTAGCGGAATGTGTTTAGCGCCGGCTGGAGACTTTTTATGTTTGAAATGACAAGCCAAATGAAAGTTAAAAATGAGTTGAAAATGGCTGTGTTTTGGGTTTGCCCGTTTTATTTTGCGGTTAAAATTTTGTTGTTGTCTTTGATATTGAAGCTGTTGAGATGTTGTGATTATATTATTCGAGCATCGGTGGTTCAGTGGTAGAATGCTCGCCTGCCACGCGGGCGGCCCGGGTTCGATTCCCGGCCGATGCAAATTTTTTTCTATCTCTGGTTTGAAAAATCGAATAAAAATTCTGGCTGGTAATAATTTTTCTTTCTTTATTATTATTATTTTTTGATTAACAGAGGAATCCCATAAGTCGATGGTTTGAACTATCGATACTATTTATCGATTGTTTGCTGGGTACGAATGTCGATAGTCCGATAGGATGGGTGATTTCGTCGGTTTCGAATGCTCGATGGCGTCGATGGGCCAATTATAATAATAATATCAAAAGGAAGCACAAGATTTCAGAGTTCAGGCTACCAAGGCTTGAAGGGGTCGAGTTGCACCTATCGGAGAAGGCGAAATATCTAGGCCTGATCTTGGAGAGCGTATTAAAAAGGTTGACAACGCGCTCTTTACGTGTAGACAGGCCGTTGGAAAGAGCTGCGGTCTGAAACCAAATATAGTATATTGGCTGTACACCTACACGGCGGTTGCGAGACCCATTCTGACGTACGGGGCACGTCATCATCATCAATGGCGCGACAGCCCAAATCGGGCCCTGGCCTCCTGAAGTCGTCGCCACCAATCGACTCGATCCAAAGACCGTGTCCTCCAGCTGCTAATTTTTAAGATGGCTTTGCTATCTTCATCAACCGAGTCTTCCCATCGCTTTGCCTTTAAGAGCACGTTTGGGGATTCTTCTGTCTTCCATTCGCTCTACATGGCCAGCCCACTGAAGTTTACGTAGCTTGATGAACGTTGAAGCTTCTGGCTCCTTGAAGAGTTGATACAACTCATAGTTGTATCTTATTCGATAGTCCGTTCCTTCCATTACAGGTCTTAATATTCTCCGGAGGATCTTTCTTTCGAATGCGTTAACTGCTTTCTCGGAAGCTCGCGTTAATGCCCATGTCTGGCTGCCATAACAGAGCACCGGGTCGTATATTAGTTTTATATATTCGCAGCTTATTGTTCCTGTGCATTTTCTTGAATTTCATTATTGGAAGTACCGAATTTGCTAACATGATCCGTCGTTTGATTTCGTCCGTTTCGTTGCCGTCTTTGGCTAGATTAGCCCCAAGTTCTATGAAGTTGTCCACAGTGGCGGTCATATTGCTTTTCCAAGGGGGAGGTTTCATTGAAGTTCAGTAGCTACTGTAAAGAAAATAGGTGCGGTAGCTATCCGTTAATTCAGCGTGGATGGAAATTATGCAAATGCTATGGTCTACTTCTACTTCTTGAAAATATCAACTTTTCATTTCCGCATCTAAATCGCCAGATTTTGGCAACCGAATTTTAGAATATTAAAAAGCATTAACATCGCTCTGAAGGGATTTCTTTAACATCATTCAATTTATCAGCTGATTGTATGATATCAAAAATTTGAACCTGTATTGTATGATTGTAAGTCTTTAAGCAATGGTAAATTGAATAGCATCGGTAGGAACTAGAAAATAAATAAATAAATAATAAATAAATAAATTAATTGATTCCAAAGCTTGGTGAACATAATTTTTGATTTCAGTGGAAGTCGATGTCGATCTCGATTTCGACAAAATTTAAAACAGACTTCAAGATCTCTTACATGTATGAAATACGAGTATCTAGTAGATTTTGAGAGTTTTGTTAAAATTTCGAGATTTCGCCAAATCCAGTTTGAAATCTTTGAATGTAAATTAGCTGTTTTTTGAGATCACTAGAAAAGTAGTGTATTTAATGTTTATTAATTCTACTATCATACATATTTGATGAAACTCAATATTAGGCATTCAAATTCAAACCCTATATCTCATAATCTTAAGACTTCAGGCCCGACGAAGAAGTGATCACCCCAGCCAGTTATTAAGTTATCCTACAATACTTAAAATGTACGAAAGAATTATTTATGTTAACTTTTGGAAACGAGGAAATTTAAATTGAATGAACAAGAGTCGAAAGCTTGCATTATGATGCAATTTGAAATTTTGTAATATTTTATACAGGTAGTTGTGGCGACAGATAATTTCAGGACTATTCTGTGACTATTATTTGTATTGAGGATTTTTTTCGCGGTACCTCTTAGAATGGTTATAATTAGTGTAAAAAATATATGTTTTAAGTTTCACCCCGATTAGAAAAAATAAAAAAAATTTGAGATTCCGAAAAATGGGTCCCGATGTATTAACAAAATGGCCTAATAATATTATTCTGTACACCACTTATATATTTAGAGTTGCAATCACCCACAGAATGATACTAACATATATAGGCCCTATGTCGATATCTTGGGAGTTTTCGGAGTCTTATACAATTTTGGTTTTTTTAAGGTCCTTGAGACTAGGGAAGGATCTTGCGAGGATTGTTATATCGTCAGCGTATGCTACTAGTTGGGTGGACTTGAATAGTAGTGTCCCATTGGTGATTCTTACTTGGGATTCAGTGTTCGTTATTGTGAGTCTCATTAGTCGAACTAATTTTGGTGGAATCACAAAATCAAGCATGATTTGGTACAGTAACTTCCTGTCGATACTGTCACATTCTTGTTTAAAATCTACGAAGATCTGTGTTATAATGTTATATTCCCAGCATTTCTCAAGCACCTGATTCACCGAGAATATCTGGTCTGTTGTAGATCGTCCGGTTCTGAATCCACCTTGGTATTCGCCAATTGCTTCGTTAGTATAGGACTTAACACGACGTTTAATTATTTTTGTCAGTATTTTGTAGGACGTACACAACAATGATATTCCTCTGTAGTTCTCACAACAGAGTTTGTCTCCTTTCTTATAAATTGGACATATAATGCTTTTTCGCCAATCGTCGGGTATATTTTTCTCTGTCCAAATTTTGCATATCATTTTGTATAGTATTTCCGCGACACAGTTTCCACCGTTTTTCAGAAGTTCAACTCGTATTTCGTCAATTCCCGGCGCCTTGTTTAGTTTCTGGTCACATAGAGCTGCATTGATTTCGTCTAGTGTGGGTAGTGTCGATGATGGTTCTTCTTTGTCAGTTGAAACATCAATAGAGATGTTGTCGGTAAGTTCGGTGCTAATGGATTGAGAAGATATGTTCGAAGTGAAAGCCAATCTCCTTTTAATTACTTATGTGTCGCTGATGATGTTGCCCTCTGCGTCTTTTACTATTGCGTTCTTTCTTTGGTCGAATCAGTCATTATTTTTTCGCCGGGTTTGATATCCTAATATAGTATCCTATATTAGGATACTATCTTCTGCCGAGAATTTGATGCCATCTCGAATTTTCACCCACATATTCTCCACTGGCATACTCTGGACGCGTTCATATATTGGTGTCAAATGTTGATCCAGTGTTGACATGTATGCCTGTGCCACCGTTTCGTCTTTGAGCTAATCGATATCGAATTTGCGAGCTCTACTCGTTTTCGAATATTCACGACAAGCTATTCAGCGTACGGGGCACTTGTATGGTGGAAAGCCACAGATAAAAAGTGTCTCCAAAGAAAACTGAGTGGAGTGCAGCGGAGTGCTTGTGTAATGATCACAGGGACCCTGCGCACAACGCCAACAGCACCACTGGAAGTTTGCATGCACCTTTTACCACTTAATATTTTCATTAGGCAGGTTGTGTCAAACACAGCGGTAAAACTATTGACCTGTAGCCTCTTTAGGGAGAGATCCATAGGACACTACTCCAATCTTAGGAAATTTCTTGAGAGTCCGGTCGAGATTTGTACGAATTATTTGATCCCGGTGAATGATTTTAAATCATCCTTCAGGGTTATATACCCAAGCAGGGAAAACAGCAGGGTAGTGAACGACGGAGAACTACTCTCCGTGTATACGGACAGTTCCAAAATGATCTTCTCTGAGTAGTTGAGTGCAAGGGAGTTTTTTAAGCTGCCGGATGCCTGTAGTGTATTCCAAGCGGAGATTCTGGAGGTGCTCCAGGCATGTAGCATGTAGTGTCTTGTTGGAGGGGGGATATGCGGCCAGTATATCTCACTCTATATTGACAGCCAGACGCCTTTGAATGCATTGGAATTAATCCTAGCTAGAAAAGCGCTGTCGAGAAGTGCTTAAGATACTTTGTAATCAGAATAGAGTACGACTATGCTGGGTATCAGGGCATAGTGACATACCAGGAAACGAACTGGGCGATGAGCTGGCGGGACTAGGATCGATGCCAGTCGGAATGGAAGAGGAGGGAGTTAGCCCCGATTAAACGGCATCAAAACGCATATCAGGGATTGTGCCACGGACGCAGCGAACTCAAGGTGGGAGTGGCTGACGAGCTGTAGGCTTCTAGGGCATTCTGGCCAAGGTTGGACAGACGGAAGACTAGGGAGATATTGGCATGGAATAGGGGAAGTTTGCGGTTACTCGTCGGAATACTGATAGGGCACTCCTTGCGAAGCATGCTATGCATATGGGGATCGCTAACTCTGACGTGTGCAGGTACTGCCTCGACCTTTACTCACATTTTGTGTGGAAGTCAGGCGGTCACAAGGATGCTACTGAGGTGGCTGGGTAGTTTTTTCTTTGACAATTTGGAGGATCTGAGGTCGATAGGGCGTGACAAGCTGGTCAAGTTCTTCAGGGATCTTGGTTGTTTTGGGGATGATTAGTGACCTACGAGGCTCTGAAGGGATCACTTTGGGCCCTCTTTTGGTGCCTAGTGTTGCGCGGTGGCTCAGCGCTTCACCCCTTCTTAAAACTAAAACTAAAACTATAATAATAATAATTGATTTAATCCCTTCAATTGTGTTGGTAGTTCGATGTTCCGACTGTTTCGAGTTTGATGAATCAATCAACGTAGCAGCATCGACCCTTGGTAACACCCCATCGGAAAAGCGGCATTTGGTTACTTTGCGAAGTAGCTCTGTAATGCATTATAATTTTGTGAACGTCAACTACTTCCGTGGTAATAAGTTAGAAAAATGTTGCGAAATGAACATGTTTGTTTCCTCTTGTCGTCCGCCGTACGCAAAATCGTGTAAATGCTCGAAGCTCCCAAACTCTTTGAGATATTAAAACATTAAAATCGTATGTTTTATAAAACTTTTGTAATAGTTAGAACATATTTTTAGATGGGAAATACCTGACGGATGCTGATATCGTCAAATATTTATGTTGCCTTAATAATGCACTAATTGTTAGCTGGGATGGTTTTTCTTGAGCATTCTATCCATTTGAAGTTTCAATATTCTTACAGATTTAATCTAGATTCCAGAGTTTAAACAAATAAAACCCAATCGTAGTTTTTGTCTATTCAACATTTACAAATTGTATTACCCTTAATTTTGCGTATAAAAAACCTTATTATGTACAGAATATAAGAAATAAATAATAAATTTTAAAATACATTTAACATACAACCTATAGTAAAAACTAAACAATAAAATTTCGTTTAACAAAGCCCCGTTGTAAATAAATTGATGAACTGTGTACTTTATCAAATATTGCTTAAATTCGGCTACAATATTTTACGCATTTCGACGTTGTTTTTCCTCGGCCAAAAAATGATCTCTCATCGAAATAATTTCATCGTGAAAATTGTCATTAAGTTCTTCCATACTTTTTAGATCCCCACCATAGTCTGATGGTAAATGTGATTTTGGTATCCAGTCCCTATAGAAGTCTTCGTAGTTCATACTTGATGGATGCACGTGAATCTGTACCAATTAAAATATTTATAAAAAGAAAATCATTAAGAAAAGCTCATAATAGTGCTGTAACCAATGAAGTAATAATATGGATGAAATACTGAATTCCTTCCTCTCTCCACCAGAAGGCAAGTTCCTCGTGGTTTTATTTCTTTTGGCCTCACATTTTGATTTAAATCCTTATTATTTCCGAATTATTTTATTCGGGAATCAAATAAAAAAAAAATTAGATTCCAGGTGAAATATGAATGTAGTGAAACATTAATTTCAGGGCCAGACCGATTTTAGTAGATTTCGAGCTTGGATTTCCACAAAATCTAGTCATATGAAGAGATTTTAAAATCGCTCAAATGGACGGGATATCTAGTAGATTTCGATACAGATTTGTCGAAATCCCAAGATTTCATTAAATCTTTTCGAAATCTTGCGATGGAATTTAGCTACAAGACCGATAGAACGCACGATAACTCGAGAACACGATTATCTTCTGTACATAAGAGATTTATAAAAGTTCGTGTATCTTTTTATACTCTAGATGAAATCATATAGAGTATTATAAGTTTAATCCAGCCACAAAAGTTTGTAACGCATAGAACCGAGCCTCGGACGGTATATTATTATATATATTATATATATTATTTTGTGTTTATTTGTGGCCAAAAACCTCAAATCCGCTTGACGTCCGTCCGTCCGTCCGTCTGTCCGTGAACACGATAACTCAAGAGCGGCTTCAACTAGGATCTTGAAATTTTGAATCTGGATGTTTGGTTGAATTTGTAAGGCTAAGTTCGTTAACGGGCAAAATCGTCCTACTCCTTCGGGTAGCTGCCATACAAAATGTCCTTAAAACACATGTTCAAGAATATTGGTCGATAACTTCAGAAGGGTTTAAGCTACGTCTTTGAAATTTTGTATGTGTTATTTTTCCAATAGTTGGAGCTAAATATATGATTATGAAGAAATCCTGTTAGTCCTTCGTGTAGCTGCCATACAAATATCCTGTCAAAATGTATTCACTTAATTTACAAAACTCACTATAACTCAAGTAATCTTTTAGCTACGCACTCGGAATTTTGTACAAATTAGTTTTGAGTGAAAACGAAGTTCGAGTTTACTAGTCAGCGAAATCCTTTTACTCCTTCTGGTAGCTGCCATACAAAATGTCCTTAAAACACATGTTTAAGAATATTGGCCCATAACTTCAGAAGGGTTTAAGCTACGTCTTTGAAATTTTGTATGTATTATTTTTCTAATAATTGGAGCTAAATGTATGATTATGAAGAAAATCCTATTAGTCCTTCGTGTAGCTGCCATACAAATATCCTGTCAAAACGTCTTCACTTAATTTACGGAACTAACTATAACTCAAGTAATCTTTTAGCTATGAATTGGAAATTTTGTACAAATTAGTTTTGAGTAAAAATAAAGTTCGAGTTTTCTAATCAGCGAAATCCTTTTACTCCTTCTGGTAGCTGCCATACAAAATGTCCTTAACACACGTATTCAACAATATTTTTCGATAACTTTTGAACGCTTCAAGCTACGAATTTGAAATTTTGTACACGTTCATTTTTAAATGGTTCCAAGGAAAAGGATAAATATGTAAGAAATCGAGTGAGTCCTTCCTGCACCTCCCATGTGAAAGTCCTTCAAAAAGGAAATTTTTTTTCGATGACTTACCCAGTTCAAGATATGAAATTAAACACTGAATATTGTCTTTTAGTTTTGAGTAGCAATCTAATGGCAGTCCTTAATAAAGGACATACAACATGCACACACGTAATTCTACTTTATCCCCAACTACAATATAAATCGGAGTTCAGTATTCATCTAGAGTATTATACGATTGGTTTGCAGCCGATCGTGATTAATCATCGTATTATCATCAATTTGATTAATTTTTTATATGAAATTTCACTCACAATTTCCAGTAATTCCTTTTTCAAAAACGGCTTCAGAAGCGTTAAAATCTTATCGAACAGAGGAATGACATTGAGCACATGTACCCGACATAATTTAGCAGGAACTCCATATTGTAAGTAGTGTAGATATTTCCGAATACTGGAAATGCTAGCGCGTAATAAATGACCGAATCCAACCATTTCCATATCGTGGACGAATATAACACCAGGACGGGGTCCGTACTTATATAGAGCAGCATCTGTAAAATTAATAATTAGATTGCCAATTAAATTTATAGATAAGAGTAACTTCAAGTTTTACCCATAGTCATGCAGTAGGTTTTTATTGCGCTATCAAATATATAATTAGAAGATTTCGAATTAGAGATCTTGTGATAAACAATTGGGCAGTTTTCTTTTTCCGTTGGTGGTACAGTGAAATAAATTCTAGAATTTCATTCTGTTGTTAATGTTATTACTCTTTTAAGCAATGAAAGATACTCACTGATTTCCAAAGCATTGTTCAATTTTTGGATCATTTGGGTCACGCTCGTTAAAGTGTTCCGGTGCATTTCGTCTCGAGTCATAGTAGATTTTAATTACTTTAGCCGCAACTTCAATAGTTCCACAAGCGTTTAAAAATAGCAGTAACTGTAAAAATTTAATTAAACACAAATTACAAATTTTATTCTTAGCATTATTAACACGTTGAACGCCATGTCAACTACTTTAAATAAAATTGTCAAAGTTTTGGCAGAAAATCTTGGAAATTGTTAAGAATTAACAATATGCATGTAATGAAACATTCATAAAATAAGATTAAAAAACATATCATTTCATATTTTTATTGAAATTGAAAACATTAATAAATAAAAAATATACAAATAGTCTGGGCGCAACTTGATTATTTTTTGGAAAGATGTCCGAAACGAGTTAAATATGCAGAGATGCAGTATAATGCGACGAACAACCTAAAGAATAACCAGGAGGCTATTTGTAGTTTCTCTACTTAGTAGATTCTATGTTACACATAAGCCAGTACAAAGCTTTCTTAATCACCTTTGCAATAGTTTGGAAGAAAAAAAGGAGATGATATTATTTAGCGTACCAAAGAAAACTCCTCCAAAAACCCCGGTGTCCGATTTGAAATTGGTAGTGTAGAGGCGAATGTAATCTTCCCTCGTACCTTAAACATTTTCCATTCTAGACGGGTTGGGAAAGTTTTTAGTAAATTTACTAAATCCCAGAGTTCAAACTCCCTAAACTGGGAGGTCTCACCCTACAGCTTAGTGACAACAATAAATACTTGGGTATAATCCTGGATCGGAAACTAACCTGGAGTAAGAACATCGACGAGCGACAAAGGAAGGCTTAAGGGGCTCTCTACGCTTGAAAAAAGATGTTCGGGAAAAAGTGGGAGATTCTGCCAGGGATGGCTCACTGGATGTACACGGCCATAGTCAGGCCTATACTAACCTACGGAATTAAAGTGTGGTGGGTAGCGCTGGAGAAGTCCACCTACCTCAAAAAAACTCACCAAGGTTCCAAGTCTGACTTTCACAGGAGAAACGGGCGTACTTGGCACCACACCTACAGCGGCACTAGAGATGATTCTTCATATTTTACCGCTGGATATTTTTGGGAAGAGTGCAGCTGAAAAAAGTGCCGTGCGACTAAGAGAGTCAGGCAATTGGGTATCGAGACCTGGGGGCACAGCTGCATACTTGCGCTTCGCCATGAACTTGGGTAAATTCGCAAATATTAAGATAGACAAGCTGCTGCAGTTTGTCAGGCTGGCGGGGTGGTTTACCTAAGATGTGGTCTTGGGAACACGGGTACTTCTTCCCGTACATGTGGGATCACAACGGACCCATTGGCGATCTATGTATTTGGTCCGTCTAAGCGGCCTCCCACCTAACCTAACCTAGTAAATTTTTTTCAAATTCAAAGCTGGGTAAGATTTAGTCTATATTTCCAAGGATATTATTGAAATAATTCAGCATATCTAGTGAACTATTTGGTGTTGCATACTCCATTTATTGCCAGTGTCCTTTTTACAGGAGTAGAGCACAATTGTGGCTTTCCTTATTCGTACCTGGATGTTATGTTTCCAGTGTAACTTCCTTCCTAATAAGTCTCAAGCATTTTTTCCCTCTGTTTTTATATTCTTTACTGCATAATAAACGCTTTCCAAAATATTACAATATATATATTTTTTTTATTTTCAGGAATTCGCATTGCAGTTCCGGGGTTTTGAATGACACAATTTTCTAATTCGATATTTTCTTTAACATATGATTTTTCTTATGGCTGATTCAAGTCAAACCCTTTTTTCTTTAAAAAAATATTGAAATATCAAAATAAGATCTTACTTGTTGTAAGTAAAATATGATTCAGGCTTATTCATTACGAGTTTAGTACAAGTCTCCAGTTTCTTACGAATAAGGAAAGGTGTTTTTTAAACAACTATTGATAATGCAAAATTAATGATATTCATTGAACAGAATAATACTCGTAATTAAACAGCTGTAGATCCAATTAAAAATGTGATTTGTAATGTAAATAATGTGTTTATAACGCTGTTATCTTTTGAATATAATTGACAGTATAGGCAGCTTATGCTAAGTGGTGATTGCATGAGTTATCTATTTACATAAAAGAGTGTCATTGTCTAGTCCAAACCTGCACTTAGAAGTATGATTTTTCAGCACCTATAAGTATGAATTTCAGCAGTATATGGAACGACTTCAACACGGTTTAATATCTAAGCCGGCCCAGACAGTAGCACACCAATAACGGCCCAATTAGTAGCGCACCAATAACCCTAAATGGTTAAAATGTAGAACGGCCTCAAAAATTTTGCTACCTAGGAAATGGCAATGAAAGGGGATGTAAACATTTGCATGAATATCGTCACATCTCTTGGGTACATTAAGATATCGAGGTGTAAGGTAGTTGTGTATGTTTTTATGAATGCATATATACTTCTAAGTTCAAATGAGAAATGTAATCGCCAAAAAACTAATGTAACGCCCATGATAGTGTAAGGTAGTTGTGAAAGTTTTCACGAATTCCGACAAACCTTTTATCTTTCTTGAATGGAATATCGAATTCGCTTTTACTTCTATGGGCTTTCTTTATAATCACCTAAAAATAAATTTCAGGATTTTGCGATTTTCAACTTGTAAGGGATGTAAAGTGATTGCGTTCGTATTTACGAATTTCGACATATCTCTTAGCTATAAGAAGATATCGAATTGTTTTCTTGAATATAAAAAATAGCCAGTAAGTTGCCAGTCGCATAATAACCTTCACCACTTATCACCGCGTTCCGGACTTTTATCCAAAAAAATAATAAAGTTGCACCAAGATTGGTAAATTTGTAAATTTGTTGTTATTAAATCCGCAAAGGAATGAAAAGATTATAAATAAAATAAAATAAATCAAAACAAAATAAAATATGCCTCAATATTTTCAAGTTAGTTATCAATATGTAGCATTGGTTATTACTTTTACAAGCTAATTAAAGAAATGCCTAGCAAGCCTCTTCAGGATTTTCTGATATTAAACCCCAAGAGGATGAAATGGGGTTAAATTTGAGTATGATAATATGAGTATCGCAATACTTTTTAATCACGTTGTTTTTCCGTTCTACATCCTACAAATGCATAAAAAGAAAATCTGCCTTTTTTGATAGCCCACGGAGGTGAAGACGCATAAAAAATTTTTTGTCGCAAATTTTTCAATATCTCTTAGAACCGATGAGATATCGAATTCGGTTTTGTTTCTAAACGCTATTTGAACACACCCCTAAACAATTATATCGGTTTTTTTGACCAGGTGGAATCTCTTTACCTGTTTATCAGTAATATTTTCTGGAACTCCTTCAGGTAGATCTTTTCTTAGTAAATCCAAATCAGATCGTTTTAATAGTGTTCTTTCGAGTGCGCTGTCCAAATCAAAACCAAGATCAAAGTCCTCCTCCATTTTTGTTCTAAAAAATTTAAAGATGCACATTACATTTTTTTTTCAAATTTAATTTAAAAACTTAATTATTATTTTGCATATATAAAGTGTATAAGGGAACAAAATATAATTATTATACAATATTTCCTCAAATTGTACTGCAAGCTTATGCCATAAATAAAAGTATCTACTGCAACCGATTTAAGAATCCAATGAAAGTTATTACCTACTCTTAAATTATCTTTCTTTCTTAGTGCTAGTGTATCGTAAATTAGTGGCATAGGTCGTATAATGCCCAGATGACGAATGACCATAGAGAAAATGTATGCCGCGCCATGTGAATAAGCTTTGTTCCTATATATTAAATTTGAAAAAGTAAGGATTTAACAATGAAATTGTATCCAATGTACGAACCTTGCACATCAGCACAGTAATAAGTAGTTTTAAACGATACATAATATCCTTATAGTTTATATATACAAAAGTAAATGAAATTGTCATTTCTCGGTTAAAGTAATTATACTTTATTATTTTAATAATAAAGTATTAGGTTGCTGCAGATGGAATGTCGTTTTTCTCTATGAAGTGAAGTCAGTTGCGATTTTCATGTCTCAAACTGCCGCCAGGTGGCACAAGTGGTATTGGGTATTGAAGTATAAATACTCCTATAACTCATGGAGTCATTTCAGTTTTGGACTTCATTGAGATCGGACAGAAAAAAAAGAAAAAAATGAATTCGAGTCAAAAACGGGTAATTTTCCTTTATGAACTTAAACTTGGCCACAGCGCAACGTAGGCAACCGAAAACATCAACAGGGCATTTAGAACTGATACGGTAAACAAACAAACCACACAGCGATGGTTCGAAAAATTTCAATCAGGAGATATGACCCTTCAAAGCGAACCACGTGGTACCCAGGACCTTCGATCGGCAAGGACGAGCTGAATTTATTAGTGGAATCTGACTCACGTCAAACTGTAGGGGACATTGCAATAAATCGGGCGAACACCATTCGACAGTTTGCTGGCACTTGCAACAGCTTGGAAAAATCAAAAAGCTTGATAAGTGGGTTCCGCATGAGCTTACTGAGCAAAACATGACGTGTCGACTGGAAATTTGCAGTTTCCTGCTCTCCCGGAAGAGAAACGATCCGTTTTTGATCAGAGTGGTGACATGTGATGAAAAGTGGATACTGTACGACAATCGTCGCCGATCGGCACAATGGTTGGATGCTGATGAGACCCAAAACACATGCCGAAACCAGGCCTTCATCCGAAGAAGATAATGGTGACAGTTTGGTGGTCTGCAGCTGGAGTTATTCACTATTCCTTTTTGAAGCGTGGTGAAACCATTAATGCAGAGAAGTATTGTGCCCAACTCGATCAAATGCATCAGAAATTACGTGTTCAACGGGCTAGATTGGTGAGATAGAGTTATACTGCTGCATGACAACGCACAGCCTCATGTTTCAAGAACAACGGTCCAAAAATTAAACGAGTTGCAGTATGAGGATCTTCCTCATCCACCAAACCTTTCGCCAACCGACTACCACTTTTTTAAACATTTGGATAATTTTTTGGCGAACAAACAATTCCATAATGACGCAGTCATCAAAAGTGCTTTCGAGGACTTTCTTCGCTCTAGAAAGTCGGACTTCTACGAAACTGGCATAAATGCACTTGTATCTCGTTGGGAGAAGTGTATTGCATGTGCTGGTGCCAATTTTGATTAATAAAATTATTTTTTACAAAAGTTACAGTTGTTTGAAATTGCACTACCAAAAACGACATTTCGTCTGCAGCAACCTAATATTTTTAAAATCACGCTATTTTATTGCAAGCGTGAAAGTTTTATTGTAGTTTCAAAACCATCGCTTACCTAATACTCGCAAGCTTGCAAACGTTTGGCAGCTAATTCTTAAAAATGGAAAACACTCACAACATTATCATGCCATTTTTTATATTTCAACCATCCATTCATATCGATTACCTTGCGGATTGGGCGATAGGCCATTTTTCTTAGTAAACAATTTAATAGTGCTTTGAAACTTCGAGAAAAAAATCTGCCAATGGTCTGGGCCAAACTTTATTATTTTCGGGTCAAAGTTCGGGAGCGGTCAAAGTCGGAGTAGTTTAGTTTTGGCCTTTAAAAAAAATATTTAAAATAGAGATTTTAGCCGATTAAACATTGGCAAAGCCCGTGTATACTATTCGAATTACGGTATATTATGTACACTAAAAGCCCATAGAAGTAAAAGCGAATTTGCTGCTTCATCAGAATAATTAAGAGATATGACGAATTGTTAAAACATATACATATAAAGCCATTACTTCCACTTGGGGTTTGAATTTGGAAAAAATTGTGAAACAGGTTTTTAGACGATTTCATAAGAAGCAACTTGATATCTCCTGAGACACTAGTGATCTTATAAAATTTGTGAAATCGTAAGCAAACTCTTCACACCCCCTTGGTTTTTGAAATTCGGAAAATCGTGAAATTGGTTTTTAGGTCATTACATCAAATGCCGTAATAACCAATTTTATATCTCATTAGAACTAAGGGATGGAAAAAATTGAGAAAACATATGCAAGCCCTTGGGGGTTGAATATCGAAAAATTGAGAAATGGGTTTTGTAGGCGATTATATAAAAAGTCTGTGAAAGCGATATAATATCTCATCAAACCTAAGAAATATGTCGAAGCTTTGAAAAGCATACAACCCCCTTACACCCCTTAGGATTGAATATCTAAAAATACTGAAATTAACTTTTTAACGCTTATAAAGGAAACCTTAGGATGTAAAAATAAAATCGATATATCATCAGATATGCAACCTCCTTACACCGACTTGGGGGTTGAATATCCAAAAATCCTGAAAGGAGTTAATAGATAAATATGAACACAACACGAGAAAATAAAAACCAATTCAATTTCTTATCACTTCTAAAAGATATGACGGAATTCGTGAAAACTTGATCAAATATTGAAATAACATGAACACTGGTTTTAGTCGATTATTACGCAAGCCCTTGAAAGTGAAAAGATATTCGAAATATGTTCAGACCTGAGGGATATGGCAGAATTCGTGAAAAAGTATACAACCCCCTTTCCACCCCCTTAGGGGTCGAATTTCAAAAAAGTTCTGAAAACACTTTATAGGTATTTATATGAAGAATCCGTGGAATAAAAATGAATTCAATATTTGAAAAGACCTAATAGATAAGACCAAAACCGTGAAAATATATGCATTCCATTTTCAGTGATCATTTTTTTTGACCCCCTTCCGAACGCTAATGGATATTTGAAATTTCGTTTAATTTAAATTACTTTTCTAGTTCATTTACATATACACACCGAGTTTCAACTTTGTAGCAAAAGCCGTTCTATAGATAAAAAAAACACCCGCCACCCCCGCACCATACTACCCCTATAAAAACTTATATTTTTCCAACATGTTACTACTATAGCTCTATCTAAATACCAAGTTTCAGCTTTATATCATTATAGGTTCTCGAGATATACAAATCGAAACCTTTTCCTTTTCACCCTTTCCCATCTTCACCCTCACCCACAACATTTTTTTTCCGCTAGGAGTCTATTAGACCTACTTTTGGTAAAAATTTTAAGCATCTATCTTACACTGTTCTTGAGATGTGTGACGTGATTGTTTTAGAAAAATTCGTATCCCCTCCACTTTCATTTAAAAAATTTTACTTTCAGTAAATTTCATTTGTCAACCTTTATACACAAACCGAATTTTATTTGTCTAGTGCAATTGGTTCGTGCGATATCGTAATCTTTTTTCATCCCCACCCGCGTAGGACACTGACCCAACTCAAAAATTTGTTTCCGATCTATTCTCCTAGTATACCTACAGATATTTATTAAGTTTCAATTTTGTGACGTTAATCGTTTAGGAGATATGGATTTTAGAATGTGTCGATCTCGGCTTTTTTGCGTTTTGGACGCATTGTTTTTCCCCCCCACTCCCACACCCCTTCACCCATACTGACAATTTTTATGCAAATGGGTTCGCTATCAAGGTTCTATATAAATTCCAATTTTCAGTCTCCTAGCCTAAGCGGTTGCTGAGATCTAAAAACCAAAATTTTCAGACTAAAACGCACTACCCTTCTCCCCCTCACACCCCCACCCATCAGAATTTTTTCACTTCAAGGGGCCTACCCAGTCTATTCATAAAAAAAAATTCAATTTAATATCTCAAACCGTTTAGGAGGTACGAGTCTTCAAACGATTTTGCGTACGGCGTACGGCGAACAGACGCTTTTTGCTTTTTTCGTGTCTACTAGTCATGAAACGTGAAAAAACGGGAAGCAAATTTTTTTTTTTAAAATCGATAACAATCCTGTATTATTAGAAAATAATAAAGTAAAAGGGAGATCGGCTTTTTATCCGATTTCAGTGACTATGAACTATTCTGAATATGGTTTAAAGAAAAATTTTAAGGAATTAACAATATAGATCAAACTCAATTTTTGATTACAACAAAATAATTAAGGAAAATTCCGTCATTATTAAGCAATAGTAGGAACAAATGGATCTAGTGTTGTATAACAACTTAGGCGAGTAAAAATTATTATACATTTTTTTCCAAGTAATTAAGCTCAACAGCAATTATGAAGATTACAAATACTTTAATTTGTGTTAAATCATCTATAGTTCGTACACACAATATTTAAGTTTGACCTTGCTTAATAAATTTTAGCAATGATTATTGTATGTATATTTTGCGCAAGTAATCCTGTTTTATATGTTGTTTTTGCAATATTATCTAGAACAGAGATAGCAATTACATTGAAAACACCAACTTCCGCCTATGTTCTTACGTAAGGGTATCTAAGTGTTTTTGCTAAATGGTTTACGAGTCACAAATAGGGAGACAACTTGAAACGGAATTTGATTTTTAGCGGTTGACATTCGTAGAGGTTGGCATCCGGAAAATTTTAAAATAAATGTACAATTGGGACCAAGAGAGTAAAAAGAGCCCAAATGGTCATCAACAATGACAGCGCTTACTTGACCGATATCATCTTCAAAAGGTAATGGAAAAAAAACTTTAAAGTCCAAATAAACATTAAAAAAAATTATGAAATTAGGTATGTCGTTTCATTTTAAAGATATAGCAAAACAACATCGGGTGAGTGTTTTTGGACCACCCCGTATTATGCTCAATGTTTGACAATTTAAAGGTCATTATATCTTGAAATGACATAGAATGTTATTTTTATAAAGTTTTAAATGACATAGGAGGTTACTATTTTTCACCATCGATATGTGTAATCGACTAAAAAACGATATTTTCGACATTTTTACTTCTATAGGCAGTTTATTTATTTAATTTTATTTTGTATAAAGCACCAGTGATGAATGTTGAAAGTTGTATCTTACAAAGAGCTACTGTAGTGACACAAAAAACTTCCCTGGTTCGAAACAACCGGTGTTACATTTCGACATTGACCATGTCAAGGACTATGACCCAAAAATGTAGATCATATGAGTACCCCCACTTTAACCGCTTTCCAGGCTTTATACCGAAAAATAATAAAGTTTCGCTGATTTTTATGTCCGAAATCACAATTTTAATAAATTGATATACAAGGTCTCTCAATCCGTTCCTATTTTATTGACCAATTATACTTCAATAACATATGCATTTTGTTTTATGAATAAGTATAAACTTATCAATATATTAACACGCACGCTGCTAAACTTGAAGACTAATTATTGTACTCTCATGTACCAACTCTTGCATAATAAATAAGTGAGCATGAAAAATTAAGTAATTTCTCCTTTACTTTCACTTACTTAGGTGAGTTCTTCCTGATTGGTCTTTTACCGGCATTAGGTTACTGCTACCGGCTGGGATTTGGTATATACCGTATTTATAAATTAGCATTTGTACAAATTTAGTGAAAGCAGTTTGTGTGGAACATTTCAAGTCAAATAAAAATATAAAAAACAACAACAACAACAAAACGTTACAAATATACACGAAGTTTTGAAACGGCATAGCTTTTGTTATTATTAATTTTTCATACACAGCACGCAACAAACAATAATTAATTAAACCTAATGCAATAGTAGGTTCTTGTATCTTAGTACGAATTTAGATAATTAGATACATAATGAATAAGATTGTGTTGTTTAGGGAAAAAAGGAAGAAAGCACTAGTAGCTATGTATTTATAAAACAAAAATTTAATTCGTACCTGATCAATGTATGCAATGTAATACCAAAGTGAAAGTGGAATTCATAAGAAATTTGTCACACACTACTCACACTGATTTTTTGACTGTTTCGAGTTTAAATTACAACCAGGTAGGTATAATCGATATTTTTACCAACAATTATTATGTACTATGTTATCATCAGCGGTTGATAATAACAGGTGGGTACATAAACTAAAAGAAATCACTGATATCCAGAAGTATACGATCGATTACAACGACGGAAAGTGAAAAAAAAAATTAGATACGAATATCTATACGCAAAAGAGTTGCTGTAGTCAACCCAATTCAATCGGCAAGCGATGCTCAACTGAATATTAGTGTGGTGCGCGCTAAGCTCACCTTCCATTTACCTGAGCTGTAACACCTCGAACCTCGTACTAGTTAGCCGGTGTAACGAGATGTTAAATCGCTGCAAGTGTCCATGAAGCGAAGCAAAGAAATGATATGGGGAGATTAATTAGATAAAATTTTTGTTTTGTCTATGGGAAGACTCTTAGATTCCACACAACTGTACTAAATAATTTTACAACAAAGTTGTGATTTTATAATAATTTATATGGTAGTATCATTAAAAAATGAAATATTAATTATATAGTACCTATTTTACTAGGAAAACTTTTTAAATTTACTTGCATCTATCGTAGCGTTTATGAATGTTGATTGAATGATTACACGAATCTATACTTTATTGCTAGACTTATATGTAGATACGAGGAAAATATACGTACTTCTGCATAAGCAAAAATGTATTAAGTCACATCTAACCTTGAAGATGTAGTGTGTAGTGTACATACATAAAAATTATTAACATAATGATTCAACTCATGATTTACACACATTCTATGTTGTCGAGGTATTTTCAGAGCATAATGCATTTTATGCTTGATTAATGCACGCACCTATGACCACAATAAACTCTTTATTCTTAAAGTTTTTCAGTTTATTCACCATACCAAGAAATAATTATAAGCAGCGACCTGTAATGCACTCCACAGTACTTCGAGTTGGGTAATTTATTTTCATTTTTCTTGCATAACAAAGCACAATATTTCTAGCTACAAAGATTTGGACCGATCAAGTTTATAGAGTTCTATTTTAAAACTATTGTATGTACTTAAATAATTAAAAGGGAAATTTGGGTCAGTTTCAGAAAACGTAAACATTGCCCAAAATAATTGAGAAAAAAAAAACACTTTGGAATTTACTCGATGTCGGTGCATAATGAAATGAACAGCTTTCAGCATAAAAAGTAGCTTAAAAAGTTTCTTTTCCCCTAGCTTCCTTATTTTAAGCTTTATAACTTTGAAGAGAGCTTCGTTTTTGTAACGTAAAATAATTCAAATAGATGGAGGTTGAGAACTGGGGTTCATGTACACGACTCGTAGATGGCAGTACTTCCAAATCAAAAATGTCCAGTAATTAATTTCAGTACTTTTATTTGAATTAGTATATAAGAATAGCGGTTTCTGTGACAATCTTAACACATCGAGGCGCGGGGACATAAGAATAATTTTCCGAGAAGATTGTTCTTAGGAAAAACGTTCACTTAAGTGACGATAGCGCCGTTCAGCGGTCAACGCCGAACCTATGTGCTGCCACACTGTCACTACACTTTCCGAGTTGATGGTAACTCGTCTCATTTCCCAATGTTTCTACTTAAAATGGACAAAGTGTCACCAGATGTAGAGAAAAATTACGATACCATCTGACGGTTTCTTTTTTGTGATGACAGCGACCAAATAAATTAACGGCATAACATTATTTTCATTCATACTTTTTATTTCATTAAATTGTTTATTATTTTATTTTGTTAGGTTTTTTTTTTATTAGAGAGTGGAATTAAAAAAAATTGTGAATTCAGGATTTCTAGGTAAGACAAATATACGCTTCTAAAATATGCATTTCGTGACGTTTTCCTAGGCAATTCCAATCCGGTATCTGTTTTGCAGTATTTTGAATTCGAAAGCTTACCTTTTTTCATAGAAATGGATCGGAAATGGAAAATGTATAGAATGTACTGAATGATAGGTGGATACTCTTGAAGAAGGTCAAAATTTCAATGCAGTATACTATTAAGAAAATATTTTTTTAATTTTTGTAATTCAAATGTATAATTTTAATAAATAATTATTGAAAGTTTTTTTTTACAGAGCCTGCAGCTTCTTGTCACAAGAGCTGAGAGCAGGTAAATTTCTGGCTAGAAATATATTATTATTACACAAACCCCAAAATATATGTAACAATGTATAATATAACAGATGGCGCAGACTTCAAATAATTTTCCAATCGCGACATATCCAGATTTGTCTCCGAGAATCGGTGCGCATTTATCTTGATTCGTATATTTTTTTCATACAACGTCTCGGAGAATCACGCAGACTGGCCGACATGTCTCCCAGAAATCTGCGAGATTCTCGCAGATTTTACTAACTGGGACCAGCTGGAAAGAGTCTAGTCCTGGAGCCTGGACACAGCCAGTATTGACAAATATCCCGTGTACTCTGGCGGCAAATTTCGGAACCTTTCAAGATAGACAGAAACTGGCAGTTGCATGTTATTTTCATACAAAATTGAGATTGAGCTCAAATAAAAGTGTTTTTCTCCAAAATATCGCTTGAAGTGAATTTAAATGAACCTCATAATTAAATAAGAATGACAAACGTATCATAGCATTTCATAAAGAAAATTTATTTTTTTAAGACACCAATTTCAAGCACCAAAATGAAAGAAGAATGTGACGAAAAAATCTGCCAACAGTCTGGGCGCAACTTTATTATTTTATGGGTAGAAGGCCGAAACGTGTTTAACGATGAGATGCGGTGTTGGGTACTATGCGATTGACAACCTAAAAAATAACGTTCCAAATAGCCTCCTGGTTATTTCTTAGGTTGTCAGTCGCATAGTACCTAACACCGCATCTCATCATTACACATGTTTCGGACTTCTACCCATAAAATAATAAAGTTGCGCCCATACTGTTGGCAGATTTTTTTTATTTATTTACGTACTAGCCGTGTACCGCAGCTACGCTCGCTTCGTCCACGTTGTTCCATCGCTCCTGCTATTCCCGTTGCTCCCGTTTCTCCCGTTGATCTCTTGCTCCTGTTTCTCCTGTTGCTCCCATTTCTCCCGTTGATTCGTTGCTTCTGTTTCTCACGATGCTTCTGTTACTCCTGTTGCTACCATTTCTCCCGTTACTCCCATTTCTCCCGTTGCTCCGTTGCACCCGTTGCACTCTATCCACTATCCTCCATCCCTAATCCACCATCCTCCATCCTACATCCTCTATCCACCATCCTCTATCCCCCATCATCCATCCACCATCCTCCATCCTCTATCCAACATTCACCATCCTCCATATACCACCCCCCATCCTCTATCCTCCATCCTCTATCCACCACCCACCATTCTCCATCCACCATCCACCATCCACCATCCACCATCCACCATCCACCATCCACCATCCACCATCCACCATCCACCATCCACCATCCACCATCCACCATCCACCATCCACCATCCACCATCCACCATCCTCCATCTTCCATCATCCATCCTCTATCCATCATCCACCATCCCCCATCCGCCATCCTCTATCTACCATCCTCTATCCACCATCCTCCATCTACCATCCCCCATTCTCTATCCTCCATCCTCCATCCACCATCCACCATTCTCCACCCACCATCCACCACCCTCCATCTTCCATCCTCCATCCACTATCTTCTATCCACCATCCATAGTCCTTTACCATTAAGTAATAGAAACGCATAACTAATACACCGAAAACGAACAAACTGCCGCTAAATTATATGAAAAACACTCAAATGTTGAAATAACTCGCGTACCACCAACTGTTAAATGATTTTGTAAATGCAGAAACAATCTCGGACGTGCCCTCAACAAATCACCATCCTCCATCCTCTATCCACCATCCTCCATCCTTCATCCTCTATCCACCATCCTCCATCCACTATCCTTCACCCACCATCTCCCATCCTTCATCCACCATCCTCTATCCACCATCCTCCATCTACCATCCCCCAAACTCCATCATCCATCCTCCATTCTCTATCCACCATCCTCCATCTGCCATCCTCCATATTCCATCTTCCATCCACTATCCTCTTATACCATTTAGTAATAGGAATAGGCATAACTAATACACCAAAAACGAACTGCCGCTACATC
Source organism: Beris morrisii (assembly GCA_951812415.1). NCBI lineage: Eukaryota > Metazoa > Arthropoda > Insecta > Diptera > Stratiomyidae > Beris > Beris morrisii. The sequence goes on along the minus strand of OX638312.1, from coordinate 104,192,387 downwards.
ATATGAAAAACACTCAAATGTTGAAATAACTCGCGAACCACCAATTGTTAAATAATTTTGTTAACATAGAAACCATCGAGGGCGTACCCTCAACGAATCACCAAAGTTTCATCGCAATTGGATGAGTGGTTTAGGAGCCTATACAGGACAAACAGACAAACAGACAAACAGACAGACAAACATTCATTTTTATATATAGAGATTTTTTTTTATCAATAGAATATTCTGTAGAAGTAAAAGCGAATTCGATCACATTAAACCTAAGAGATTTTCAGAATCAGTGAAAACTTGAACAATACTCCCCAGGGTGTTTAATAGGGAAAAATACTTAAATCGGTTTTCCCCCGGACTATGTTTAAAGCTTATAGAAGTAAAAGTGTATTCCAAATCTCAATATATCTTAGGAATATGTCAGAATTCGTGAATATGTACACAACCACTTTACACCCTCTTAGGGGTTAGATATCGAAAAATGTTGAACAACGTTACTAGGCGCTTATATAAATAGCCCGCAGAAGTAAAATTGCTTTGATAGCTCGACATGTCTAAAAGTTTTAACGAAATTCGTGAAAATGTAGATTCACGGACATTTTTTTTACTCAACCTCTGAACGCCAATAAAAATCTGCTTTAGTTTGCTTTAGTTACTGTAATAGCACATCTACATATACGTACTACGTTTCAACTTTCTAGCATAAGCCGTTTCTGAGATATAAAAAACCACCCCTCACCCCCATACCTTGCTACCACTATGAACAATTTTATTTTTCTAGGATGTCTCTATAGTGGCTCTATATAATCCTAAATTTTTAGCTTTCAATTCATTACGGTTTTTGAGAAATAAAAATCAGAATTTTTTCCTTTCTACCCCTTTTCACCATCACCCCTAAACCCTCACCACTAAATTTTTTTTCCCTACTAGAGGTCTACCGCTCCCAACTCCTGTAAAATTTTCAAGATCATATCTGATACGGTTTCTGAGATATAAAAATGTCATTTTATGAGAAATTGCTATCCCCCCACTTTCGTGCCCCACCTCCCAGTAGACTCCTCTTGTGATCCCATATACAGAAACTAAATTTTTTCTTCCTGGTGTAATTGGTTCGGAAGATATTGTAATCCAAAGTTTTTCACCCCCCAACCCCACACCTCACCACCCCCCTTAAAAATTTTTGTCTAATCTTCAAGTATCCCTAAGGGCAAGTACAAAGTTTCAATCTTCTAACATCCATCGTTCAGGAGATATAGATTTTAGAATGTTTCAATCCCGGCTTTCAAGCGTTTTGGACTCATTGTTTCCCCCCCCCCCCCACTTCTACACCCACAACCCTTATCGATAAATTTTTTGCAAATGAGTCCACTATCATAGTACTACAAATGTTCCAAGTTTCAGCCTCCTAGCATAAGTGGTTCCTGAGATCTAGAAACCAAAATTTTTCGTCTAAAACGCTCCCCTCTCCTCTCTCCTTGTACCACCACCCCTCGAAAATATACCAGTCGTAGGGGTTCACGCAATCTACCCACCATAAAAATTTCAATTTAATATCTCAACGGGTTTGGGAGCTACGCGCCTTCAAACGATTTTGCGTACGGCGTACGGTGGACGGCGTACGGTGGACGGCGTACGGCGTCTACGGCGGACATGCGGAAATTTTTTTTTTTTTTGCTGTTTTGGTGTTTACTAGTCCTAAAACGTGTAAATACAAAATTTCAGGGTAGCAAACTTTTTTGAAATTTCAGGTCGATCACAATACTTTATTATTAAAAAATAATAAATTTAGAAAGAATTGAAAACTTGCCGAGCTCCGAATCATTAAATTATACACGAACCGCCACACAAAAGTCAGCTGTCGAAAATTGGAGGGTTGATTTTATTGGCGATTTCTAACTTTACCATTTTTCAATTGACAAAAGTTATAAAGTTGTTTTAAGAATTACTTGTAATTTTGTTAAATTCCACGAAAATTTGTAAATTTACTATATCAATTCGGAATATTTTACCATCGTTCACTAAATTTTTTGTTGTGAAGATAAAATACTGAATTCCTGTTAATATTGAATGTATTTGGCACTTTAGGTGAATCACCGCATGAATAATTTCTTTTTCCCAGAACTTTTACATATAGGCTAAGGAAGGACTCATTCCATTTATTTGGAAATATTAAAAAATTAATGCGTACAAAATTTCATATTCCTAGCTTGAACCGTTCTAAAGTTATTGGACAATTTTAGTGAATGCGTGTTTTAAGGACTTTTGTATGAGAGGTACCCAACGGAGTGGAGTTGACTAATGAATTCTTCTTTAATTTTAACTCCAAACTAATTTGTAAAAATTTCAACTTGGTGGCAAAGCAATTTTTTGAGTTAAAGTGAGTTTGGAAAATTCATTAATGACATTTTTACGTGATTTTGTAGGGCAGTTATTCAAAGAAATCATCGGCTTTTCTTCATCATTTTGGGAAATCAACTTATACAAAATCGCTTAAGGTCTTATGAATTTATCGACCAATATTCGTGGACACATGTTTTAAGCACTTTTGTATGGCAGCTATCTAAAAGAGTAGGACGAGTTACAAGCTTTTCGGGTTGGATTAAAGTTATAATACTCCAGAGTATAAAAGTTATGAATAAATTAAATACTGTGAGTGGCCCCACGACTAACAAAATTCCGAAACTGTGGTCATCTTATCCTCTATGACGCTAGCATTTCGAATTGGATTGACAGTCGGACAGTGATGAAAGTTTTTTGACATTTCTGAGCGCTCTTGAATGCTGTGATCGTTGGTTGTAGATCCCCCTTAACGCAAAACCATCTGTTCATTACTAGATCGATTTTTTATCAGCTGGATATATTTGAACATTGTGTTTATTATCACAGTAATTATGTGCTCGAATTTTAATTAAAATGACGAAGATTAATACACCAGAACATCGTTTCTTTGAAAAAAGTTATATTGCTAGTATTTAATGTTATTATTTATACAGGGTGTTTGGCACTCCGTGTGCAACCTTGTAAGGGGTTATTCCTTGATATATTTAAAGAAAAAAATTGTTCTACAGGGTGGGTCAATTTTCAATATTAGTGGAGATACAGGGTGTTTAAGAAAAGTGTTTTTGACCGGTACCCTCACTCACTTAAAACGTTAAATCTTGAAAACGAATAATTACAAGGCAAAGTGTTATAACTCGTTTTTTAGGGAATCGAATTACCTTTCATTTGATGTAACAGTCTAAATTGTAACTGCACCCAATCTTGAGATATTTACTCGAAAACACAAATTTTTGCTACGTGAACCCTTAAAATTCAGTGATCAATGTAGTTTTTCTCAGAAAACCCCATTATAAAAATGTCATTTTAATTTTATTTTTTTATGAGCCGTATTATTACCTACAAAAGCTGCATACATATGTATGAGTTACGATTAACATTTTAGAAGTAACAGGTAAAAATACATATCGCATAAAAATTAAATATTTAAAAGTCAGTGCCATAAAGTGGACCACGTTTAAAAACCTGTTTAATTTGTCGGTAGTACTACATTATTTTTATTGCACATTTATTACTATTTAAAGTATGAAGGAAAACAATGAAATGTAAGTGAGTTTCAACATAATTGATGCTTTTACCTGGACGTGTTAGGTACTACTGGATGCGATACTATACCTTACAAAATAAAAAGCCTATAAAAGCAAAACTACCTTTATATTTTTATCAGTTTTAGTTACGTTGCTAAGAGAAGGAGGTGGCAGTAGAATTTGAAAAATTATTTCAAAATGCCTTAGTACTCCAATGAAGAATATGCGGACATGATGTTAATTTATGGAGAGTGTGACCAAAATGCACGAGCCGCGCGAAGGCTTTACCACCAGAGACATCCTCATCGACGGACACCTAGCAGGAGAGTATTTCAAGACGTTTACAGGAGAATTATGGAAACTGGCAGCGTTAGAACAAGGAGAGTAAATGCAAATCCTGCGCCTATAATCGCTGTTCAGATTGATGAAAGAATACTGCAAGCAGTGCATCTTCTACTTGGAAGGTTTGGAGTATTTTAAAAGTAGAACGCTTCCATGCCTACCATCACACACCAGTACAGGACCTGCTACCCATTGATTTCCCCAAACGGATGGAGTTTTGCAATTGGCTCCTTGAACGACAAATAGATGACGACAATTTTTTCAACAATATTCTGTGGACGGATGAGTCCCAATTTACCAGAGACGGTATCACAAACTTCCACAACCTACATACGTGGGCTGAGAGTAATCCACACACAAGAAGAGCGGCATCATTTCAGCACAGATTCAGCGTCAATTTATGGGCAGGTGTGATTGGTGACGATTTACTTGGACCTATTAGGCTTTCGCGTACTCTAAATAGCTCCAATTACTTATAGTTTTTATCATGATCATTTATGATCTACAGGACTTGTTGGATGATATTCCACTGGTTCGATTGGCTTCCATGTTTTACCAACACGATGGTGCTCCTGCTCATTACGGCCGACATATCACAGATTGGATAAATTCCAATTATAGCAATCGCTGGATCGGTAGAAATGGACCGACACACTAGCCTGCAAGATCTCCTGATCTTACTATTATGGATTTCTTTGTATGTGGACGGATGAAGGACCTTGTCTACGCAATGCCAGTAGAAACATTGGAAGATCTAAATATCAGGATCGATGCGGCAGCAATAGAAGTAAGACAGCAGTTGAGGAATATGAATACCAAGAGAACACTCGCCAAATGAGCTTTAGCGTGCATTCAAAATGAAGGTGGCCATTTTGAACATTTATTATAGTAAAAATATTTGAAATAAAAACCATTACTAAATTCTTTCAATTCAAGCAAGTAGCGTAGAACAACATGCACATGCACTGATTTTTTAAATATTTAATTTTTATGCGATATGTATTTTTACCTATTACTTCCAAAACGTTAATCGTAACTCAAACATATGTATGCAGCTTTTGTAGGTAATAATATGGTTCATAAAAAAATAAAATTAAAATGACATTTTTATAATGGGGTTTTCTGAGAAAAACTACATTGATCACTGAATTTTAAGGGTTCACGTAGCAAAAATTTGTGTTTTCGAGTAAATATCTCAAGATTGGGTGCAGTTACAATTTAGACTGTTACATCAAATAAAAGGTAATTCGATTCCCTAAAAAACGAGTTATAACACTTTGCCTTGTGATTATTCGTTTTCAAGATATAACGTTTTAAGTGAGTGAGGGTACCGGTCAAAAATTCTTTTCTTAACCACCCTGTATCTCCACTAATATTGAAAATTGACCCACCCTGTAGAACAATTTTTTTCTCCAAATATATCAGGGAATACCCCCTTACAAGGTGACACACGGAGTGCCAAAGACCCTGTATATTTCCGGTTTAAAGCGAGTGCTTTCAGCAATTTGTAGAGTGAAAGTATCATGCTGCATCTTGTGATGAATGGACAAAATCCTAAGCCTTACTTAGATAGGCTTGGTACCTATTTTATTAAAAAAAGATAGAAACGGGTATCTCTACGAATATACAATTAATGAGAGTACGATTTTATTTTTCCTCATAGTGTTCCGTGGTGAGTTAAAGTTCATAGTTCCGGCTTAACAATGCAATTAAAACATAAAAACGATGTAGTGTATAGTAAAAATTGAGTCTTGCATTTGGAAATGTTTTTCTTGACTGTCGGTGTGGTAGCGTGATACGTACCTACACATATACGAATATCAGGGAGTGTATTAACCTTATTTTATGTACAGCTTTTACAACTTTACAACAACTATTTCCAATTATACTATTATCATTTTATTGATTGACCAAGGAGGGCTGTTGGACAATAGACTAACCACACATTCAGAAAAAAAATATTCGTGAAATCCTGCGCATTAGAAATGAAACTTTTTCATCCCGTAGGCGTAGGCGTAACTTTCGTAAACTCATTATACTCTAGATGAAATCATATAGAGTATTATAAGTTTAATCCAGCCCGAAAAGTTTGTAACGCATAGAACCGAGCCTCGGACGAAAAAAAGTTATATTATTTTGGGTTTAGTTGTGGCCAAAAACCCCAAATCCGTTTGCTGTCCGTCCGTCCGTCCTTCCGTCCGTCCGTCCTTCCGTCCGTCCGTCCGTCCGTCCGTTTGCACGATAACTCAAGAACGCGTTGGCCTAGGAAGTTGAAATTTGGTCACCAACTGTAAAATGGAAGAAGTAAGGCTAAGTTCGTTAATGGGCGATATCCTTCCACTCCTTCGGGTACCTCCCATACAAGAGTCTTTAAAACACGTATTCACAATTATTGCTCGAATGCTTCAAGTTAGGAACTTGAAATTTTGAATACTTAAAGTTTACAATATTTGAAAAGAAAGTTCCGAATATGATGCAAATCGAATGAGTCCTTCGTGTAGCAGCCTACAAAAGTCCTTCAAAAATTTATACAAGTTACAGAATCCACTATAACTCTAGTACGAGTTAAAGCAGGGATTCAAAATTTTACAGGAATTAGTCTTATATCAAAAGCAAGACTGAGTTCATTAATTAGCGCAATCCATCGACTCCTTCGGGTAGCTGTCATACAAAAGTCCTTAAAACACGAGTTCACCAATATTGAATGATAACTTTAGAACGCTTTAAGTTACGACTTTGAAATTTTGAATACGTTGATTTTATAATAGTCGCATTAGAAGGTATTTATATGAAAAATATCCCGTAAGTCCTTCATGTAGTTGCCATACAAAAATTCTGTAAAAATGTCCCAACTTAATTTATGGAACTCACTATAACTCAAGAAATCGTTTAACTATCCATCGAGTAGCCACTATACGAGTACAATAGTTTCTACCTGTAAATAAAAGGTCATGCAATAATTGTATGTGCACTCCTCATTTTTTTGATATAATCCCAACTAAAATATAAATCGGAGTTCAGTATTTCATCTAGAGTATCATACGATTGGCTTGCAGCCGATCGTGACTGCGTTATGTTTTTATCTAAATTTCGTTTCATGAAGTGAGATTAAGTGGGGGTGAGACGAATGACAAAACAATTTTCGTCTTTGATCTGCGGTTACAAAATATTTATTCATCAGTTTCATTTTCCAAAAATGATGCAATGGGTTTATGAAATGAAAAATATGATATAAATACTTTAGACTGTAGATTATCTAAATTCCTTGCAAATACAGCATCAATTGTTTTTCTTTGTCTATGCTCCTGAACGCGGTCCATCCTTGTTTTCGGATTTCTTTTCGGGTTGTTGAGGGTTTTACTAGATTTATCTTGTAAGTTCCTACTCTCACTTTCAATATTGTTGACTAAAAAATCGATTTTTATCACCAGTCAATCTCATTGGCACTTGACTATTAACAACAAAACAAGTATGTTATAAACCTTCGAAACAAAAAATAAATAGAAATATGATTGAAGAGGTCTCATCAAAGTTGTACTGCTATTCTGGAATACACCTTCTCAGAGTGGACTACTAGGATCATACCAAAAGGATCGAGTTTGTCCGGAGTGATTTTCGAGATTCACTCTAATAGGCTTTCTCTTCTTCCAATATAGTTGCTCGATTGACGTTATGTCCTTAGAGCTAGTTTTGGTTCTAAGGTAATTTCGGTATAAATCGATTCCTAGCAATTGCTAAAAACTACTTCGTTTCATATTCCATTTCCAATTCATTCCATTACGAGACTATGTTGTTTGAAATTTTCCACCATCGAACTAATTATGGACAACATAAACAAATCACTTCTTACTCACAGATTTCTATACTTGAATATTTCTGAAGTCTGTAGTTAAAGTATAAACTTTAAAATAAAGAACAAAAATTGAAAACTTCTCTAATCTCTCTACATTTCCTTATTATAATTTCACATTTCAAGCCATTCCCATATTGCACAAATTTGTATCCTTTGAAGAGGCAGACATTTCATCCTTGGCGTTCACATCCAGTTAAGTCAACTGTACGTCTCTACAGCCGCATCATACTTCGATGTAATTTGCATTACCCGAACCTGACATTGTAGTAATTTTAAAGATGCTGAACTCTTCGATTCCAGCTACCAAGTATTTCGTCGTGACCGACATGCAAATCTCTAAGATGCACCAGTTGGTGGAGAAGCACTATGTGTTGTTAACCGCACGTTTGGAAATATTGAACTTTTATGTATTTTCCTGACCATAAGTGAGAGGAAACTTTACATTGTTACTACGTGTATTCCACCTTCTGCAAACTCAGATATTTACGATTTTGTAACCAGAGCATCTGAATTTATATGCAATATAATGCGATCCTGTGACGAACTTACTATCGTTGGAGATTTTAACCTTTCTTTAGTATGGTGGTCCCAATTTGATGATGCCTCCTGCCTGATGCATGCCGTCCTTTAACTGGTGTCCTCCTCAAGATGAACAATTCATCGATAGTATGCTCTCGACAGGCCTCAATAGCATGGCAAATACGTTTGGCAGGTTCCTGGATTTAATTTTTACGTCAAATACAAACTGCATGACTATCAAAGACTGTAGCGCACCTTTGCCTAGCTGCATCGAATCATCAATGGGTGCTTCACTTAATGTTTAATTTTAAGCTTTAGTTGACTCATTAGAAGTTTCGTTCTACTACAATTTCCAAAAAACTGATTTTTATGTACTAATTATCGATATTTGTGGATGTGATTGGTACTGTTTCGTTGTGTTCCTATCACTTGCATTGCAACAAGAAACATAAACGATTTTCTTGGGCTGACAAAGATGTGACCCATCCGAAAAACTTAAAAAATAAAGCATGGACATCGTACTGTCTCTCAGGGAGCGAAGCGGATTACGCTAACAACTCTGTCTGACTTGCGTAAAATGCTAGTTAGTCAGCCTAGGGTCGTGCATACATCTTATATCGATGAAATCAATCATTCAAGATAAGTCTTAAGAAATTCTGGAATTTTGTGAATTCTAGGAAACGTACTGATGGATACCCATCATGTTTATCTCTTCGCGATGTTGTCAGCGACGATCCCCTAACTATAAATAATTTCTTTGCCGATCATTTTCGTACCGCTTTTACAACATCAAACTGTAATATTAGCAATAGTGATTATCACTACATGACCAAGTTTCCGCATACCTCATTCGAAATCAAGACCTCAATATTGACGAAGCCACTTTCTTAAGGTTCATCTCGGACATTAATGCTAATTTTTACGTTGGTCCAGATGGTGTGCAGGCTTCGTAATGAAACGTTGCGGCGCTTCACTAATGACACCTTTGTGTTATCTATTTAATACCTCCCTTAGTTCTGGTCTGTTCCCTAGCATTTCGAAATTCTCGACAATTAGACCATTTTGGAAAAAGGGCAAGAGGACAGATATACAGAATTATCGTCCTATTGTCCTGTCCTGGCCTGCATATCTAAACTCTTTGAATCGATTGTCAGTGAAGTTTTGAAATTTCATAGCAAATCTGTTATTACACCTTTTCAACTTGGATATACCAAAGGCAGGTCTACAACGACAAATTTGATGGAATTGTCAAATTTCTCCATTCCAGTAATCGAAGCGGGTCATCGAGTAGATTGTATTTATACCGACTTTAGTAAGACTCTTGATAAGATCAATCATAGCATTTTGATTTGCAAACTTAAGCATTTGGGTTTTCCAAATATGTTTGCTAATTGGATATCATCTTATTTATGTAACCGGTTTCAAAGAGTTTTGTTTCGTGGGGTATTGTCTATGGAAATTTCTAACAGGTCCGGAGTTCCACAAAGTAGCCACTTAGGTCCTTTATTGTTTATATTATTTATTAATGACTTATAACTCTAGAGTTTCTAGAATTCTTCTTTACCCTGATGATGCCAAGCTTTTCGAAGTATGTCTGATGTGGACGATTACATTATCTAGCAAGAGGACCTCAAGCACTTCTCTGATTGGTGTACGTTAAATGACATGCCTCTGAAACGCCAATGGATATTTGAAAATTTCTTTTATCTAAATTACTTTTCTAGTTAATTTACATATACATACCGAGTTTCAACTTTGTACCATGATCCGTTCTATAGATAGGAAAATACGCCTCACCCCCTCCAACATGCTACTACTATAGCTCTATCTAAATACCAAGTTTGAGATTTCTATCAGTATAGATTCTCGAGATATAAAAATATCTTTTCATTTTCACCCTCCCCCACTCTCACCCCCTACACCCTCACAACCAAATTTTTTTTCTGCTAGGGGTCTATTAGACCTACTTCTGGTAAAAATTTTAAGTATCTATCTTACACTGTTCTTGAGATATGAGACATGATTTTTTAAAAAAAATTCTTAGCCCCTCCATTTTCATGCTCCACCGCCCCCTTAAAAAAATTTACTTTCAGCTAATTTTATATATTACTTTTTATACACAAACCGAATTTTATTTTTTTAGTGCAATTGGTTCGTGAGATATCGTAATCTTAAGTTTTTCATCCTCCACCCCGGTACGCCACTGCCCCCATTCAAAAATTTATTTCCGATCTATTGTCCTAGTACACCTACAGATATTCATAAAGTTTTAATTTCGTGACATTAACCGTTTAGCAGATATGGATTTTAGAATGTGTCGATCTCAGCTTTCGAGCGTTTCGGACGCATTATTTCCCCCCCCCCCCCCACTCCCACATCCCTTCACCCATATCGGCAATTTTTTTTGCAAATGGGTCCACTATCGAAGCTCTATATAAGTTCAGCTTCCTAGAGTAAGCGGTTGCTGAGATCTAGAAACCAAAATTTTCCGTCTAAAACGCTTCCCCCACTTCCCCCCTCACATCCCCAACCTTCAAAATATGGTCACTTTAAGGGGCCTACCCAGTCTATTCATTAAAAAAATTTCAATTTAATACCTCAAAGGGTTTGGGAGCAATGAGCCTTCAAACGATTTTGCGTACATCGGTCGACGTACGGCGGACAGACGGACTGAAATGTTTTTTTTGCTTTTTTCATGTCTACTAGTCATGAAACGTGAAACAAAAATTTTCAGGGTAGAACATTTTTTTTTTAAAATCGATCACAATACTGTATTATTGAAATAATAAAGTAAAATATCAATAGCAAACAAGAAATACAAATTGATTGATTGATTGAATTCAGTACTAAATTCCTTCTATACAGTGCTCAATTTTAATAGCTGCTAATGCAATATCTCTATTCGGTATCAAATCACTTCCTGATAGCATTATTCAGTCAGTATTTGATACGTTCCGCTGGAGTTTTGTACGTTTCAGTACTTGAAGGGGAAATAAGTTCCGTTCAACTTTATATACGTTAAACTGAAAGGCATTCTTCTCGCTATTGTTGAAGACGTGGAACATTCTTCGCGTGTCATCCATTTCATATTCACTTCAAGTAAAACAAGTCGAATTAACTTCATTAAACAATTATATGATTTTATTACAATTACTTAATTAATTACACTTAGTAGCAGCACTGTTAGTACTTTACAACTTTCACAGCTCTACATTAAACTTTGCTACCGTAGGTATCATGTCGCTCTCATAGCAATAGTTGGTCGCTTCGTTATCAATAAACTGATCAAGTATTTGAGATTGACTTCAGTACAATTGAGTTCTCAAGGAATCTTATTGGTTTATTCCTGAAATATTTATTTTATCTTATATTTATTGATTTAGCGATTGATTTGTGTTTCCAGGGCGGTGATGTAACAGTACGTAAAAGATTACATAACTTTTTAAATATTTTTTGAGAAGTTGTTGATTGTATCGGACTTGTATTACTGTTTTTAAAAAGTAGTAGAATATACAAAAATAGTAGTTTTAATTGATTGTTTTGTGGTAAAAATCAGAAGGTAACGAAATCAATGATTTCGCATTCCAACCACCTTGTCGTGTAAAACACGAATGCTCCCCTTTAACGAAATTTTAATGTAATAAGATTTGCAATATGGCCACGAAAATCATTGTGTAAAATACGGTATCGTGTGAAATATGAAGAAAATTAAACATGTGAATTCCAGTTATATTGTTGAACTTACAACAATATCCATTCAACTATGTACAGCGATAAATGGTAATCATATTCATAAATAAATGAAGAGTTTACGTACTAACAGAAAGCTGGTTTGCTGGATGAATCAGCAAAATTACGGAACTGCTATCAAACTTGCATGTATGAATGTATCATAATACATATGCAGTTTTCAGTATCAGCAGGTAAGATACTTATGCTATATCTGCTGCGATAAATTATGACGATCAGGCCAATATCATACGAGGCATCTATAGCCGGAAGATTCAAATATACGAGTATGTTTTTACATTATTTGGATGTAATGAAGGTAAGTGAACAGGTAAGAGAAATTCTTCAAAAGATAGTGAGAGTTGTTGGAGCCATAAATGTATGCTACGGATTCCAAGCCAGTTTTGCGTGATTACGTAACATTAATAAAACTGCTCATGGCAAGAGCAATGATCACCTCTTAGCCATACATGAAGATAGTTAGAAAAATCTTATGCGTACAGGAATAGAAGTATGAATAGTATTCATAACTATATTTTTAAACCTATTCATGTCAGGATGTAGGACTCAAATTAACCAACACACTGTGTCGTACTTCTGACATACATGTTATATGTGTTATACTCGTATGTTATATACCTTACATGTTGTGATCAACCTGAAATTGAAACTTTATCCATTATAAATTTTTTTTTTAACAGACTCCGAAATAAAGCAATTGTCCTCAAGAAGAAGAACCCTTACGGATATTATCTTTATACTTTTATAATTTAACTTTGAGAACCCGTATGGGGTGTAAACTTCTACTGGGTATATGAGGGAGTTGTTGAAGTAGGGAACGAAAAAGTTTTAATCCTGCATATTAGGAATGGCTTATGACAAAAAGTTGAAATTGATTCAAAATACCTACATATGTACACTAACGATCATAAGGTCTTGTACACCTTTGAGAAACTTTTTTTAAATCACAGGGTACTGGTCATGAAGGAACTGAATATTTTAATTATAAAAAAAAACTTGCTTCTCTGAAATTTTGTATTTTCATGTTTAAGTTTCGAAAAATAATGCGCCCGAAACGCTTGAAAGGAAGGTGGGAGTGTTGGGGTGAGGATAGCAGAAGTCTAAACCTTAAAAAGGTGTGAAGTAGTTGCTTACGTTTTCACGAATTCCGACATATGTTTTAGGTCTTATGAGATTCGATTTAACTTCGAAAGGCTTTAAATACAATCGTCAATAAAGCAATTTAAGTATTTTTTCATATTCAATGCCCAAGTGGGAGTAAGTGGTGTATGCTTTCACGAATACCGACAAATCTTTTAGGTGTAATGAGATATCAATTTAATTTATATATCATACAATCGGCGATGTCCAGCCCTTAAGAATTGGGTGTTAAGAAAAGTGTTTACAAACGAAAATTAAATCTTAGCTTCTAAACTATCCAATATAGTATAGTTATATAATTAATTTTTAAATAAAGACAGTTATCTTTCCAGAAAGATCATTTTGATTTTTCCAAGTTGGATTAGAAGCTACGATTAATATTTGTTCGATTGTACGATTTTGTCATGAAATAAACCAAACAATCACTCTTTAATTTCTTTGAACCTTGTATAAAACTGCAATTACTTGTTTACAACTATTTTCCAATATTCAGTAAAATATCGACTATCGTGCCTGTGTATTTTCTACCTTCATATGTAACTATTAGAGGTACTCTCAAGCGACATTAATTCATTAACTTGCTAACTTGGACTTTCAACTGTTATAATGATATCTGCTAATTTATGCTCTCCTTATAACCCATAAAATAATGTTCAATCATTTAAACACATTTTCAGTTAATTTACTATCACGGCTACCGGTAAAAGTAGCAGTGCTACTTTTTATTATTTTAATTAATTAACTTCTCGATCAAATACATATCTTTGGTTCTCTTATAATTCACCATATTCTTGATAAATTATTCGATTAATCATTCGGCCAGATGAAAAACTGTTTTTTTTAGTTATAATCTACGTTTCTTCCTTATGAACTATGCTTAAACTTATGCTCATCAACAAATTCCATACATATACTAACCACATAATGAATTTGAATCACTCTACATTTGTTTGTTCGTTATCGAACTTGAGTTTTAATCGGACTTAAAAATGTTTTTATACAGTTAATAAATATTTAATTTCTGTTGAGAAAATTCGTTGTCACTAAAGGTTAACGAATTCTTTCAGTTAACTGAACTTAATTTAGCTCGTGCAATTAAAAGTAAAAGAAAAACAAATCATTGGCGCTGAAGTGCCCACTCTGCGTTTATCATATTCATTACTTTAATGCAATTTAAGCATGTACGTACACTATGTATAAAAGCAGAATTCTTAATGTATTTTAAAGTAGGTCCTTGTAGTTGAACTATTGGAAAATAACATTTTTCTTCTGTAGATCTGTAGCAAACAATATCGATGTCATTTGTCTAGTGAAACCTGGGAGTTTATTGTTAGCAACACTGACTTTTTGGTACATAACTTGTGATATACGTGGTTATTTCTTTAACTTTATGATTTTTAGTTGCTCTACATTTGCTACGTAAGCTGTAAGCAACTTAAAACCATTAATTATGCAGGTAATCAATTTTACATTTAAGTCGACAAGTTCACTTTTTACTTATACTCGTATGTGCAGTGTTGTCTAAAATTATTTATGTTGCGATAAATTAGAACTTTAGAACTATAAGATGCATTGTCTTTGACTTATTGGCGGATACAAGGGGCGGAGGACAAGGAGGTTGATGCTCTCAGAGCAAAAGTTGTTACGCTTAGGGATGGGCCGTTCACGAGAGAACTTCTCTAAAAGAACACTTCATTGAAGTGGGTAAGTGAAGTAACTCAGTCTTCTTGGTGAGCTGCAGTTCAATTCGAAAGGTAAATAAAAAAAATTAAAACGAATGAGGGGAGAACGAAGCCTAATTGAGTAAACTGTACGAAGACAATGAGAAGAGAGACAGACAACCAACTAATCTTCTCGTTTCGTCCGCATCCGTGTCACTAACCCTGCGTCTACACTAGCAATTTATCTGGCAATGGGAATGACAATATTTATTGCGTTAAATGTCAAATCGTAATGAGTGAGCATTTGATTGTCAGGTAATTTTTATTTGAGCGAGTGAATTCAAAGTGTTAAGATCTGAAGCAAAATGTCGGACATTGCATAAAGAAAAAAGCTATTAATAAGTTCAATAGTTTTCTCTCAAGTTAACTTATTTTCAGCCATTTCGCGATCAAAACAAAAAAAAACTTATTCCTACCTGTTGACAAGCAACGCTCACTTATATCAAACGATGCGTTTTCTGGCAATATTGCTCTCAAAATTGACATGGCAATGATTGCCATGGCAATGTTGAGGGTAATATTACCATATGCGTTTGATGTGTCTACACTGTCAATTTGTGTATGGCAATATTGCCGTTGTCATTGCCATTGCCAGATAAATTGCCAGTGTAGACGCAGGGTAAGAAACACACACAGCGTCTACAGAACTTAATTCTTTACAAAGAAAAAGCTCTTCTCTCTCAGTAGTTTATGATACATTTCATTCATATTCATTTAATATCCACGCGTTGCGAAAGGAATACCGTGGCATTCAATTGTAAGGAAGAATAGCTGTACATGTATACATTTTTATTTCCCAACCCACAAGCACAACTGAACTGACTAGTCAGTCAGAACGGCTGTTTAAAGAAGCCAACCCACACACACCAGCACAATTGATCGACTAACAGACTAGTGAGTGACTACTGAACGGCAGGTTAGAGAAGAGGAAAAGTGAACAGTTCAATTGAAGGAGAAGTAATTAGTGAGTGACTACTGACTACTGAACGGCTGGTTAGAGAAGAGAAAAGATGAAATAAACAGTTCAATTGAAGTATGACTAGTTGTGAAGGACTCCACTCAAATGAAACTGTGTTACCCATCTCTGGCTCAGCTGTTTTGGAATTGGTTTGTTGTTAAATCCTTGCTACAATGACTCGCTATTCTAGTACAAAAGCAAATATTGCACTTATGGGAAATCATGAACATGTTTATCTAGGCACAACTTTATTATTTTTTTTTTAAATATTATTTTTTGGAGAGAGGTCCGGAATGCTTTTTATGCTGAGATGCTGTGTAGGTATACGTGACTATTAACCAAAAAAAAATAACGTTCTGGTTATTGCACTATCATAGGTTTCAAGTTTCCTAGAAAAATCGATTCCTGAAATCTAGAAACCTACATTTATCGTCTAAAACGCTACCCTGCGCACACCAGCTCACAAAAGTCAAGGGGTTAACCCAAACTATACACCAAAAAATTTCAACTTAATATCTCAACAGGTTTGTGAGCTACACGCCTCCCAACGCGTTTGCGTATGGCGTTTACGGCGAACAGACGGACATTTTTTCTTTGATTTTGAACCGTTTTTCAATGGGATTAGAACAAAGAAGTCTTTATATAATACAAATAAATAATAAATAATAATTAATAATTTTATTTTGTATTTTCCGAATTTCCACAAAATGTTTCGCAGATAGACTTAGTAATCAAAAACAAGGAGATATTCCGATTTTGATTAATTTTTTTCTTTATTGTTTTTTAATAATAAAGTATTGCGATTGAACTGACTGTTGGCAGATTTTATATCTAACTTGAAATATAGGCTACTTTATATCAGTCTTTTATTTGCTCCACATGCTCCCTGATTCACATAATACCTAATACCTGTCATACAACCTGACCAACCTGACCTGTCATACAACCTAAGTATCGGAACTCTTTCCAGAGCTACTTTACATAAATGTGAAAAAATGTGAGGATATACATAAATTCTAAATAAAAATAAAAAAATACGATTCATTCCTAATTGTTCGTGCGTATATTGTAATGCAAGAATTCCCTACAATGTTGCATAGAATCAAATCGTCTGTACTTGTAGGTCATGCTTACTATGTATTTGATTATTTAGTTGGGGTGCTAATAATACAAATTACATATTAACCTTAACTTTTTAATTGTAGATCGTATTTTTAATTGAAAATGGTAGCATGTAAATAGACGCACTGTAATGTACATGTAGCTCCCACTTTGCATATGTTCATACTTTAATTGCATATGGTCATGACATTTTGAGTTGTATTCCTATGTGTTACTTAACTAAATATGTTTCTCTCAGTTACTACATTTTTTAAAATAGTAGCACCTTGCAAGAAATATGCAAAAAATAACAAAAATAAGTATAATATATACACCGGTTTGTCTTCAGACAATTAGCTCCATCCTTTGAGACGGCTGCACACCTGCTTCCCGTAGAATATGCATGTGAGAAAACGGATAGTGTTTGTTATTTGTAACTCAGCCTATATTGGCGGATTGTCACACTAATTCTGTCCAAGGTAACGGCAACCAGCAAGCACCCTGCTGTCTCACCTCTCCAGTACACCGCACCCCCTAAAATATGACCGTCGAATGATATCGAATCTATTCACGGTTAAAAAAAAATGTAACTCAAAAGCTCAAGGGGCTTGTGAGCTACGAGCCTTCAAACGCGCTTGCGCTCGGCAATAATAGTATTGTCACCGGAAAAGTCCACCCATTTGGCGTAAACGCTGTGCGCAAGCGCGTTTGAAGGTTCGTAGCTCACAAACCCCTTTTGTATGGTAGTCCTCATAAGCGGATTTGGAGCCACAAACTTTTCAGCTTGATTAAGCTTATAATACTCTAACGATTCCGTCTAGAGTGTAAAAATAATAAAGTTAAATTAGCGGGCGAAAAAACCTACACTAATAGAAGCATCTTTAATCGTACTGATCAAATTTGGCATATATAGATAATTGTAGGTATTTAGAACGATATTAAAAATTTTGATATTTTTGATAACATGATGGCAATTTTCTACCATGCGGAAAATAGTAGGGATTCAACTTTTTTTTATTGCTATCAGCCTAATACGGGTATTTATGGTATCGACGGAGCACATAAGTAAGTATGTGAATACGGATATACTCGTATTAAGATACCTTCGCTGTATAGCTATACCAATAATATCGAAAGAAGAAGTGAGATCTCCCCAGCGTTATAAGCGATCTACCGCAATCTTGTAGAAAATGCAAACTCAGTAGTTACCATTTACCAGTTTATACGACTTCGAAGAGAAAGAGAAACGTTGAAAAACTTAAGACGTTACGCAATTGCACGCTTGCAGGCCAAATGTAAATTTTATGTTTACGCTCTTTAATATAAAATAAAGCTTACCGTAGATTTTTGTACCTATCGACAAGGTAAAATTTTTATACAGGTATCATTTAGTTACAAACTGACGTGAGAGCGGTACGGCAACGAACAAAGTTATAGACACGAATGAAACTAAGAAACATTTTATTAAGTAAATTTGTAAACCGATCGTTTTTTCCATTCCGGAAATGATATCAACATTATTAGATCTGTTACAAACAATAATATACCAGTGTAAACAATTTATTACTATGTGATTACAGTGTGACGATAAATTGAAATATTACAGTGAAAATTAATAATAAATAATAATAATTATTGTGAATGATTGTTAACAGAAATTATTCCGTAGTGGAGAAATTCGTTAAAAGTTCATAAAGAAAGTTTTTTTCGCGGTTAACGTTGTGTTGAGCTTCGAGTATAGATAAATCGAAAAGAGTTAATGTTTCAATTAAAATTTAGACTTTTGAGTGAAAGGGTTTAAAAACGTTTTGAGTGGTATGTCAATAATTAATACTCGTATCATCAGTGTTAATAAGTAGATTATGACCGAACGATTTTTGTAGTGTAAAATACATATATATACTATATATCGTGCAATCTACAATATTTACAACTTTCGCTTTATAATATTACTCAATGTTAAAGGCCTTCCGAAGGTTGTAATACCACTTAGAACAGAAACAACAACATTGCGATGGAATTTTTATTATGCAAACGTACTGCATGAATGAACCGAATCATACTAGGAGGTGTACTTGATGCAATAAATCTCAGTAAACATATTTGAAAGAAATAGCAAATAAATAATCTATCTCTGTTAATTTGTTTACTCTAGTTAAGACATTTTCGTACTTAAAAGATGCATTTAAGATATAATAGCAGTGAAATATTCTGGAGTTACGATAGGCCTCAGCCGATCATATAATACTCTACGTGAAATACTGAACTTCGATTTATATTGTATTGTATTTGGACCTTTTAAAGGACTGTAATTCACTGTTGTCATTACTCAAAAAAGACAGTAGCACCTGTTTTTAATTCGGAACCTAAAACCTTCGATAAATCACTGTATGTACAATTTCGGATGATTTTCCTATCATGTTTTGAAGTTATTATGAGAATTATTATTTAACAGTCATTTCAAATATCAACCAATATCTGCTTTATAGTTCACCATTACTAAAGAGTCGCGAATGTTATGAAAATCTATGCAACCCTTTCACACTCCATTAAGGATTGTATATCAAAAAATATTGAAAAAGTTTTTTTGACGATCATAGAAAACCAGTGGAAGCAATTACCAATTCATTGCCCCATGAGAGATAAGAGACATGGCGGAATTAGTGAAACGTATACAACGCCTGTAATCTCCTTAGAAGTTGAAACCGAAAAACTCTGAAAGCGATTTTTATGCAATTATATAAAAATCGCTCGGAAGTAAAAGCCTATGGAATGTCTAATCAGACTTCAGAAATATGGACCCCAGCCAGCTGGCCCCCCCCCCCACTTCATCCAAACTTAATGAAAAAATTACAGAATTATGCGCTCTCCAAAACACCAAGAAAAAATTTTTGCGCTCCTTTCGTTTAGTAAGGATAAATCATTTAAAGGTGGGTGGCTGAGTAGACGGCAAGCTAGCCTCCTCACCCCTAAAATATGAAATAATTGAAAAAATAAATACACAGGAATTATGCGCTCATTACAACTGATTTTTGCGCTATGTCCTTTCAAGGACCTCCCATACAACTCGCAGGTCGAGATTCTCTAAAAGCAAAAATTTCACCAAATAACTATACCAGCTGAATCTATGATTTATGCGCTCTCAAAATCCGCTATTCGCGATTTTCGCACTGCGTTCTGTCAAGGACCTCCCATACAAATCGTCAATTCCGAAACAGTAAAACAGAAATGCCTACTCGACCAACGCGAAATAATCATGCACGAAAATAATCATTTTGATATTTGAATAACGCAATAGAAAAATCTGTCGGAATGCCATATTCGATATATAAGTACATCTAAATTGATCCAAGAATCATCAAGTTGCGCCCGACTTGTTGGGAGATATGTCTTTTCAATTTAAACCCTCGTGAAGTTTTCTATTACTTAATATCGAGCACTTTTATACATATATTTTAAGTTATTTTATATTATTCTTTTAAAAAAAAAATCAGTACTAGAAAATTATCCGTTATTTGGTTTAAAAATTCATTAATGAACACACATAAATTTAGTATATTATTTTATTAAAACACTTTTTAAACCATATTAAATTCGGGGATTATATAAAAAGCCCGCCGAAGTAAGAATCAATTCGTTATCAATTCAAACGTATGCAATTGCCATACAGGGGATGAGTTTAAAAAAACTCTAACATTAGCTTTAAGAAGATTTCATTAAAATCACGTTGAAGCAGAAATTAATTCGATATGCAATAAAGCCCAAGAGAAAATATATAGAGCACCCTTAGAGATTGAATATCAAAAAATTCTGAAACTGATCTTTGAGCGATTATATAAAAAGTCCGTGGAACCAACAAATATTTCATCAGACCCTTGATGTATAGCTTAATTCGAAAAAACGCGTATAACTTCCTTATGCCATCCTCTTAGTAGTTGAATTTAAAAAAAATCTTGAAATAACCTTTGAGACGTATATATGTAAACCAAGTCTAAACAAACCTAGAAGAAGAAATATAGGCCACCACTAAACCCTTCTCAAAGGTTAGAAATTAAAATTTTTTAAAAAGTCTATGAAAGTCAAAATACTCGTAAATTATATATCTAACAAGACCTAATATAATACATATATACATATGTAAGAATTCGTGAAAATGTACACAATCTTACATGCAATTAGAAGTTGAATGCACGAAAATACTGAAAATAATTTTTAAACGATTATGTAGAAAGCTCGTTGAAGTAGGTATTATAGAATGGAATTCCATATCTCATCAGATCGAAAAAAAATACCGAAATTTATAATTTGAAACATATGCAACACCTTCGTACCCTCTTCTGGGAAGAAAATCTCTATACACGTCTTATGGGTTTAAAGTCAAAAAATTTTGAAAGCTGAGGAGCTCGTGAAGTAAAATTATTTCAATATCTCAGAAGACCTAAGATATATCACGAAATTCATGAAAATTTATGGAACCCCTTTTCAACGACTATTTTGTTTGCCCACCTCCGTACCCCAATGTAAAAAAATATAACGTACTGCTTCTATAGCCCTAAACAAATATTTCGTTTCAGTTTTATATCTTGAGCTGCTCTCGAGAAAGAAAATCACAATCATCATTAATTTTTGAAAAATGGCTGTCCCTCCACTTCCGTGCTTCACCTATCCCTTCAAAAATTTTACATTCAGTAGACTCCCCTGGTAATGCCATATACAGAAACCAAATTTTATCTTCCTGGTGTAATTGGTTCGGAAGATATTGTAATCCAAAGTTCTTCACCCCCACAGGGCCACCCTAACCACAGGGCTAAATGTGCTATAGCCCCGGGCGCATGCCTTTTGGGGGGCGGCAATTTTTATTGATGTTCTATTACTTTGTTATTTTAATAATAAAGTATTTTTTAGTTATTATTAGTTATTTTTATTCATGATAAAAATAATTAATTAACCTGTTCTAAATAAAATAAGCGTTACGAAACAACCTACAACACGGTCATTTAATATTTATATCATAATTTTGTTTCAAATTGTTTTCATTAAAATAATACACCCTGATAACGTTCTGGCACTTTTATATTTCGCAGTGTCGGGAAAAGAGTGATGCAACTGCAATTTTGCTAATTTTACAGGAGGGCAAAAAACTATTTTGTGTTTTTGCTATTCTTGCTTAAAATCATCAAAAAAATTAGTGGAAAATGGCGTAAAGAGCAGTTATGTCATTGTTACTTCCTAAACTAAAGAAACCCTCACACACTTCCTTACTGAATTGTCTGATCCGACACTGTTTTTCCGAGGGAATTGCAAAAATCGCAGTAGAGCAACAACGATGTAACAGCCATCTGGCGGAACATTTTTTTTTTATAGTTCTGTCATCGTCAACAGGGTCAGAGCCTTCTAACTATAGCTGCGCAACTGAATTGTACATCTAAAACCAGAGTCATAACAAACATGACAACTCCTTACAAATCGCAACAATTTTGTATGCGGGATGCATGACTTGGATGATAAAAAAAAACAAGTTTTCTATTAAAGCGCAAGATTTTGTTAGGCAAAGCAAAGTGAAATAGTTTATAAACATTTAAAAATGAGAATTAGACTAGTTTTCTCATCTGGAATTGTGTTTTCATAGAAAAAATTAAGATGAAAAAAATATCGCAGTTTTCAGCAATGTCGGCATTCGACCATTTAAAAAATGTGCAGTTAAATTGCTTGTTTTTTGAAAGATAATTTCTGTTATATGAAAGACATTGCATATAGCTATGATTCTGAATATTTGTTATTCAGTATCGACTCTAGAAGGTTCGTTAATTCCAAAGTTTTGTATTAAAACAGCGACCTTTGGGATTATAAAATAATGTTACGAGTCAGTTCCAAAAAAGGTTCTCCAATGAACTGGTATATTTTCTCGTTTCGTTCCGTGACGTCACACATCGAAAACTGATGCATTTCTCATGACGAACTGTCATATGTGTGCGGCTTGAGTTAAAGTCGGCATTGACAGGGTGCAAAGGGCAGGTGTGCTTCTTATGACGTCATAAGAAAGAAATAAAAAAATTTGCGGTTGCGTCACTGTTCTTCTGACACAGCGATTTTGTATTTGCCGCTTCCACTAGCCATCAAAATTGTAGGTATATTCTTATGACGGGGGGCGCACTATTTTTAGTAGCCCACGAGCGCAGAATATCTTAGGACGGCCCAGAACAAGAAAATAATTATTTCATGAATTCTTTGACGCGAGAATATTCATACACCGGAAAAAAAACCATACGTTTCCTTCACATGAACGCTGTCGTCAGACAAAATTATAAAGGAGAGGTTGCAATATATTACAAAGTTAATGTGATTTTGTTTATGGAAGTTCGATCTTTTAGAATTTTAGAACTATCCTGAGTTTACCATACTAAAACTTTTGTTATATTCAATTTGTCGATAAGACTCAAATTATAGGAGTTGTACGAAAAACCTTCTTTTCTTCTTCATTTCATCTTGTATAAGCCTCTCTCCTTAATTCACAAATCGCAAATTCAAAAAAAACCCTACGATACTACTTATGTATATCACCTTAACTAACATACGTAGTAAAATTCATGAAGCAGTTTTCCCGTGATGTTCGAATAGATCATCAGATAAATTTTAATTTTTCAAAAAAAGTTTGGTACTCTGCTCGAGTGAAATTAAAAATTTCTAGATTTCAAATCAAATTGCATTGACTTAAATCAATTAATAACTATTTAGGGCGGATATTCCTTGGCATTAATCTCATTTTAATCACGTAAATTTGTTTAATTCCCTTGAACGGAGCACTGGGTACAGACCGTAAATATCTCCCACCTTAGAAAAAGAACGTAAAGGCTTGGAAATCACTTTTCTTACCAGTTTTGTTATATTAAATATTTCAATAGGACTCAAGTTTTAGGAGACATTTTAAAAACAATCTTTTTTTTCCATGTAAACCCATCCTATTGACATTAATTAAAAACAGCATACGGCACAAACACTGAAATTCATTAAATTATGTTAAGCCGTTTTGAAAACTTTTTGTGAATTTTATTTTTTTTTTAATTATTATTGTTTTTTATTATTAAACTGTATTTCTTTTAAATTATATTGATTTTGATAAACGCGTTCCTTACTGTCTGTTCTAACGAAACTACATACGTTATAAAATTTTAAATGGGTAGAATGACTTTAATGTATATTTCATCAATATTAAAAAAAATTTCACAAGATCATAAAAATGTCTCTCAGTCTCAAAAACAATGTCTCTCGAGTCTGAAACAATACATTGTCCTTAGTTACATGTTATTTAATATGATGAATAAGTTCATAATTAATGTACGTTGCGAGTCCGATTGTTTATTGGTTTTTTCTTCTGGCTCTCTTTTAAAGGCCACGCGAACTTCCCAACTGGTGTTGATCGCTATCCTGGATGACAGTATAAAACCTTCACTGCAAATGTCAGTTTGTAAACTTTGTTGGATTAGGTCCACAGGTGATGTTTTATCGTCGGATAGCATTTGCTTGTATTATGCAATTATCCGAAACACCGTTACTGATACAAACAAACACACTCTCTTCTTAAATTAAATACAAAAATTAAAATAATTTAAATAATAAACGTTTGCTTTAACTTGAAGTTAAGCGCATCTTATTTCTATTAATTAATTTCTATTTTAATATTCGTTTCCATCGGGGACCAAATGGCAAGAGAAATCTTTTACATGTTAATTAAAAATTCAGGATTGAATCTATAGTTTCTTGGCGTGTGTTTTATCGAGGGATCAATTATGTTTTGATACATTACTTCGTCCACACAACAACAGTAAAACAGAAGAAAGTTGAGAACGAGAGTAATTTTTTTATGTTTTTTTTTTAAAAATTTTTATATCTGATTAGTCAACTTATAAATTCTTAAAAATATCCATATGTATCTTATCTTATCTTGTTATAAATCTTGTTATAATGTAATATACATAGTGGTATAATTAAAATATTACAAGAAGTTAAAGTAGACTATTCGGTGATTTGGTATAAGCCTGAAATAATGAAAGAAGTTTTCTGCTAGCGACATGTGCAATCGAAAACTTTTATAAGTGGGTCACTATACTCTAGGAAAAATTTCGATGTATTTTTTTTATTGTATATTCTTATGTATCGCAAGTTTTTAGCAATTGATTGATTGGAAAATGTTGCAGAATAGAGGGACACAAGACGGCTGAACTATGTACTCAATATGTCTAAAGCAGTGTCCTGTGTACTAAAGTACGTACTTCGATTACCACTTCAATAATATGTTTGATTGATGATTCATTAAATATATATTATTTTGGTTTATGCTATCCATTTTGTTATTTTTTCACAATATCATGTTCCATATGTGGAATAGAGTTTTTTTTAGTGAACTTAATATAACTCAAGATTGTGAGGTTGCGACTCCCTTTTAAATTCATGCACTGCACAGCACGAAATCAGAAAAAGCACAAGCAAATGTAAAAAATCTGTCAACAGTCTGGGCGCAACTTTATTATTTTATGGGTAGAAGTCCGAAACGTGTTTAATGATGAGATGCGGTGTAGGTTACTATGCGACTGACAACCTAAAAAATAACGTTCCAAATAGCCTCCTGGTTATTTCTTAAGTCCCTTATCATAGTACTACATAAGTTTCAAGTTTCAGCCTCCTAGCATAAGTGGTTCCTGAGATCTAGAAACCAACATTTTTCGTATAAAACGCTCCCCTCTCCTCTCCCCTCCCCTCTCCCCTTAAACACCCACCCCTCAAAAATATACCAGTCGTAGGGGTTCACCCAATCTACCCACCATAAAAAATTTAAATTTAAATTTAATATCTTAATGGGTTTGGGAGCTACGCGCCTTGAAACGATTTTGCGTACGGCGTACGGCGGATGGCGTACGGCGTCTATGGCGGACAGACGGACATTTTTTTTTTTGCTTTTTTGGTGTTTACTAGTTCTAAAACGTGTAAATACAAAATTTCAGGGTAGCAAACTTTTTTGAAATTTCAGGTCGATCACAATACTTTATTATTAAAAAATAATAAAGTAAAAATCTGTCAAAAGTAAGCAACTTCATTATTTTTCGGTCAAATTTTAAGATAGGTGTTGTTAAAGCTAATGTCGGGCACAGAAAAAAAGTTAAATACGCGATGCACCTAACATATAGGTCCTTCATCTAGAAAAAATGATCGATTTTTAGACTTCTAATTAAATTAGTTAATGATTAGGTATTTTTCCAAGACAAAGTAGATAACACTATCGAAACACATTTGTCTAAAGTATTCGCGAAAGCAACTAATGAAAATTGTTATTTATATCAATTATTCTTCTATTTAAAATATATTATTCGCCGTGTGTTATTAGGCCATAGTTAGAGTACGAATTAAAGTAGCTGATTTTTGTAAAATGGTTTAGGTGGTTTCTCTACAATACTCGTAAGTAGGCACATTATGATATATCATGTAATTTGCAGACGAATATATTTTTTTTTGTTTTTTTATAATTTGTCCCATTACTTATATGCTTTAAAAATTGTTGCTCCCTACTTAATACACTCCTACAAATTTAATTTTAAATTTTATGTTACAACAACGAAGTTTCTACTTTCTGGAGTCAACTGTTAAGGAGATAGGAAAACGAAAATATCTGGGATTCTAACTTCAAAGCTCTTCAATCATATTGTCTTGATTCCATCCAAACTCTTTTCTCGTAAATGACTCCGCTATCTATCTCCAGGAGTATTTTTCTATTTACATGTAATAGAGGGTAGAGTACAGAATTCGTATTGAAAACAACAAAAATGTATACAATTTAAATTCGATTAAAGAAATCATTGAAGAAGTCACGGCCACATTTTCTTTATAACGTGGGGCAAATGTCCAAAAAACAATGACTTGAACTTTAAATTTTCAGAAGCTCATGAGCAACCCAATAAATTATTAAAGGCCATTGGGAACGGCTTTACGTTTATTCATCAAAAAATATTTAATTATTAATTATATCTAAAGAAATAATTATTACGATTATAACTGTTTTTTGTAATATTTTCTTTTATTTTTGAATCGTTAATTTCATATTTAGTTTCATACAAATGTTTATACTAATCAATTTTCCCTCATTTCGATCTTCATATTTAATTTATATTTCTCTTAGAGCCATTTTTATTCATATCATTTTCGTAGAGGCTTACTACTAACTTACTAAATCTATGTCACATGAAAACATGTGGAATACGAGTAATAAGATTGAATATTATATGCACACGGATTTAAGTATGCCCGCCCAATAATTCAAAAAGCTATTCAGCATTTAACATAATGAGTCTTATGTTCGGTTATTGACCTGTTATGATTACGTTTATAGTTAAAAGTAAAATAAGTTGCGTGTATGATACTTTTTTCTTTTTCAGATAAACAACGATCCCACATCATCATCACATCAACAACAACGAGCAACCAGAAATTTGAAAGAAAATGCTACTTTAATTCTATTTAAATAAAATTGTAATAAAGTCGATATCGTGACAATTGCGGAATTGGACTTAAGTTTATGAAAATGTTTCCGAATAGTTAGAACAGGTGGAGAAACATATTCCTTAAACATACGAGTACATATACTTATATATGTTTAAGTGTTCACTTAAAGTAAAGTTTTATGTGATTAATTTGGTAAGATAAGAAAATAAGTTTTCTGCACATTACCAAAAATGGCCTCGTTATCGCATCCTTTCCTGCATCATCCGGATCCAATAGATATACCAGATGAGATGCTCCCAGCTGTAGACGATATCTTTAAATGGTAACTTAATCTTTTTTTTATTTAAATTAGCTTTGTTAGTTTATTATCAGTAATAAGGATGAGGAAATCATACAAACACAGGCTCTTATTATCCAAAGCGACGGCTCAGGATATATTCGCCGTCATGATTGCTTCGATGAATTTATTCTTTCGTAGCTGATGTTAATTCAGAGTCGATAGATCAAATTTATATTCGTACATTAACTAGTTTATGCATATCTGATTTATATTCGTTTCACTTCGTATATTGCATCGTTACTCTACCTGCATTCTAGCGGAGATATTTTCCCCTCTCAGTATGGAAACATACAGATCTTCAGCGGAACATTTCTAATACTGACTAAATTATACTGAATGCATCCAATACCGAACAGAGATACTGATTCAGTATTACGAATTCAGTACCTTCTGCTGGTTGCATATGTTTTTACAATTTTTACCATTGCTTAGCTCTGATGATACATAAAATTGGTTATTACTTCTACAGGTATTTCACGTAATAGCCTAATAACCAATTTCACGATTTTTCGAAATTCCACCCTCAAGAGAGTGTGAAGGGGTTGCATACGTTTTCACAAATTTTTCAAGAAACTCTGGTGTGATGAGATATCAAATTGGTTTTTATAGAATCACCTAAAAACCTATTTCACAATTTTTCGGAATTCAATCCTCAAGTGGATGTAATGGGTTCGTCGTATCTCTTAAGTCTGATGTGGCAGTAAATTGGTTCTTACTTCTATGGGATTTTAGTGTAAATAATATACCGAAAAGCGAGTCGTCTACACGGGCTTTTTGTATGTTTACTCGGCTCAAAATCTCTATTTTAGGTATTTTTGTTTCTATTCTAGGGATAAAATTAACTTTCCAGAAAACCTCCTAATCTGGAAACAACTGATTTTATACTCCGGCTTTGGCCGCGTCACGGATTATAACCCAATTACGATATTCATGTGTTATATGTGACCCGAAAAATAATAAAGTTTCACCCAGACTGTTGGCAGATTTTTTTCTAATTTCATTTAGTACTGAACACTTTTATTGACTCACCAATGTCCGAATTCAATTGTAAGATGTTTTTTAAAACTTATTTAAGTTAGATCGAAAATTTTCAGTACTAGAGGGCCAGTACCTATAAATGTTATTCGGGATTAGATTCCAAAAAACTCAGACACAGAATCTAGTTCAAACTAAAACTCAAACAATATTTATTTATTTAATTTGCGTTAACAGAAAAAAAAATTTTTCTTAGGGATTAGTCTTTCCATCTTAGAGCTTAGTTATAATTATGGTACTGGGTAATAGAGAAGGGCAATAGATAATATTGTCGGCTTACAAGTGAAAGACACTAAGTTAAAAATACGTTACTGTGTTTCAAGTCTCATGGTAAGATGAAAATGGAACTTATTATGTTTTCCAACTTTGGTTTCAGTATGAATTGATACAAAATATCATTTCGTAGACTTCATAATTCTAAAGATAAAAACTCAAATAACTGAAAAACCTCAAACTAATTTTTTTGAGTTACTGTCTTTCACTTGTAAGCCGACGATTTATAATATTCTACCAAGGTAAAACTCGGAGAAAAAACGTCTTACGTCTTAAGCTACTTAAAACTAACTAAAAAACTACATAGTAATTTATATGACTCACCAACTATGAATAAAATTCTAGTTCGAAATTATTGTAATCACTTTAGACAGCCCTAAAATTAACTGGCACACAAATTCAAAAATTTATGATTATACATAAAGCCTATAGAAGTAAAAGCGAATTCGATATCTCATTAGACTTGCACAACTGTCTAACACTACCTTGGGGGATAAATATCAAAAAAATTTTAAGTTAGTTCTTATTGCGATTATATTTAAAACTAATTCCCATTCTCATTATACCTAGGAAATATGTTGGAATTCGCAAAAACGTACACAAGTTCTTAACACTTTCTTAGGGACTGATTGTCGAAAAATCAGGAAAACAATTTAAAGGCGCTAATATAAAGAACACACAGAAGTAATATTAGTTCCATACTCGACAGACCTAAAAGATATAACGAAATTCGTGAAATTGTAAACAACCTCTTTATCATTAAAATTTTGTTTGCTCTACCTCCGTACGCCAACCCATATCTGAAGAAGTTGTAGTCCAAAGTTTTTCACCCAATTGTTTCACCAAAATGTTGTTTCTAGTATACGCTCCCAGTATGCCTACGTAAGCTCTTCATAAGATACAGATGTCTAGAACCAAGTTTACTAACGTTTCGGACGCTTCATTCTCCTCCTCAGACCCCCTCCCTGCAAAGGTCACCACTTAAAGGGGCTTACTCAATCTAACCACCAAAAATATTTGAACTTAATATCTTAATTGGTTTGTGAGCTACGAGCCTTCAAACGCGTTTTCCTACGGCGTATACGGCAGTGGCGGATCCAGACTTTGCTGCTGGTGGGGGGGGGGGCGGAAATTTTTTTGATTTGGCTATTTTGTTTGATCAAGTTCTGTGTGAATTTAGCTACATAGACTGCACTTAGCAAAAACGGGATCATATTGTTTTCATCTTATTATGGGTCATTCCATCATGAATCGCCAAAGTTGTGACCTTACCATTTCCGATTCTTTTGAAAATGTTTGTACTTGAAGAACTAGTGAAAAAATTAATTGAAATTGAAGTTTTTGTTTCTATCTTATTTTTTAACTAACAAAAACAACAACAATATTTAACATAAGCCCTACTTTATTATTCAAGGATAAAAATTACCAGAGATATGAATTTTCAAAGAGGACTCGGACATCTTTTTTGGGAAATCTTTAACATACTATAACTAACAAAAAAATAAGATAGAAACAAAAACTTGAAATCATATTTTGTTTTCACTAATTCTTCGAGTACACAAATTTTCAAAAGAATCAGCGAGGATAAGGTCACACTCTTGGCGATTCTTGATTAAATGACCCTTTTTCTATAAAATAATTGAGAACCACTATAATGTTCTTAGATTTTTTTGACCGCGATCCCATTGAGATCCCAAGTTAATTTTTTGGTATGTTTTGAAAAACAGTATAGCCTAAAAAATATAAAAAAATAATAAAAAAAACCGTTTTGAGCTATTCAGGGATAAAGGACAAAATCGTTATCCTTGAAAAAAATTTCAAGGATAATTTTTATTGCGACAACCTTCCCCTTTAAAGTAAGCCATATTTTATTATCCCAGGATAAAAATTACCAGAGATGTTCATTTTCAAAGAGGACTCGGACACCATTTTTGCGAAAACTTTAACATACTATAACTAACAAAAAAAATTAGATAGAAACAGAAAATTAAATTTCAATTATTTTTTTCACTAGTTCTTAAAGTACAAGCATTTTCAAAAGAATCGGAGATGGTAAGGTCACAAATTTCGTCATTCTTGGCGGTTCTTGATGGGATGACCCTATTACCTACGCAATATGTTGTCTTGTAGTCTTTTTATCATGGTGCGTTTACACTTGCGGCGCAACTTGCCTATAAGTGCGAAACGACATAAATACGATGAGCTGCGAATTGTGTGGTACCACAGAGACTTGTAGAGTCCTAAAAGGTTAAAGTAAAAAACTTTTGGCTAGCAATTTTATTTTTTTTTTAAATCCAGTTCGATCACAATATTTTTGTTATTAAGTAATAATAAAGTGAAATGTTGAAAGTTTTCACTCTTACAAAATTTGCGTTCTTTGAAAGATTTTAATTTACTTTTCAATTGAATAATGTGGAAAAAGTAGTGAACAATGAAGTTATAATTTAAATTGCTCAAGCCGATGATTTGAGTGGGTTTTTTGCTGGATTACTGCCAAATCTAGCCATACAATGAGATTTCCATATTTTATTCAATCGTATGCTAAATAACGAATTGAAAATGTTGGTTCGGATTTATTAAAATCTAGATCTTTGGTAACTCTAATACGATGTAGAGCAGGTATAAACATAAGTCGATATCTTGCGTTCTAAATCCGGTGTTACACCAAAAATGGAATACTATTTTTAAGTATGATGTCTGTAAATTTATTGTTACACCCAAAAAGGCATCTTGCAGATTTCAGTACTGAAAGTTTTCACAATGCCCAAGTCTGCTCTTTTATGCTTAGTTTTAAGTCCGAGGGTTATAGTGAAAAACATTATTATTAATAAAAATACAAGAACGTGGAAGAAGCTTGATATTGATATGGGGTATACGCGACAACCAGATATCATTTATCTGAATTGTAAATACGAAAGTCGGTATTGCATCCATGATTTGCTTCTGCATTTTGCTTTTTTGCACTAACTTTAAGAGTATTAGAAGTTTGGACCAATTACAAGTATCTATCGAACCTCTAGTTTGTATAATAGAGTGTTTTCGAAAAACTCGAATTTTATTTTTAAGTTTAAATATCTTTTACTAAATACTAAATTTATATTCATTACTTTTCTCAGGATAAAATCACAGTCACGTTTCCCTAACTTCTCCCGAAATCATGCCTACTTATTTCTGCATGCATGCCTGGGTGATGTTCCAAGTGCCAAGAAGGCACTTTTAAGATACATTCAGATTCGCGCTGGGGCACCTGATTTATTTGACAGACGCGATATAATGCTGGATGAGATACAATTCGTGTACGACATGACGTAAGAGCCGACGAGAAAAAAGTTATCCTTCATCCATCTTGATACATTTTCTTTTAAATATTTCCCAGGCACATGGTAGCGCTGCCGTTAAAGACTCCAGAAGGATATAATATCCTCGTGTACAGACTGTCTGATTCGGATCCATCAAAAATGCATTTCGGCAATGCCGTTAAGGCATTTTGCATGTTCAACGATGTTCGGATTAGTGAGGATGGTAAGTGCATTAAGAATGTGTTAGGGCTTATTTTGATTTTTGACTTTTTTTCAAGTCATCACCGAAGGATATATCGTTGTTTTTGATATGAAAGGTTTGCGCTTTGGACATTTAGCGCGAGTGCAGTTGGGACCGTTACGAACATTTATGTCATATATTCAAGAAGCACATCCGGTACGACTAAAGCGGATTTACGTCGTGCATGCGTCTTTTTTCATCAACCAAATTATGACATTGCTGAAACCTTTAATTCGTAATGAACTTCTATCGTTGCTAAAGTTCACGTCATCTGGTCCGGCCGATGTGTTACCTGCAGAAGTATTACCTGTTGTAAGTATAAGATATACTAAGTACTAGCCCAAGTCTTGCTCTAATTGACACAAGGAAATAGGAAACCAAACATAATAATATTGAACTGGTTTTCAATAAGTAAGATCAGTACTGTTCTTCGTTGGAGGTGGGAGTGGGAGCTAATCTCTTTTTATTCTTTAGATTCATTAACGATATTTTCTGTTAAAAGATTTCTGTGCGAATAGTACCGCGATGTATTAATTCAGTTAAAATTATCAATTTTTTTTCCAGTATGTATCTTTTATAGACTGAGCAAAAAGTCTTAGTAATTCTGACAAAAAAACACGTCGGCCTAATGTTTTTTATGAACAAACGAATAACAGAATATTGTGATCGTACTCGTATTAAGCGATCTTGAAAAAAATTAAACATCGGTGGTCAAGGTGATAAAAATTATGTGTTTTTTCAATCAAAACACATGTGCTGAAGACAATTATTTACTGTGACACAACTTTGTTATTCACGCTGACAGAGTTCTTTGAAAATTTAACAAACCCATTTAACTTATTTAATAAAACAGAATGTTGATTGAATAATACCTTACACCCCAGGGGGCTTAATATCGAAAATTGCTTAAATTGTTCCCGATTATATTTAAAGCCTTTAGAAGTGAAAATGAATTCGATATCTTAATAGACCTGGGAAATATATTGGAATTCGTTAAAAAGGTACACAACCACTTTACATCCTCTTAAGCTCCGGTTCCACTTATTGCATTTCTGCGTGTCGTATCACCATTGCGTATCATTCACTCAACGGATACAGTGTGGACACTACACAATTTTTGTTGTATCTAGAGTGCCTTGCGTTTTAAAATGAATGATACGCGATTACAAGTGAACATGTATTTCAGTTTCAGTACAACTGCAAATATGGGTTGACCGAATGAGCAATATTGTGAAATTACAAAATTTTTTCACGAGTTCGATTGTTTTCTCCGTAATGACGAAACAAATTTAGAAATTTACGTCCCGAACGCGAAAGAGCAATATTGTGCAACGCAACATGTCCACACATGACTCCACCGCGTATCGTATCATTCCTTTGATGCGATGGCAAAAAAATGCCAAATGACCGATCGGGTTTGATGCGTTTCTTTGTATCACATTTTGATACAGAAAGGAGATACGTTTGTCGTATCCACTGATGCGCAACGAGAATACGATACGCAGAAATGCAACAAATGGATACCGGCCTTTAGGGGTATATCGAAAAATTTATGAAATCCTTTAGAGCCCACAGAACTTCAATTAATTTGATAACTCGATATGTCTAAAAGATATAACGATATTCGTAATCCAATTAAAATATAAACTTTTTGTTTTGCTTTGAGTACTCTAGTAACACATCTATGTAGATGTGTTACTAGAGTTCTCGTCTATCGAGTACGTCTATGTAGACGTACCAATTTCTAACTTTCTAGCATAAGTCGTTTCTGAGATATAAAAAACCACCCCCAGCCCCATACTTTGCTACCCTTCCCAAAAATTTTATTTTTCTAGGATATCCTGTAGTAGCTTTATATAGTCGTCAATTTTTTGTTTTCCATTCTTTGCGGTTTCCGAGAATAAAAATCAGAATTTTTTTATTTCCACCCCTACTTTGCTAGAGGTCTACAGGTCCTAACTTATTTGAAATTTTTAAGATCACATCTGGTAAGGTCCTTGAGATATAAAAATAAAATTTGTTGTAAAATGGATATCTACCCACTTTCGTGCTCCACCCCCTCCCTCAAAAATTTTACATTTCTAATCCTATATGGACAAACCAAATTGTATATTCCTGGTATAATCGGTTCGAAACATATTTTAATCCAAAGTTTTTTACCCTCCACCCGCACACCGCACTATCACCCTTAACAATTTTAGTCCTTATCTCGGCCCCTGGTATGCCTTAACCACAAAGAATTTTAGAATGTTTCAATCCCAGCTTTCAAGCGTTTCGGATGCATTGATTTCCCCCTCCCCCACTCCCGCACCCCTCAAGCCTTGTCTAAATTGTTTTTTGCATTTGGGCCTACTATAGGGTGTTTCAAGAGGAACGCTCGAAATTCGTTAGGTTATAGCGGCCATGTTGTTAAAGCAACATCCACCGAATTTTTCGTGAATTATTCAGTAGTGAATGGTAAATCACCATGGAAGATTATATACAACGTGTGCAAATCATCAAATTTTATTTTCAAAATCAGAGCTCAGTTCAAAAAACGTTCCGCGCATTTTGTAATTTTTAACGATGAGGTCCATTTCTTGATAAATGGATGTGTGAAGAACCAAAATTGTCGGATTCGGGACGATACCAATC
Organism: Beris morrisii; assembly: GCA_951812415.1. Taxonomy (NCBI): domain Eukaryota; kingdom Metazoa; phylum Arthropoda; class Insecta; order Diptera; family Stratiomyidae; genus Beris; species Beris morrisii. Next base: position 104,157,115 of record OX638312.1, on the reverse strand, counting down.
TACACGAGATACACCAGCACGAAATGCTTCCCGAGAAAGTCACTGTTTGGTGCAGATTTGGGTCTGGCGAAATCATCGGGCCGTACTTTTTCCAAAACGAAACTGGCATTGCCATAACCGTCAAACGATCGATGATAAGTAACTTCTTGTGTCCTAAACTGGATGATATGGATACCGACGACATGTGGTTCCAACAGGACGGCGCTACGTGTGCATATTACGATGGACATTCTGCACGAGCGATTTGAGGGCATCGTTATATCGCGCGGCGGAACTGGCCACCATGATCGTGCGATTTAAAGCCTTTGGACTTACCATATTCCTTTGGGGCTATCTTAAATCGCAGGTCGATACGTATAATCCGCAAACGATTGATGACCGCCATCCAGCTAATTCAGCCAGATTTATACGACAAAGTCGTCGAAAATTGGACCTCTCGAATACGTGCCACCAAGCAAAGCTGGGGCGGACATTTGATTGACGTTACATTCCATACTTAATGCCATAAAATATTCTTTCAAATAAAAAAAGAATTGGGTGGATATCTTACATATCTTGTTTTACTTACATTTAAATATTCAACGTCCCCATTGAAAGACCCTATTTAATAGTTCTACATAAATTTCACGTTTCAGCCTCCTGGCATAAGCGGTTCCTGAGATTTAGAAACCAAATTTTGTTGCCTACAACGTTCTCTCTTTCTCCCCTCCTCACACCCCCACCCCTCCAAAAGATACCACTTGTAGGGGTTCACCTCACCAAGTCTACCCACCATAAAATTTGAACTCAATATCCGGCTTTGTGAGGTATGCGCATTTCAACACTTTTGCGTACGGCGGGCGGCGTCTACGGCGGACAGACGGACATTTTTTTTGGGGGGTTTACTAGTCATGAAACGTGAAAATACAAAATTTCAAGGTAGCAATTTTTTTTCAAATTTCAGGTCGATTGCAATACTTTATTATTAAAATATAATAGAGTAAAATTGCTATTTTTCACTTACTTTATTTTACTATGGTGTTTGTAGGAGAATTTCTGGACACCTAAACAAAAAAAGGAGAAGTTTTTTTTATGTTTTATAAAGTTCTGTTTTTTGTATATCTTAAAGGCGATTTAACAAAAAATTATGTCACACAGCTCAAAATTTTTGTTTATTATTACTGTACCAAATGTTTTTCCAAACTTCATTTAATTGCATTTGAGAATTAGCGAATGAGGAACGATACTGGAGCATTTCTGAAAAAATTCTGATTGACTTCATTACGGTACGAGTTAAGAAAATTGAAATAAAATGAAAATCTTTTACCGTGGAAAAGCATTCTATCCCATTTATTGTACAGATAAAATATAAGAACAGTACACTTTGTTAAAAGTCGTACACATGTTTGCTCAATTGAAACTTACAAGGAAATTATTTTTGTATGCACTATAGGAAATGGCGACATACTGGTATGTGCAGTGTCGAGAGCGCATTTCCCATTTTTCCTCGTAATCTAAGCTGCAAAATGAAAAACCATTGACCTCATTTTCCAGACCTCTTTCGTCCTTCCGTTCTCTTACATATCCCTAAAAAAGCGTGTTATACACGAATTTTCTGAATACCGGATACTATGTGTGACAATTCCACTCATTCGTCGTGCCTTTGAAATAAAGTGTCGCAAGAAGAATTTTCTTCCTTCAGGAAATGAAAATGACAATTAGTAGTTTGTATTTAAGCTTTTTGCTGCAAAGTCTCTGAAGGTGACAAGACTCGAAGGTTTTTTCTTCATTCGTTCAGTTAATTAAAAGCAAGGACATAAGAAGTAAGGACCCGCAAGCGGTAATCCAAAATCTGTACTATTCGATCTTAAGAGTAAGATTCTTTTGGATATATTGAAACCGTATACGGGGTGAATTGGAGATATGTCCTTTTTCAGCATTTTTTTTTGCCGTTCACTAAAGTTACACATATCGAAAGGGAGCTACTATAGTCCAGTAATTTTAGATACAAATGTGATGGCATCTACAACATCAAGGGTCGTCGCGGAATGTCGATTATCTTTTAAGGATATGGCAGAACCATTCAATACTCACCTGTGAAGGGTTCCAGGTAACTGTATGGCTGACGAACTCGCTGGGCGTAGTACTACTATTCAGATTGTGCCGGAATATCTGAATCTGGGTGGGTGTGTCTCTTGCCACATGTAAACTACTACTTAAATTGAACTTAATTAAGAAAATCCATTCAAAATGTACAGGGTACAATACATATTACACTGCGAGACAGATCTGGTTGAAGCAGAATCTGAAACGCTCACCGAGGCTCCGTTCTATGCATTACAAAATATTTAGCTGGATTTAACTTATAATACCGTAAAGATTACGTATTTCATCTAGAGTAAAAAAGCAGAAAATCTTTCCATTTAGCACACAGATTTGTGATCTATTCAAGTTCACTGTAATTATATTGTTTAAGGTAAAACACAAGTCGAATATTAATAACTTCTAATTTTTTTAATTTTTCAGGACTATGGTGGTCCTTTGGACAGACTCGAAAAAATGCACCGAACACAACGCCGGCTAATCGAAACAAAATATCGTCAATGGTTAATTGATTCAGCGCGCTTAAAAGATATTCCAAAAGAAGAACGCGTAAAATCTTCAAATAATAACATTGTTGTGTCGAAGATCGATAATTTAAAGGAACTGTCAATTGACTGATCTCGTTACCAGTGCCCTATAAAAATTTGTATACATAATAGATTTATGTTTAATGTGCAATGATTAGTGTACTTGACTATATGTTAAAACTTAAAAAGTTAGTTGGTAAAGGCTGGTTAGTTTATCTTGTATTTATGGGTATTGCCTTTAATAAAAAAAAATTTATAATATTTTAAATATTTGCATTTTCAGGTGATTTTTGGTTTCAAAATTGTTCTTTTCTCACCATTCTTCACAATGGTGACTCTGTTTACAGAAAAGAAGGACTTCAATATTTGGCGTGCCTTAGGGATTGTACCATTTTGTGTCTTTCAGTCGTGGAATGCTCAGTTTCCAAAAAATACAAATAACAAAAGCAATAAGAAAAGTTAAAGGGAAGAGAGGGTTATTTCCTCGTTAAATCTTTCATCCGAATTTATTGCTAGGACTCTGGCTAGTGCAAAGAGTTTGCCTATGAACTGAGGAAGCCGAATTAGTTTTCAGTTAAGCCTAGTACTAACTAGAAGCGAAACGAAATTTCCTATACAAATTTTTCGTTCGAGTGAAAATTGTTAGTGCATTTTGTATGTTATTTGACAGAAAATTTCGTTTTCGCTTCTAGTTAGTACTAGGCTTTAAGAGTAAAATATCTAAACTCCTTCGGGTAGCTGACATGCAAAAGTATACTTAATACACGTGATCACGAACCGGTCCATACTCGACCGATAACTTCAGAACATTGCAATTTAAGGGAATGGGGAAAATCTCGCATGCCGGTAGCATTTTCCATTTTGAAAGATATCCAAATCAAGAATACAACGAAAATAATCACATGTTTCGCTAAAACTAACTGGTCAAAATTCAGAAAACTTCTGAGAAAGTTGAGACTGCAATTCTACACTTATTTAAAATATATTGACTAAACGAGATCAATGATTTTATAAGTAGCTTCACTCTATCTGGGAAACATTTCATAAATGGCGTGCGGGAGTGGGGGGTGAAATTTGTGTATACATATATCTCGAGAATCGTTAATAAAGTATAGCTGAAACTTAGCATTATATTTAGGTAGAGCTATTAGTAGTGGAATGTAAAATTTTGAATAGGGGTAGTATGGTACGGGTTTGGGGAGTGCTTTTTCTATTCCTGGAACGGCTTATGTTAGCAATTTGGTGGCTATATATAGATGAACAACAAAAGTATTTAGGACAAACAATTGATCAGTGAAAATGGGGTGCATATACTCGTATTTTCACGAATTTCGTCATATCTCTTAGATCTTCTGAAATATTGAATATTTTCTTTTCTTCGTGTTCTGGAGACAAATCCTTCGGAAAGGTTTTCAGGATTTTTTTGAATTCGTTCCTAAGTGGGTGTAAAGAGGTTGTGTACATTTTCACGACTTCAGCAATATCGCGCAGATCTCATTAGATACCGAATAACCTCCTTACTTCCACGGTCTTTTTATATAATCGTCAAGAGATATAAAAGAGGTGTACACGTTTTCACGAATTCTGTCATATCTCTTAGGAGTGATGAGACATCGAATTGGTTTTTTTTGTAATCATATAAAAACGCATTTCAGGATTTTTGGATATTCAAACCCCAAGTGAGTCTAAGGGGATTGCATACGTTTTCACAATTTTTGCCATTTCACTTACACCCAAAAAAATATCCTATTAAGATCAATTAGTTTCATGTCTTTTGACAAATTATACTTAGTTAATTATACAATTTTTGAACAAGCAAGGAAGAAAAGCTTTTGATTCTGTCTAGAACAAAGGACCTCTAGAGCTCTTCAAATTGATGAAATTCTTTTTCCTAAATTTATTATCAAAATAATTGCTTCATTTCACGTGCATAGAAAATTTAGAATCAAATTAATATTCTGCTTTTCAGATTTCCTTTCAACATCAGCAGACGTCCCTCAAGGCAGCTGTTTTATACTCACACTGCTAAAATCCCAAAACATCCTCAATGTAAACTAACTATACAGGCTGATAATACCGCCATATATTCAAGCTCAAACGATGCCACGCTGATAATTCAAAATCCCAGTTAGATTCGCTGCAAAGTTTTTTTGGCAAATTAAAATAGACCCGTCTAAAGGCCGGTTTACATGACGACTGCAAACAATTTTTACTGAGATTGTGAGGGAGAAGGAAAACCTCTAATAAAAAACTGATCCGGACTAAAACGAACAGATATTATATCCAGCAAAAAATATTGACGATATTTCTGTGAATGTGTGTGTGCCAACATTTTTTGTTGCCATAAAAAGTTCTCGTACTGAGATATTTTTATGGTTACTGCTCGTAATTTTCAACTCTGGCATCTCTACTTCGCCATAAATTCGATATTTGTAGCTCCTTTTTATAGTTTTTTATATTTACTTTGGCGTTTATTCCATGCCCGACATTTTTTTAACCAAAAATTAGAACTTTTTTTCCTTTTCCAGATTCGGAGTTTTCAAAGATACAAACCAAAAAATTATTATAGTTTCTTCTTCGCAATCCATATTTTATTTTTAAACATACTGGATTCCCAATTGGCTGCAAGCCAATCGTATGTTCATCTAGATGAAATACTGAACTCCGATTTATATTGCAGTTGGGGATAAGTGTTGAGTAGTTTAAGTTTAAGTAGTTTGTCCTGTATTAAGAACTTCCATTTGGTTGCTACTCGAAACTAAAAGACAATATCATCAGTGTTGAATTTCATGTCTGGAAACAGACGAATCACCGAAAAAAAAATTAAAATTTTTTGAGGATTTCATTGTGGAAGATCCAGAAAGAATTCACTCGATTTCTAGCATATTTATCTCTTAACCTGGAACCATTTAAAAATGAATGTGTATAAAATTTCATATTCCTAGCATGAAGCAATCAAAAGCCTTCGAAAAATATTGTTGAACACGTGTCTTAAGGACTTTTTGAATGAGAGCTAGCCGAAGGAGTAGAACGATTTCGCTGAGTAGTAAACTTGAACCTTGTTTTACTCAAAACTAATTTGTACAAAATTCCGCATTCGTGGCTGACTGTTTTCTTGAGTTATACTGAGTTCCGTGAATGGAGTGAAGACATTTTGACAGGATATTTTTATGGCAGCTACACAAAGAACTAATGAGATTTTATTCATTGGAAATTTATTGGAAAATCAACACATAAAAAATTTAGAAGTTGTAGCTTAATTCTTTCTGTAGTTATAGGCCAATATTATTGAACACGTGTTTTAAGGACTTTTCGTATGGAAGCTACCCGAAGGAGTAAAGGAATTTTACTGACTAATGAACGAAAACTTCATTTTCACTCAAAACTAATTTAATAATTTTCAAGATTCTAGGTCAAGGCGTTCTTGAGTTACCATCCGCACGGACAGACGTCAAACGGATTTGGGGTTTTGGCCACAAACATAATAAACAACTTTTTCTTTTTCTAGATTATATAATAAAATACTTATTTATTTATTTATAATCATGTCTTGCTCAGATAAATCTGCGCAGGCATCGTTTTAAAGTGCTAAGCCCATAAGGTGCAAATTACACTGCTTATAAAATAAAATAATACTCTAAAATTTCATCTATCGTAGAGTATAAACAGTAGACATGATTGCAAACCATAAAAACCGTTGAACACAGAAAATTCTTACAACGCTTGCTTCACTTCCATTACATTTCTGTTAGTTGTCTCGCTCTTAACTAAAATAATTTGCCATAAACTGGTGAGGAGTGTACGTGAATGATATCGCAATGGTTGCTTCTACTCCATTGAGAATTCGATAATAAAACAATCTCAGTAAAAAAAATCTGCCAACAGTCTGGGCGCAACTTTATTATTTTTTGGGTAGAAGTTCGGAACGAGTTTAATTCTGAGATGCGGTGTAGGTTACTATGTGACTGAAAACCTAAAAAAAGTTCGGGAAGCGGTTAGAATGGGGTCGCGCTAGAATACTTACGCCTCTGCCACATATAACATATGAATTACATAATTGCGTCATACTCCGGGACGAGGTCTAGTCCTAGTATAATATCAGTTGTTACGCCATTAGAAGGTTTTTCGCGATTTGGTTTTGGGCCATTACATGAAATCGGAAATGCATTTGCAGTCGATTATATAAAAAGTCTGTGGAAGTGCAAACCAATCTAATATCTCATCAATCCTGAGAAATATGTAGAAAGCATTACGTCCTATTGGAGTTGAATAACAAACATCCTGAAATCAACGTTTTGACGATTATGTAAGAAGCTTTAGGAAGTAAAAATGAATTCGATATCTCATTAGAACTAAGAAATATGAAAGAATTTGTGAAAACATATGCAACCCCGTTGCACCCACTTTGGGGTTGAATATCCAAAAATCCTGAAAAGAGTTTGTAGATATATATAAAGAAAGCCCGAGGAAGTGAAAACCAATCCGATGTCTTATCACTTCTAAGAGATATGACGGAATTCGTGAAAACGTGTTCAAAAGGAAAAAACTTGAAAATGAGTTTTAGGTGATTATTAAGTAAGCCCGTGGAAGTGAAAAGTTTTTCGATATCTAATAAGACCTGAGTGATACGGCTGAATTCGTGAAAATGTAGACATCCACTTTACACCACCTTGGGGGTCGAATATCAAAAAATCCTGAAAACACTTTCTAGGTACTTATATGAAGAATCCGTACAAAAAAAAATAATTCAATATTTGGAAAGACCTAATAGATATGACGAAAATCGTGAAAACATATGCATTCCATTTTCACTGATCATTTTTTTCGCCCCACTTCCGAACGGTAATAGATATTTGAATTTTTTTTAATCTAGTTAATTTATATATACATACATACCAAATTTCAACTTTCTATCATAAGCCGTTCTATAGTTAAGAAAAACATCCCCCACCCCCGTATCATACTATCCCTATACAAAATTATATTTTTCCAACATCCTACTACTGTAGCTCTATCTAAATACCAAGTTTCAGCTTTATATCATTATAAGTTCTCGAGATATAAAAATCGGAACTTTTTACTTTTCACCCTCCCCCACCCTTACCCTCTACACCCTCATCCCTGAAATTTTTTTTCCTGCTGGGGGTCTATTAGGCCTACTTCTGGTAAAAATTTTAAACATCTATCTTACACTGTACTTGAGATATGAGCCGTGATTTTTAAAAAAATTCTTACCCCTCCACTTCCATGCTCCACTGCCCTTTTAAAAAATTTTACTTTGAGCAAACTTTATTTGTCAATCTTTATACAGAAACCAAATGTTATTTGTCTACGGCAATTGGTTCGTGAGTTATCTTAATGTAAAACTTTTCAACCCCCACCCCGTACGTCACTGCCCCCCCTCAAAAATTTGTTTCGGATCTATTCTCCTAGTATGCCATTAAGTTTTAATTTCGTGACATTAACCGATTAGGAGATATGGATTTTAGAATGTCTCAATCTCGGCTTTCAAGCGTTTCGTACGCATTAATATTCTCCCCACTCCCACACCCCTTCACCCTTATCAACAATATTTTTGCAAATGGGTCCACTACCGATGTTCTATATAAATTCCAAGTTTCAGCCTTCTAGCCTAAGTGGTTATTGAGATCTAGAAACCAAAATTTTCCGTCTAAAATGCTCCCCCCACCCTCACACCCCCACCCTACAAAAGGTGGCCACTTGAAGGGGTCTGCTTAGTCTACCAACAAAAAAAAAACAACTTAATAGCTCAAAGAGTTTGAGAGATATAAGTCCTCAAACCATTTTGCGTACGGCGGACGGCGTACGGCGCACAGACGGACTGAAAATTTGTTTTGCTTTTTTGGTGTCTATTAGTCATGAAACGTGGAAAAATTAATTTTCAGGGTAGCAAATTTTTTTTTTAAAAAATCGATAACAATACTTTTTTATTAAAATAATAAAGTAATTGTTTGCAACCGTCATGTTAACCGGCCTTAAAACTTAAAATATATTTTTTACAATGAAACGAGCAAATCGCAATCAACCAAATTCTTCATTCAATATTGCTGGGGTACCGACTCAACGATCAAAAATCAGAAAATATCTCGGTCTTATCCTAAATACAAATTTTAGTCTTTGCATCCATTTATAAATCAGCAATTAAAGCTCTACGAAGAAAATAAACTTTTGTTTTTCGAAATAGTCATGCAGCCCATTTATTATCTTTATGGAGCCCCAATCTGAAACCCGTGTGCTAGGGTTTACAAAATAAAATTTCAAGTATTGCATAATAAATGTTTAAAAATAATCTTAAGTAAATCCTTTTATTTTGCTACACGACATCTCTTCGATTTATATCTATCGATATCTTCGCCCGATTTCACACCTATCTTAAAAAATCTGCCAACAATCTGGGCGCAACTTTATTATTTTTTGGGTAAAAGTCCGGAACGTGTTTAATTTTGAGATGCGCTAATGTGACTGACAACCTACAAAATTTACTTTATCAATAGCATCCTGGTTATTCTTTAGGTTGTTAGTCGCGTAGTAACCTACACTGCATCTCGGCATTAAACACGTTCCCGACTTCTACCCAAAAGTTTTTAACGCATAGAACCGAGCCTCGGACGAAAAAAAGTTATATATTGTTTTATGATTATTTGGAGCCAAAAACCATAAATCTGCATGATGTTCGTCCGTCTGTCCGTTCGTCTGTATGTCCGTTCGTTCGTCCGTCTGTCTGTCCGTTAGCACGAGAACTCAAGAACGCCTTGACCTAGAACGTTGAAATTTTGAATATGGATGTTTGGTCGAATTTGTAAGGCTAAGATCATTAACTGGCAAAATCGTCGTACTCTTTAGGGTAGCTACCATACAAAAAGTCCTTATAACACGTGTTCAAGAATATTGTCCAAAAACTTCGGAACGCTTTAAGCTAAGATATTGAAATTTTATATACGTAGGTTTTCCAATAGCTGTAGTATTCAAATGTATGAATATGAAGAAGTTCCCATAAATCCTTCGAGTAGCTGCCATACAAAAATCGTGAAAAAATATCCTCACTAAATTTACGTAACTTAGGGGTAGGTGCTGTACCTTGGAATGGTTGTACCTTAGAACGATGTTAATTTTGTGTTTAAAAAGAGCAATCTGGTGTGTGAATCAAGAACTACATTTACAACAGCTGATATCAAGACAACCTGTCTTGTTATCACTTTACTTTGTCGGTTATTTTGCGTTTTTGTTGATATTTTTGTTTTGAGGTTAGTGTGAGTAATTTTTTAAACTAAGTTTGTTTAATAATTAAACTATTGTGTTGTTGTTACAAGTAGTAGTATACAATCGTTTTATGCAGGATTATTATCATAAGGTGTGTATTATCTCTTTTCTATAACATCTGATTGTAAGATAATTAGGAGGTTTAAAAAAATATCTTTTATTCAATTAATGGACCATGTTGTACCTTGGAACGTCACACGTGTTGTACCTTGGAATGGCATAAAATAGCAATCCTGATACAAAACTAACGTGTTTTGACTGATAACAGTGTTTTTTTTTGCAGAAAATGCCTCGCAGTAAGAATGGGATTTGTAAGGCTCCCATCGATTCTAAAAATATATTTTAATTTTCCATTCCATAAAATCAATGTTAAATAAATTACTTATGTACTACATAGTTATCCATTTTAACATATTTTATATTATTTTACCATTTTATGATGAATTTTTTTAATTATGTTTAATAAATATCTCTTTTAGCATTTTCCAAGTTAGTATTTTCTTTATTTTTACCTAATTTGCAAGCGTTCCAAGGTACAACTAGTGCTGTTCCAAGGTACAACGAAACGTTGTACCTTGGAACAAATTTTTTTGAAATTTAAATTTTTTTTCTTTCAAATTTGGAATGATATTGTTCGCTGAAAAAAAATGTATTATAAGTAAGTGGGTCATTGTTATCCCCTCAAATTTTCATCGCGTTACATGTAGTACATTTTGCATAAAAAAATAAAAAGTGATTTTCGTTCCAAGGTACAGCACTCTCCCCTACTATAACCCAACAAATTCGGAATTTTGTACAAATTAGTTTTTAGTGAAAAGAAAGTTCGACTGAACTAGGGTTACTGTATACACACTCACACCAAAACAGCCTTTAAGAGGGGTTTGGCAGATGCGTACCAAGGTGAAAAACCAGTAAATTTAAATTTTTTCCATGTTTATGGGATTTCACTTTATAAACATTCGAAATGATTGACTTTTCGCTGCAAAATTGTAAATTTCCATAGAAGAAATGAAAGAAATAGGGAAATTTACCATTGAAAACCACAATTTCGCTCACACACACTTCCATATCAAAGAAAAACACGTACTAGAATTGTGGAAGGGAACCGACAGCTGTTTTTCCGACTCTTCACATATTCGCACTAACACACTTCAAAAACGCAATTTGATAGCAATTCCCAGTAGTACAAAAACAGGCGAACTAGTACATAAACAGGCGATTTTTGTGAGGTTAAATTACAATTTCTAGTACAGAAACGACCGAATTATAGTGACCCTAGACTGAACTAGTCTGGGAAATTCTTGTACTCCTTTGGGTAGTTCCCATAGAAAAAGTCCATAACAAACGTGTTCAAGATTATTTTCCGATAACTTAAAAACTCTTCAACGAGAATCCCCAATAAAGGACAAACTACGTGCACACTATTTATTATACTTTATCCCCAACTGTAATATAAATCGGAGTTCAGTATTTCATCTAGAGTATCTTACAGTTGGCTTGCAACCGATCGTGACTGCAGTATGTTTTTCGACTTATTGCCAATCTTACAATTTCGAAAATACACATAGCTTCTTATAAAACGGATTAAAGTTTCTTTTAATTGGGTTAAATTTGGAGTTGGTGTAGAAATTAATTGAAGTCATAGGCTTATTACTCGTGGCCTAAGTGTAATAATACTGGAAGCAGCAGAGGTTTGACGCGGGCTCAGCTATTGCCCAGAGTAGGCAATACCACATAGGAACTTTAGATACACGATTATTTAATTACTTTTGTTTCAATGATGTGTTGTAGAAAATAAGCCTTCCGGAAGAGAAATCAATAATCTATGGGATTTTTACTTCTTCCCTTTAAGAGGGTGCCAAGTTTGACCTCTTTAGATGAGTTCAATTTTCCAATTATTTCTCGTCTTAAAGTGACTTCCTCTGTATCAGACAAAGCCTCACGCTGACTATGTTTGACTTATGTGTACTTATATCATAGAAACATTGAGCGGAGTAGCGTGGGATGCTTCTCGACGGTAAGTAGTAAATAATGTGGGAGAGCCAACCCCAACTAAAATAAAAGGAATATTAGGAAAATTCATGAATGTACTCTGACGTCATTCTTACGACATTAAAATCCTCGACAAATATAAAAAAACATACTAAAGTTGCTGTATCATGTGTGCGGGCAGCAAATGAAAGATTTGTAGTAAGCGGGAGTGAAACGAGATGAAAGGAGAATCTTTTTTGGAAGTTAAGTCCTGGAGAATCGGTAGCATTTATCCTGCGCATAGAACGAAGGTACATGTAGAAAATTAATATCATATGCTTGCTTACGTTGTACGTACGAAGCTCCTATATCTGTGTCGGTATTAGAAGGAGAAATTCAAGATTTTGGAGAAGCATTGATTTTTCTTCGGTTCGTAAGGACACGCTATCCACGGGCTAACTCGAAATTGCTTAAGCTTCGTCGATGAGACAGTCTGACAGTCTTTCGTTACAAATGAAGTTTGAATTTATGCAACAGGTATAATTGGATTTGTAATATATAGGAGCTAATTAGAAAGCATAAAATGTTACTGGAGTCTGGAATCGATTGCGAGATGAGGATTTGATATCAAAGACCAAAAAGGTAAAAGATAACGAGAAAAAATTATCTTTCATATTTTCTTAAGTTGGGTTTATTCTTTTGTATTAAACTATATTTTTCTTTTAAGAATATTCATTAACATTGCCATGCTCTCCTTTTCACTGAAAAATCTCTATGGCTTCAACATATTAATATAAAGAATGTTACACTTTAATAAAAAAATCTGCCAATGAATGGTCTGGGCGAAACCTCATTATTTTTCAGGTCAAAGTTCGCGAGCGGTCAAAGTCGGAGTATATCATCAGTTGTTTCGAGATTATGACGTTTCTTGGAAAGTTAATTTTGTTCTTAAAATAAAAATATTTAAAATAGAGATTTTTAGCCGATTAAATATGAAAAAGCCCGTGTAGACTATTCCAATTTCGGTATATTATGTACACTAAAAGCCCATAGAAGTAAAATCGAATTTATTGCCTTATCAGACTTATGAGATATGACGAACTGTTAAAACGTATACAAAACCATTACTACCACTTTGAATTTCAAAAAAATTGTGAAACAGTTTTTTAAACGATTTCATAAGAAGCAACTTGATATCTCATGAGACACGAGGAATTTGAGAAAACTTAAGCAAACCCTTCACACCCCCTTGGTTCTTGAAATTCGAAAAATCGTGAAATCGGTTTTTAGGTCATTGCATCAAATGCCGTAATAACCAATTTTATATCTCATCAGAACTAAGGGATAGCAAAAATTGTGAAAACATTGTGAAAACAAACCCTTGGGGGTTCAATATCGAAAAATTGAGAAATGGGTTTGTAGGCGATTATATAAAAAGTCTGTGGAAGTGAAAAGCGATCTAATATCTCATCAAACCTAAGAAATATGTCGAAGCTTTGAAAAGCATACAACCCCCTTACATCCCTTAGGATTGAATATCTAAAAATACTGAAATTGACTTTTTGGCGCTTAATATACGAAACCTTAGGAATTAACGAGGCTTGGTTCTATGCGTTACAAACTTTTGTGCTGGATTAAACTTATAATACTCTATATGATTTCATCTAGAGTATAAAAATGAATTCGGTATATCATCAGATCTAAGCGATATGTAAGAATCTGTGAAAACATATGCAACCTCCTTACACCCACTTGGGGGTTGGATATCCAAAAATCCTGAAAGGAGTTAATAAATAAATATGAAGACAGTACGAGAAAGTAAAAACCAATTCAATTTCTTTTCACTTCTAATAGAAGTGACGAAATTCGTGAAAAGTGTTCAACCCTTTTATACACTCTTAGGGGCTGAAAAAAAAAGAAATTTAAAAAAAAGTTTTAGGCGATAATTACGCAAGCACATGAAAATGAAAAGATATTCGATATCGATCAGACCTGGGGAATACGGCAGAATTCCTGAAAAAGTATACAACCTCTTTACACCCTCTTAGGGATCGAATTTCAAAAAATCCTAAAAACGCTTTCTAGGTATTTATATGAAGAAGCCGTAGAATAAAAATGAATTCAATATATGGGAAGACGTACTAGATATGACAAAAATCGTGAAAATATGAGCCATGAACGCCAATGGATATTTGAAATTTTTTTTTATTTAAATTACTTTTCTATTTGATTTACATACACACACCGAGTTTAAACTTTCTAACAGAAGCCGTTCAATAGATAGTAAAAAACCCCTACCCCCACTACCACTATAAGAAATTATATTTTTCCAACATGCTACTACTACATGTCTATCCAAATACCAGTTTTATATGCATAATGAGAAAATGCTCCTCACAATCACATTAATCATTGAATCGAATCCGACTTTACTATTTTTAGACTAACCTGAAAATAGTAAATAGTAAAGTCGGATTCGATTCAATAATTCAATTCTGAGGAGCATTTTCTCATTATGCATATAAAACTGGCTTACGTTATATAAATTCTGCAGAGTTTAAGTTGTATTTTATATTCTTGTTAAACACAATATTACAGTTGCAAAGGCTCCAACCTACTCTCTAAAATATTTATGAGTAAGTACTACTGAAATAAAGTAACTATGAATCATATTAATCATAAAACTAATGAACTTATTGCTATAGCTTTGCGGAATTACTTTTCAATATTCAAGCAGGAATTCTCCCAGAAGCTGCTCCCTTTAAAAAGCGCATAAGGCAACTGAAACTTACCGACTTTATTTGGTAACCACCAAAAAGCACCTCTAACCTACCGATTACATTGCAAAACCGATCCATAATAGATCGATCTATAATCGATAAACCCACAATTGGTGACCCCAATAGAAGATTATCATCAATGGCGCGACAGCCCAAATCGGGTCAAGGCCTGCAGGATACATTGTATGAAGTCATCTCGGTTCAGCGCCCGCGTCCTCCAATTTGTGAATCTAAGAAGCGATCTGCGTCAACTGAGTCCTCGTATCTTTTCCGCGGTTCTCCCACCGGTCGTTTGCCCTGAGTTCTACCTTTCAGTGTGCGTTTGGGAATTCTTCCGTCCATTCGCTCCACATGGCCTGCCCATTGTAGCTTACGAAATTTTATAAGGATCGTTGCGGCTGGGTCGTCATAGATTTTATACAACTCATTGTTGTACCAGACACGCCATTCAGTGCCTTCTCTTACTGGTCAAAAAATTATTCGGAGAATTCGTCGTTCAAACGCGTCTATTGATTTTTCAGACGCTTGGGAGAGAGTCCACGTTTCGTAGCACAGGTCTTATTATGGTCTTGCACTTTTTTCGATTTTGAGATCGGGAGAACCGTGAAATACGCCTTATTTGCTAGTGTAATCCGTTATTTTACTTCGTTCGTTGCTGTCTATTACAAGGTATGACCCCAAGTATGAGAAATGATTCACATTCTCCAGGTTGTAGTCACCCATGGTCATATTTTATCTAATTGGCGCATTTCTTCTTGTTTGGGTCATGAACTTGGTCTTATTCTCATTGACCCTTAACCCGACATCCTTTTCCTCTGAGTCTAGACAGTGGAAGACTTCCTTCGGTTCTGGAACAGATCTGGCCATGATGTTTATATCATCCGCTTATGCCACTAATTGAGTGGACTTGATTAGTAGGGTACTTCTGGTATCAACGAGTTCCTTTCTGATGACATATTCCAGGGCGAGATTGAAAAGCATGGGAGCGAGTCCATCTCCCTGCTTAAGGTCAGATTCTGTTCGGAAGCTTTGGGTAAGCTCGTTCTGTATCCTTGCTTTCCGCCGTTTTGTATCCTTGCTTTCCGCCGTTTTGTATCCTCGCTTTCCGCCGCGATGAACGCGAAGTCACGAATTCCTGAATATGCTTTATCTCTTTATTTAAATAAGCTAGTTTGCACAGAAGTAATGATGAAAGTTGTCCTTACTACACAGAAAGAAATGAAATAGACTTTTTATCAAATAGCATTTAGATGATGATAATTTTCAATGACTTGTCGAAAAAATATATAAATTGTTCTCATTAGTACCTCAAAACAGCTACTCTGCATTAT